>JALGBA010000344.1:1655000-2255000 GCA_023970755.1 Azemiops feae | reverse complement strand
GGGGAGCGCCGGCATAATTGGAATTGTAGTCCTGAGAGTTTGGGGGGGGGGAACCCGCCGGATTCATGGGGCTGGCTCGCTCGCTCGTGGGCCGGGACACCTTCTCTGCCAATGCAAGCGGGGAGACAGGAGAGGGGGAGAGGCGCTTTGGCCCGGCCCGGCTGGCCCACTTACTGCCTTGTCGCTGTGCTGCTGCTGCTGCAGCTGTTTCATGAGGATGGACTTTTTCTTGTCTTTGCAGCGCTTGTTCTGGAACCAGACGCGGATCACGCGTGGGCTCAGCCCGGTCATCTCCACCAGCTGCTCCTTCATCAGCGCGTCCGGCCGCGGGTTGGCCGCGTAGCAGGTGCGCAGCGTGTGAAGCTGCTTCTCGTTCAGCACCGTCCGCACCCGGGTCGTCTTCTCCGCCTGCTTGTGCACGTGGGAACGCAGCGAGGGCTGCCGCCCGGGCACCGCGTCTGCGGAAAGAAGGAGGGTGGTCCAGGCTGGCGTGAAAAGGGGGCGGGGAGGGAGGGCGAGGCGGCCCCTAGAAAGAGGGGCGCAGACCCTCCCTCCCCCCAACAGAGGGGAAAGCCTCCCATCCCCAGATTCTTGGAGACTATTTTCCGTCCCGATGTTAATTTGCGGGCCAGAATAGTAACCCTCCTTTCCTCCGGAGGCCAAGACGTCCAGCGGACCCCCTTCTTTCACGAGGTCGGCCACCGGGTCCAAAGTCACCGAAGGCGCCTCTACTGCTGAAGGCGGCTAGCGTTGTGGTCCCCTCGGCTTTAATCCCTATTTCTTTGTGAACCTGACCCGGGGCTTAATCATAAGCGGTAATTAAATACGCCACGAGTCGCCCAGGGCCGCTTGCCAGCGAGATGGGCGGCGTATAAATCTAATAAATAATAAAAGAAAACCCTTGTTATTTTAACGTTCGGAGGGGGTGTCTTCGTTTTGCTGGGCGTGCAGCAATAAAAGAGAAATGCACACAAGCGCAGACACAATTTTCCTGTCTCCATCTGGGCAGCAGCTTATCCTAAAAACGGGGCGCAGAAAATAGGGCCCATTTTATTCGAAATACGGAGGGGCGGCTGAGCCGGGGAGAACGAACTGGGGAAGCCGTCGGAAAGCCGACGACTGGCCCGTGAGGAACTTAAATTACCTCCCGTTCCAAAAAGAAAAAAAGAAAGAAATTTGAAGCTCGGATCCCAAAAAGCCCGTTTCTATTAACTGGGGTTGTTTTCCACCCAGCGCAATAAAGCGAGTCTACAGTAAAAGCGAAAGTAAACTTTTCCTTTTTTGCAAGAGAAGGAAGTTTACTTTTTTCTTTTTGGGGCTTGCAGAATTGGACTCTTCCCCCCTCCCGTTCTCAATTCCCTCCCTCCCCCCCCCCAAATAAATCTTTCCCCAGCAGGAAAACTGACTGGGGGCTGTTCAGTTTTGAGATGCAAACGGATTTGTTGGCCTTTCCTGCAAAAACCCCGAGTCCAGCCAGTCGTGAGAACGGAGCCACAGATCTAAGGGGGGATCCTCGCATGTTACCTGCCTCGGGATGGTCCCACGGCAGAGGTCGGACCCAAAAATGCAAGGGGGGGATTGAAAGGCCGTATGGGAGCCCCCACGCAAAGAAAAGGCTCTTTTCCTTGGGATTAATTCTCCGATTTTATTGATAACGACGATGGTTATAATTAACATTATTATTCCTCCTCTCTAAAAAGATTCTCTCCTCCCCACCAATGTCAGTTCCAAATCTTTCTGATATTTTATTTTATTTTATTTTATTCTACCCTCCGCACATTTCCAACGCCTGCTTTCAAACTCGCAAGCCACGAAAAGGCAGGGCGGAATCCGGAACCCCGTCCCTTCTCTTTCGGGGGTTTAAAATAATAAAGGCCAACTGTTTTAAAAATATTAATCAAGGATAAATATCGAGCAGACTGCCTAAAAAAATTGGGGCGGGAGCGAGGGAGAGAGAATGCGGGGAAAAATAAAAAAACCAACAAGCGCTTCGGAGGAAAACTGAAAAAGGAGATTTTTGCTTTAAAACACCTTTTTTTAAAAACCCTCGTTAAAAAAACGGCCGTATTCTGCCATTGTGAGTGCGCGCACGTGTGTAATTATCACACACGCGTGTGGGCACGCTTGTCCACTACGAAATAACAGTGCGAGTGATTTAAAAAGTCTCTTTTTCCGAACAAATCGCGCGTGATTCAAGGAGTGGCTGTATTAAAAAGGAGGCGAATTCAAGTTCGCCCAACTCTTCGACACGGGGGAGACCCCCCCCCCCGGTTCCTCCATTTCCCCTCCACCCCTCCCCTTAAAATCCCACCTGCCTCTTTCCAAAGGTCGTTTCTCGATTCCCCCTCGCAGGTTTGGAATAAGGCTTCCGCTGCCCCTCGGCCCTTCGCGGGCTGAATTCATGCCGCGCGCGCGCGTTTAAAACGGATTTATTTGCAAGATGCCACGCCAGGCCTGCACATTGCAAAGACATTTTAAGGGAACGCGGGAGCTTCCTTCCAAGTAAACCCTGCGAGGTTTTAGGCCTGCGGGGGTAAAATTCTCCAGGCAACGAAGCCCTTAGAGAAGAAGGGGGAATCTAATCCCGGACAAACGGGTCTTTGAGGTTAGGAGAAACAGGAAAAATGGCATTTTCCTTTGGAAATTTTTCCCCTTCCCTTCCTTCCTTTTTCCTATCCTTTCTTTTATTTTCCTTTCCTTCTTTTTCCCTTTCCTTCTCTTTCCCTTTCTTTCCTTTTTTTCTTTCCCTCCCCTTTGCCTTCCTTCTCTCCTTCTTTTTTCTTTTTCTCCCTTCGTTTTCTCTCTTTTCTTTTCTCCCTTCCTTCCTTCTTGCCTCATCACCTCCAATCGATTTCAAGATTGGCCATCCGGGTTTCCAACATGCTAAATGCACACGTGGGACTCAGAGGAGCAGCGAAGGGCGAACAGGTAAAGGAGGTTAGCGCAGGTGAGGCGCAACTGAACCCCAGAAGAAACACAACAGTAATATTTGGGCTGGTTTGGGGGAGGTAGATTTGGGCATTGGGAAAGATAAAATGTGCCCGGGCTGATTTAACTAAGATCCACACTGGTTTTATTTAGGATCCCCTTCTTATCGAGAGTCACTGAAGGGAGGGATTCCTGGGGATCCTTCCCCAAACCCGGAAGCTCCCAGAATTCTTTTGCTTGAAGGCAACCAGGGGAGATTTCAGTCCAAAAATTACATTTTAGCCTAATCCGGGGATCTACCAAACACCCGCTGCCCACAGTTATTTTGACATTGGGAGGATCTGCTTTCCATTAACTCATTAAGGGAAGTATTGGGCTTCATTGCTGCGACTCCTTGTGAGTCCTATCTGTTTTACAAAAGCCCCCCCCCTTTCTTTTCCCCCCCTTTTACATGTTGGCAAGAACATCTCGAAGGAGAAGGGGGGGGAAGAATCAGGTTTTGGGGAAAGAGGGGGGTGGTCTAAGAGATTTCCCTGAGGCCAGAGCTTCGAAAATTAGGACTTTGTGACTAGCCAGGAACAGACAAAGGGGTCAGCCATGCCTTCTGCCCCGGACGCCAATCTTACCAAGGAAAGGAGGGAGTGGGGAAAGGGGGAGGAAGAATGAAGGAAGGGAAGGAGGAAGGAAGGGAAGGAGAGAAAAGGGGGAGAAGAGGGAAGGAAGGGAGGGAGGGAAAAGGGAGAAGAAGAGTGAAGGAAGGAAGGGAGGAAGAAAGGGAGGGGGGAGGGAGGAAGGGAGGGAGGGAGGAGGGAGGGAGGCCCACCGAGAACCGACCGAGTCCTTTGGGGAGGGGGCTGCCTTGGGAAGGGCGGCCGGGCTGGAGGCTTACCTGGGAGCGGCAGCGGGCCCGGCCTGGCGCCCTGCAGGTGTCCTGGGCTGCGCGGGGGGCTCTCGGCCGAGGAGGCGCCCTCGAGCAGGAGGCGGTGGTCGGCGCGGCAGAGCAGCTCGCGGTCGCGCAGCGAGAACTCGTCCCCGGGCAGGAGCTGCCGGCTGCAGACGGCGCATCGGAAGCACTGCAGGTGGTAGACGTGGCCGCGGGCGCGCATGACCAGGTCGCTGCTGCTGAAGCCGGCCGCGCACCGGGCGCACTTGGTGCCAAAGAGCCTGCGGAGCCAGCGGGGGGGGGGCGGCCGTCAAGCCCGGCCCGGCCCTGGGAGCCCCCCCCCTCCCCAGACCCCGTAAGGGTCTCCAGGCACGAGGCGCTCGCTACGCCCAACTGAGGAACGGGGAAACAAAACAGCCGCCCCCCATCACTGACACGCTTCTTCCTTCCTGGCGATTAATATTAATAGTATTGATTTTAATGCGTATGACCGTGGTTTATTTTAATATTTCGTTTCGTTTAATATTATTAATATTAATAGGATTCCCAGTCAGGCCCTTCTCCTTTTCTTCTCCTCTGCCCAAGGATTGGAGCTGCTGGCGGGATTTCGAGGCGAAACTCTGGGACCGGAGCGAAACGGGAGGACAAAAAACCGACTTTGGAGCAGGCCAGGCAGTCAATGGCCGGCCGAGCTGCAGACTCCTTCCCTTCGGAAGAAACTGCCTCGAAATCGGTAGGAGGAATGCCCAAATGGGTGGACCCCTCCCTTCCCCGCCTCAGGGTTTGTGTACCTGTGTGCCAGCGTGCAAGGATTCCCCCCCCCGAAGTCTATAAGAAAGCAGGTGTGCGTTGCGTGTGGATCTGTGCGCCTGCAAAGGATTCCTCTCCGAATTTTACAGACAGGTTAAAATGGGTGTGTGTGCGCGTGTCAGGACGTGTGTGCCCCCCCCCCCCGTTGTATAGAAGGCAAGTTTGTGTACAAGCGTGCGGGCGTGTTTGTGCAAGGGTTCCCCCAGATATTTCACGGAGAGGCAGGTAGCGGAGTGGGCTTGCAAACGTCTGTTGCCCCCAACTTGATAAAAGACATTCCGTGTGGGCGTTTGTGCAAGAGCTTTACAGAGAGACTTTAAAGGGAAGGAAGGGGGCGTGCAAAGGTTTGGGTCCCCAATTTTATAAAAGGCCTAGGCCAGGCTTCCTCCCCCCTCCTTGAAATTCACGGTAAGGCTTTCGGGTGAGCGTTGTCCTTAGTCCCCCGCGTGTGTGTGTGTGTGTGTGTCTCTGTGTGTCTGTGTGTTTGTGTGTGTGTATGGGGGGGGCGAGTGTCAGAGGATTCCCCTGGCAAGGCGTCCTGAACTTCCGGCCATCAGGGCTTCAAAGCCCACGCGCCACTCTCGCTCCACCTTCGGCCACCCGCCTTATATCCCACCCCCCCCACCCCCCAAAAGAAAACTTCCACTAAACTTCCACTGTGGGGGGAGGGCAGTAGAGGGAGGCGAGTCTCTTTCGGGGACCAGACCCCCCAACTCCCCCCTAACCAAAGACAGTCCCAGCGGAAGGCTCCCCAGGAGACGCTTCAAAATAAAGGGGGGGGGTCCCTGCTTAGAAAGAAAGAGGGGGGGCTCTTCTACCTGATGTAATCTCTTTTACAGTAGGTTTTCCCGTCGCGCACGAAGCAGGTGCAGGTCTCGTCCAGGTACTGGCTGCAGTCCGCGCACTTCAGACACGCCGCGTGCCACTCCAGGTCCGGCGAGACCTTCAGGATGTACTGGTCGTGGATTTCGCTCCCGCAGCCCACGCACGTGGCGGTCCCGGCTTTCTCTGCCCGGATGGGAGGGGGGAGGGGGGAGGGGAAAGAAAAAGAGCAAAGGACACTCAGGACAACTTCGCGAGGGGGAAAGGGCTGGGCTGAAGAAGCCCGAGCCGCCCAAACGAAAAGGCCCCTCCGAAGCCCCGAACGGGGGTCGCCGAGCCCCCCAAAAGGGAAACCGGGGGGAGGGAAGGAAAAAGCAGCGGGAGGACGAGGTCGGCCTGGCCGATTCGCCAGCCGTTTCTTTCCCCTCTCCCCGTTTCCCAGAAGCGGTGGAAAATATTTTCCCGATGAAAAGATGCAGAGGGGGAAGAGAGCATCGCCTTGATTTATCATCATCATCATCATCATCATCATCATCATCATCATCTCCTTCTCCTTGGACACTTTCTGGCGAGAGGCTCACTTATGGGGGCAATTAAGCCCAATTAACAACATTAAAGGAGAACTACAAAGATGAACGAAAACAGCTTTCTGCAAGACACCAAGGTTTGCAACCCTCTCTAAACTGATCTCCCAGTAGCAGAAATAATAATAATAATAAAATAATAATAATAATAATAATAATAATAATAATAATAATAATAATAATAATAATAATAATAATAATAATAATAATAATGGAGGAAGAAATCAGTGGTTGTACCAATCGTAACAGGAGCCCTTGGGAGCAATACCCAATAGAGGCATGGACATTTTGAACTTATTAGACCTGAATATTCTTTGCGAAAAACCACGTTACTCCTCGGAACTGCCTATAATATACTCAGACGTTACCTTAATAGCTCCTAGGTCCTTGGTTAGGACTTGAACTGTTAAGTTTTTACCAGTCCCAGACTGTGAATTGAATTGAAGATGATGATGATGACGACAAAATAATGATGATGATGATGATGATGATGATGATGATGATGATGATGATGATGATAATAATAATAATAATAATAATAATAATAATAATAATAATAATAATAATAATAATAATAATAATAATAATAATAATAATAATAATAATAGCAGCAATAATTGTAAATCCGGAAAGGATTTACTAGGTAGACAAAAATGCCAAATCAAGTCTGAACATCTGGCTGACTGTGCGACGAACCAAAATAACCACATTAATAAATCTTATTTTTGCACCTCTCTCTCTCTCTCCATCCAAAGCACCCCCTTCTTTCCCAAAGACATCCTTGCGCCCCCCCTCTTCCCCGTGCGCCCCAAAGCTTCCCCGCGCGGGGTCCGAGCGGAGAGAGACGGGGGGGGGAGAGGAAATAAAAGACTTACTTTTGGCGTGATCCCCCATCGCACCTCCAAACGGGGAAGAAAAAATAATATCCACCATGCAGAAGGAGGTGCGGGCAAAAGTTGTGATGCGGAAAGAAAAAAAGAAAAAAAGAAAAAAAGGGGAATAATACTAATAAGGATAATAATAATAGAATAAAAAGAGGTGGGGGGGCGTCTCCGGCCGCTGCTCTGCTCCAGCCTAACTCCGCCAGCCCGGCCGGAGAGCAGAGCGAGTCTCCCCTACGCAGCATGACGTCAGCACGGCGCGGACCACCCACTCAGCCCCCGAAAGGAGGGGGCAGGCCGGGAGTGACGTCACAGAGGGCCGCTCGGGCAGCCCTCGCAGGCGATTGGCCGAGGCGGCGGCGGCGGGAGCTGATTGGCCGAGGGCGAACAATGGAACGCAGAACGTTGGGGTCCCGGGCAGAAGGCGCTGGGCGGGCGCGCGCCGGGCTTCTCGGCGGCTGCTGCTGCTGCTGCTGCAGCGACGGCGCCGGGGAAGCCGGCTTTGCGCGGCGGGCGCGAGGGGGAGGCGGGAGCCCGGTGGATCGCAGCTGCCCGGTTCGTCCCGCGGCCTGGAGGGAGCTGCGGTGGGAAAGAAGAGCCTCCCCTCTCTGCTGGGGGGGCGTGGGAAACACGCAGCCGGGGAAAGAAAGAAAAAATCTCCCTTGTTGCAATTTTGCCATGAAGAGTAATCATGATTTATGATGGGGAGGGGGAGGAGGAGGAGAAGGAAAGAAAAGGAAGAGAAAGGAGGAGGAGGGAAGGAGAAGAGGAGGGGGAGGAAGAGGAGGAGGAGGAGAAGTAAGGAAGAGAAACAGGAGGAGGAGGAGGGAAGGAGAAGAAGAGGTGGAGGAGGAGAAGAGGTAGGAGAGGAGGAGGAGGAAGAGAAACAGGAGGAGGAAGAAAGAGGGAGAGGAGGAGGAGGAGAAGAGGTAGGGGAGGAGGAGGAGGAGGCCATCCAATAGTCTGGGTTGGCATCCCTGACTTCGCGGAGATAACCTTAGCAACGCCAGTCACGGTTCCACCAATCTCTGGGGGTTCCGATTAAGGAATGAATTAGCTTCCTCCCCCCCCTCAAATACTCCGAGCGCAGCCTGATCCTATATTTACCCCGCTGGAAGCCCCGCTTGATCCAGGCGGGGTCGCATCCCAGACCCAAGATTGCCAAGTTCCCTTTAGCGCCCGTCTTCTTAGTTCTCCTGGAAGTTTAGCGGGGTTTGATCGCTAGTAAGTAGGTCGGCTTCGTATGAAACGCCTTACACGCTCTTTCCACCCAGCCGAGAGATCCGGAAAAATAGGGCTGGAAATTAAACATTGCGCGGCCCCCACCGCCAAATCTTAGTCTTCTGTAAACTGCTTTTTAGGTTTTTGAGCGTTCCCAGACATTACCCTTTCTCCCATCCCGTCCTCTCAATTTTATTAATTTCTTGCAAGGTATTTAAAAGAAAAAAAGGCAAAAAAGAACCGCAGGAACGTTTTATTGTTGCTACCGGCGCGAAGGCTTAACCATCTGGTCGTTTTGCTCTTTCAGACTTGATCCTAAAAACCCATCAGCGATTGCCTCGGAAACGCATTTCGTTAGCAGCAGAAAGAGAGTCCAGCGCTCTACTTCTGCGGGTAAAGTTTTTGGAAAAACCGGAAATTTATTTCCAAAATTGGAACTGTTGTTTCAGATCGAACCCGGTAATATATTTTTTTAAATAACTCCATTCCCTTAAAAAAAAAAAAAGAATAACTCGCAGGAATGCAATCTTGATGAAGGTCGTTCTTGAAATATAAGCTTAACTGGATTTTAAAATAGTCCCACACATAAAGAAAAACCTCTGAGACTGCTTTTAACGCAGGCGGGTGAAAATTTTAGATTTTTTCAACATTTTAAATTGTAGATTCGACTCAAATTCTTTAAATGCGCGATGGTTTCCGAGTTCTTTTCACTAACAGAGGCAAAAAGTCGGAGATGGTCAATTTCAAAGCTTCGTTTTAATCTCCCCACATTTTTTTTCTCAAAGTTCTTTGCCCCATAGAAGAAGCTGACAGGAATTAAAGTCCCATGTATAAAATTAATTTGGAGCAACAACATTTCTTTGATTCGCCTTCAGTGTAGGCAGCATATGTCCATTTTTGAACTAGACAGAATTCCTCATCAGATCGGACAAAACGGATATTGAGTGACAGTGGTGGGTTTTTTCAACTCTAGCTGAAGTTATTTCAATAAGGCTTGATCCATAAATTGAGGATTTAGTTGCCAACCCTATATAGATTAATAAATGGGAATGATACAGTGCAGTAGTGTGTTAGTTCCTATTATAATGTCTGGATGTGCCTATTTTAAGTCAGGGCAACTTACTTTAAAATAAAGGCAAAAAAAATCTTATATACGTTTCTCTTCGGATAACATCTAGCATCTGATGTCAGGCACAGCACGGGAAAACTTACATGATGGAAATTTTAGCCTTAACTTTATTGAACAAGAAATAATTTTTGCCATTTTCATTTTAATAATAACAACAACAATAATGTATGCAATTATTTGATTATAATATTTCATCCTCAGATATAATCCACAAATACAAACCTTAACAGGGACCTTAATCTTTCTAGCAATTGCTAAAGAATGGAACTAGGTATATTGTATGCCTACCTTTTTGGGATTGTGAAAAAAATATAGGTTTTATCCACGTGGGCAGATTTTAGATAATGACACGCATTTGTTCAGGGCCTGCGTTCTCACCACAGGTTTGGTCAGGGCAAAAAGAAAACCAACTTTTTACATTTCAATGGCTCAACCAGAGTAATTTGAACCTTGATTAACTTTTCTGTCTTTTGTTGGCTTGGAGATGGCCGAGGGCAGTTTGCAAAGGCAAAAACTACCTAGGTTGATTCGGGAACCAGGTTAAGACGTCTCTCCCAATGCTCCCGTGTTACATTCCGCGTTTAATGAGTGTATGAAGGCACATTCACACATAGAAATAAAGACTCCTTGGAATCCCGTGTGGTTTCTGAGCAATCTGAACCCCTCCAGGTGACTTTACGGGTACGGTAGAGTCTTCTTTCAATCTTGGTGCGACTCGGTTGGTTCGAATCTGAAACACAGTCGGGCGTTTCCTCGTGGTCACCTTTCCAAGCTCTAACGAGATCCGGCGTTATCTTCCAAAGCCAGACAAGCTCAACCACTGGGCCGTAAAGGTTGGCAGCCGACGACTGGGCATCAGCTGACCTAAGACATCGGCAGGAACCAGCTCCTTTCACACATCCTTCTAACCCAAGTCAACCCTACTCTCTTCTGTATCTGCTTCTCCACCTCCGCGCCCCGATCGCATCTGGGCCTTTGTTTGCAATGGACGGCTCGGAGAAAGAAGATCGCCCCGTGCAGCTGTGTGTGTGTGTGTGTGTGTGTATGCGTGTACTCTGCTTTGCTCACGTTTGCATTCACACGAACCGACCGGCCTCGCTAAGAGCAGCTGCATTGCTGGGGGGGGGGGAGAGGGACAAATGTGCAAAGGCTGCTCTCGGGCCGAGCAGCGTCGCCCCCTTTCCCCGGCTAATGCGGGATTCCTTGCGTAACGTGCGAAGCCAGGAAACGTCAATCTCCCGGTGAAGCAGGTCGTGTGAAAGCGGCCAACGTCTAATGGAGGAACGCCGGAGAGCCTCAGCTGGGATACCTTGGCTTTGAGGCTTGGAAAGGGAGGATCAGGTTATTTCTTTGCAACCGCCCCCCCTTTCTGTTCCTTGCAACCTCTGTCAGTGTGCCCCCCCTCCATCCCCCCCTTGAAAGCAAAAGTCATTGAAATCTCCCACCCACCACCCAAATCCCAGAACTGTACTGAAACACAATCGTTTTGTGGCTTAGTGTGACATACATCCAAGAGTCTGAAATTCTGGACCAGGTTTTGCGCCGGTCCCTGGTAAGACGGGAAAGTGCTTAAAATTCACCCCTAGGAAGAAGCCAGAAAGCAGGAAGTGAAAAGGCTGTTAGCTAACATCGCTCTGGTATTTTCCCGCATTTCTTCATCTCCAGGTATGTTGAAATGAGGCGGTTTAAGGCCAACACTTTCCATTCATTGCCGCTTTTATTATTTTATTGTCTGTTTTGCATGTACATTGAGAGCTTCTGCAGCTGAGACAAATTCCTTGTGTGTGTCTAATCACACTTGGCCAAATAAAGTACTCTCCTCCCCTCCCCCCCCTCCCCTCCCTATTCTATTCTATTCTATTCTATTCTATTCTATTCTATTCTATCCTATCCTATCCTATCCTATCCTATCCTATCCTATCCTATCCTATCCTATCCTATCCTATCCTATCCTGTTGTTGTTGTTGTTGTTGTTGTTTTGTATTCTTCTTACATTGTAATCTTGTACCAGCCAATCCTTTTTTTCTGGCAATCTGAGGCTTCCCAGGATAAACATAACAAGGCCGTGTTTTCCAAGAAGGGTGTTTATGAACAATGAACACATTGCTTATTTGTTTGTTTGTTTCCCACCTTTATTATTTCACAAATAACTCAAGGCGACAAAGATATCCAGCACACCTTCCTCCTCCAATTTTCTCTAATACAACAACCCTGTGAGGTGGGTTGGGCTGATGGAAAGGGACTGGCCCAGTCACCCAGATGGCTTTCCTGTCTAAGGCAGGACTAGAACTCACCGTCTCCTGGTGATTGGCCCAAAATCACCCAGCTGGCCTAGAACTCCCGTTTCCTGATGGGTGGCTGGGGAATTCTGGGAGTTGAAGTCCACCCATCTTAAAGTTGGGGGAAAAACACTGCTTGAAACCTTGCTTTCTACAAGACCCAGTGAAGACTCTTTCTGTCCCAGACATAAGCCAAGTATCCGTCAGGTCCTCGGTCCGCCCCCCCCTCTGCCGTCTCCCTTGTTTCAAGACCCTTTCTTTCCTTTTTACCTTTGGGGTTTGGGGCCTTGATCCAGCCCAACCACTTCCTCTGCAGAACACAGATGACTTGAGCAAACAGTAACAAAAAGTCAAACATCCGTAGCTACGCACCAGAGGCACTCCGCGAGACGGACAAGGTTGGCTTGTGTTTTCCATGTGGTTGTGTTGGAAAAGTGCCTCCTGGCTCCCCGCGTGAAGGAAAGGTTTACAACCTGCACTTGGGGGGATTGGACTGATCGATGGATTGCCCCTCCCCTCTTTGCTCGGCTGGACGTCTGACATCCTGTGGGAGGCCTTTCCTTACATGAGGACAAAACGCAATTTTATTTTTCCTCTGAATCCTTGGAGGCAGACAGGAGGAAGCGTTGGGCCTTCCCCAGCAGAAGAACAAAATCTCCACTCCGCTCCTGGTCCAAAAGTATTCTTTGGGCTGTGGTTGTTTGATGCAACACACTGAGGTTTTTTTCAGAATAACGGGGGTCTTTGCGTAGGATGGGTGGTTTATGTTTGCTGTTTTCTAAAACAGAAACCCAGTAGAATGGGGTTTTGCAAAAAATGTTACTAAAGGGCATAAGCTTTCGTGAGCTGCAGCCCACTCCGTCACACAATCTTGTACCTTTTAGTAAAATTCACTAGTCTGAAAAGGGGCTAACCAAACTCCTTAAGGTTTTGGGGTGCCATAGACTAACATGGCTTCTCTTCCTTCCTTCCTTCCTTCCTTCCTTCCTTCCTTCCTTCCTTCCTTCCTTCCTTCCTTCCTTCCTTCCTTCCTTCCTTCCTTCCTTCCTCCCTCCCTCCCTCCCTCCCTCCCTCCCTTCTTTTCTCTCTCCTTCTTTCCTTTTCTCTCTTCTTCCTTTTCTTCCTCCCTCCCCCCTCCCTCCTTCTCTTTCACTTTCCTTCCTTTCTTTTTTCCTTCCTTCCTTACTCCCCATCTATTTCCCTCCCTCCCTCCCTCCCTTCCTTCCTTCCTTCTCAATATCATCCCTCTTTTCTCCATTCCTTCTTTCCTTCTTTTCTCCCTCCCTCCCTTTATTTCCTCCTTCCCTTCCTCTATTTCTCTCTCCTCCTCCCCTCCCCTCCCTCTCTGTATGTGTGTGCATGCATGTGTGTGCATGTGTGTGTGTGCATGTGTGTGTGCGTGTGTGTGTGTGCATGTGTGTGTGTGTGTGTGTGTATTTATATATGATCCTTTTATTTATTTAAGAGCAATGCACAATCATTCTTGTTCTGATTCTTGTAAATAGGCTCTCCCACTTCCTACTCGTTCAAAAAAATATTTTGAGTGTTAAAGATGGAAAATCTGGTTCAATCTGCATTGCTATCATCCCAGATCCAATTAGCCATTTGGAACAGACAAAAACATTACAAGATCAATCCAAAATCAGATTAATATCCAATCCGTAATCACATGAATCACAATCTGCCCATAATTGGACATCAGATAATCTCGGTGGACAGCCTGAGAAGGCTGAATCCCATTAGCAAACTAATTCTCTATTTTTCCAATTTGTTGTCTATCAGCACACCAGGTTTCTTAGAGAAAAAAACCCCAGCAAATCAAATCTCATTCACATGAATGCTTTAAAGTCAACATTTAACAATCCTGCAAATACAGATTTATTTGAATCTTGGAGAATATTAACAAATGACTAACATTTATTTCCTTAAGAAAAAAAGAAATACATCGGTTATTGTTTTCTAGTGAACAAGCATTCTTTGACCTACTTATACATTTATGATTAGGCTATTATAATAATATATCATAATTGTTTGTAAATCTCTCCTCAAAATGGTATGGAACTTTCAGATAAAATCAAACAGGGCTAGCATAATGTAGGACAACAGGTATTTTGAAAATAAGAGAACCAGCATGCTTATTGTGGATAATTTCTAGATCTGTGTGCGTGGTTTTTTTTGGTTTTATAATGGACAGAACCCGTTCCTAGAGTTGAATAAAACAGCAGGGAAATCTTTTAGGAAGATCCATTTAACAAAAACAAGCTCTTCTACGTTATCCAATCACGTCAGTGGATTTTGACTTACAAAACTGATCAGTGGATTACACGTTTATCGACCGATAGCCAATTTCTTACTAAATAATTGCCAAATGTTTTGAAATGCAAATGGACGATCGCATTTGCAAATGCTTTTTGTCAGTCTGGAAATTCTGGGTTTGAAACTTTCTCCCTAATGGATTAGCTTGTAACTGAAAGGTTAATTTATGTAAGAAGGAATTTATTTCCTTCCCTTAGCATGAAGTGGTGTAAATCCATTTATATAGCTATTGATTTGCAAATTTTCAAGCAGAGCCTACTAAAAGTAACTAGAGCTGAAACGAAGGCAACAATAAATGGACCCTACTTCAGATGTCTCCAAAAAAAGCTTCAAATACAGTTATCTTTTTTCCCCTGTTCCACCCGACAGAAAAACTGTCCAACTAAGGCACAAGCTATAACTTTTGTATATATGTTTAAAAGCAAGCTGACAACTGATTTCTCCCATCCAGGGAAACATGGCATTTTATAAACTCAATGATCCTCAACTTACAACGGTTTATTTAGCGACTTTCAATGTTAGAACGACACTGAAAAAAGTGACTTTTTTCACCCTCATGACTGTTGCAGCATCTCCATGATCATGTGATCAAAATTCGGATGCTTGGCAATTGGTTCATATTTATGATGGTTGAAGTGTCATGTGATCTGCTTTTGCGATCATCTGATGAGCAAAGTCAATGGGGAAGCCAGATTCACTTAACAACTGTGTCGCTAGCTTAACAACTGCGATGATTCGCTTAACAAGAAAGGTCACAAAATGGGGCAAAACTCATTTAATTAATGTCTCACTTAGAACAGAAATTTGGCGGTCATTTGTGGTCGTAAGTCAAGGACTACCTGTATTGTAATTTCTAGACCGCAAGGAATATGCTTGTCTCATCCATTGGTGATCTGAGTTTGTTATATCCCAGGCTAGACAGAAGTTTCAGACTTTCAGAGATTCCACTAAGTTTAAGACTCAAGTCCCATCCTGGACTAGCAAATCTAATCAGATCTCTCTGGGTCCGTGTTTCTCCAAACCTTAGCCACGATAAGATGGCTGAACGTCAACATTGAGCTAGATGAATAATGATGTAGAGCAGGGCTCTTCCAACTTGGCCCTTTTCTGACTTGTGGACTTCAACTGAGGAATTCTGGGAGTTGAAGTCCACAAGTCAGAAAAGGGCCAAGTTGGAAGAGCCCTGATGTAGAGCATTTTCAGACCCAAAACGGGCCTTCTCTGTTCAACTCAAAGAGGACAAAGCCAATGATAAGAAGGTAGCTGAAGTCTCCATTGGGGTCCTGGCCTTCTTGGAACCATTGGTTGGGCTGGAGCTGTCCAAGGTCCTGCTGCTTCAGATGGACTATCTCCTCCTACCTTGGCTGAATGTATAAAGGGCCTTGCTCCTTCAGACTGAAGCAGAAGCTCCTACTTTGAGCAGTTGTTTATGTATTTCTACCTCTCTTTTTGACAGGGGAAGCAGCTAGAAAGTCTCAGCAGATTTTTAACTGCAGCAGGTCAATGTCTTGGAAGGACAATATCTGAATATAATCACAGTCCACTTCATTTAGATGACTGCTAGCCAGGTTTTAGACAAAAGTCTTCCAAAAGCTAGTTGGAGAGAGCAGGGACTGAATCTGGGGAACTTCTAAACCCCATCCTTAAAAATAAAAAGGAATGCCCACTCCTGCTCTATCCAAGAGAATAGTTCTAGGATTTTAGGCATGGCTTCTTCCGAGCCCCACTGGAGAGACGGCACATTAACTTTTGGATTTTCAGTGGAGAAGAGCATGTGACAGTTGCAATTCTCTCTCTCACGCACATCTCTATTATCTATCTATCTATCTATCTATCTATCTATCTATCTATCTATCTATCTATCTATCTATCTATCTATCTATCTATCTATCTATCTAATCTCTATCTATCTCTACCTCTATTATCTCTCTCTCTCTCTATCTCTCTATCATCTCTCTATCTATTATCTATCGATCTATCGATCTATCTCTATCTCTCTGTCTATCTGTCTATCTGTCTGTCTGTCTGTCTGTCTATCTATCTATCTATTTATCATCTATCTATTCATCCATCTCTATCTCTATCATCTCTATCTCTCTATCTCTACCTCTATTATCTCTCTATCTCTCTATCATCTATCTATCATCTATCATCTATTATCTATCGATCTATCTCTATCTATCTGTCTGTCTGTCTGTCTGTCTGTCTGTCTGTCTGTCTGTCTGTCTATCTAATCTCTATTTATCATCTCCCTTTAAAATAAATCAGAACAGGATATTCCAAGGATTTAATCCAGGGTAACAATGGGCTTTTAAAAAATCACTCATTATGTTTCCCCTTCCCCTTTCTTTCTTTCTTTCTTTCTTTCTTTCTTTCTTTCTTTCTTTCTTTCTTTCTTTCTTTCTTTCTTTCTTTCTTTCTTTCTTTCTTTCTTTCTTTCTTTCTTTCTTTCTTTCTTTTTTTCTTTCTTTTTTTTCTTCTTTCTTTTTTTTCTTTCCTAAAATAACATTCCAACAAGGACTCCAAACAATAAGGCCTCAGGCTCTGGTTTAGTATGAAGGGTGTAAAAAAGCACAACTGTATCCCTGTTTTTTTTTCCTTTTTAAACTCCATTACACTGAAAGCCTTTTTTTTTTCAGGGAAAGATTTTGTTGTGGTTCAGCTAAAGTGGATCAAGCTGATACCATCTTCACCCTTATTAGAAGCTTCTAAAATGCTCCGCCAAATGGGGAAATATGCTTCCTTTAGGCAGGGGGTTTCTGCTTTTTTGTTTTTAGCTTTCAGCCTTCTCCAGCCACTGAGTGGGCCCAATCCTTGTCTGGCCCTTTAGCATTTCTCCTGATCCTTTAGCCTTCCCTCCCACACACCCCTCCCCATTTTCACAAAACCTACTTATTGATAAACCTCATCTGTTTGCATTCGCTTCTATAGGATTCACGCTTGACCGACAAGTTTTCTATCAGTGCCCCAAAATAACCGATCTCCTGTCTCTTCTTGCAACTTAAAACGCCAACATCTCAGGAGTAGACCGGATATCCGAGCAGCCAAACATCCCCGCGATCCGCGGGAGGAAATCACTTAGAACAGCAACAATATACAAAACGAAAACTGGAATCTAGGAATAAGCCACATAAATAAAATAAACTTTGCTAGTTGGCTAAATGCAGATAGAGAAGAGCCCGCCGGCTGTTGTTGGAACAGGGTTGTGGGTCGCTTTGGCAAGACGTAGGAGTGGTGTTGTGGTTCGTCGGGATGTTATCTACACTGTCTATGCTTCCTTGTTGCATTTTTGAAACGCCCTCCCTGTTTGCAGAGTTGGAGAAAGATTTCCTTGAAGATCCAGTTGGATCGTCAATGTAGGATGATCACCAGCTTCAGGAATGATGGCGAAGTGCTTTCTAACAATTATGGCAGCGTTTCTCAACTCTAGGAACTTTAAGATGGGTGGACCTCAACTCCCAGAATTCCCCAGCCAGCCATGCTGGCTGGGGAATTCTGGGAGTTGAGGTCCACCCATCTTAAAGTTGCCAAGGTTGAAAAACACTGATCTGGATGCTAGATAAGATAGGAGCTTGACATCATAGTACAGGCAATCCTCAACTTATGGCCAAAGTTGCTGTTGCTGAGACATTTCTTAAGCAAATTTTGCCCCATTTTACGACCTTATTGGCCACAGTGGTTAAGCTGGCATTATTTAGTAACACGGTTGTTTCCCCACTGCCTTTGTTTGTCAAAAGTTTGCCCACGGTGATCAGATGAGACTGCGGCTGTCATAAATACGAGTCATTTCTCAAGCCTCTGATTTTTGATCACGTGCCCATAAGGATGCTGCAATCGTGTGAAAATCGGTCATATAAGTCACTTTTTTTTAGTGCTGTTGTAACTCTGAATGGCCACTAAACTAACTGTTGTAAGTCAAGGACTATCTGTAGAACCCTGCACCGGGCAGAAGCGGTGGAATAGATGACCTCCAAGGCTCCTTCCTGCTCTTCCATTTTACGATGCCGGGCAAATCTTTGGAGAACATTCACCAGCTTTTCTCTGTCACCCCAGAAGGTTGAGATAGAGACGGACAACTGCCATTAATTGATTTCCGGTTTACAAGAGTTACGGACATGTGGCACCGATCCATATAGTCTCGTCTTGCTCTATTGATCTCATTGATTTGCAGCTGAAGGACAGACACCTGCTGGTTGGGGGGGGGTCAAAAGTTTCCCAGATATTTGCATGGCAGAGGTGGAGAAACCTGACCTACATTTCTCCCTCTTTTTTTATCCTAAGCCAAGGATTTAGTGTCTAACATATGCATACAACTGGTGTAAGATGTATCTCTGATTATTATATGGAGGGTATTGTTTTTGCCTGTGGGGTTTGTCTTCCTCACTCAGGTCTTTCCAAGGGAGGGAGGGAGGGAGGGAGGGAGGGGGAGAGAGAGAGAGAGAGAGAGAGAGAGAGAGAGAGAGAGAGAGAGAGAGAGAGAGAGAGAGAGAGAGAATTATCTGCCTGATGTTTATGTAGTGATATAGAAAATCTGGACTTTTTTCTTCTTGCACGTCAGTGAGATTGTTATTATTTTTTAAATGCTGTTAATGTTCAAGGCATTTTTACGCAGCCCCGTTTAATTTCCAATGGATGGTTCCTATTTCTAATGCAGTTAGCCAGGGAAAAAGGACTTTGCTTTGTAAGAATGGTGGGTTGAAGAACCGGGGTAGACAGAAAAGCAACATTCCTAATCAAACTTTCTGCCATCCGTCGGATGCCAGCCATGCATGCTGTTTTCAGCAGGATGTGGAGTGCTGTCTGGATGTCCTTGCCAATTGCTGGGAAGATAGGGAGATTTGTTCCCTGAGGTTGCCTGTGCTGTGCATCCAGAAAAGGGCATTGCAATACACTAGAATTTTTTGGGGGGAAATTCAGAGAAGAGCGACTAAGATGATCAAAGGCCTGGAGACTAAAACATACGAAGAACGGCTGCGGGACTTGGGTTTGGCCAGTCTAAAGAAAAGAAGAAATAGGGGAGACATGATAGCAGTGTTCCAGTATCTGAGGGGCTGTCACAAGGCAGAGGGGGTCACGTTGTTCACCAAAGCACCAGAGGGAAGGACAAGAAGATGATGATCCCATGATCCTGGGGGACACTGCAACCGTCACAAGTACATGCCAGGTGCCAAGCATCTGAATTTTGATCACGTGACCATGGGGATTCTGCAATAGTTGCGTGAAAAACGGTCCTAAGTTGCTTTTTTCCAGTGCCGTTGTAAGTTTGAACGGTCACTGAATGAATTCTTGCAAGTCGATAACTACACGGAAGAGCTGCCAAAATACTCTCTTGGGGGTTTTGAAAGCTGCCGCAGCCCTGGTGACATCCTGGCACCCTGTTTCTCCCGCGGGCTTTCTGCCACTCAGACCAGCTGCAGCTGGGCTGCACGGCTGGTCCTGAGCAGGATTAGGTGAACCACCGAGGTTGGGTTTGCTCGGCTGCGTCGGCTGCTGCCTCCACGGCTCAGAACACAAACCACATTCCGAGAAGTTCTCCTTTAATCATTTTCATATTGCCCCATGAAATTCAAATCCGGAGACCGAGAGGCTTGGTTCCTTAAAAACCCCTTGAAAGCCCATAAATTACAGAAGGGAAAGACCGAGCCTCTTGCTCTAGGAACGGGCTCTGCAGATTTAATGGCCTTTGAGCTGCGTCTGAGGAAGGAGCGTCAGCTGACGGAGTAGTAAATCTTCTCTTGGAAGGGAGATGCGGGGCCGGCCGGGCTGGTGTGGCGTGACTGGGCTTTGAAGCTGCTAGGTCAAACAGACAGTTGGCAGGAGAAGAGGAAAGGGGAGGGGGAAGACCCAGGCAAGAAACTCCCAGCATTTCAGCTTTCCTATCTTGTTCCAGGCACCTCCGGACAGATTATGCAAAGCCCCTCCAAACTTTGGGCAGATGCGAAGTGGAAAAGCAGCCAGGAGGTGGTTTAATGTATATTCCATTCAGGCCGAAAGTGGGGTGGTTGACTTGGTCTTGGCGAGAAATACTTGGTGAAGCTTTCAGGCAGGGGGGGGGTTGGTTTATAGGCAAGGCTCTGAGACATTCTGACCTTTTAAAAGAATAGAATAGAGTAATAGAGTTGGAAGGGACCTCCGAGGTCTTCTAGTCCAACCCCCTCTGCCCAAGCACCATTTCTGACAGTCTCTTCTTGAAAGCTTCCAGCGATGAAGCTCCCACAACTTCTGAAGGCAACTTCTGTTCCGTTGGCTGATTGTTCTCACTGTCAGGAAATTTCTCCTTATTTCTACGTTGAGTCTCTCCTTGATCAGTTTCCATCCATCGTTCCCTGTCTGTTCCCTGTTCAGGTGCTTTAGAAAATAGGTTGACCCCCTCCTCTCTGTGACAGCCCTTCAAATATTGGACCACGTCTATCATGTCTCCCCTGGTCCTTCTCTAGATTAGCCATGCCCAGTTCCTGCAACCGTTCTTCATAGGTTTTAGCCTTCAGTCCGCTAATCATCTTTGTTGCTCTTCTCTGCATTTTCCTTTGTCGACCAATGTCTTCTACAAAAGGAGACCTTGGTTCGAAAGGGCTTAAACACTTGTCCTGTTCAAGGTGCCAAGCCTTCTGGATTAGTATAACTGCTTGAGGCTTAAATTACTAATTTAATTTAGTACCCTCCCAAATTTAAAAATCTTCATGACTTGTTTAAATAGCAGATCCGGGCACTTTTGCCATGAATTCAGGCTAAGCACCTAGGCTGTTTATGTGGTATTTTTCACAAAACCATACTCAGTTTTATTCGGAACCAGCTATGTCATAGAAAGACCATGATAAATCTAGATCAAATATTGCAATATCTCTTTGATATGAAAGGGCAGGGACATTGTACCCATTGCAAAAATGTCAAGCATGTCATAACTACATAAACGGCAGGGAAAGATGGACCACTGGAAAGGCTAAATTGTGCAAAATCACAGAGTTGGAGAAAACTGCTGAAAACAAGAGGAATAAAATATTTAACGCTAGATGCCATAAAAGCAGGACTGTTGATTGACAGCACTGATAAGAGAGGTTAAAATTGAAAATATTTGGCTTTTTAATACAGAAGAAGAGATTCAGGGCTGGGGAATTCTGGGAATGGAAGTCCAGATCTCTTAGAGGTGCCAAGGTTGGGAAACACCAATTTATACCAGTTGGGATTATCGATAGGACAACTCCCAGAAGCCCCCAGCGAAAGGGCTTATGGGAGATGAAGTCCAAGCGCCGCATCCTTCAAGGCGGCGCTAAGGAATAGATGAATTAGAAAAACCTATCCCGCCCCCATCCTCTGATTGGTCGGTCCGTCAAAAGTCACCACGCCTCTTTATAGCTCATTTCAAGGCGGATCGACTTGGCGAAAGAAAAAAAAATGGCGTTCCCGCCTCTTTCGTTGATTGGCTCCCGTCCGCCAATGAGCAGCGCCGTCGCTCTTAAACCGCAATGGCGGACGCGGCGCCGCCTCTCGTTCCCCAGAACTCTCGCGAGATGAGACGGGGCGGGGGCGGCGCCTGAGGCGGAGGCCGAGGAAGAGGAGGAGGAGGAAGAAGGCTCGCCGTCGAGGGTCGCCGCCATGACCGCGCTCCGGGGCTTCCTCAGGGCGCAGCGCCTGGGGCGGAGAGCGGTGAGTGCCGGCTGCAGCCAGGGACCCGGCCTCCCTGCCGGCCAGCCCTGCAGGGTAGGCCGGCCGCACCCCCAAGGGCAAAGGTCACGCGAGGGAATCAAGGCCACTCTTCCCTGGGTGGGAGGGGCTCCTGCGGGGGTGGGGACCTTGAAGCCCCTCCCTTTCCTCTGCCGTCCCTGCAGGGTAGGACGTGCTGGCCATGTCATTTAAAAAGGGGTCTTTGGGGCGGGAACAAACACAGACACGCCCCTCTCAGCTGGAACCCCCCTCCCCAAATCTTTTGACCTCCTCCTTGCAAAATGTGGGCGCCCCCTCTGGCCCCTTTGCCCCTTGGCTGCCTAAAGTGGGGTCAGGCAGGGGGTCCCTCTCTGCACCCAGGGCTTGGGGGCACCCAAGGGGGGGAACAGCATGGGCCACTTTCACATGCCCCCCCATTTTTGGGGGGGCACGTGCCCAGGTGTCCCCAAAGTGCTTTTTTCCCAAGAGGCAACTGGACTTCCTTGGTTTTTCCTTGGAAGACGTTTCGCTTCTCATCCAAGAAGCTTCCTCCGCTTCTGACTGAAGACTGAGTCAGAACTGAAGAAGCTCCTTGGATGAGAAGCGAAACGTCTTCAAAGAAAAACAAAGAAAGTCCAGTTGCCTCTTGGAAAAAAGCACCTTTGGGACAGCCAGGACCTGGATGACTGACAGTCTCCGTAGACATCTGCCCAGGTGGTTTCCGATAACTGGGGGGTCCTGAGAATCAGACGTGGATCTCCCCCCCCCCAAACACCCCTCAATCCTCTTTGAAGAACTGCAGCCCTTTGGAGGACCCAGATTGGGGATTTTATGGCTTTGATTCGTTGATTTATGTTTCAATGGTTGGATTATGTTCCATCGGGTTATTTTGGGCTCCTAGTGACCGCATCTATTGATTTTTCTCCGTGTTATTTACGTTTATGTATTCTTATTTATTTATTTATTTGGTACATTTATATACATTTGCTAAACTATACCCGATTATCCAGTTCTGGAACGGCGTACAAATTTTAAGTGGTGTTCCTGCCAGAAGGCTCTTGTGGAATGTTCCTGGCCCGTCCCTGGCATGTCAACCTTCAGGCTGGTTATTCTGGGCCGGCTTTCATGGCTGGGGGGGGGGTGTCAATCGAGCAGGGATGAGCTTTGGGGCTGAATGGCCCTGGTCCAGTTTTCAGGTGTCTTCGCAGCTCATGGGATAGGCCGCAAAGGAGTTTGCCTCTGAAGATGCCAGCCACAGCTGCCCACAAAACTCTTCAGCTACAAAGCTCTTTGCTTCGTCGTGGTGTCATTGACAGCGACATCAGAAATGTTGTGATGTCGTGCAAAGGACAGAAGTGAGGCGCCATGACTGGGTCTTGGCTGGGTCTTCAACGTGGTATTGTAGCCTTGCTGCAGGTTGCCAGTTTGCGGAAATTGGCTGTGTACCCTCCTGGGACGGTATTCTTAGAAGTGGGGGAAACACCTTTGATACGGAGTTAGAGGCCCCTTTTGAAACTTGAGGGTTTTTTGCTGATAGCGAGGCATGAAATTTACAACACTGGAGAGCACCATCTGGTAGCTTAAGAGCTAGGACAACAGGCTGTCTGTTGGGCTGTAGAAGTGGAAAGAATTAGTTAGGGCTTCAAGAACAGCAGCCCTGCAGTTGTAGGAATTCAGATTCAAGCACTCCCCTCCTCAAATGTTTATCCTCTGCTGGAATAGATCTTACAGAGTGTATCTGCTGGACTTTTAAACCGAGATTTCTCAGACTGGGCTTGGCAGGATTGCGTGGCAGGTAAACAGCAGGAAAAAACTAAAGTTCCCTCAGTACAGTCCATTTCTCTCTCACTAGATCAGGAGTTTTGGGAATTTGAAAAGATCTTAAAATCCCAGCTTTAAGCCCCCCCCCCCCTTCCCTGGAAATTAGCTCTATCAACGTGAATAGAGCAATCTTGCTTCCACTGTGCATTTATACATTTCCAACAAAGTAGCCATCAATGTGTCACGGGTGAATTACACGGCACTCAAGCTTTCATTAATAGCCCTGCCCGTGGATGTTCCCTCCCGCAGTGTGCATCGGTGCCCGTGTGCAAAAGCCTGCCAGGCAGGAATGCCAGCCACATCAAAGAGACTCTGGGCAGGGAGGGTGAAATAGTGAACGAGGGAGCAGAGCCTGTGGGTGAAGTTTGGCTTGGGGAAGCCATCCTGGGTGGGGAACCCATACATTTTGCACAAGTAGGGCAGCGAGAAAATTGTGCTTCCTGGAGGGCTTCTCAGTTAATGGTTAACTGGAACCCTGTCCCTGGACAGGACTCCGTGTTCCAATCTCCCCTCCCTCCTGGCTGGGTTCCTACTAGGTCAAAAGTGGATCGACTTTCAAAGACAGGAAGGTTGGAATAGGAAAGAGAAGAAATCGTCCTTTTAAGAAGACTTTGAACGTATTTATATGCTCTGCTTTTTAAGGAAGGACTTGGAAAGATATCAGAAAACATGCTTTTAAAAAAAATCTTAAAAACACAGCATGGCACTACTGATAACCATATGAATACTATGTGTAGTAGCAAGAATGCTCCTATGAATGTGTGGCCCAGATAAAGGTAATCCAAGACAAATAATACAGAAGGTATTCAGGGAAAGAGGCGACAAACAGCTGGTCCAGCTTCTAGGTAAGATCTGCCTCTTTACACAAAGGTAGAAAAGTCACTTCAAGGGGAAATGTTGCAATTCTTGACTTACAACAGTTCACTTAGGGATCACTCAAAGTTACAACGGCAGTGAAAAAAATGACTTTTTTTCACACAGGCGTTGCAGCATCCCTGTGGTCACGTGATTAAAATTCAGACACTTGGCAATTGATTCAGATTATGACGGTTGCAGCGTCCCCGGGGTCACGTGTTCCCCTTTTGCGATCTTCTGACAAGCAAAGTCAACAAGGAAACCACTTAACGACCGGGTTACTAACTCATCCACTGCAGTGATTCATTCGCTTAACAGCTGAGGCAAGGAAGGTCGTAAAATGGGGCAAAACTCGCTTAACAAAGCAACAGAAAATTTGGGTTCAATTGTGATCTTAAGTTGAGGACAAGACACGGCTCCAGAAAAGTGGCATTCTACCCTGGGTATTTATTAATAAACAACCCATCCTCTCCAGCGAAGCCTGGATTGACTTTTCAAGTACCTCTTAGTTCTGCTGGGAAACTTCAGCATCCCAACTTTCAGCAGTTAGAGCATATTTCCCTTTGTGACAGGACTATAAATCGAAGCAAATGTGGGCATTTTGCCACAAAGCCATAGATCTATTCTCCAGGCAGTGCCCTGCGGCCTTGTAACTTTTTCTGGAAAATGACGGATGGAGCCTAATCAAAAATACGTTCTTTTTGATGTACATTGGAAATAAGTCATTTCTTCCTGGTAATTCACTTCAAATGATTTAAAAATCCTTTTACACGTTTTGATGATTTAATACCCTTAAGTTGAAACATGAAGCGCCCTACAGAAATCGGTGCTATTCTTCCTACCAATCGGTCTTAAATCACGGATCACTGAACACACCATCCAGAGCACTTTCATAACTTGGAGATCTCAATGCAATCATTTTTATGTTGAGCTTGTCATGAAGCAACTGTAAAAAAAAGTAGTTATGAATTTGCAGTGAACTTTAAGGGGGAAAAAATCTAATCAGTTGGAGAATCGGTTGTTCTAACCGGGGAAATAAACAGCAAGGAATTTCTTTGGCTTTGCTAATTCGGAGAAGGCTGAAGATTTAAACTAAGATGTGTATATGACATACGACCACAATTGAGCTCAAAATTTCTGTTGCTAATTGAAATTAACTGAATTTTGCCCCGTTTTACGACCTTTCTTGCCACAGTCGTTAAGTTAGTAACACGGTCGTGAAGCGAATCTTGCTTCCCCTTCAACTTTTGCTTGTCAGAAGATCACAAAAGGAGATCACATGACTCTGGGACACTGCGACCGTCATAAACATGAATCAGTTGCCAAGAGTCTGAATTTTGATCCTGTGTCCGTGGGGAGGCTGCAACGGCCGTAAGCGTGAAATACGGTCATAAGTCACTTTTAGTGCTGTTGTAACTTCGAACAGTCACTAAATGCACTTGTAAGTCAAGGACTATCTTATAATATTCTTGTTTCCATTGTTACGTGTCCTCCAGCTATTTTTGGCATGGTATTTCATGGATTAAGAGGCACTGTGGCATCGTGGTTAAGGTGATGGATTAGATCATTAGGACCAAGGAGATACAAATTCTGATTGTCCTTTAGGTATGGACGATGCTTAGGTGAATTTTGGCCTGGCGTTTTTCAATAATAATAATAATAATAATAATTAATAATAATAATAATAATAATAATAATAATAATAATAATAATAATAAAGTTGGAAGGGACCTTGGAGGTCATCGAGTCCAACCCCCTGCTCAGGCAGGAAACCCTATACCATTTCGGACAAATGGCTGTCCAGTCTCTTCTTAAAAACTTCCAGTATTGGAGCATTCACCGCTTCTGGAGGCAAGGAGTTCCACCGATTGATGGTTCTAACTGTCAGGAAATCTCTCCTTAGTTCTAGGTTGCTTCTCTCCTTGATTAGTTTCCATCCATTGTTTCTTGTCTTACCTTCAGGCGCTTTGGAGAATAGCTTGACCGCCTCTTCTTTGTGGCAGCCCCCCAAATATGGGAACACTGCTATCATGTCCCCCCTCATCCTTCTCTTCATTAAACTAGACATACCCAATTCCAGCAGCCGTTCCTTATATGTTTTAGCCTCCAGTCCCCTGATCATCTTTATTGCTCTTCTCTGTACTCTTTCTAGAGTCTCGACATAAATTGGGATGTTGAAAATATTTATGTACTAACTCATACTATTAGCATGGTGGATTATGCTACAGCAGCCTTCCATGGTTTATAACCGTAATCACCCTGCAGTGGATTGATTTGGGATGATGGAAATTATGTAAAAGATACCAAAGATATTGGGGTATGGAAAAGCCTTCACAAACAGATTCTGGCAGAAAGCAGCAGATCTTGTTTTAAGCTTGTAAATGCTGGGCATACAAGCATCTGTCTACAAAACAATTGCAGCTATTGATGAGACAGAGCAATAAGTGAATACTAAAATCTGCAGCGTACCTTATTTGTCCATGCAGAATTTCAGGTATTTTTGTGTTAATCAAACTGCTTTTTTCTCTCTCTCTCTCTCCCTTCTTTATCTTCTTTTCCAGGTTTTGTTACTTCACCGGTTTCAGAGTACGCTAGTAATTGCTGAACACGCCAACGAGGCCCTGACACCAATTACTTTGAACACCATTACTGCGGCAAAACGACTTGGGGGTGAAGTGTCCTGTTTAGTAGCGGGGACCAGTTGTGAAAAGGTAAAAAAAAAAAAAGTGGGCTGACACAGGGAGTTGGTGATATTTGGTGAAAATGCTAATTAGTTTTGATGTGAGAGTTTTTCAAACTTAAGTACAGAAATTAAAAAATAAATAAATGTTGGAACTGTCTTAAGATATCTGAGTAGGACTGAAAGAATTGAGAATATCCGAGCTCTAATTCAATGTTTTTCAAGCTTGAGAACTTCAACTCCCAGAATTCCCCAGCCATAGGAGTTCTGGGAATTGGGATGACTGACGTCATAGTCTTACTTCTCACAGGTGGCACAAGAGCTGAGCAAAGTACCTGGAGTTGCCAAGGTGCTTTTTGCCCAACACGATGCATATAAAGGACTTCTGGCTGGTGAGTCTTTTTTTTCCCCAGGCGGATTTTGCATTAAGATTCTTTGCAAACTGTCTTCTCCCCTCTCTCTCCCCAAAGAAGGAAAAAAATAACACTACGCCGGCCATTATATTTTTTTCTGCAGAGGAGCTGACCCCGCTGATTTTGGAAACTCAGAAGCAGTTCAGTTACACGCACATCTGTGCCGGAGCAACTGCCTTTGGGAAGGTGAGCATTTTTTGAATGACCCAGGAATCCCTTGCTCTAAAGACATTGAACCACTACAGGGGTCTTCCGTGCCTGGCCCTTTTATGACTTGTGGACTTCAACTCCCAGAATTCCACGCGTGCCTGGCTGAGGAATTCTGGGAGTTGAAGTCCACAAGTCATAAAAGGGCCAAGTTGGAAGACCCCTGAACCACTACATACAGGTAATCCTCAACTTATGACTGTAATTAAGTTCTGGTAATTTTGGTCGTAGCCGCTAGACTGTCGTAAAGCAGGTCATTGGGTGATCAGGCCTGATTTTACGACCTTTGAGCAAACTCGGTGGCTGTTAAGCAGACCCCCTGTTGGCTGTGGGGCATCTTGTTGCCGAAGGCTGAAATACACACAGTCCTCGACTTAGCAACCATAAGCTCTGTTTCTAAGCAAGATAGTTGTTGTGTTTTCCCTCATCTTATGACCTTTCTTGCCACAGTTAAGTGAATCACGCAGTCATTAAACGAATCTGACTTCCCCCGTTGACTTTGCTTGTCGTCATTATAACTTTGGAACTAGGTCGTAAATAAATTTCGGAGGGTCCTTTAAATGGTTGTTAAGCAGTAGTAAGTTAAGGACGACCCGTAAATCGGATTCTGAATATTTGTGGCACTCCCAAAATATTGCATGTGCTTTCAACCCATCAACCTTGCCTCGTTTTAATGGCGTTTGTGTCACACCGAAGCCCTAAATATGCTCCTTAAATGTATCTTTAATGTTCAGGGTAGAATTCTGAACCGCTGCTTAGTTTTGTCTGCGGGTTGCCGAGTTGTGACTGTCGGTGTGTTTTTAATATTTAGAATCTCCTTCCCAGAGTGGCAGCTAAGCTGGATGTTGCTCCTATCTCAGACGTCACTGAAATCAAGTCAGCCGATACTTTTGTGAGGACTATTTATGCAGGTGAGATTTGCAGGCCTATTCTGGGCTACCTGTGACACACACACACAAACACACCGAAGTTCCAAAAAAGGGAACTGTAGGATGTGGGGAAACAAAAGTGATTTTTCCGACACGCTAATGGGATTGTTGCTGGGTGTTCTGGGCAGCCAGGGAGAGCTTCTTAATTAACCAAATCTGCCTGCATTCTTGATAATGCACTTCTGATCAGATTTTGCCAACCCTCAGCCATCCGGCTCGATCCCCTTTCTTTCACGGGGGTGACATTTAGTTCGGATTTCAGCCATCCGTAGGGTTATTTTTCTTGGTTAGGAGGACATTGATACAGTTATTTGTAATATTTAATTGACTTCCCCTAATTAGTGTGCAGCCCAAATACTTGTCTAGCCTCATTACGTTTATCTGATCCCCCTAATGTAATTTGGACATGGAAACATGAGCTTTTATGTCATTTCAAATTTGTCATGGCAGACTCCTTTTTCCTTTGGTCAATGCTGTCTTGCCTTGGAGATTGATGGATTGCATGGAGAGGCTTGAATCACAGTCTAATAATTTCCCTTTGAGAAATCATTATGCACCAGTGGATAATCTCTCTCCCTCCTCCCTCCCTCTTTCCTCCTCTCCTTCCTCCTCCCTCCCTTCCTCCTCCTTCCTCTTCCTCCTCCCTCCCTCCCTCTCTCCTTTCTTCCTCCTCCTCCTCCTCCATCATCTCCATAAGCATTCTGCTTTGTGATTGTGGCTTGCAGGTCCTGTGTTCAGACAGTAGGTGCTTTTTTCACACAAAACAAGTTCAGACTCCTGCAAAAATTGCCCGGTTTCATTCTCCCGAATCGGTCGAGCCGTTCGGCTTCACGAGGGAAGGAAAGAATCCTTACGCTAGAGGAGGCTAACGGAAAAGTGGAGACGTCCAACTCTTGAGCCCGCTTCTAAACCTTTTAAGTTTCGCTATCTGAAGTAGTTTTATCCCAACAAGAGACAAGCCATGGTCTGGGTGCAGCTGTATTTGACCTTTCCCCCCCTGGCTTTTGTTTGTGTTGTGTCAGGCAACGCTCTGTGCACTGTGAAATGCGAGGAGAAGATCAAGGTGCTCTCTGTCCGCGGGACTTCCTTTGAGGCCGCCCCAATGAGCGGAGGCAGCGCCACTGTAGAAAAAAGTGAGTGGGGTTTTTTTGCCTTGTTTTGCTTCGGATGTCATTGGGTTAAAACATCTATTAAAATAAATACTGAAATATTCAGCCTCTCTTAAGTATCAGGATTAATTTTTACTTAATTTGGTTATTAATTAAGGTGTTGCGTTGACAACAGATGGAAATGTAGCCATCTTTTTCCCTTTCGCTTTTAGAGTTAGATGATGCTGGGAGGGGGGGGGATGTGAACGAGAGTCCAGCTAGACATAACAACACTAAACCTAGCGTGAGAATCAAGGTTATTGAGCCCAGAGCTGATAAAGAATTGGCCCTGGCTTCAAACTAATTGGGGAATGTGATTTATGACTGTTAATTGGAGGAGGGAATTGTGCTTTGATACTATGTGCCCAGGGGAGGGGAATTCAGTTTTTGGCTTCGATTATGCAGTGCCGATATTATGCTACTCGAATAAAAGATTCTTTCAAGTAAACAATGCCTCAAAGTTCTTTTGAAGAGTTTCATCTGTCGGAACCATGACAAGTGTCTTGTTAATATCGACAGTATCAGCCCCTGCACCTGTCGGCCAGTCGGAATGGATTGAGCAGAAGTTGACCAAAAGTGACCGGCCAGAACTTACTAGTGCAAAGGTGGTTGTATCAGGTGGTAAGTAATGATTGTAATCAAAGTTTATTCAAATTCAAAAGGGAGTCTGTATGCAGGTAGTTCTCGACTTACAGCCATTTAATGGCACTGAAAAAAGTGGCTTATGACCATTGCCGCACCCTTATGGTCATGTGGTCAAAATTCGGACACTTGGCAACTGACTCATATTTACGACGGTTGTGGTGTCCCGGGGGCCGTGTGATGCCCTTTTGTGACTTTCTGACAAGCCAAGTCAATGGGGAAACCAGATTCAATTAACGACCGTGTTACTAACTTAACGACTTTAACAATTGTGGCAGGAAAGATCTCAAAATGGGGCAAACCTCCCTGAACAACTGTCTCACTTAACAACCTAAATTTTGGGCTCAATTGTCTTAAGCCGAGGACTGCCCGCATTTAAAAAAAAATGTGCATCCTGCCAAAATTCTGGCTTAGGAGCTTTCAACCAGAGACAGAATAAAGGGAGAAATCCTTACTGCAGTTTACCAAGTTGGATGTGACATTAATCACCGTAAATACCAACCTTTGACTTAACAATTGGTGAAGAGCTCTAATAAAAGTCTTAATTCCAAAACTGATCTGCCTTTCATTGGTCACAGTGGATAGCAAATACTGTAAGGCTGTATTTCACTCCATATCTCCATCTTAAAAGCAAGCAGTGAAATGTTGCCCTGCTTTCCTGCTAGAAAATGCTAGCAAAAGGGAGGACGGTTTGCCAAGATTTAAGTCCTGTTTCGACCCTGTTGATTTTGTTGAGCAGGGATAAGGAAATAATCCGTTAATCCAGAAGCGACACTTACTTGTGAAAATAACCACAGCAAACGCCACCCAAATTCTTCGTGTTCCTTTGCTGGGGTGCATGAAGAAATTAAATCGGGCAGAAGAACTCAGAGCGTAGAATGCAAGAGTTGAAAGGGACTTAGAGATCATGTAGTCCTACCCCCGGTCTAACGCAAAGAACCTACCATTCTCGCATCCCTGAGAGATAGCCATCCCACCTTTTTTTTTTTCTTTCCCCTTTTGAAAATCTCCAGTGTGAGAGTTCACAAACCCCTAAAGGAATCTTATTTGACACTGGACTTTAATTGAACAGATTTAATTTCCTATTTTTAAGGGCGAGGCTTGAAGAGTGGCGAAAACTTCAAGCTGTTGTACGACCTGGCGGATCAGTTGCATGCTGCAGGTAAACAGTGCTTTAGTCTTGCTTCTTTAAACAAACCAGGATTCATGTTATGTTGGTGATTGCTAAGTGTAGAGGCTGGTTCAAGGTTGGCCATTGCTAACTGAGGCATCGGTTGGATGCTGGTGAAGTCCTTGGTGCTCTTTGAGCTTGGTTGTTTACTTTCAGACGTTTCATGACCCAACTAGATAAAATCTGATTGCGATGGTGATCATCATATACTGATGATGTGACCTAGTTGGGCCATGAAAGTTTTGCAAGCAAACAACCAAGTTTAGAGAGCACCACAGTTCAAGTCTGAGCTACTATTCTTTGCCTGGTCTTTGGAAGCCCTTTAGAATATGAGTCTTGTCAGTCCAGGGCAGCAGCGGGATCTAGAAGTGGAAATTGGCCAAATCAAGGAATCTTAACTTCAGGGAAGGGAACCAAGCCCTGCGTGTTTTGTCTTCACATCGAACGATCTTTCTTGCTTGTAGTTGGTGCTTCTCGAGCAGCGGTTGATGCTGGCTTTGTCCCCAACGACATGCAAGTTGGACAGACGGGCAAAATTGTAGCACCGGTAAGTTTTGGAAAACGGAGTGGGTTGGAAGGTCTGTAAGAGGAAAGAACCGTCGTGGCGTTTCCGTCATATGGCTGTTTGTGATTGTCAGCTGCCTGAAGATAAGTGGATCTGAATTTGAATTATTGTTGGAGAGGGGTTGTGCCTGTTGATGGATCAGGTGACTTGATATGTCACCTGGCCTTCTGGGCTCAGTTCCTGCTGGTTGCGTCTCTGCGTTTGTGACTGTTTATATCAGTGGTTTTCATCTTTAAGATGGGTGGACTTCAACTCCCAGAATTCCCCAGCCAGTGTGCATGAATTTGGGGAGCTGCAACCCATCCGCCCTGCCTGGGAAATTATTGGGAGTTGAAGTCCACAAATTTCTTAGTTCCTCGAGACGTCCAACCTTGGCAATTTTCAAAGCGGTGGACTTTTAACTCCGAGAATTCATGGCTGGCCGGGGAATTCCGAGCGTTGACGTCCAGGTCTCTTGGAGTTGCCAAGGTTGAGAAACAGCCCCTTGGGGGACTATTCTTCGGAACAGGACATTCCGATCTAAACAACACGGGTTGGTTTGTTGACTTGAAGACACTTGTGAAAGAAAAACATCCAATTCAACAGGGATGCTGTTTTTGAAAAGCTTTTATTATAGATGTAAAGCTTAAGGCTTGACTCGGCGCCAGGAAAATAAGTGATCCTGAGTTTACAACTTGGAGCTGGCATTATGATCATCAGAGAAGCGGGATTGCACTGCTTTATGGATCTGTGTTTTGTTTGCAGAACTGTCACCTGTGGATTAGCTCTCCTTCCAGGCTATTAGCTGGCGGAAAAAAACCAGTGGAGATGGAAGGAGAAAGGCCTTATTCATAGCCACACCATCCTGAAGGGTGCTTTTTGTGTGTGTGTGTGTGTCTCACACACAGCTGCTGATGTCAATGCGTCACTCCTCCTAATAGGAAAAGGAAGTGGTGAGTGACCAGGTTGATCAGAGAAACAATAGACCCATCTTCAGTGCTCTTGGAAGCAACTCTGTTTTTTTTTTAAAAAAGATGCATAAAATGCCATGTCAGGGACTAGAAACTGTGAAGCAAGATTGACAGAACAGGACCTATTTATCCTTGAGATCCTGTGAGGAATGGGATGGCTTCAAGGACCGGTCAGGCCATCCGGGAGAAGAAGGCCAAGAACGGCTCTCTGTGGTTCTTGGGAGAAGGGAGCTGGTGATGGTCTTAATCCGAGAGGCAGGAATCCTCCAGGGTCGGGGGGGAAAAAGCCCTAAGAATAAGAGGCCACCAGGGCAGCCAGTGATGATGGGGGTTATGGTCTCCCTTTCACTGAACGTCTTCAAGCAGGAGCTGGAGAGCCATTATCCATCACGGGTGCTTTACCTCGTCTTATAACAGTTCATTTAGTGACCGTTGGAAGTTACAGCGGCACCGGAAAAATTAACTTATGACCATTTTCAACGACACTGAAAAAAAGTAACTTAGACCGTTTTTCACACAACCATTGTAGCATCCCTGCAGTGACGTGATCAAAATCGGGAACTTGGCAACTGACCTGTATTTACGACGGTTGCAGTGTCCCGGGGGGTCACGCGATCCTCTTTTACGACCTTCTGACAAGCAGAGTGAAGGGGGGGGGGGAAGCCAGGTTCACTTAACAAGCGTGTGACTAAATTGACACCTGCGGCGGTTCGGTTAACGAATGTGGCAGGGAAGATTGTAAAATGGGGCAAAATTCACTTAACAATGTTGGGCTGGTCGTAAGTCGAGGACTACCTCTTCTTTAGATTTCTACACAGACCCGGAAGCCTCTCTGGGTCCTTCCAACTCTTTGATTCCTATGAAGTGCAAAGAGTTGGGGATGCACATCGCTGCCCCATTTCGTTGGCCCTCAGCTCAGGGAAGACTGAACCAGGAGGGTCACTTGTGTGTGTGTGTGTGTGTGTGTGTGTGTGTGAATTGCACAACTGGCTGGAACGTTGACCCAGCTTTGAGTCAAGGGTTTAGTTGCAAACCCCAATTGTTAGATTGCTGGTCAGCATTGAAGCAATTGACTGTTGCTGGATGTTTCTGCTCTACTTGCGTTGAATGCCAAGGCGTTTCGCTGAGAGAAAACATTTTCTAATGTTGGTTTGAACTCCACTAGAAGTTGGTTTGCACTCTTGACGCCCACCTGAATGCTCTCTGGAGGTCTAGATGTATCTTCCAGGTCATTTGGATATCCAGTGGTTGCACTTAAAATGAGTTCAGCCAGCGAGGATAGGATGTGCAGTCTCTCTCCTTTCCATCTGGACTTTCCTGCTGGGTGACTTTTAAAAAATCAGGATTTAGGTTAAAATGTTTTAAAATGCTTTAAAAATTAGTTAACATTGTTATTAAGACTTCTTTCTAATGCAACTTTTTCTTTTTTGTTTTGCGTATTTTCTTATTTTGCATCCAAGTTTTTGTACCCAAGTTCAGTTTTTCAAACCAGTGTTTTGAGTTGTGTGTTAGTAACGGATATCGTGGAGAGCAATTTCACACACTTAATAACTTGCATTTTGCACTAAAATTTCTGCAGAGATGCAGATCGCTTCAAAGCTGCTTCTATTTCACCGAGCCCTAACTTTTAAAAATGTACAGTGAATCTCACTGTATCAGGCTATTTTTAATCACCAGACTATGTAAACCGGTACTGTTGATTAAAATTTTGGGGGGGGGGAATTTGGTTTCGATTAAGACATTGTTTATGCCTTTTGGAAGCTTTCAAGGTACAGCTTCAAAGCATTGTTTTGTCCTGTCATCCAGGACAAAAATTTTTAGACTCTTTCCCCACCCTGTGAATAAGTTTGAAGACTGACAGCCTTGTTCGGACTGCATTATCCGGCGCGGCTTTTAAGTCCAAGAGTTCTCAAGTTGATGCTCTGCTCCTTGGGGATTGGTGCAGAAACATTAAATTGTACTAAAATATTCATATGAGAGTGCATTTAGCTGAAAGCAATTGATGTGTGTCTCCCAGGAGAACAAAGCAAAAAAACCCAACAACCTTAAAACTGCAGGGCCCTGCACTCAAGCAGACACCCCAAGCAGGGTTCATCACGTGTCCCAGCTGATCAAAGGCCCTCTTAAGTTCTTAAAGTGAAAAGTATTAGGGATGAAAAATGCTTGACCAAGCGGACTCTTTAGGAACATGAAATTATCCTGTGGTTGGGATTGGAACAGGCAGGATCCTATGAAGTCAGTACAGTATTGAAAATAAAATATTTGTAGCTCAGGATTGAACTGTGGGGTCCTTGGTGCTCTCTGAGCTTGGTGGTTTTCTTGCGGACATTTCATTACCGAACTAGGTAACATCATCAGTGCTAGAGGGAAGTTGGGTTTGCAGGGAGGAGGAGGAGGAGGACTGTGGGGTCCTTGGTGCTCTCTGAGCTTGGTGGTTTTCTTGCAAACATCTCATGACCCAGCCAGGTAACATCCTCAGGGCTAGAAGGGAGTGGGGTTTGCGAGGATGAGGACAATTGTGGCGTCTTTGGTGCTTTCTGAACTTTGCTGCTTGCTTGCAGATGTTTCATTACCCAACTAAGTAACCTCTTCCGTGCAAGTGAGTGGGGTGGTTTGGGGTTTGCTCCCTGTTAATTACCTAGCATAGAGACCTAGAAATAAACCACATTTCACACATTCAAAAGAGACAAAAATTACAGAACAGAGAAACAAAAGGACCGGAACACTTCCTCTCTAGCAGCTTACACCCAGATAAGCAGAGATTAACCCCAGACAAACAATGAAGCAGAAAGCAATACCCAAATCAAGGAACTACCAAGAAGGAAACCACACTCTCCCTACACTGGCAGGGCACACTGTGTAGATAAGAAGGAGGCAAACCCCACACTCATCGCACTGATGTGTTGTTACCTGGTTGGGTAATAAAAAAACACCCAGCTCAGAGAGCACCAAGGACCCCAACAGTATTGAAAAAGAAGAAAAAAATAACAGCTAAATTGCTTTTAATCAATTAGGTATCCTGAGCTTTTCCCATCTCTTCCTCCCCTCTCTGGTTACATCTGCCTGGAAAATCTGTTCTGATTTGGTTTGTATCCAGATCAGAGACGTATTCTGATTCGGGAACAAATTACCCCTAACCAGCTGTTCTAGGCACAGAACAGCTGGTGCACAGGCCACTTTGCAAACCCTATTTGGAAGCAATCCCACACACAAGGGAATAAGTCCAGTTGTAATCAGCAGAGTTTCTTACTATAGGATTGTGCTGAAAGTTTCCAGCAAATAAATTTGTTGCTACATTATTTCATGACTTTACTAAATATGGAGCTGAACGATGCCCCTTTTGGGGTCATTGATTCTAGCATCTACGCTAATATAGTGACACACATTTTAATGATGTTCACATTTGTTCAGAAAACTTGCCCTAGAAGTACTATTCGGACCACCAACGTGGATAGGCAACCTAGCTTCTTCCCAATGCTGTCTCTGAAATTGGAGGTAGATAGCCAACATAATACGTCTGCAGTATTTTGCAGATTTTTTTCCCCATGAGCTTCAATGTTTTTAAAATATTGTGGGGTTTTTTCCATACAGGAATTATATATCGCCGTAGGAATATCTGGAGCCATTCAGCATCTAGCTGGAATGAAAGACAGTAAGGTACAGTACAAGATTTCTGTGTGTTGCTACGAGGAGTTGATAATTTCTGCTTCCAAAATGGGTTTTTTGTCGTAGTTGTTACTGACAACGCAAAATCTAAAGGAGCCCAGACGAATTCTATTCCGAAAATAGTAACAACTAACTCACATAACGTTCAAACAGTTCATAAGCAAACACATTAATACAGCCTCTCCTTTAAGTCCTTGATTGCCAAACCTGGAACCTTTAGTGAGAAACAAACTGAGTTTTTAATGTGAAAATAAAAGTAGAATCCGTAGACTTGTTTCATTTTCATATATTTCAGACACTGAGGCGAGAATTCATGCATGACGATGTACAATCTGAATTATGGATTTACTATTGCGCAAAGTAAAAAGCATCTTTGAATATTCCAGTTTATTCACTCAGATGGAAACCTATTATAAAATGATAAAAGCTTTAAAAACTTAACTCATTAGTACCCATGTGAACACGTGTTGGATTCTTATCCAACCTGACCTGTGGCACCAATGAAAAAAAATGTACTGTTTTTTAAAAAATTCTTGCCTTTTTAGGCAGCAATTTCAAAAGGTGATTGTCTCCCACCCACCCGTTTCCCTTGAAGCTATATAAAAGTATATAAGGCTGTATAAAACTATAAAGGAGTTGTGTGTTTATCTAAAATACCCTTTTTTCCACACTCCTTTTTCTCTTTGAAATAATGAGGAATCAGATTCTTCCCCCCCCCCACAAACACACATTTTCTTGCAGAAATACTTTTAAGGAGCCCCGAATCAGTGCAACAGAATGCTATTATTTCCTGTTTGGTATAAATAGCAATATTTAAGTAGCAAACTATTGCTCATTCAGGACACATTTTAATATAACAACCTTTGAAGGAGATTGTTTAGTACAACAGTTCAAGTAGTTACTCTTCAAAGTTATAAGGGCACTGAAAAATGTGACTTAGGACCCTTTTTCATAGTTACGACCGTTGCAGCATCCTCATGATCACGTGATCAAAATTGGGATGCTTGGCAACTGACTCATACTTAGGACAGTCGCAGTTTCCCGGGATCATGTGATCCCCTTTTGCGACCTTCTGACAAGGAAAGTCATTGGGAAAGCCAGATTCAGTTAATAACCGTGTTAACTAACTTAACAGCTGCAGTGATTCATTTAACAATTGTGGCAGGAAAGGTTGTAAAATGGGGCAAAATTCACTTAATAGCCTAGCAACAGAAATTTTGGGATTGTGGTCGTAAAATGAGGACTATGTAACATTCCAAAGCATTTTACTTGTGGATTATTCCCAGTGCAAGACATCTGTTCCCAGGAATCTAAATGCGGAAATATTTTAAGGATCAGGTCCTACGTTTACCTGAGATTAAACATCGCCGATCAGAATAAAATCCACTTCTGAGTGGACCAGAGTTTCCTTGAAAATTGATCCTGCTCTAAAATTGACGAATAAAAAGATCCGAAATTCATATCCTCCTTTTCCTCGAAGTGATATTAGCTAAAAGCTGCCAATATATTTTATTAAATTGTAAAAATGGAACGAGCGTTTTAAGTGTTAGGTGCTGAAATAGTAAATGCTTCAGTTTGAGAGAGATGTGTGATTTAGATTAAGCCGCACGCAGTAAAAGTAATAAGCCATCCAGATATGGTAATAAAGGTAGGACTCCATTCCAAAATGGAGGCACTTGTCTCAGTAATGATAAATTGATTCCTGTCAATAAAGTCGAGCCGTTTCAAGGTGTATGAAGCGATTCTATCAACTCCCTCTTATTTTAGATTTTTGCAAAAGAATTCCGGTTATAGGAGAACATTTTAGTTTTTACTAAACTTTTAATCCGTGTCTTACAGAAAAATCAGCTTGACTTGAATTGATTTGGGCTCAGAAGTTAACTTCAACTTATAGTTCATTAATTCAAATTATTGACTAGACTGGATCAAATTATTATCGGTTTTTATGCTGTCAGTGCTATTATGCTGTTAATCTGATCTTTATTTACATGGCTATTTAAACTCTTAATCTAGATTTTCTAGAACCCAAACTTTTACTTCACTTCAGTTTGACCTGTGGTCTTTCTTACCTCTGTGCTTAGAAAATTTAAAAGATACTGTCTTTACTCAAACAAATAATGTTTATTTAAAAGGATTTGAAAAGAACTCTCTGTAATCACATTAGCTGTCTCTTCAGTGGCTTTCCCCCCCACGCTAGGAAATATCAGCCATTATGAAAAATTTTGTAGGGAATCCCCTAGAGCGTTCTGCAAGTAAAATGTATTATTTACTTCACTTACTAGAAAATGGGTTTTGTAGAGGGTGGACTCCTCCTGCTGCCCCTCCCTTCCTTATTTTATGGATGCTAGGCTAAATAGGCCATGATAGTGGTCTGTCAACCGTGTCAACTTTAAGAGGGATGGACTTCAGTTCCCAGAATTCCCCAGCCAGCATGGCTAACGGGGGGAATTCTGGGAATTGAAGACCTCTCTTAAAGTTGCAAAGTTTGGTAAAAACTGGCAGCTGATCATCTGTAGCTCTCGAGTTTGCCATTTTACAACTTCCGAGTAGAGTTACTCATTGTAATCAATTTCTAAGCTTTAGCTCCTTAGACTATAATTTGGGATATGAATACAAGTCAGGCATTAGGAACACCCCAGAAAAATCTATTCATTACTATTAAGCTGAGCAATTTGGATTTATTTATTTATTTGTTTGTTTTGGGTGCTTGCAATACACCCCACTAGGATAAAAGTGAAAAGTCAAGACGAGTCTACAACGCAGAGATTCTTGCTTCAGGGATAATAGGTCTCCTCCTGGGTTTCAGAGAAGGTAGCACACAAGCCAGAACTTTTGACATTCACCTACGTAGGCCTTCATGTTCCCTTCGCTTAATTTCTGAACTTCCGCTTTGTCAACAATGGAATTCCTTTTGGGCCAGCTGTTGTATTTATGCCAATAGCAGCAAAGCCATGCATAATACGGTAGTGTCTATAGACTACCCAGTAAATAACTCGTTTTCTCCAAATCGCCCCATTTCATTCTCTTACAGACCATCGTTGCTATCAACAAAGATCCTGAAGCGCCCATATTCCAAGTTGCAGATTATGGCATAGTAGCTGACCTGTTCAAGGTGAGTCTTGCTTGCAGAGGAACCAACTTGAGCACATTCCTCTTCTTGACGGTAAGGGTGGAAGTTGAATTAGACTTTGAACCTGACTTGAGGCATTTAGCCTTCCTTGTTCTGCATGGAAGTTCTCGTCTCTGTCTACAGCAGGGGTCTTCAAACTTGGCCCTTTTATGACTTGTGGACTTCAACTCCCAGAATTCCTCAGCCAGGCATGCGTGCCTGGCTGAGGAATTCTGGGAGTTGAAGTCCACAAGTCATAAAAGGGCCAAGTTTGAAGACCCCTGGTCTACAGCACTGGATTTCCTGACCCTTCATACTTCAAGCCATAGAAAGCTTCATCCACCATCAATTTTTGACCCCCAGTTTTGATAGCAGGCACACGTGTCAATACAGTAATTGACTTCTGATGAACCCAATCATCTATTGCACGGTAGACTTCGTTCTTTTTCAAGATGAAGATGTATCTCGGTACAAGTGCAAGGGACCAAGTTGGACGAGATTGCTATAAAACATAGTTGTTGAAGACTTGGGAAAGCTCTTACCCAGAGTATCTGCCAACGGTTAGGGGATCCATTGATCGATATTATTAGGAGGTATCGCCCTCATCAGCTTTTTAAAGACTGGCCTGCAAGGAAGCAAGAGATTACCTATATATGCTCTTATAGCAAGTTATTGTGGGATCCTTGGTGGTTTCTGAGGCTGGTCGTTTTTTTCAGACATTTCGTGACCCGAATAGGGAACATCATCAAGGCATTGCACTGTCAAGATGGCAGCCACAATGAGGGCATGCAACACACACAAAAAGTTGCGGGAGCTTTGGGTTTACCACTGTGGCCTCCATTTTGCTTCCCCCCCCTCATTATGCCCTGCGGACCCTCCCCACGAGGAGAGAAGACAGTCTGAATTTAATGCTGTTCCTTGGTGATTGCCTGCCAGCTGGGCAGTAAACACAGGCCTTTTAATAAGCTGGAGACAAAGTGACATTCGGAAGAAACAAGATGTAGACAATTTCCTTAATAAATTTTGTACGACCACATTATTTCCACTTAATGGAAATGTAGCTCTCTTAAATAATTGAGAGGCTATATTCATCAGACGGTGAGTTCAGCTGGGATCTCTCCAAGCGACGGCCTCCTTACGGCGTCTGGAAAGATAAAGGTAATGGATATTTTACACAAGCAGTTTGCACAAGTGTTCAGGTGTAACCGGTAAGGAATATGCCACCTGTTCTCATCCTTCGACGCTCTTTGGATGACTACAAGGAATTGCCTAGCTGCCTGGGAGTTTAGCCTTGGCAGTGCCACCATCAGGGGCCATTCCTTGGCACCAATTTCTACAAATAGTGGGGTGTTTTTCTTTCCAGTTGACTGCTTTCAAAAGTTAAAATCTTTATTTAAAATAGCTTCCTGTGGTCAAAAAAATGAAAAACTGAAAAATATCAGCACGTTAGTTGATTGGCAGTCCAGGTTTACACATTTTGTAAGTTTTGCTACTATGATTTTTTTTTAAACTGAATTCAAATGTTTAGTTGCTTCCAATGTTGATAAATAAGCGTCTCTTTTACATTGATTAGAGTTGGATAAACACCTGTTGCCTATTGTTATTTGGCTGAGCGTACGCTTGTTTTGTGTTGCTTCCAGGTTGTTCCCGAGCTGACGACAGCATTAAAAAAATGAAAGCTACTCCATGTTTGGGAAGGAATGAGTATCTCTTCGACAGAGAAATTATTTTTAAGCAGTTTAAATTATGTTTTATCAAACCAGAAATGTAAAAATTGCCCCATCAGTGCCAATGACGATCTTGCAATACACCCATTTTAGCCCTTTTCATTTCCATTTGGCTTCATTATTTCCTGAACTCTTTTTCTAATTCTCTAATAAACATACATCTGCTGTATTTTCTATTATATCAGGCTGTGGAAATTCCTTGTATTATTCTACAGTGTGATCATTAAGAATTGATATTGACTTAATAAGAGTCGGAAGGGACCGTGGAGATCTTCTAGTCCAACCCCCTGCTCTGGCAGGAAGCCCTACACACCAATTCAGACAAATGGCTGTCCAGTCTCTTCTTAAAAACCTCCAGTGTTGGAGCATTCACAACTTCTGGAGGCAGGTTGTCCTAATTGTTCTGTCAGGAAATTTCTCCTTAATTCCTGGTTGCTTCTCTTTTTGATTAGTTTCCATCCATTTCTTCTTGTCCTGCTTTGGAGAATAGCTTGACTCCCTCTGCTTTGTGGCAGCCCCTGAGATGTTGGAACACTGCATTATGTCACCCCTAATCCTTCTCTTCATTAAACCAGACATATCCAATTCCTGCAACTTTACTTACCAAAGGAAGGGGGCTATGGTATAATGGGGGGAAGGGGAGAACTAGCGTGTATGGAGTTTCAAAGGATCCAAAATCAAGCTATGAATGGCCTGTTTTGGGGTCTACTACCAGTTACCATTGGCAGCAGATTGATGCCCAGGTTTCTGAGTGTAAATGGATTTTTGGAGGTAGACATTTCTCCACTGTGATCTCAACTGGGAGGTACGTTCTAGAGGTTCTGGGAATTAAACAGTTCTTATAATTTAGACAAATGCTACGGCCGAAGTTACTCCATGTGGAAATGACTGGTTGTTTTTGAAATTCATACACACGAGCGCAAAGATAATGTGAGCGCACCTGAGCATAGGATGGAAATGAAGAAAAAAACAGCAATAGCACTTAGACTTATATACTGCTTCATAGTGCTTGACAGCCCCCTCTAAGCGGTTTATGGAGTCAGCATATTTGCCCCCAACATTCTGGGTCCTCATTTTACCGACCTCGGAAGGATGGAAGGCTGAGTCGACCTTGAGCCGGTCAGGATCGAACTGCTGAATGCTGGCAGTCAGCAGAAGTAGCTTCTTTTAATTAATTCTTTAAATTAAAAGTTTCGTGTTTAAAATATTTTTCTTAAAAAAAAAAGCTGCTACATGATCAGCTCTTCCAGCTAGAATAAAAAATGAAAACACTGATTTAGAATATTGCTTTTTTTAAAAAAAATTTTTTTTAATTAAAATTGTATTTGTAAAATGCCCATTTTTCGTTCTGGTATCATGGAGGCCATAATTATTTTTTCCCCCAAAATATTTCTTCCCCAAAGTTCATGCTAAAAATAAGAGAACACTTACTTTAAAATTCTTTAAAGTATTTAAAGACGTCTTTGAGCTGCATCATTCAAAGCACTTCTTGAAAAACAGGGTTGTGTTTTTTTTCCTCCCCAGGAAGATCAAAAATACTTGTCAATACTTAATACAAATGGATTTATAATTGGTCACATACAAAGGGACATTGTAAGAAATAGGAGGAGAGATGAGAGTTTTTTACTGTACCCTGGTGAAACCTGACCTGATAGAAGATTGTCCGAAGTTCAGTAAAAAGGGTAGGATTTGTGTTTGCTTGGCTTTAAAAAAACACACCTTGAGAATCTACACACCTTTGAGGTCATTGTTTTAACAGCCTTCACCTCCCTTGCCCCCAAACTCTTCCTCGAGGGCAACAGCCAAGGACTCCAGGTGGCAAAATTTGTCAATATTTTTTTTTCGTGCTGGCTCTCGTAACTTCATGCATTTTGAAAAACGAATTTCCAATTCCCAAATCCACAAGAGATACCCACCCCGGAACTGGTTCCGGGGACCCCGTTTTAAAGCTTTAGTGTGCCCCACCCCTGGCGAGTCACGGACTGATCTGTCTGAACCGCTTCTTCAACCATAAGGACTAGGAGTCCGGGATGCTGTTGAACCTTTGCTCTTTGGATTCCAAAGACGTGTACTTGTCAATCATCTGTGTTTTCTGCCGGAAGTGGATGACCGGCTTTTTCTGAAAGACCCCAAAGTTTTCTTGGTTCTTTTTGTTGTAAATATTGACCACCCGGTGCTCCAGTTCGGGGCTGGCTATGGCCGACCCCGCTGGGCTTGGCAGTTTCAGGTTAACCGGGTCCAGTCCCTTTTGGGTTAAGCAGGAGTCTTCTGATAAGGAGGACAACAGTTCTTGGACAACGGCATTATGGACTCTGCGATGGGGCGACGGAGAGCTGACCTGAACGCCTTGGGCTACCTGACAGGCCCGCTTCAAGGGGCAATACTCGGAGGATTCCTCCCGAGTCGTGCTGCAGTCCGTGGAAGAGCCGAAGGTCTCGCTGCTGTCGCTCTGCGCGCGGGTGAAGGAGCTGTCCGTGGACCTGGAGGCGCTGCCAGACGCGGCGCTGGTGGAAATCCCGTTGCTCTCCATGATCTTCATCGGCACTTCCACCATGAAGAGGTCGGAGGAGACGTTAGGCTGGTGGACATCAATGGCTGTGGTGGTGATGACGCAGAAGGCTCCTTCGGGCACACCGCTGTCTGTGTGTAAAGAGGCCAAAGGTTAGGTTGTGTGCAGAGAAGGGCCTTTCTGGAAATGAGGGGATGTCCTGAGCTTCCTCAGGACTTTAACACACACACACAAAAATACCGTTGGAAGATGAGCATTGTTTTAACCTTGGGCTTTTTGGGCGTGGAGTTACTTTCTGGAGTCCTTGGTGCCCTCGGAGCTTGGCTGATGGCTTACAGACGTTTCATAACCTGACTGGGTTACCTCATCAGTACCTGAGGATCAGCATCACCATCATCAATACCATCGAAGTCCTGATGAGGTTACCCAGCTGGATTATGAAACTCCTGCAAGCCAACAACCAAGCTGAGAAAGCACCAAGGACCTCAGCGCAATCCTGAGCTACAAATATTGTCTTCTGGTGGGAGAAGAGAATATTTCTCACTTCGTTACTGTTTTGTTTGGTTCCCCCAAGGAAAGCCATTTTTTTCTCCAGCTGCCGTTTAAGAGACCATATTTTTAAACGCAATTATTCAGAATTTCCAGTGCAACCTTAAATTCTTAGAACTTTTAAAAATCGTAGTGCGGATCAGCCCTTGCTTTCAAAGCCCCCCAGTTCAGGCACAATGATCGAAACCTGTTAGGAAATTCTCCTCGCAAATGGCACAAAATATAACTGGACAAGGTGTAATCTGCTCACTTTAATGAAGTCTAAAAATGAAAAATAATAATAATAAAAGACTGTTTACCTGGATATGAAACAAGCCCACTGCCCATTCTCAGTTCTCCATTCTCAAGAATTATATCCTGGCCCTATTTGTTAACACTAACCAACTTAGCCTCCTGAATCATCTGTTACTCAGTCTTTTAATAATCAGCTCCTTCAAATAACAAACCTCTTTAAGTGTTATTCATTTTATGAAAATCCACGTGGTTACACCAGGGGACCCCAACCTTGGCAACTTTTAAGACTTGTGGACCAACTCCCAGAATTCCTCATGCTGGCTGGGGAATTCTGGGAGTTGAAGTCCACGGGTCCACAGGTCTTAAAAGTTGCCAAGGTTGGGGACCCCTTGGCAACTTGACTTGTTGGTCAAATGTTATGGGAGAATAATCAATTTGAACGGAAGTCATTCCTTGGAAGATCCAACTATAGAAATAGGTTTTTGTGTGTGTGTGGAATAGGATTTAATTGCAGAGTAGGAGTTAATAGGGCTCCTCCTGGCCTCAGCTGCCACCTGAGACAAGGAGGTGGATGTCAGTCCCAGCTGCTTGTGTGAGCTGCTGAGGCAATGCCGGATCAGCATAAAGAGACCTCACATTGATAGGCGATAAATGTTCCTAGGGGGACGAAGACGTTGGTGCTCCTTCTGGAATTCAAGGGGGAGAATGAAGGGGCAGCAGGTTGCTTTGGGGGAAGGCCCTCTTAAAGACTCCACTGAAGGTGCCTCTACGTTTCAAAATCCAAGCTTACCACTGCTGGGTTCGTTGTAGTACTGACTGATGTAATTGTTCATGTCGTCTTTCACCACAGTCTCTAGAAAGGCAAAACAGGAACCATTAGTAGGAAACTCCCACCGTAGACTTGGTCCAGATTTTCAAGAGAGGCTTCCATAATTCCAGAGTTCAGAAGCCTCTCCGGGCCTCGGAAGACTCTCGATCAGTATCCTATTTTATACCAAGCTTGGAAGAGGAATTTGGGGGGGGGGGAGAAGATGTGTTGTCTTAAAGAGCGTTTGGGACTATTTTAACCAGAAAAAAAAACCCCTCAACCTTGTAAAGTTACAGAAAAAGTTCACAGCTCACGTTTCCACATATGACATGATGATACTGGTGGACACTTTCCCCGATGGTCTTGAGAACTGCTAACTTTTAAGAGTCTCCAGAACTCGGGGCATACTGGGTTTTTTTTTTTCTCACATGCTCAAGAAAGCCCTGCACTTGAAAAAGAAGTTCCTCAGTTAAAGCTTCCTTCAAAAAATGCAAGTCACACGTTGCAAGCTTTTTTCATTTCACTTATTTGACTGTGTATTTTGGGGCCAGTAAAAGAGAAATCCATTCTTAGTTAGAAGTAAGGAATAAACCTTAGTAAAGCACTTATAAGGAGGAGTCTTGTTTTATTAATTGATGAATGACATTTTTATGTCACCCATCTCCCCGGCAAGGTGACTCTGGGTGGCCTTGTCTGCTGATAAACTGTCCCTCACTGTCACCAGATGACACAATAATGTAATTTGCTAAGGGGGTAAATTCTCAATATTTTTTCTCCGCATTTTTATAAATACCTCCTTCACAAAGAGATAGCAATCCATGTATATGGAAGATGAAAATGCCAGCTGCTCGGCAGAACATATGGGAGAGATGAAGCAAGTGCCCTCCGGTTTTCAGTAAAACACACACACACACAAAACCCCTATTTTGATACCGGAGAAATTGAGAGAATGCTAAAATTATTTGCAATGGAAATGGCAGAAGTCAATAAATGTCGTGACCTCACGTGATTGGGCGGAAGGGGGGGGGGAAAGGCCGGGGTTAGGAGTTGCAAAAATAATTCTGTTCGAAGGCACATGTGGGCAGGAACACCCAGCTCGAAAAGGCAACCTGATCTGCTCACTTTATGGCCCACTGCATGCGGTAAAAGCATCTACTCTTCTTTTATGTGTATGGGTTTTTTTTTTGTTTTTTTCTAAATACCCATTTCAGGAGGGAGGGGAGCAGTCAGACCTTGCTCGATCCTTTCAGTGGGAATCTCTCTAGCTCCCCTGGGGTCTTTGTGGCTACCGCCCAGCCTTCTTCACAGCACATGGTGGTTTGTAGGTGAAAGAAACAGATGTTTTCTGGGTACGCGTTTCCCTCGCCAGGCTCAAACCGCGGAGTGCTGGGTACCTGAACGAGTGAAGCTCTCGAGATGGGAATCTAACCTGACATTGAAAGGGAGCGTGGCTGCCCTCCTGGTTTCACTGGCTTTTTAAAAGCTTTTTTGGCCTCTGTTGATCTTTAAATGCCTGCAGTCCGAGGGCGGCTTCTCGGCTAATGTCTGAGTTTAGAAAGACGCCTGGGTGCAGCTCAAGGCAAGCTGGTAGGTCGGGAAAACCCTGCCAGGCTTGTCAGCTGCGTGCCGTTAAGATGCGTTTTGTCTTGTTCATCCATCACCAGGTCTACGAACCACGTGGAGCTGTTGCTGCAGGCACGGCTGGCGACCCGTTGTGACAGGAACGGCCACGGAGGACCCCAGGCTGGGCTATCTCCATGGCAAGCCCACACTGCAAACGCTACGGATCCAAAAGGCTGGGAAAGGAGTTAAGGAGGACGGCTATCCGCACAAGCTTAGCTCCTCCACCATCGATCTGGCTCATGCAGCAGCTGACCAGATGTGTTTGGGGCTCTTAAAAAAAACACACCCTTCCACCGTCTTTCTGCAACAGCTGGTATTTAAGGGATGCTGTCTGAAATTCAGAGGGCGGTACACACACCCTAGACCAGGGGTAGGCCACCTTGGCTCTTTTATGACTCGTGGACTTCAACTCCCAGAATTCCTGAGCCAGCCATGCTGAGGAGAAATGTAGAGGTTTCTATGCTGAGCCTTGCTGGCTCAGGAATTCTGGGAGTTGCAAGTCCACGAGTCATAAAAGAGCCAAGGTTGCCTACCCCTGCCCTAGACAATGAACGAGTTAGGGCGGTTAGGTCTGGATCGAGCCCCCACTTTCCTTAAGTGTTTTGCAGCAATCACAGGTGAACTTACTGCTCGCTGCAATGAGAGAAATAGAACCAGGCCGGCTCCATGTTCTCAGGTAAGATCGGTTTCGGCAGATGTAAATAATTCAAGTTCAAATCATGTCTCCATAAAGGATGAGAAACGTTCTGAGTACTTTATGTTCTGGCAGGAAAGTTACGAGCCTGAAGTTTTCTCTGGTGCAGAGAGGACGTAAACTGAAAGATGCAGGGGAAGAGTCAGGCTCTCTCCCCCAAACTACAGGTGACAGGTGTAACCCTCCTGCTATTGGCCGAGTGAAAACACAGTCCCTTCATGGGGGCTTAAACGCTTTTAATGTCCCGCAAACGTCAGCCGTTTGTCCAGATACAAAGCAAGCACCTGGGCCACCCACTTCCCAGCCTCATCGTCGGCTTTGCAAAAGATTCAGTCTAGGGCTCAAAAGCATCGTGTTTTCTGCTTCCCAACTCCCAGTTGGTTTCAGCTTGCTAGGACTGAATTTGAGAGAGATAAGGAAGTCATTCAGAAAAGGCTTTTTCAGACAAACCAGAGCTTCTCACCTACGTAAAACAGCCTTTGACCTCCTGGAGGTCAAAAAAGTCAAGATGGCAGCGAAAATTAATGCAACCAACGCCTTGTCCTTTTTTGGGGGGGATGGTATCATTTTCTGCTACCTTCTGCACCGAGAGATAAACAACATTTACATACCCTTCAAAAGACGCAATCAAGAAACTAAAAAGGAAACAAAAGGACCAACACATGCCCTCACTAGCAACCAATAGCCAGATAAGAACACCAAAATTAACACCAGAACTACCATCAAGTATTAAACAATACCCCAATCAAGGAACTACCAACTCAATCAAATAGTCAATAACAGTATAATTGAGGAACTATCAAGAACGCTCCCACCAATACTGACATGGCAAGCCACTAGTATATAAAAAGACAGCAACTCCCTTCCAGCACTGATGAAGTTACCTAGCTGGGTAATGAAACGTCCGCAAGAAAACAAGCAAGCTCAGAGAGCACCAAGGACCACACAGCCTTCTACAGAATAACTACCTTGATATTTTCTGTATTACCACTTCAAAACTCTGAAGAACGTGGGACTCTTTGCCAGCAAAACATCTGGTTTAGTCTCATTAAAGCTTTCTCTAACTGGACCTCACAATATCGCCTGGCTAAATGCTGTCTCTTCCTGTTTCTTAGCACAAGAACAGAATCTCCTCTTAGCTTAGCCCTGATCACTTGTAATTAAAACTTTGCAGTGTGTAAGAATAAGGTCTGAACTACTCGCTGGTTAGACAAATCTTTTGATAAACGAGCCAAATGCTCCAGTTTACCGAACAAGAAGCTTGATTTTTTTTTTTAAAATCCGATTTTTATTACACCGTCTTAGGGAATCCCTTCCTGTGACAGACCTGAGCTACAGAAGATCAATGAAAATATGGGGCAAGGGCCTCTTAAGAAGATTTTCCCCACATGTACGCTAAACCAATTGATTACTTGTATGAGTTCTAAGCAATTAGATATCTCTAATCATCAAAGTGATACCTAAAAAAACGAAGATAAGAAATGCTGTTGGGAAATAAACGATTCATTCCTTTTCTGGCTTCTTTCCTTGACTAATATTTTTATAACATCCGGGATCATTGATCCGGCATTTCAACAATAACCTTCTCCTGTAATTATAGCATTCCTTTATTAACAGATATTATCTGGACCATCTTTTGATATTAAATAGGACAACTGATTCGTAATCAAACCTGTTTAAAGACACTACTGCACTGACTTCCTTGGGTCCCTTAAAAAACAAACCCCCTTAAACTTTTATCTATATCGATTTGCCGTTTGTGGAGGAAAAAATGGTCACTTGGATGAAAAACAGCCTAATGTCATTACTGCCTCCCCATGTTGGCTGCCTTATTGGGACTTCATTTAATAAACTAACTCAGTGTCTTTAGGGACAACCTAATAATCACCCACTCTGAAGTCCCAGGGACTTGCTTCAACAAGGCAGTAATTGTTTTAATGGACGGCCAGACAATGTCTCCTGGCTGCAGGAATTAACAGACGAAAAGGAGAAAAGACTTCAGTGCATCTTGAGCAATTAGGGTGTCACGTGCCCCTTGTTTGTCCCCCCCTTCTAGCAGGAAAAAAAAAGGAAGCTGGTTTGAAATATTAAAACACAGTTTCAAGACCTTTCTCTTCGCAAAGATTTCCAAAAATCTGACTTTAAACGAAGTTAAGAGTGCGTTTCTGCAAAGTCTAAAAAAAAAAGGGAGAGGGTTTCAGAAAAAAACTCGCAGTGATGGAAGAGATGAAAGACTCATAAAAGGAAATTTTAAGAGGTTCGGGAGCCATTAGTAGCCCATAAAGGCAAAAGCTTTTTCCTAAGATTTAAAGGCAGTTTTACAATAGTGAACCTAGTAGCGGTTGGCATATTGAACGGGTTAAGAGCTGCAATTGGGATCTACGCAGACAGGGTCAAAAAAGGCAAGATGGTTGCTGGGATGATGGTTACAGCTTTCGTTGCAGGCTCCATTTTGAGCCCTTCCCCATGCAGATTGTCCTCAACTTACGACCACAATTTCCGTTGCTAAATGGGACATTTGTTAAGTGGATTTTGCCCCATTTTACGTCCTTTCTTGCCACAGTTGCTAAGTGACTCACTGTGTTGTTAAGTTAGTGACACAGTTGTTAAGTGGAAGGGGATCAGTTGGCCCCCGAGACACTGCAATTGTCATAAATACAAGTCAGTTTCCAAGCGTCTGAATTTTGATCACGTGACCCTGGGGATGCTGCAACGGTCATAAGTATGAAAAACAGTCATAAGTCCCTTTTTTCAGTACCATTGTAACTAAACAAACTGTTGTAAGTCGATCCTGCTTGCAATATATGGAGGAACCTGCTTATACAATTTATTTATTAAATTTATATGCTATCCATCTCGCTATTGAGTGACTCTGGGTGGCTTACATCATCATAAAAACAAGAATAAAAACATTAAAGTTAACGAAAATTGGATAAACTAGGCACCAGTACACGAGTGGGATGGAAGTGGGATCTCCTTTATTTAACAAAAGTTAAAAAAAAAAAAACCTATTCCTAAATGCTAATTAGCTTGGCCACCTTAATGATCATTGATCAGAAGCCACCTAGATTGTTGTTTCTCAACCTTAGTGTGTGGACTTCAACTCCCAGAATTCCCCGGCCAGCAATGAATTCTGGGAGATGAAGTCCACCCATATTAAATTTCTCAAGGTTGAGAAACACTGACGTAGTTCATCCAAGAAATAACTGGCAGACTGGAAACAAAAAAAAACCAAAACCCTTTTTTTTAGTGTGCCAAAAGTTTCTCTGCCTTCTTACCAGAAAGTGAAACCAGAGAGGACCAGAATATTATCAGAAACGGATGACTTTTTTTTTTTTAATGCAAGTACTTTAAAACCCGCACACTACCCGCCAGCGCATCCTTTCCCGTTATTTCATAGCTGCTCCGTGTTCTTAACTGCCCATTTTGGGGGATTGTTCTAAAGGCCTGCAGGATGCTCGGTGCCTGGGGGGCCTCTCAGCTTTTGCTTCGGCCTGATGCACGTGACACGGGATGCTGAGACTTTGAAGGCAAATTCGAACTCAACGAACTTCGCTGTAAAAATGTCGCGCAGGGGATATAGGGGAAAGGGGGCTGAAAGTCAGCAAAGTCTAATTTTTCTCGGGCAGGTTTGCAGCTCTTCACGGTCAAATAGTTCGGGGTGAATGTGTTCATTGTTCTCTATGGGCCAGGGAAATATAATTGGCTTTTTGGGGGGGGAAGTATCCCGTTTCTCCGGAATTAGGCGGAGTCTCACTCACTAAAAGCACATTATTTGAACCTGGACTGAAGATCTCCAGGTGAGAAGATTTTGGAGGGACTCACAGAAGTAACATTTCCACTCTGGAGCAATTTAACCTGGTTTAGCTCTCCACTCTTCAGACGTGCTGTCAACCCTCCTTGTTTTCCGCAGCCGTATCGTAATACTAACGGCTTAAATCCATTCAGTGGGTCAATTATCTACGGAGATTCTCAGTCCTCCAGGTTGTAGTTATCTCAAAGGTGCTTTCTCCCCCCTCCCCCAAAAGGCTACTGGGGCCAACTCATTTAACAACCTTTTCACTTAGCAACATAAATTTTGGACATAAATTTTGTGATCGTAACTCGACGACAACCTGTTTCGTCCAACTAAAGGCAAAGGCAAAGAGTGTAGACTGCAACCTAATTTCCCTTCTCTTGAACATCCTCTCCTCTCCTCGAAAACAAATTCTAATTGATTTTAGTCCGTCTTGTTTTCAAGCAGGCTGTGAATTCTAAGCATGCTTAAGTATGCCGTGATACAGACATTAAGGGAGGATTTATTTGGCGGGTGGATCTGGGATGTTTTATGGATGACCCAGCTGAAGCACTCTGTGCTTGTAGCTACCTAGAAACATAACTTAGAAAGTATAAAACTTTAAGGCTGGCCCTGCAAATCACAGGAATTTCGACACTACTTAGACGTGTGCACTTCTCCCTTCCATTCCTAATGTAAACCCTCAAGGAACATATGCATAAATTATAAAGTATCTTCATGTATTCAGATTTAAAAGAATAAGTAGATTAATGAAACTGGATGCAAACCCGCTTTGGAAAGCTACAACTCAATATTAACAGGATCTGGCAATAGCAGCAAAGTCACTTGACTTCTGCACAAATTACCACAGATAGTCTTTCGACTTAGGACCGCAATGGAGCTTGACGGTCATAAAACAGGTCACCCACGTCAAGCCCGACTTTGCGATCTTTTCCGCGGCAATCGTTGAGTGAATGCTGTGGACGTTAAGCAAAACAATGGTTTGCTGTAGGTCAGTTTTGCTGAAAATGCTGGTTTTCTGCAAAACTGTTGCAAAACATCGTTATGGGACCGGGGGGACTGTGCAAATGGACATTGACGTAGGCTGCCCAATATGCGGTCATACGGCCACTGGGGATTGCATCAGAACTTCGGAAATGGGTCCTAAATAGGCCTGTTGTAACTCTGAACTTGTCGCTAAGCAAGCGGTCCTAAGTTGAGAACAACCTGTATAGATAAGAGGGATCCCTGTGTAACCAGTTGGTTGGAGATAACTGCAAATCCGGATGCCGCACAAACAGGTTATTTATTAGAGCTTTTACGAAGAGCTTTCTAAGCAACACACAATCAAAGCATCCTCCTGCAGAGTTTCTCATAGCTGCCTAGCTGGCTGGGGAATGCTGGGAGTTGAAGTCCGTACATCTTAAAGTTGCCCAGGTTGAGAAATACTGTCCTACTGAATTTGGAATCCAAGACTCCTATCTGGGATGAAAACTACTACGGCCACAAACCCAGTTCCTCAAAGAGCAGTCTCTCTGCCTACTGTCCTGATCCTAAGATCCTGTTTGTCACGTCCTTCTGCAACCTGGGGAAATCTACGCACATTGGATCGAAATGAACAGACACTGCTTAACAAGAATACCACAGCTTTGAAGAAGAAGGAGAAGAAGGAGAAGAAGAAGAAAGAGAAGAAGAAGAAGAGAGAGAGGAGGAAGAGGAAGAAGACAAAGAAAGAAAGAAAGAAAGAAAGAAAGAAAGAAAGAAAGAAAGAAAGAAAGAAAGAAAGAAAGAAAGAAAGAAAGAAAGAAAGAAAGAAAGAAAGAAAGAACAAGGGACTCTCGGCCACTTACCCCGAGCCGGACGCAACTCTGTGATGTTCGCAGTAGTTTCGTCATCGGAATCGCCCCCGGCAGCCACCACTTTGTACCGGTTTCCCGTCTGTTTCTTCAACATGTGAGGCACCTGCAAAGCTGCCTCTCTCTCAGCTGCCAGGTCCAGATCCTGCTGGGCCAGATGTGCCCGCAGCTGCCTAATTTCAAACTGAAGCCAAAGAAAGAGAAAAAAAAAGTTTAAGTGATCCACTCACACAAAACTCCATATGCAAGCAAACTGAGATTGTGAAAAGTTGGCATGGATGCACACAACATAATTTGCACCAATGTTGTGTTTGCTCCAAGCAAACTGTAATAAAGAAGGCTTTTCTCTAACAGAAATTAAATACATAAATGTGGCTATTATATCTGCATAAGCTCTCTGTGACCCTTAGTGTGATTCAAAAGAATCAGTCACTATTGAAAAGAAAAGACACTATCAATGGACAACATCCATTTTAATGGTTGCTGTACAATCAACCAACTCCTGTGGCTACCTTTTGTAACGTGACGCCAGCCGTTGCTAAAACTTAACAACTGCAGATTTTTCATTTATTTTGGTCTTTTACTCTTGACACAGACACACACTGTGTAAAAAGCTCACTAATTATTTTGTACAAATCCAATGCCTTTTCACATCGGCACTCTCATTTTCTTTCAGTTTATTTCTTTGAAAATAGTTTTGTATGTATATTGCAGATTTTCTGAAAATGCCGAAAGCTATCACCACCAAATTATGCACCTACATGAATTTAAAGGGGGGGGGGAATCAAAGTTTATTGTTTTCATAATCGAAAACAAATGTAATTGCTAGCCTTTCTTTAAAAGAAAACATTGAATTTAGAGGCACAAACACTAACGCTTCCTGAAATAAGTGTGAACTAATAAGCCTGATGGCAGATGCCATCAAAATACAAAGTCACAACATGATGAATGTGAAATAGAACCATCTCTAAACTCACACAGAAATCAAATCAAGCATGGTATCTTTTTAGCACTTATCAACAATTACAGTGACAATAAAAGCCTCTTTAAAAATATGTGATATTTTTAACAAAGGAGGGTTACATATCAAACTGCTGTAAAACGAGACGCACATTCTAGATATAAATACATACACAAATGCACATCTAAATTTCCTGGCATTTCTAGACTAGCAACAGCTATATGTACTTGTAATAGAAAGCTGTGGTTTCCAGCTTATAGGGTTTTTGCTACTGTTTTTTTACAGCCTCAAGGTCAAACAAGTCCCAACATCAGAAGCCAGAGTTTGATCTTGGTTCTTTTGAGGTAGTTAAGAGTTTATTGTATAACTTGTGTCTTGTGCAAATCAAGAGTGCAAATTTTGGGGCCCCCAAGGACCCGTCTGTGCTACCAAATCAGGCATTACATTGACATTGACAGACAAGAAGCAGCGCTAGACCACCCTCTAGGAAATAAGAAACTTGCTATCTGAGCTCTAACACCAAAGCAGAGATAGTTTAACAGGTCTCAACAGCTCCCTAATTTCTCTCAGCGAGAGTCAGCCATGGGAGAAAGTGTGATACGTGATCCCCTGAGTGGCGTTTTGTCTTTCTGGGAAAATGATCCCGCAGCATTTAATACGTGGATGTGTCAACCTGGCCAGGAACATTAAATAAGTGGAAACAAGCAGCGGATATGTAACAGTGCTGCTTTTCTAAAGTCAACATTTTGGTACAATCAACTAGAAATGCAATTTCGGGAGGCATGAAAAAACAGCCACCTAGAATTCGAGAGACGGCAAGCAGAATAAAATGCTGTATTTTACACCAAAGGATGACCCTCAATTTATAATAACTTCCCCAAAAGCAGCCAGAAAGAGCCCGGTACTACTGCCCCAGAGATAACTGAACAGCGAAGAAAAGGAGAAAAAAAATGTTCAGGTGGTGGAAAAATCATTTAAATCCACCAGATAAAGCCTTCTTCCAGGAAGGCTTAATGTTCAGGCAAGTTGGGCTCTTTTAGAGGATGCAAGATGACCTCATCTCCCAATTCACAAGTAATTATTTGGAGAGAAAAAGGTAAGTTAGAGTTCAGAATTGCGTAAGAGGTCAGATTGACCTAGGAAAACGAAAGAAGTGCCTTTACTGCCACCCTATGGCCAAAAGGCATAAGTGCAGCCTGGCAGTGGAGCATGGAGCATTGGCTAATGTGGGCTTTTTCTGGCACCCAGGAGAATTTTAAAAAACATATATATATATTTATTTCTTTTTTAAAAAAGCTTGTTCCCTTTAAGTTAAAGGCATAAATATCGCAATGCTATTACTGCAGTCCGCATGCGGATTTTTGAAGATTCAGCCAAAGAGGTTTTCTGCTTTCTAATTTTTCCCTAGCATCAGAGGAAAATTAACGAACGAAAACTTTTGACATGGGCATGAAAATATAATTGTGCCTTCTTACCCCCTGTTCTTGGCAGATGTGGGTCAGTCTTTCCAGCTGCTCGTCCTGAATAACCTTTGCTTTTTCGTACTGTTGAATCACCATCTCCATTTCCACTTTAACGGGCAGGACGTAGGCTACAAATCAGAATCATACAAACAGGGTCCTTTCATAGCAGATAAGAAGGCAGTTCTCTACTTCTAATCAGAAATGCAGACTTTCTGCAGCTACTGAAAGCAGAACGGGTCAGGATGCATCTCTCGACAAATGCAAGTTAGACTCTTGAAAGAACCGGCAATTAAGAGAGAGGATAATTCTAAACAACCATCTTTACGATACGATTCTTTCGGCTTGTCAAAAATCATCTATTGCCTTCACGTCTTCCTTTTAAAAAGAAGATTGTGTGTGTGTGTATGTGTGTGTGTGTTTACTTAGGAAAATAGAAGCAAGGTTTGCCCATTCAAGATCACCTGTTCTACTCTAATTAGCATGCCTGGCTAAGGAATTCTGAGAGTTGAAGTCCACAAGTCATAAAAGGGCCAAGTTTGAAGACCCCTGGTCTAATGTAGTGTTTCTCAAGCTTGGCAATTTTAAGAGGTGGTGGACTTGAACTCCATGCTGGCTGGGGAATCCTGGGAGTTGAAGCCCACACATCTTAAAATTGCCAAGCTTGAGAAATATTGGTCTAATGCAGGGGTAGGCAACCTTGGCTCTTTTATGACTCGTGGACCTCAACTCCCAGAATTCCTGAGCCAGCCATGCAGTTTCTTTAAAAGTTGCTAAGAACTTGAACTGCTCAGCCCCTAAGTTGGTGCTTCTTTCTTTCTCCAAACCTCCACATTCTGCTGCAGATTACTTTTTTTTGCAAAATTCTAATTGCCCACACAAGCACATTATTGCATCTGTTATGACCCTGGGACAAAACATGTGACTTAAGTACATTGGGAATTTGTTTAGTTTCTCAGAGAGGGTCAACTGGTTAAATCTGCATTTTCTGCTTGAAATTAGCCTAAAATAGATGTTATCCATTTAACAAAGGAATGGCTTGTTTTCATTTGTTAATTTTTCAAATTTATACAGCCACTCCTCTCGCCAAACGAGTGACTCTGGCCAGCGCACCAAATTCACTATTGACTTACCATCGATAATTCGCTTGACTCTCCAAATTCTCAGGGTAATAATGAGACTAATAGCATCCCATGGACTGCTTGGTCCGTTAGCCACTGTAGATGCCACCATGGGAGCCAAGGATAAGATGATTACAGCACCATCAAATACCTAATATGAAAAGGATTTCACAGGAATCACGTATACATTATTTTTGAATGGGTGCATCTGTGGGAGATGACCAGGTTGAGGGTAGGGTAGGGTCAAATGCGTCATCAGTTTGGAATCCTTATGCAGCCACAAGAGATCTACGGCCGTGGATTCCGCTGACTCTTATCTAGTGTCAATTTGCCTTGACTGTTAGTAGATCAGATTCTTGTGTATGCCTTGACTGTTAGTAGATCATATTCTACTTGTAGTACTTTTGAACTTTATCCTGGATCCTGGTTTCTTGCGCCTTACATTATCAAGTGACAATCCAACCCTTTCTCTTCTTTGGATCCATACTGGTTATTTTACCCACGTTGCCCATACTGCATTTGTCGTAATCACATTTCAAATGGATTGTCCTATACAGGTAGTCCTTGACTTATAACAGTTCACTTAGTCATCATTCCAAGTTACAATGGCGCTGGAAAAAAGGACTTATGATGGTTTTTCACACGACCGTTGCAGCACCCCCCTGGTCATGTGATCAAAATTTAGATGCTTGGCAACTGGCTCGTATTTATGACGGTTGCAGTGTCCTGTGATCCCCTTTTGGGACCTTCTGACAAAGAGTCAATGGGGAAGCCAGATTCACTTAACAACTGGTTACTAACTTAACCACTGCAGTGATACACTTAACAAGAGTTGCAAGAAAGGTCGTAAAATGGGGCAAAACTCACTTAACAAATGTCTCACTTAACAACAGAAACGTTGGGCTCAATTGTGGTCGGAAGTTGAGGACTACCTGTAGTTTAGCAGATTCCATGCAAAGGAGCTACAGTTTGGGCAGAATACGCCACCTTGCCTTTTGACTTTAACCTGGTTGCTACAACGAGTAGCAGAAACTTGAGCAATGCACACCAAGGTTTGGGCAAGAGGGACATGTCATGGAAGATTTCGCTACTTTGGACTTACCTCTATTTTGTTTTCAATATAGTCCCATATTCCGAGTACGACTATTCTCAAAATAGTCTAAGGAAAGTCCATGTTGGGAAACAAAAAGGGGGGGGGGAAGGAGGGAGAAGAGAGGAAATTAGCATTTGTCTTTTACGCATTCATTTAAAACATGCTGGCATCAATTATATTTAAAGCTTACTCCCTTCTTAAAAAGATGCCCTGCTTCTACCTCTTCCAAGTTCTGGGAATAATGGAAAAGATAAGCAAAATTCCAGACTAATAGGGACGATCTTTTCAAGTTTAATAGCAACCATTCTCCAACTCAGAAATGAGTAGCATTGCTTAAAGTCTCCATGGATCCTACTTCCAAGTTATAATAATAATAATAATAATAATGATGATGATGATGATGATGATGATGATGATGAAGAAGAAGAAGGAAGAAGAAGGAAGAAGAAGAAGAAGAAGAAGAAGAAGAAGAGGAGAAGGAGAAGGAGAAGGAGAAGGAGAAGGAGAAGGAGAAGGAGAGGAGAAGAAAGAAGAAGAAGAAAGAAGAAGAAGAAGAAGAAAGCAAGAAGAAGAAGAAGAAGAAAGAAGAAGAAGAAGAAGAAGAAGAAGAAGAAGAGAGAAGAAGAAGAAGAAGAAGAAGAAGAAGAAGAAGAAGAAGAAAGAAGAAGAAGAGAAGAAGAAGAAGAAGAAGAAGAAGAAGAAGAAGAAGAAGAAGAAGAAGAAGAAGAAGAAGAAGAAGAAGAAGAAGAAGAAGAAGAAGAAGAAGAAGAAGAAGAAGAAGAAGAAGAAAGAAGAAGAAGAAGAATGTCCCTTTCATGGATTTTAGTGGACAAGAGCTGCTAAACATTTTAGACCATTTGCAAATGCAAATGTTTTTTTCTCAGGGTGGAAAAGTGGTGACCCGCTTAATGACTGCAATGACTTATGACCCAACTGCAGTCGTAAATTGAGGACTACTTGTAAAACAAGCAGCAAGAGGGGAATTCATGAACTGGCCCTAATTTTGTGGCGGCTGCTCCCAAGATTTCATCCTTGGGCTGTTCAGCTGGGAAGGAAGATTAATGCTCTCATCCCCACTCTGTGATATGGTTCATTGGAGAGGAGCCTAAAACAATCCCAGGGATACAACTGTCTGATTCTAACCCAACTGCTGATTGAGTGGGGTGTCAGGAGGATGCTCTGAGCCTGCCCACAGTTTAAGTGAACACAGCTGCTAAGCCAATTTCATGCCTTATTTGAAGTTTGGCAAGAAAATATGTTCCTAATGAAGTATGAATTTGGCCATTTACAAGCAGGCAATGAGGAATTAAATCTCTTTTAAGAAATTAAATCTCTTTATTCAAGCTTGCGAATAAGAGTTTAACAGAACTTGGACAGTTTAAAACCAGGGGTGTCCAATCTCGGCAATTTTAAGACCTGTGGACTTCAACTCCCAGAAATTTCACAGGTCTTAAAAGTAGAAACAATTTGCTTTACATTTCTTGCAGACGTTTCATTACCTAGTTAGGAACGTCATCAGTGTTGGAAGGGAGTGGGGTTTGCAGTGTGGAGGAGGAGGAGGAACATCATCATAGTGCTAGTCAAGATGTTTTTTCATTCTAGACTTAATTCTAGCCTTTAATTGAGATGTTTCTAATTGTAGACAATGCCACAACTAAGTCCTCTGGGACTCTGTAGAGGCCAATTGTCCTCATTCCTATTGATCTGGCTACTCATTTCAACACTTCAAGTGACAATGGAAGAAGCACCTGTCAATAAAAGTAGCTATTTATGGCTCTCTCTTTCTCTCTGGTCTCAAGAGACTCACTGGGACATTCTGGGTTCTTACTCAAGAGTATCATCTGTACACTGGTCTTCCCCCTGTGATTAGCACATTAAAATTAGCTGGGGAAAGCCTGTTCTGAAAACCGAAAGTCTGTTAAGTTCCAATTAAAAATATGTTTATTGAAGGATAGGAAAAAAACAAACCCCAGCTATATTCCTTTTCCCTACAGTTATAATTCCTATTTCCCTTACCTCTGAAAAGAAGATGGATAGGATAACCAGACTGATCCAGTGAACGACGCCAGCAAATTGCGATGCGCTTGAAACTACAAGGAAGGACAAAAAAAACAAGTTACACGTGACGTGTGTCCTGCATAGGCCAAAGCAGGATGGTCAGTCTTAAAGTGCATTTTAAAAGGAAACGCAGCTGTCTATTTTCCTTTTTATTCTTAAATTAATATCACAATTTTGTTAAAGCGGGCTCAAAACCAGGAAGACGCAGAAACCTTAAAGATTTGTAAAGAGAAGGCATTAATAAAGACAAAATCCTCCTGGCGGGAGGGCATAGGTGGATATTCTGATGAAAGTTGCTCAGGAACTCCTCAGAAAGTGGAATGGGACAGCAAGTCGCTGTGGCCAACTCGCCAAGGGGCAATTTAATAATTCAATTTAATTATTTAAAATCAATAAAAAAATATTCCAATTTTTGTCATTCGCATTTCATTCTATCCTTCCTTTTGCATCCTTTCTTTTATGATTCTATTCCACCCTTTCTTTGATATCAGTGTAACCCTTGTCCCACAGAGAGTTCTCCCAGGGCCATTATTGTCCCATGGCGAGTTGGCGAATTATCAGAGGGTGCTGTTGGTTCAAAGATGCAATAAATTTTACAAAGGATTTAGGAGAATTTTCAGAACATCGGGTTATGGGTCAAAACAAACATGAACGAAGGCAAATATACGTGTCTCAGGATAATGTTAAAAGATCCAATCTGGGTCGTTTATTGCAGGGGTCCCCAACCCCCGGTCCGTGGACCAGTACCGGGCTGCGGCAGGCCAGCAACCGGTCCGCAGAAACAAGGAAAACCCCATTCGTGGGATGCAGGCAGCACACAAAACCACGCCCCCTCCAGTCCGCGGAAAAACCTCTCTCCGCGTAACGGGTCCCTGGTGCCCAAAAGGTTGGGGACCTCTAGTTTATTGGGACTACAGGTTTTGTTTTCCGAGCTTTCGTTCTGGAGCCCATCTTCAGGGAACTTCAAAGCTCAGAAGACGAAAGCTCTGGTCCTGGTGAACGACCCAGATTGGTTCCTGCAAAACCAACACGTTTGAAAGAGACAATGTTTGCTCCACAGTGGAACCTCCAACACAAGGACGTCCGTCTTTTTCTAGAAACGCTCCCCGAATCTTGTTTAGCACACACCTGTTACCATAACGTGAGAATAGGACAGGGACTGTTATCGCGCAAACGAAATGCATGGAAACCATCCTGGCCAAATCAATACGGCAGTACGCGGACACAGAGAGGGACCACAAAGGTGCTATCCGTGCCATTGTAACTTCAAACGGTCGCTAAATGGACTGCTGTAAAGCGAGAACTATCTCTACCCTGTGGTTTGCTCAAACATTCCAGGAAGAAAAACAGAGACAAGGGTTAAAGGCTGCTACTCACACTGGAGAAGCTTTATGTCTATTAGGAGCTCCAGAGTCAGAAGGATCACCACCAACACTACACAGGCTAGCAGGAAACTGTTCAGACTTGCACTGAGCAAAAATACCTGCCAGACGGCTGCTCGCCTCCCGCAGCAGGGCTTAAGCCAGTTAGATCTGAAGGAAGCAAAACAGAGGGAAGGAGGAAGAAGAGGAAGACAGACGAGAAAAAGGCAGACCGGTAAAGAAGAGCAAGACAGAAGCAGCCGGGCCCTGTCTGAGCAGAGAGCGCTTGGGCTAGTTAAGAGCCACCTTCGTATTTAGTGGCTGAATTCATACCCTGCCAATTTACAGGATGCAAATTTAATCTGGGGGTTCTTCATTTCACCCCCCTAGTAGCGGTCGTAGATAGCTGGGCTGAAAGGATGTGACCGGCTCGGTCATCCCCTGAGCTTCCATACTTTGTCCTGATCCAGCCCCTAAATCACCACGCCGCCACATTATTAAGGAAACGTATCTTTATGGTACAATATATACTCAACCCATCTGTTAAGTGAAGGTACCATGCTCACTGCACGCCTGGTGGGGTAAGTCCAGTTTGCAAAGTTCTCAGTCCAATAAGCAGGCACAGATTCAACCCCAATGGTTCCTTTTGTACAACACGTGCAAACAGCAAAGAGGAGCAATGCAGGATTAGACCAAAGGCTCAGCCAGTCTTCTATTCGGGCCCTGCATTCGCCAGTTAGAGGGTCAAAAGCGAGACACAAGCTCAAGAACCCACACCTATTGACCTTCACCATCGGTGGGTTCTTGTTTATTATTTATTAAATTTATATGCCGCCCATCTCACCGAGAGGTAGCTTAAAGATGTATGTTTTCCAAAGTTGGAATGGCTAAATAATAACGATCCCAACTGGAATCTCTTTTAACAGGTTTATTTTCCTGCGAGACCGTATCGAATTGTCCATTAAAGTACCGGTGGCCATCAGAATCATAATCTAGGACTCTTTTAGATATGTTCAAAAAAACATTTCTACATCTAGATTAAGCAACCTTCTTTGATGATTTGCCATATGATTGTTTTATTCCACGCGGTGTATGTGTGTGTTCTGCAGAACCGGAATTTCCAATTTTAATTTTCCAGAAGATCAAGGACTGCCCGGGTACGAAGCCTACCGAATTCTTCGTACAACTTCAACATCGAAACGAACGAGGAATGAAAATAAAACGTTACTGCTTCTTGTAGTTTCCTGCGTTGGCTGTTGTTGCCACTATTCCTACATTCTGACATTTTGTATTAGTAAAGCAAGTTAAGACCACACGTGCTGCCTTACAAGCAATCAAAGCACTAAATTATTTTATCCAGCGGTAAAGATCAGCTTACTGCAACACTGGCTGCCTGAGAATTTTAATTTCAGACGCCAAGGACTGATTGAACAGGAATCCTTTCTGGTATGCAAAGTGTTTATTCTTCCTTGAAACTTCTGCCAATGCAACAGAGTGTGTGCTTTCACTATAGGACTTAAAGTACTAGAGCAGGGGTCTTCAAACATGGCCAGCGTGCCTGGCTGAGGGATTCTGGGAGTTGAAGTCCACAAGTCATCAAAGGGCCACGTTTGAAGACCCCTGTTCTAGAGCAAATATTATTAAGTCTTTACATAATGCAACAGAACGGAGCGCCCCAAACTCAGACCCAAATTTACTAATCAACTTTGTAAGTCCTTCTCTCAAGACTTCAACTGGCGCCTGTCAAAAACTGGGGACTAATTACAGATACGCAGGAGTTACAGGGATGCTATTTGCGGTATTTTCTAAAATCGTAGCTACCAGATGATCTACTTAACATTTAAAAAATAAACAGCTGCATCCTTCTCCCAACAATATTTCTAGATTCTAGAATCTAGGTTCCTATTTGATTCCTTTATTTGTCATTCTTGAATATTTAGTCTAATTCTGTGACTTTTAAAAATTCCCAGAATGGACAGTAGGTGGCAGAGATGCCTATATTTAGAGCAGGAGTCTCCAACCTTGGCAACTTTAAGACTTGTGGACTTCAACTCCCAGAATTCCTCACCCTGATTTAGAGTGACTGTGGAATATAAGGCTGTAATTTAAACTGGGACTCACCTTGTTAAAAGGAAAAATAAAACAAGTGAGAGAAATTGGAATTACTGAAATTACTACCAACAAAAAGATGTAATTAAAGATCAGGATCAGTTAGAAAATCCCATTTTTAAAGTCTTCAGTTACAAAAACATGTATGTTTATCATTCTTTAGGGATGTAAGTTGTAAGTATATATTTTGTAAATTATACTATCATTTAAAAGCAGTGTATTACTATAACAATAGACATATTTCTAGTTGCTAGCAAAATGGTAGAAGATGCCTGAATTTTACCTGCCAGACAGTTCCTAGAACTGACTAGAGGTAAGTTGCAAAAAACAGATAAATTTCTTTCCAGTTTTAAGTAGGATACTTAGATAAAACACACAGCAATTTGATGAATTTCTAAATGAATTGAATTTCTTTGAAGGGAAAAAATCAAGGCACTTTCATCAGCAAAGGAGCATTTTTGGAAGTAAATAAAATTTTGGGCTTTTTTTTAAAAAAAACAAACACAGGCTGATATGCGAGATTCCTGGTGTTAAATCTATTTATACATTTCTTCTTAAATTGGGAGGTTTTAAAGATATGGTGACAGGGAAAGATCAGCAATGCCATTTTACAAAACAAAGGAGAAATGTGCATCTCACAACAGCCTTTCCCAGTGTACAAAGCCCATTATATTACCAACTGACAATTTCTGTAATATACCGCTGTTTAAGCGAATGCTCAACAACGAAGGAGAGAGGGAAAAGATTACCATAATACCCTGGTAATGAGCCACTACAAACACTTCAACTCAAGCTGCTAACAGATGTCACAGTTTCCGCTTTCTTGACTTGGAGAAGGGGGAAGGGACGTTATGCCACGAAGCGCAGCACCGTGCCACGTGAAAGGACGTGGGAGTTTTGCTCAGCACTGACTGCAGAATACAGTCTGCAATAGCATCCAATTTAACAAAGGGAAGTATCAGCCCTTAGGTCCCAAAACAAACAAACAATATGTGTGTGTGTATTTATCCATCCATCCATCCATCTATTTGTGTGTATCCATCCATCCATCCATCCATCCATCCATCCATCCATCCATCCATCCATCCATCCATCCATCCATCTATCTATCTATCTATCTATCTATCTATCTATCTATCTATCTATCTATCTATCTATCTATCTATCTATCCGTCTAGAGATAGATAGATAGATAGATAGATAGATAGATAGATAGATAGATGATAGATAGATGATAGATAGATAGATAGATAGATAGATAGATAGATAGATAGATAGATAGATAGATAGATAGAGAGAGAGAGAGAGAGAGAGAGACAGACAGACAGACAGACAGACAGACAGACAGACAGACAGACAGACAAGGTCTGGAAGATGGGACACGTAAAAGAATCCAAAAATTTTAAGACGAGGCCATCATTTTGTATCTGTTAAAAGTTAATTACTACTTCAAATCTACTATAGAGCAGAGGTGTCCAACCTTGGCAACTTTTAAGACCTGTGGACTTCAACTCCCAGAATTCATGGCTGAATATTTTTTTCACTTTTCTGAAAAGCACTCTTTTTTTTTTAAACCAATGTATGTATTTTTATCACTGAACTACATTTTCATAAGCTAAAGCTCTTTAAGCCAAAACAGGGAAGCTGCTATTCGTACTGCCTGGAGAACTTTGCTAAAAATTCATTTTGCCTCCAATTCTGCATTATTATGTCCAGATCAGCCTGAATCTTATTTCTTCTAAGGCCCTTTTTAGAAGAATGGGCTCTGCTGTGTTTGCCTAGCTAACGTTTCCAGCCTTAAAAGCATTTGATGAACCCGAAAGTTACACAGCCTAAAAGCATTTTATGACCATTATTTCCCATTACACATAATAAGATATATAAAAGAAAACAGCAAAGCTGTTCGGAACCTCCTGTTTCTAATTAAAGACATGGGAACTTATTACGAAACTGTCAAAGCCGGGAAACTAACGTCTTATGTTCAACAAAAGCAACAATAACCAAACCCCTTTTCTTTGTCAAGGGATCAGTATCGTGATTTTAAGGGCTCTAAACAAACAACACGGTTTGGGTAAGAGCAACAATGCAAAATCGAGGTTGCCTGAGGATGGATCCAGAGATTAGGACAATGATTTAATAACAGCAAAAGGAAAAAAAAAAGAGAGAGAGAGAGTTCCTTTTCTGTAAATTAAATTACTGAAATATTTTTCTAAGAAAAAGTTTGGGGAGTTAACAGTTAAGTCGAGGGATGCTTACCCTTCTCTCTGGTACTCCTCATCCAAATTGGAGAAGAGCTGGGAGCCTGCAACGGACAGATCCAGCGCAGCGAGGGGCAAATCCCGATAGGCGAAATTGACCAGCTGTACGGGGGCGACGCTTCTGGTCTCGTCTTCTATTTGCTGCGAAATTATTTCGACTTCTGAAACTCCACCTTCTATAGGAGGCCTAACGAAGTCATCAATGAAAAAAAAAACCCACAAAAATAAGAACCGGGGCCCCCCCAAACTCCTATTCGAAACAGTGGCTTTAGTCCTCGACTTACGACAGTTGGTTTAGTGACCGTCCGAAGTTAGGATGGCACTGAAAAAAGGGACTTATGATTTATGAAAAGAGTTTCCAGCCTCCCCGTGGTCACATGATCAAAATTCAGACGCTTGGCAACTGGCATGTACTTGTGACGGTTGCGGCGTCCCGGAGTCACGTGATCCCCTTTTGCGACCTCAATGGAGGGAAGCCAGATTCGTTTAACAACTGGGTTACTAACTTATCAACTGCAGTGATTCACTTAACCACCGTGGCAAGAAAGGTCGTAAAACGGGGCAAATGTCTCACTTAACATAAATTTTGGGCTCGACTGTGGTCATAAGTCAAGGACTATCTGTATAGAAGTCTTTCTGTCAGTCTTCCCAGGTCAACCAAATAGGAAACATGACCAGGTGAGCGAATTCTACTTTACTCTAAGGCTACTTTAACAGAAATTTGCAAGACTGAAGGTGTAAATCTCCCGCCGTCTCTTTTACAGCCTGAGAAGCGAGGGAAGGGTCCCTTCTGAGGGTTTTCCTTTGCCCGTTATGCAGGTGCAGGCTATGTCCTCTCTTATTTGATCATTCCCAGGAGGCCTGCCCTCCTCCATCTGCCAAGGTCATTCCCACATCCTTACACTTTCATAAAACATAAAGATGCACAAGTCCCAGTGGTAAAAGTGTGTCAAGAATTCGAACAAAGCTAACAACTTAACTAAATATAGGTAGACCAGTTTCCTGTATGGGATAGCAAACGTTTATTTAAGGTGTGGGAGAGAATTTTTTACTTAAAAATACTATTAATGAATGCGGAGGATATCAATGTGTCAATATCCCTAGTTGTATCTCAAAGATTTGGGTACCAAAAGATTGACTCCAGATTGTTATGGTTCCTGGAAGACTTCTGGAATACTTCTGGGTCCTATTTGAATAATCCATTTGTAATGTTAACTGATTTCACCGGGGTCAAACTTCAAACCATCAGATATCCTCAGAATCATGTTTATGCTGACACTTTCTTGCAGATTCTTTTCTGGACCAAATGAATGGAAGATTCCTTGTACTACCAGATTCAATAAACTTCTGCTTAAGAATGCAGAAAGGAGATTCCAGTTTGACTCATGGCAGAGTTATCAATCTCTTTAGCAGAAGCCAGACTAAAAGTGGTTTGGAAAAGGAATGCAGAGGGGATCACTGGGATCCAATCCATGGCTTCAAAGCAGCCATTGCAGTAGGTCTACAGGGGGAACGGAACCCAAAGTAACTCAAAATAACCCCCCCTTGAGTCTGTTTGGTATAAAGGGGGGCAGAGGGAAACTATAGCAAGCTTTCAAAATTCTGTTACTATATCCTATAGACCTATAACAATAAAGTGGAGTTCCAGTTGTCCTCACCATGCCTGTTTTCTAACCTGGCTTATCTTATAGGGACCCAGGAAAGCAGAGCATGTGAGGAAGAGTCTCAAGATAACTCCACTTTGATTCTGTATGGTATAAGAGGACGCAACAGGAAACTCTGGTGGGCTTTCAGGCTTCTATTATTATATCCCGCAACAATAGTGACATTCATATGATCTGTGCTATTTCTTATTCTGGCTTCCTTTGAATGGCTGACAAATACATGGTGAAATCTTGGTGAAATGATGAAGGAAAACAGGATTAATTATCCCACTTCAATGGCTGCCTTTTAGAGTGTCAAAAGGTCTAAATCAGATCTCCCACCTGACACCCTTTGCTCTCAGTAATACAGGATAATGGGCTAATAAACATCACGAGACTGGAACAAACAAGGTAAGCTAAGCAGGGGGAAAAAAGAAAAGCTTCATGTTCAACTTCTTTTTGATGATGCACTGATTTCTCTCTGGAAAAAAAAGTGTTTAAAATCCTCTAGTGAATTAAATGGCCTGGATAATCAGCCAGATAATTATAGAAGACACTCTATTCCATGGGGCAAATTATGCAAGAATATTTGCCCCAAACAAAACATCTGTTTTTCATACAAACATGAGGAATTGAAAAAGGGAACAGCAAACCATATTATATCCTGTTTCTAGAGAACAAAAGGAAAAAAGTAGCAGCACCCAGGTGTACTTGAGAATATATTAGAATAGAGCTAGACACGTCAGACCATCCAACTATTTTTGATTATCATCAAACCCAGTTATCATGACCAACAGTTAGGGATTAAGACTCAAGGTTGACTCAGCCTTCCGTCCTTCCAAGGTCGGTAAAATGAGGACCCAGATTGTTGAGGGGCAATATGCTAACTCTGTAAACTGCTTAGAGAGGGCTGTAAAGCACTGTGAAGCGGTGTATAAGTCTAAGTGCTATTGCTATACGGACTGCAGTTCAAACATCTGAAGGGCATGGGGTTATTTAAATTACGTGGGACGGATAAAGAGGTCTGGATGTGTTGAAATGATATATGTATGGAATGGAACCTAAAGCTAAACAAAGCCCATTACACCGAGGAAGAAATTATGGTAGAAAGAGGTTTTTGGTTTTTTTTTTTAAAAAAGAAAGCTCCTTGTGAAATTAAAAGTTGGAAGGAAATGGGGAGATTTTACAGGTTATCCACACAACTGAAATTTTTCTACTCCTGCAAATGTCCAACTTTCCTGGCCGAGAGAGACTTAATTCATTGCTGAGTGCCTTTTCACATCAAACAGAACACCGTCTAGATTAAAAAGCAAATCAAGACATTCTTATTCAAACCTCGGTACCCACTGGGGATTGGTCATGTTGAACGATGAAACCAAGGCAGCACTTGTCTAGCTGTTTCCAGCTCCTCAGTCATGAATAGGTTGCATCAGGAGGAGAAAATTCTTTAAAAGAAAAAAATAATAATACACGGAATTAAAATGTGTGACTTAAGTGGCAAAACCTCCTTTATACACCTAAGGCATAAAAGCAAACACGAGCATTAAAGCTGCTAACAATCCTTAGGAAGTCTTTCAACACATAAGCAGGTTAGATAGATTTTAAAATAAGGGGAAACCAAGCCGTTGGCTTACCAAGTCCAGGCAAGACTCAATTTGTGTGCAGACTGAAATTTTAAGTCATTCTTCCTTTCGGTGTCTGGGTGCTGACATTTAGGATGAATAGGCTCATGTGTTGATAAGGAAGCTGCAGAGAAGCAGTGACCTGGCATTTACTTCTAATCTGCCTACATCAGCAAAGGCTGAATTAATCTTTCTTCCGGTGTAGAATACTGTGAGACGCTGAAGGTCCCTCTGTAAGCTCATCATTTATCCTTTTTCTCCCAAAGGATCCTTCCAGGCAAAAGAAAGTCTTCCTTTTCCAGCCGAGAGCTTCGGAAGCCTCACCAAAAATGCACTGCTTACTAAGTTTCTCAGGTTGCTTTCCAAATTCAAGGACCTCTTTTGTTACGCATCAAGCAGAATATTTGAATAATTCAAGCAGAACACGTGCTTCAATACATCAAACAACAGTCCGTCCAGGAGTGAGGCACAAGTACGTGACGCCCATGTGTGAAGACTCTTATACAGATAGTGCTCGACTTACAACAATTCGTTTAGTGACCGTTCAAAGCTACGATGCCGTGAAAAAAGTGACTTTTGATTATTTCTCACACTTACGACTGTTGCAGCCTCCCCACGGTCATATGATTTAAACTTGGATGCTTGACAACTGGCTCACATTTATGACGGCTGCAGTGTCCTGGTGTCGTGGCATCCCCTTTCGTGGCCTTCTGACAAGCGAAGTCAATGGGGAAACCAGATTCACTTAACAACCGTATCATGGACTTAACTGCAGTGAGGTGGCAAGAAAAGTCGTAAAACAGGGCAAAACTCCCTTCACAAATTTCTCAATTTGGGGCTCAGCTGTGATCGTAAGTTCAGTAGCACCTGTGCTAATGCCAAAAATTAGTCCCATAAATCATTATCCAGACAAACCCAGAAAGTTCTTTACTCGGTAAATATGTTGAGATGAAGACAAGAGGTTGTAGAGCTCAGACCGAACAAAGGACTAATGCCAAATCTATTCTTATGCCCTGCAGCTGCTCTGACATGTAAATGTCCTGCACTGTCATTTTAAAGAGACCCATCGCCCGCCAGACAGAAGGAGTGTGGATCAATATTAAAGGTTCCTTTAACAAATCAAACACAGCGATAGAAGGGAGAGCACCCAGCCTCAAATGCCCTTAGATGAAAGGGCACAGATTCGTTGCAAATGAAAAAAGATAAAATTAGGGAGGGGAGGGGGGAGAACAGGAAGGAATGACAAGGGAGTAAAAATTCACTGTATTATTATTATTTTTTAAAAGAACATTCCTAAGGATGGAACATATGCTATGGCTGCTATCTACAGATTGATCCAGGGGTTTTAAGGTTTTTAGATGCAGGTAATTCATTTAGTGACTGTTTAAAGTTACAACTTAGGACCATTTTTCACACGTACGACCTTCGCAGCCTCCCCGTGCTCATGTGATCAAAATTAAGACGCTCGGCAACTGCTTCATCCTTATGACCGTGGCTGTGTCCCAGGAGGTCACGTGACCCCTTTTGCGACCTTCTGCTCAGCAATGGGGAAAGCTAGACTCATTTACAACCGGGTTACCAACTTATCCACTACATTAACAACTGTGGCAAGAAAAGGTCGTAAAACGGGGCCCAGCTCACTTAACAAAGGTCTCGCTTGACGACAGAAATCCTGGGCTCAATTTGCGGTCGTAAGTCGGGGACCACCTGTATGGGGAGAAGGGAAGGACCTCCAGGATGGAAGCTGATGGAGATCGGGCTATCCGATGGAAGCCAGTGGGTTTGATTCTGCTCTCCTGATCTTTTGTTTGTGCTCCAAAAGACGATTGCACAGGCAATGCTGGGAAACACCCCTCCCTCCCTCCCTGCCAGGGGGAAGGGGAGGGCCCTAAAACAGAAGCCACCACCAGAGACGGCCTAAAAAGAGAAGCCGAACGGCTAAGATTCTGCCCCGTGAAATCTTTGGACCAGCAACTGCCCCGGTTAGAACTTCAGACAGAATTTCAGAATTTCTGACTTCGTCCTCTCGGCTTTGGAAAGGACCCAAGAAGCGGATTGACAAACTTCTTAAGGGCGAGTACAAGCAACCTGAGTTATTACAAACTTAATTGCGGTGGATAATTCCATGCAGATTTCAGTGGAGTGAGGTCGTGCGCTTGGCGTGATACTTTATTCTTCCTTGGGGGAAAAAGGGGAGAGTTACAACAGGAGGAAAGAAGCCTTTTAGAAGCTTTTTCTTTGTGTGTCTTGTAAACGTTGTGGCCAAACTTTGCCCAGGGAATATCCCGGGAAATCCTGTGGTTTAGATTTGCATCGAACGCAAGGCTTTCTCCGCAGACATACCTGCAGTGCGTAGCTGTAATCATCCAGAGGCGTTTTATTTGTTCGGTGATGCAATCCCGGTGGTAATTGTGCACAGTCCAGCCAAAATGTAAACATTATCAGCTTCTTTTTTTCTTGTAAAGAACTTTGGAACATTATAATAGCCCATATGTGATTGCCCAGTTCATAGGTACAATTTCAAAATACACCTGGGTAACCTGCTAGTAACCGAGTGCAAGAGGAATGTGGATGGTAGTTTTCTGTTGCTAAGTAAAGTTCTCGGTATGTTAGGAGCAGACAGTAGATTTGTTACTCTGGATGTTTGTTAACATCCACGAAATAATGTTTTGGAATTGTTTGTGGTGCGTCTAAAAGCTCCTGTTTTAATTTAATCAGCGGAGGGAAAAAACGGATTCAGTTCATAGAGCCTAGCTAGCCATACTTTAAAGAGGGCAGAAAAAACTTAGGAGAAACTTTCTTAGACAAAATGTCACCTTATTCAAAAAGTTCCCTATCACCTCCTCCTTCGCCACAAGAAACAAATAGAATAATTACAAGACAAATAAAAAGTCTACTTTGCGTTCCGCTGATCTCAGCTGGAAAACTGTAATTTTTAGAGGCTCCCAGGAATGTTGTTTGTTTGTTAAAGTGTTGTAATGTACTTTTAAGTGGGAGAGCCACTGAATAGGATTTGCAAATTTAATGGGGGGAAACTTGACTTTCCAAAAGGTCACTGAGCTATGATTACCAACATTATTTGGCACTGAGCATGTCCCTTAGAGGGGTAGAAATTGCAAACCATCAACATTTATAGGAAGGCAATTTCCTTCTCCTCCTTGTTCTTTGTGATCACCTGTTGTTTGTGTGTATGCCATATGTTCAATTGCCAACTGAGAGCAATAGGAGAGCTTATACTGCTGCTTGCTTCAACAGGATTTCTTTGTCCCTTTCCTACTGAGTTTTTCTTTGTTACACTCATGTAGTTTTCCTTTGGTCTGATTTGATGTGTTTAGCCTTCTATTTTCTTTGGTTTTAGGTTATGATTGCATTTATTACACACTCAAGTTAGCGTGCTTTCCTTTGTTGTTGTTTTTTGTACATTATATGCAAACATGAGCATCCTGCCAAAGTGGGGGGGGGGGGGAAATCCTATAAATAATGAACTTCCCTACAATCAGCTTTTGACCCAGAACAAGAAATTCCTTTTGAATGCGACTTTTGTTATGTGAAATACTCGTGTATCATCAGGGGCTGTTTATGAGATGCTTCTGTTATATTCAAAGCATCCCACACAATAGGATTTCTGGCTAATGTGATTGTGTAACTTGGGGATATTTGAAACATTAATATAAACACATGGTCCTGCATTTCTGCCAGGGGGTTATTGAAAAAAAGGATTGCATTTTGGGGGCACGAAAAACAATATGCTACCTTGAGCTGCAATTATCTCTAGGAAATGTATAAGCTATAGTACCTCTGCTTTGGGCATCTGATCTCATGCCACAGAAAGTTTCCATTGGTCATAGGACAAGGTCTATGGAGATTCTCAGTCCTCCAGGTCATGGTTGTCCCAAAGGTGCTTTTTCAAGAGGCAACTGGACCTTCTTGTTTTCCTTTGAAGACATTTTGCTTCTCATCCTAGAAGCTTCTTCAGCTCTGAAGAACAAGAAAGTCCAGTTGTCTCTTGAAAAAGCACCTTTGGGATAGTCATCGGATATCTCTACTATCTATGACAGGGGTGGGCAACTTAGTATGGCAACTTTATGACCTGTGGACTTCAACTCCCAGAATTCCTGAGCCAGCCATGCCAGGAATTCTGGGAGTTGAAGTCCACAGGTCATAAAGCTGCCGTAGTTGCCCACCCCGGATCTATGAATTACAGTGGGATATTTTTAAGGTCCATTTTGCTTGGGTAAAGTACTAGGTTGCTCTTAACTTACTAGGTGACTAGCTTTCCAATATTACACAATGTTTGGCTTATACCTAGAAACAGAATGGGAAATGCTATTAGAATAGAAAATATCATACGTGTTTTGAAAAAACTTTCGTAGAAATTATGGTAGAAATTTTAACCGCTTCCCCGTAATGAAACATTCTCTGGCTATGAAAAATATATGCTTTGGGCTAAAACTAACCTAGAAACTTAATCTCATTTGTCTTTGTTGATTTTTTTTATGCTCTGGAGCAATGTTTCTCAACCTTGGTAACTTGAGGACTTCCAACTCCCAGAATTCCCCACTCAGCCAAATAGTTTTGGGTTTGGCTAATCTAGAGAAAAGAAGGACTAGAGGGGACATGATAGCAGTCTTCCGGTATTTGAGGGGCTGCCACAAAGAAGAGAGGGTCAACTTATTTTCCAAAGCACCAGAGGGCAGGATAAGAACACCCATGGAAGTAAATAGTTCACTCAACAATCACCACAAAAAAGATCATAAAATCAGAACGGTTACATGGTGGCATGCTTAATGACCACGACTTTACAACTGCTCAGTTATGATGGTTAAGTCAAGGACTACCTCTATAAGCAAGTTTATAACTAACCAAACTTTATAATAGCCAACCAAACCAAGCTATTCCTTCCTTCCTACCCAAAACAATCACACTAGGGAAGTCAAATCAAATCGTAGGAAGCAAAAAGCTTGCCCAAACAGCCACCCTGCTGAAAAGGAAATAAGCTGGCATGGAGAATTACTTGGCTTCTATCATTTGTCATTAACACTATGGGCACCCTTCCAGAAAGGATGCATTTAATTTGTATGAAATTATAGCCCACGTGCAGGTCTTAGAAATCAACTGCATCTAACAGAAAACTGTACTATATGGTCATCCTATTAGTATCTTAAAAAGGTTAAATCAAGGCAACTGGACCAACGTTTATTAAAACTGGGACGTTTCGTTGCTCATCCAAGCAGCTTCTTCAGTCAAAATGAAAATTTGGGTAGACAACCAGGAGCAGTCTGTACGGCAGGAGTCGGCCCTTTCCAACGACTCTCTTGACTCTGTGCCTACCCAAATATTCATTCTGACTGAAGAAGTTGCTTGGATGAGTAACGAAACATCTCAAGTTTTAATAAACTTTGGTCCAGTTGCCAGGATTTTAAGATTCTTTTGGCCTGGAATGATTGAATCTTCCATTACATTGTTCTATTAATGTGACACCCAACCAACCATTTTTTCTCCAGTTGTAGTTTAAATCTTGATGACAAATATGCTTGGTGTTTAAAGCTGAGGGTTTGCAAACAGCTAGGGTTGCTTCTCCTGGCATCACATATGGCAGAGCATTTGCCAGGCTAGACTGAATGATGAATCAAAATGTGGCGACTCTTTCCTTGCCTTGCGCGTTGGAAGATCTCGGCGCCCTACTGCACAAAAATAGAAACGCAACTCTACTCTGGCTCCAGGTTAACGTGATTCCCAAAATGCCGGGTTTGCCTTTGTTAGACGGGGCACCGCGGATGAACGGAACGCTGCACACCTCCTCCAACACGGTTGATATTCGGTTAAAAGAAAATTCGAAATAAAGAGTCATTGGGATTTCAGAATGACAGCTAACACAGAAACACAGATATAAACACAGGTGTCACAAGTCCCCAATCTGAATCACAATAATTACTGGTTCTCCTCGATTTATGAGTCGCTTAGCGACTACAATGGACATCCCTTGGGGCAGAGGTCCCCAACCTTTTGGGCACCAGGGACCGGTTCCGTGGAGAAAGGTTTTTCCACGGACCAGAGAGTGCGTGGTTTTGTGTGCTGCCTGCATCCCACGGATGGGGCTTTGCTTGTTTGTGCAGACCGCTTGCTGGCATGCTGGTCCATGGACCGGGGGTTGTGGACCCCTGCCTTGGGGTACTTAACAACCTGAAGTTCTGCCGACTGCCCCCCCCCCCCATGGCTATGTGACCGCATATCAGGTGCTCAGCAACCAGCCCATGATTTATGACAATTTATCACAGTTTTGCCAAAAAACAGCATTTATTTGTCAAGCGCCCCAAAAGAGGTTCTCTGTGAGATTCATTGTAACATAGTGACCAGTTGTAAGTCAAGGACTATCTATATTACTGGACTATAATTAAATGCTGAGGGTTGTTTTGAGATTCTCTGTCCTTAATTTGTTCCATTTGTTTTCTGTGGATTTGCTGTTGCTAATCTTGGCACTCCACAAATTGTCAGAAAACCCTCTTATTCTTGGTACACGATGCCATTTAGCTGCCTTAATTTCTCTTCCGGTGAACAGCAGAAGGCAGGAGCAAAGCCCACACAGCAAACCGCTTCCCTTGGAAAGGCTGGTATAAATTACATTTTGGGGGAAAAAAATATATTGCTTTTCTCTTTCTCCAAGCAAAAGTAGAATATTGAAATTAAGCTATTGATTTCCAGCCTAGCTTGGGCACATGGAATAGGTGTTGCTAATTGGGGCATGATGAAGTATTCACAACTTCAGCTGTGAAAACCTGATCATGACCCAATTAGCAAAGCCTAACTGGAGTTAATTGAGTCATTAGTTATTTGGGCAATGTGTAATGAATGGCAACGAAAGGGGCCAAAATAGTTTTTGGGACACACAGAAACAATCAATAAACACACAAACATGCACTCCGGAGTTGTTATTTTTTTCCAAAGATAAAGAAAATTTGAAAGGAATATTTAGATGCACCATTGCTTATTGTTCTAGCCCATGCCCAGCAATGGAGGGAGGTAACAGGAGGCCGATATTCAGGATGTTTATGCAACTCCGGGAGGAATAAAAAGCTGGCAATTGAAAACTTCTGAAAAACATCTTAAACAAAACCTTATACAGGTAGTCCTCGACTTACGACTACAATTCAGCTTTCTGTGAGACATTTGTTGTGAGTTTTGCCCCATTTTATGACTTCTCTTGCCTCGGTTGTTAAGGGAGTCACCGCAGCTGATAAGTTAGTAACTCGGCTGTTAAGTGAATCTGCCTTCTCCATGCTTGTCAGAAGGTCGCAAAAAAAAAGGGGACCACGTGACCCATGGGACACAGCAACGGTCATAAGTATGAGCCAGTTGCCAAGCGTCTGAATTTTTATCACGGGACCAGGGGGATGCCGGAAATAACTGAAAAACGGTCGTAACTCATTTTTCTCAGTGCCGTTGTAACGTTGAACGGTCACTAAACGAACTGTTGTAAGTCAAGGGCTACCTGTAAATGAATCCAAAGTTGGTCCCAAAGTTGATAATTCCAGAACTTCTAGAACCAACGGAAGAAAAGTCCTTCCATTTATTTTTTGCACCCTCATTGGTAGACTGACGCACAAAATCTTATTTGCAGCTCTTTGCTCAGGGGAAAAAAAACCCCTCTCTGGGTGGTGTGTGTGTGTGGGGGGGGGCTGTATTTCTTTATCTCCCTTTCCTTAATACCTCTAGGGTCACCACCGAGAGGAGAGAGCCACACAAATTGTCCCACGTGCGATGGGGACACAGGATATAATAAATTTCAGTAGGAGTTGGCAGAGTTTATTTTTTGGGTTGTCAGTAGCAACCGATATTTGTAGATATAAGTGAAAGGCATTTTTCTTCCAGGGATTTTAAGAGAAAGAAAGGAGACTGAAAACGAATGGAAGAAAATAAAGCTTCTTCTTCTTCTTTTTCTTTTTTTAAATCTACTCAACCCCAAAAGCATTTTCTGGAAATAGAATTCAATTGGCATTTCTGCTAACGCATTGAGAAAAGGAAGCTTCACATTCACACAGCTGCATTAGGCTTTGCACTCTTAACATGATAGAAAGATAGATAGATAGATAGATAGATAGATAGATAGATAGATAGATAGATAGATAGATAGATAGATAGATAGATAGATAGATAGATAGATAGATAGATAGATAGATTAGATTAGATGGATGGATGGATGGATGGATGGATGGATGGATGGATGGATGGATGGATAGATAGATAGATAGATAGATAGATAGATAGATAGATAGATAGATAGATAGATAGATAGATAGATAGATAGATAGATTAGATTAGATGGATGGATGGATGGATGGATGGATGGATGGATGGATGGATAGATAGATAGATAGATAGATAGATAGATAGATAGATAGATAGATAGATAGATAGATAGATAGATAGATAGATAGATAGATAGATAGATAGATAAGAGACAGACAGACAGACAGACAGACAGACAGACGGATGGACGGACGACAGATATTCCAAAGTATAATCTGTAGAACTAAAAGGAAGGTACCATTTTTGGCAATCCAGGGTAACCTCAGTATCATAATGGGGAAAAAACCAACCACTGGCAGTGTCTCCAGATGGTACATTCCAGACGCATGGGAACTGATTTTCAAGACTCCCATCCAGCATCTGAATTTGGGCAATTGCAGTCCTAACATCCCTTAGAGCTTAAAGTGTAAAAACTGCATTTCTCCATCCGTCACTTTAGTACTTCAACAGAACTACCACCAATTTGTATGGATCAGTTTCTTAACTTCAGCAACCTTTAAGGTGCACGGACTTCCACTGACAGTATGGTCGCCTGGGGAATTCTGGGAGTTGAAGTCCACAAGTCTTAAAGTTGCCAAGGTTGGACATCCCTGCAACAGATACTTTCTTGGCTGGTTATAATATCACTTAATGAACTTGCCTCAAACTTTTTTTTTTTATCCTGCTGTTATTATTTATTCACCATCGCCCCAGGCAAAATAGCAGTCTTGATAGCGAGAGGGCGACTGCGGCAACAGCTCTTGTGCAGAAATGTTGTGCCTGGCAAGAAAGCCTCAACCTTCTCCATGTTGCAACCGTAACTACGGGACGTAGCCTCTTCCCAAAATGTCTTTGCATGTACAGAAATAATCTTCACAACTTTCCAAAAGCATCATAGCCTCTGAGTGGGAAGGTGTTCCCGCATCTCTGCCTGAAATTATCCTGACATTTTTTCCTATTTTTGGTCTTGAGATCCCATTCGTTTGGAAATGGAAAGCTCCAGTCAACATCAAATTAGTTAAAAAAAAAAGAAAAAAGAAGAAGCAATATTGCATGTTTCGAAACAGTTCCCTCATCCAATTGGCACGTGCCTAGGGAAGTTTAACTTCCAAAGCATAAAGGCACGCTGGCTGAGGAATTCTGGGAGCTGAAGTCTACAAGACATAAAAGGGCCAAGTTTGAAGACCCCTGGCTTAAATGGATCATATGTGGTTAGGCTGCAGAACTACCTACTTTGTCAGGATATTTTTTTTGACATCACATCATCAAAACGCAGAGTGCCAAAAATAATTACACAGACTGCAAAGACTGCTTCCAGGGGACTTATCCATCTCCTCAATGGAAGGAGACTAAGACAGAAATGGAAGGCTGAGGGTAAAAAGACTACCATGAATGAAGAATAAGGAGATACACCAAGGTCAAAAGGTGGTTTTAAAAAATAGATGAGTACTAGGCTAAATGGATCCATCCATACTCAAGCATTTCCACATCTCCATGCATTCCACACCTATAAAAAATGACCTCAGATGAGGTTGCTGATCCATGATGATCATCCAGGATGGACAAATTCAGAAGCAACATTGATGTCTATAACTATGCTATCAGCAAAAGAAATTCCTTTAAAGCACTTTAAGTTATATAATATTGTAGCATGGCAGGGAGTTGCGGAAACTCAATGATCATGCCAGGAAATTTCAGAATGAAACAGAAACAGAATTGGAAGGGACCTTGGAGGTCTTCTAGTCCAATCCCCTGCACAGGCAGGAGACCCTATACCATTCTAGGCTAGTGGTTGTCAAGTCTCTTCTTAAAAGCCTCCAGTGATGGAATACCCACAACTTCTGGAGACAAGCTGTTCTACTGGTTAATTGTTCTCACTGTTAGGAAATTCCTCCTTACTTTGGATTGCTTCTCTCCTTGGTTAGTTTCCATCTGTTCCTTCTCATCCTGCCTTCAGGTGCTTTGGAGAATAGGTTGACCCCCTCCTCTTTGTGGCAGCCCCTCAAATATTGGAAGATTGCTATCATACCCCCACTAGTCCTTCTTTTCATTAGAACCCACATACCCAATTCCTGCAACTCCTTAATCATCTTTGGTGCTCTTTTCTGCACTCTTTCCAGAGTCTCTGCATCTTTTTTATAATATGGCGACCAAAACTGGACGCAGTATTCTAAGTGTGGTCTTACTAAGGCTTTATAAAGCGGTAGTAATAGTATGAATGAAGGCGAATATAGGTGTCCCAGGATAACGTTGCAGGATCCAATCTGGTTTGGTCACCGGGGCCAGATGTTTAGTCTTCCAAGCTTTCGGACTTGCGATGGAGCCCATCCTCAGGGAAAGTCTCCCTAGCAGAGTGTGTGCTTTGGGCTATTGTGTGTGTGGTATTTATATGGTGCCTGTTGTGTGTGAAGTACTAATACTTCACATGATCTTGACGGCTCCTTCTCCCTTTTCCTAGATCAGGCCATTCTGGGGGGTGATACAGTGGAGGTTTGGTATTGTGTGCATGAAAAGCAGAAGATGCCCAAATCAGATCCCTATAATCCAGTTTTTGTCAACTTCAGGAACTTTACGTGGGGACATGCTGGCTGGAGAATTCTGGGAGTTGAAGTCCACATATCTTAAAGTTGCTGAGGTTGAGGAACGCTTCTATAGGCCACAGCAGTCTATTTGACTGGCTCTTCAGAATCCTGGATAGAGATTTGTCTTAAATAACCAAAGAAATCTTCTTCTTTTTTTTTACTTTTAGTAATGAGGATCAGTGGAACCTTCTAGATGCAAGAAATGGACCCTATGAATTGTTCTCCTGTATATAAACAAAATGGCTCATGTATTAGGAATGGTTGATCACACCAAATCTCAGGGCAGCTGGATGTAATCAACATATATATATATAGTTCAACTTCTGCAATTTGTTAAAATATTATATGGATTATACACTGGTTTTATCTGCATGGAGACAGAGCTCTTTGCCCACAATTACTTTTAAAAGATTTGAACAGTTTTATTAAAGAATGGTCCATGATTTCTTTAATAGGAGTAAAGGTCTCAAATTCAATAGATGCTTGCGACTCCTATAAGCATAGTTACTGCAAAGTAACCTCATTCGATCCGGTGGATATTCAGCTTCATCCTCAATCAATTTAACTTTATTGCTTTGAAAGATGCTTTGTACTATATCACCCGGGTAGAACACGTAGCTGAACTGTTTTCTTATAACTCATTCTATCCTTACTATGGTGGATTATGGTTGACAAAAAAACCCTTTAAAATATTTATTACATATAATACACATAATTTGAATGCTATCAAAAAAGGGATCTGCAACTGACACCTACATGCAACAGGTGAATACACTGATTTTATAGTTACCTGGGTCAAAATAACTGCAAATTATGCACCTTTTAAAGACGACCAGCTGATTCATCATAAAATAACCCCCAAAACATTTTTTGTTAATTTCTTGGACCCTGACAAATTTGGGAAATCAGAAATGTATCATTTGCTATTACAATCTGACAGGACATCCCTCTGAACAACCTCTACCCTCATATGTAAAGGAAGACTCAAGACAGGCCAAAAGTATCTTAAAAAGGTTAAATCGTGGCAACTCATGAACTTTGATCCAGTTGCCGTGATTTAACCTTTTTAAACCTCTACCCGCCTTTCTTTTGCCTTCTCCTTTCCTCCACTAACGGATCGAAATGACTAGGCTCGTAACAACGTATAACATGGCAAATTTTCCAGCCTCAAGGACCAAGTATCTTGCTTAATTAGAAAAGTTCTCATCCTCCCCAACACTCACCCAAGCTTTAGCCTCAAAAACCGCAATTAAAATAATTTCTTAGAGATTAAATCTTTTCCATACACCTTTTAGAAAAAAAATACCTTAAAGTCTCAACAGGCAAACCCCCCACCAATCATTTGACAGGCAGCATAGCTCAATTTCTAATTCAGAGTGTAAGGAATGCAAAGAGAAGAACTGTTAACGTTTCAACATGCAGAAGGCAGTTCCTACTCCTCCTTTTGGTCAAGGATACCTCATCTTCTCTTTGAGATGTACGATCTATACAACCAGAAGATCTGGTAAGGAAAACAAATCGAGGATAGCCAGTCCCCTCTTGTTCTCTTGCAAAAAAAAAAAGCAAGCATGTTTATAGACATCTTGGAGCTTAGAGTCAATACCAGAGCAAAGGAGCATAATAATCCGTGCTCTCTCTCTCTCTCTCAGGCTCTCCTAGGAATCTGCGGCTTTAAAATAAAATTCAGAGATTCGGTGCCCTCATCTTCACCTCTGCACTGGATTGCATGAGCTGGATGGGAGAAGAGGGGTGTTTACCTATTCACCTGCACATGGGAAGAGCATGGATGAGAAGGGCAGGAGATGGGAGGGAAAAAACCCCTGGCTGCAGGGGAGACCTTCCTATCGGAGGAAAGCCTGGTTGGAGGAAAAGTAGGGAGCCGGGGAGAAGCTGCTCCTTCCTCTTCCTCCCCTCCGAGCGTGGAAGACGCCACCGCTCTTAGTCAGCTTTTTACAAGAGGGATGCCCTGCTCTTCAGCACAAGGAGATCCCCTGCGTCCCCTTCCTGAGCATCCCCCCCTTGCATTAGGAAGTGCCTGGCCTCCCCCCACGGCCCAGCCTTGAGACAGGCGGGACCCCCCTCGCTCGCCCAAGCCCACAGGCACTCATGCCCAGCAGGGACATTGGGGTGGGCGCCAGGGAGGGGAGGAGGCTGGGTGGGATGCTCTGCTGGGGCTGAGAGGATGCTTTGCTCCTTTGCTTCCTCTCCCTCTTTCCTTCCTTCCTTCTCCTCCACCTTCCTTTTCCCCCTTTCCTCCCTCCCTCCCATTCCCATATCCATCCTTCCTTCCCCTTTTTCCTTCCTTCCTTCCTTCCTTCTCCCCTCCCGCCCTCCCTCCCTCCCCCTTTTCCTTGCAGGGCTCCCGGGTGCCATCGGGATCGGGGACCCCAGCGCCTCCCATTGCAGCAGGTGAGCACGTGCCCCTTTGCGGAGGCCGGGCTGGGGGAGAAGGGGCAAGGCGGGAGGACCAAGCGCGAGCCAGGGACCCCTCCCTCCACCACCCCCGGCCCGGGGACTCGGAGGCCGATGGGAGAGGTACCTGCTGCTGCTGCTGCTGCTGCAACCGAGGATCCTCCTCCTCCTCCTCCTCGCTGGGCTCCGCCGCTCCGCTCTGCTGCAAGAGGCAAGCGGGCAGGCGAGGGAAGCGGGCGCGCGCATGCGCGTTCTCTCTCTCTCTCCTGCCAGCCCGGCGCGTCCCCCGCGCGCCGACTGAGCGTCCTCCGAGGGCGCGCGCCCGGCCCCCCTCCCCTCCGGGGGTGGGCCCGCTCGCTCCCTCCCTCCCTCCGTCCGCCTCCTCTTCCCGGGCATGAGCCTCGCTCTCCCGCCTCGCCTCCTCTTCCTCCTCCGGTCGCCTTGGAAACCGACCCGGCTGAGGAGCGCGCCTCGGGTGTGCGCGCGCGCGCGCGGCCGGCCCTTGGGCGGGCGGGCGCGAGATCGTCGCCTCTCTCTCTCTCGCGTCACGTGATGCGCTCGCGCTCGGGCGCCAGCCAATCGAGGCGGACGGATGAGTGTGGCGGGGGTGATGGTGGGTGGTGGTGGTGGGGTTTGTAGTAATAGTATGGGAGGGGAGGGGGGGAGGAGTCCGGAAAAGGGGTGGGCGGTTGCTGAGGGGAGGGGCTTCTTGAGTGGGGGGGAGAAAGGACTGAGGGGGTTGTGAGGGAAGGGATATATTATAATTCTATGTAATTATAATAATGTCATTAATATTTATTAATAAAATAGTAATATAATATTTATTAAATTATTCATTTTAATACTAATATGTATTAATATTATATTGTACCATGTTAATAAAAACTTGTTCTTTTACTTTGTAATATAAAAACATGATGTATTTATACATAATATATAAAAAACAGTAATCTCTAATCTTACAGTTATTACACTAATAATAATATATAAAATGCCTATAATATCTGATCTCTCCATATAAACTGCCTAATATTTACTAGTGTTATCTAATGTTTCATATATAGTATAGATAATGTGAATAATCTATAAAACATAGGTGGAATTTTGTGTATTATATATTTTATTTATCAAATTTTTAAAACTGCCCATGCCCCTCTGAGAAGGAATCCTTTACACAGAAACCAATGTTCTTTTTTTGGGTTGATAATAAATATATCAAAAAAAGTAATAATAGCAGGAAGAAGGAATTCCTTCGCATTCACATTAGGAGGAAGGAATATTAGGTTTGCCACCTTCAGTTATAAAAACAATAAAGGCACAAGATATAAATAAAAAAGAAAAGGAAAGAAAAAGGAAGGAAAGAAAGAGAAAGAAAGAAAGGAAAGAAAGAAAGAAAGAAAGAAAGAAAGAAAGAAAGAAAGAAAGAAAGAAGCTAATAAAACCCCTGTATGGGTTCCACAGAATCATAAAAAATTGGGCAAGATTGAATGGATAGCATCATAATCGTCAATGAAACCAATAAAATGCAAAAAAGCCCCATAGAAGCTCAGCAGTCGTGCTAATCTAAACTGATATCTGAATTAAATTACAATAACAATGGGATTAAAATGTGATAACAAAAAAAGCTTGGGAAAATGAAATATATATATATATAAAAATAGAAATAGGATTAATTGTAATAGCTAGATTTCGTTATTAGAATAACTAATCGCCTCTCAAGATAAAAGGCCTAAAAGGGTGCCTTCAAAGGGTTGGTATTCTTCATAGTCATGACAGAATATTTCAGATTAGATTCTGAGATAGAGGTATAAATAATTCTACAGTCCACCTGGTGCTGTGTCTTTAGTTTTATTACGGAATTTTAGGATTGGACGGTAGCCACGCAACAAACCCTGTTTTGGTGGCCATGAGATTTCAGGTCTTTTTGTTGTGAAATTTTATGTTTTCCATAAATGCAAACGCCTATCTCCAACAGTCGTTTGCCCCAATTAATTCTTTACCTGAGGCATAAAAATGAATAAAATGTTATAAAAAGTATAGCGTGTTAGTCATATTTTAGACATGCGGATGGTGCAATGTTTAAGCAAGCATGGAAAATCCTGGCCAAATACACTTTATGGTGAAAAGAACAAAGGGGCTGTGTAGTAAAAAGTGGGTTTTTTTTTTTTAAAAAAAAATATTTTTAACTGGAATTTGCTATGCAAATGAGAATTATTAAAATTGCTACATTCATTTCAGTATTCAGGGTCTGTATGAGTATTGGAGCTATAGTATCAAGTAAAATAATAATCACAAATTGACTTATTTGTTGTAATTTTTTTTACATATAGCAAAATTGTTTTATTTATTTATAAATAATTAAACTTGTATTGGAATATTGGGAACAATGTTGCATAGTAGGCCATAAAATAATGGGCAATGCAATATAGTCTTAGCCTTTTAGAAAGCAAACTATAGAGGCATGTCTCTCTGGGAAAGAATTTGTGAAATGAGAAACCACAACTGAGATTGTCATTTCTTGTGATCTGTAACAGCATCATAAGAAACTTTAATTGCAAGGCAAGTTGATGCGAAAAGAAGTCTTTTATACTGAGCGTAAGAATTGAATATATAATCCTTGTATAATTTATAAGAATATCTATGGGGAATCTTCCAAGATACGCATTTATTTATGTCTTTATTAATTTCTAATATGATACATTCATTTTGGCCAGCCTGTCAACTGCAATACTCTCTCACAGTCAAGTTTAAAATTTCTAAAAAAAAAAAAACTGAATAAAATAAGAATGGATGAAAATGCTGTTTTGAATTTAAAGCTGCAGTGCTAATTCAGCAGGCTTACTTTGGAACAAACAAGATTCAAAAAGATTCAAAAGTTTCCTGAAGGACAAACAGAATCTTAACAGCATTGTCTCTTGAATGGTAATGGGTTCTCCTAAGTTTAAATGACCATGATACATACACATGTATACAAATTATGCTATCAAAGGTTTCCTGGTTAGTGTACGGCACCTATGATTTTATATACAATATCTGTGGACAGATTTACAGATTCCAGATTGAAACTAGGGACTCAGAAATAATGGAACAGCTGTTCTCAACTGCATTCATGCATCCCTACTTCAGTGCATCTGGTTTTCTGGACCATATTTAGTTTGTTATCTGCGCATTGACAAAACGTCCATTTGTCAGTTATAAAAGGATCTGCACATATATTGCGCCAATACATTTATAGGACATCCAAGGTTCCTGGGAAGAAGTTGATGCGTATGAGGGCCAACGCCAGCTGAAGAACTGGCAGCTGCAATTTCACACTGTTGTGTATATTATAATAATAATAATAATTCTGCTGCTTGTATTATTACATGTGCTATTGCTAACACAATGAATATTTCATATTTGTCATATCCAAAATATGTTCTTTCTACTCAGTATTATTTTGATTATGCTGAGGCACAACTAACTGCAGTTTAATGCTTCATGGCAGACAAAACTCCATCTGCATGTATTTCTGTCTCATTTAAATTGCCAACAGTGATCAAATCTACATATTGAATTATGACTGTACAGGCTTATTTGAAAATATGCCTTGCTTTCCAGTAGCACAGACTGTAACAACGTACAGTACTTTATGCATACTAGTTTGAGGTCAAATCCTTACCAGGTTCAGTGGAACTAAATCCTTAATCAAAAAAAAGGAGACATAATTTGGAACCCAAAAGACTATTCCTGAAGTCATATTCACACTTATTGAAGCTGTTTACATATTGGCTTAGATGTTGAAAAAGCAGATTAATCCATTTCAAAATAAATAGTAAAAATCACCCCCGTCTTCAAAAAAGTGATTACTTTAAGAGAGGCATTGTTTTTAAAGCAGGGATGAGTCACCTATATTTCCACCTGCTTACAGGTCTCTTTTTAAAGCAAAACCTTAAAGTAGGCAGGTAAATTAGAGAAGAAAGCGACAATAGGAATATAGTATCTTGAAATTCAGATGAAGTGTATTCCTTATTTTCATTTGTTGGGCAACAATTAGCAGCAAAAGGCAGTTGCTATGTTATTCTTGGCTGTTTCTTGACCTAGGTGGAAAATAAGATGAGGGAGTAGCTACTATTTTTGGTCTGCTTTTAAGTTCTGAACAATTAACAGTGACCATTCAAGATGAACTTTAAAAAAATTGTTTAAGTACATTATAAAAAAATGAATTTTTCACAGATCCCTTGTGCCTTGGACATTGAAGTATAAAATAATACAGGCAGTCCTCAACTTAATTCATTTAGTGACCAATCGAAGTTACAACGGCACTGAAAAAAAGGACTTATGACTGTTTTTACAATTACGATCTTTGCACATCCCCATGGCAACCGGTTCATACTTATGACCATTGCTGTGTCCCAAGGTCATATGATCCCCTTTTGCGACCTTCCGACAAGCAAAGTCAGTGGGGGAAGCCAGATTCACTTAACAACCATGTAACTAACTTATCCACCGCAGTGATTCACTTAACAACTGTGGCGAGACAGGTCGTAAAAACGGGGCAAAACTCACTTAACAAATGTCTCGCTTAACAACAGAAATTATGGGCTCAATTGTGGTCGTAAGTCGAGGACTATCTGTATTTAAGAAGTAATTGAAGCAATTTGTGCCAAAATTTGCCAAAAGATGGGAAGATTGGGTTGAATTCCAATTTATATACGACTTATTAAAGTCCTAATAAATGTCCTTCTTTCCTTTAGGCAGGAAGGTCACTGGCATCAACTCTGCACTGGGAATAACTTCTGTCATCACAACAAAAAGATGACTAATTGCAGGTAAATTGTCGTCCACCATCTGTCTTCCATCTATTAAATATTTATTTGGCCCATTGTGGGCCAATTGCTGAGTCATGAAACCCAAAAGGGCTCCTACTGCAAAATCGGTGAAGTTACCACAGACCCCCAAACTGGGACTGACAACCCGGATTCAAAGTTACGACCTTTGCTGCCCCCCTGGCGTGTGACCACATTTTGTGTGCTGGGCAACCAGCCCACATTTAGAGCCGTTTGCAGTGCCCCCCAGTCACGAGACTATGATTCACAGTGTTTTTGCCGTAAACCAGCATTTATGTCCAGTTTCTGGCAAAAAAATGCCCCATGGCAAACAATAGGTTTGCTGAACGACCGTGGTGTTTGCTTAAAGACCGCCGCTCTCTCTTTATGAATGCTGCAAAAAAAAGGCCATAAAATTGGTGATGCTTTACAACTGTCCTGATTTATGACCAAAATTGTGGGCTCAATTACGACCTTTGCAGCATCCCCTTGATAATGTGATCAAAATTCAGATGCTCGGCAAGGGGTTCATATTTACGACGGTTTGTAGTGTCCCGGGGTCACCTGATCAGTTTTTGTGACCTTCTGACAAGCAGTGTCCATGGGGAAACCAGATTCACTTAACAACCGTGTCGCTAACTTAACAACTGCGATGATTCGCTTAACCACCGGGGCAAGAAAGGCTGTGAAATGGGCCAAAACTCAGTTAACAAATGTTTCACTTAGTTTCATAAATTTGGGGCTCAATTTTGGGCCGTAAGTTGAGGACAACCTGTACTATGGGAATTTCTTAACGTACGACAGACGGTCAGCTTCGCTGCACCAGCTTGGAAGGGAAATTATTGGCTTCTCAGACTCTCTTCCCCTGTTTCCAGATCATTACTATTGTGCCAAGTCAGGAATATTGCGCATTTGCTGCGCAAGCATCCTTTCAGTGGCACGTTGCAGCGGGAATCACATTATTCTGTGCTCCAACAGATTATGTGCTAAAGCACCATTTAAAAAAAACAAACACAACAGCTCTGCTTTGCTAGAGGAAATGGAGATATTTGCTTTGACTCCACTTCACTGCGTAAAGAGTTCTAAATGAAGGACATCACAGGGATATCTTTTAAGTTTAATAAATGTACTCAACTTCTGGGAAAGGCTGCGACTTTTGTCCAGGCAGACTTTGTCTGATTCATTTAAGAGCAATGTGGAATTTAGGAGCGCATAATTTGTTAGGTTATTTGATCCCAAAGGCATCCATGAAAGAGACTTAAAACAAGAAGGATCAACCACATCGCCAATTGGCAAAGGAAAGCTCAGGATCGTATTGGTTGGAAACAGGCAGAAGAGGCCTTCGTCCTGCAGTGGATAGACCATGGCTAAAATGATGATGATGATGATGATGATGATTTGTTAATTAGGGTTAGCTACCAGATACTGCAGTGGGAAGCCGTTCAGTCCTTGAAATATCCCGCAAACCATCAGTATGAAGTTCCCATCCAGTTATCTGTTAACAGAAGTGAGGGCACAGATGTGTAGACATGTGGTCTCATATTTAGCTATTTCACCTGCATTTAATGGAGGCCATAAATGGCCTCTTCTGCAAGGCTGGAACTGACTGCAGATGTGCAGCTCTGTCATTTTCAGATTCTAATCCCAGAGATGATAGAATTAAAATCTGCTATCCTTCCATGGGATGTACATCATAAACGGAATATTGTTCATTAATTGGGAGAATGTAGCTCACTCTCTTGTTTGAAATTCAACAGTTGTGCAATATCTAAAAGATGAGAAAAAATATTAATGCGGCACAAAGGCACTGAAGGGCTGCAATTCATTTTTGATCGATCGGTTCTAGTATTTAAATAATAGGATTTAAGTCTTAAAAGTGTTTAAAAGTTCTTTGTTGCTTTATTCTAAATTAAACGTTCAGGAAAAAAATGTTTCTAGAATGCAAACTTGGTAGCTTGAACATGCCTGGTGGCTAATCAATCACATTTTTTTCGCTTATTAACTGAAATAATTTTACGCTCTTTAGTATATTGCTTTCTCACAGAAAGCACAGAAAATTCTCCCACACAGGCCATTAATTTTGGCATTGATCTAAAGCCTACTTGTAAATCGATTATTGTACAATACATTTGCATTTGCTTAGATCATCTTATTTTCCAAACTGCATTTAGCATGTTTCGGATTATTTGCTGAGTCTCGCCCTTCCAACCTTAGTCTTTTAGCTCTCTTTGTAAATTAGAATTATGGTTGCTGTCAACCATCACAGTAAGTTACTACTTTCATTCCTCATACTAAAAACCAGGTTTCAGCGTTTCTCAAGATCTTTAAAAAAATAATAATCCAGTTTTCAAGCCCATGGCAGAAAGTGGTGGGATTGACAGCTGGGCCATCTGCAGCCAGCAGAAGGCCAGCATTGAGCTTTGGTGGTCACCAGCTGTGTTGTCCTCCCGCCAGCTTCTCCGTCTCCTCCCTCAGCGATGGAGAGAGCGTTTGAGAGGATCGGGGTCAACAAATAAAACTCTATTTACGCTGTGATGATTGTTCAGGTAGAGTTCTGTCATGTTGTTTATTGTGTTATTAGAAACAACCACCCAGCTCTGTCATTAAAGGCAGGGTTTGATTCTAAGCAAGTTTACTTCGATGTTAGCTACGCGTAGTTCAATAAAACCACACAGTAAGTACAGTTAAGGTTATAATGATGGATATTACACATGCATTTCAGCTTCAGGAGGCAGAAACATAGCTAGGTGGTAAACCATCTGGTTTTTTTACTTTCCTCTGTTATCTTCAAGTTTCTTACAATTGTCGTTTCTGCTTTCTGGTTTGAGAAGCAGTAACAATCCGTTGACAGAGAGAAATGGCTGACGTGTTGGTAGAAACTATAAGAGGCAGGGCGCCTTTCTCGCTCTCGTAAAACCTGCCTGTAATCAGTTAATATCATCTTGTTGTCACAATACACCTTCCTGGAAGCCTCAAGAGGCCTCAAGGATGGTCCCCCCCCCCCGCCATGGTAACCAGAATAGCATCTCAAGAAAGCAAAACTACACTGAAAACACAAACCTGCACGAATTAAACCTGTAATTCACAGCACTTTTAATGCCTGCCATTATAGGCAGTTGATGCCCAGTGAGAGAGGATGCTAGATAGACCGTACTGGTCCAGAAATAAGTTTTGCATCAACAGCATGAATTAGCGAAATAAGCTAAATAGTTCTCCTATGAATTATTCCTATTGTCCTTTGGCAAATTGAAGATGGATAGAAGAGGGTAGACTTCAACTCCCAGAACTTCCCATGCTAGCCGGGGGATTCCAGGAGTTGAAGTCCACCTATCTTCAACTTGCCAAGGTTGAGAAACCTTGTCCTATGACAAAGGCATCAAAGCATCCAAATCAGCACCAGTTCTTATCCACGCCAGGGTTGACCAAATTATATCCACCCATATCTGACTAAAGAATAAGCAATCCAGGACAACTGAAGGAAACAAGCCACAGTCTCCAAGGAGAAACGTAGGAATGGTGTCCCTCACTTGGGTTTGGCATTAAACAAGCCACACTTATCGGGCGGGGGAGATCTTGTTGCAAATATTTCGTATTTTTAACCTATTATTTTTACCAATCTCTTGCTTGAGTCAAGTCTTGGGGGGACTATATCTCTGCAGGCTTTTCTGTGGGCAACAGTAGGAAAATTGTTTACCCTCTCATCCAAGATTTTTTTTAAAAAAAATCTATTCATTTTCTAGCCTAGACCCCAGCAAATTCAGGAAAAAAAAATAACGGCACCATGAATTTTTGTACCCTCTGCATTTGTTTTCACAACTGGTTTTACCTTGATTTACCTCCCCTGCGTATTCAAAAGATTGGAAATGCTTATATTAATGCTGGGATACCAGTCAGAATTCGTTTGTGTACGTGAGCTCTGCTGTGGGGGACGAGGAGAGTCTTCCTCATCCCTGCCTCCTTGCCCAGAGCTTTGCTTTTATCAGTTTTGTCCTTGCCGTATTTATTAATCGGCTGAACTGAACTACGGATGCCTTGAAGGTGAGGATTTTGTCTCTTCCAAGGTTGAAGCCACAAAAACAAAGGAGGACTTTGTAAGATGAGAACTCCTCCTAAGGCGAAAACAGTGTTTATCTCTCTAGCCTCCTCCCCCCCTCCCAATAACCCCTCCCCCCCTCCATTCTTGCATTGCTAGGTCTCCGTCATTTTAACCCCAAATGGGGAAACCAGGATAATAAATTGTAATTATTGATCTAGTATTTGCTTGGCCAGCGCCAGCAAGCAATCCGCAAGGAAACAACTTCCCCGAAATAAGCAGAAACTAAACGCCACCTTTTATTTCTCTCTCTCTCTTCAGCCAAATATATTACTTTACAGGCAGTCCTTGACTTAAATCCGGATTTTCCATTGCTAAGCAAGAATGGTTGTTAAGTGACAAACACAGAGAGAGAGAGAGAGAGATTTTTTAAGTGCCCACTTTTTTGCTTCTAATAAAAGTGTTGCTCTGATGCAGATTTTAGTTGCTTTTTTTTTTATTACTATTTAAACAGTAACAGTGAAATTAAATTACGAAAAGCCAAACCATTTAATCGGTTAGTTCGGTAAACTATGATGTGGACCATGTATTGGTAGCTAACAAAAATGAAAACGGTGTCCTAAGATATAGGAAACGTGGAAAAGGTTTGAGGAAACCACAGCCTTTGCCAAGAAAATGTTTTGGCTAATAAGAGATCAGGTCCACCTTTCCTCATGACTGTATCTTGGATATTTAATGATCAAAATACCACTATTGACACAAGGAGGCCTGTCTCTGCCCTGACATTTTAGGAGTCGGAAAGGATGGAGCCAGCAGGACAGGCTAGAATAAGAGTGTACCATGAAGTATCTTTTTTTATTACAAAAAAAATTCTGAATACTCCACTGACTATGTCAGCAGATGTGTCACCGTATTTTTATGGCAAGGTTTCAAGTGAAGTGGTATCGTTTTGCAAACAGAGTGAATCACCCTGTCAGTTCCAGATAGAAAGATTATTTCCTACACCAGGTCACAAAATATTTCAGCAAGAGAATCAGTTGCTGGGAGAGATTCAGGAACCATACATTTTTTTCATATCAGCACAGCATTCCTATCTATAATGAAAAACGGAGATTTGGTTTGTTTGGGCAGTTACCATAGCTGCACTTCCAAAATGCAAGGTATATATTATTTTCCCCATGGCTACATCTAGAGTTCCGGAAGATGCTTCAACAATCCGATTAGGAATAGTAAGTTTATGGAAAATAACTCTTGGGATAGGTTCCGTGCCCTTGGGTTTATGAAAAATACTGTCTCTATTGTGGGGTAACTTGACAATATTTTATGCGGAATTTGCTGAATAAGCCAAAGTGCCCGGTTCACATATAACAATAAGCTATGAAGAATGGTTGATATTATCTTGTACTTTTTGCCAACTAAGCATCGGGGGACCATCTCTGATTTAATGAACTCTGAATCCACTGTGCAAAGAACATTTCTGATATATGTGATTATAGGATTCAGAATTTGAAAATGGTCATTTTAAAAACTGAGAACATTAAACAGTATGTGACCTGGCATTTCCCCATTCTCTCCTTCCACATTCAAAACTTTCAGTAAGTCTAAACTTAGCTAAGTTAAATATTTAAAGTGTCTCTCTCATTATTTCTAGACATTAATGTGAAACAATCGTGGTACGATACTTTGGAAGTAATCTTGGCATATTTATGACGGTCGCAGTGTTCTGGGGTCACGTGACCTTCCCACAGGCAAAGTCAATGGGGAAGCCAGGTTCACTTAACAACCAATGATTCATTTAACAACCGTGGCAAGAAAGGTCGTAAAATGGGGGCAAAACTCACTTCGCGAATCTTCTAATCAAATCTGAGATGATTTCCCAAGAGCAATAAATGCTTTGCCAGTCTTCAGCACCGCTGTCCCGACCTTCCCTTTGCCCTACAGGCTTGGTCTTCCCGCTGTCCCTCTGGCAGGATTCCCAGACTTTCCCTGTCTCTCAAGAAGGTTAGGATGTTTCTTCTGAATCCTGGAAAGCCAACATCAAGGAGAGCCAGTCCGATGGCAGCGTGCACATGAAGCCGTGCATTTTGCCTCCCGACGAGTTCAAAACCCCTCGTCTTTTACCCTTCCGTCTCATGCCGTAAGTCAGGCTGGTGGAACTGCAGGGTTTTCGTACCTCCTTCCCCCTCAAAACACACGCCATGAAAACAACCCGTCTGGCCTGGCTGTGTCCGATGTGCAAAACAGGTGATAAAAATATCCTTGTCACATCAATAACACTTCGGCTGTCCTAAGGGCAGTGACCTTACGCTGCAACCGCTTATGGGAAGGAGTTGCAAATAGAGGCTGCTGTACAATTGCAGGCAGGGGCTTCTCTGAAAGCGCCGAGTAGCCTGGAACCGGAATTAAGTGCCCATCAAATGTGGCAACTAGAGATTGGGTCCGCCGTTTGTTTGTGTTGCTATTTGGGAGCTGCCCTGAAGTTCACTCCAGTGTCAGTGACAGGGCATTTTCACTTTACGATCAAAGTCTCCTGGGAGATTGACAGGTCTTCAGTTCCCGGAGGACAAAGGGGCGGTTCTCCTGCCCATACTTGGCCTCTGTGTATACTTTTGAGCGTGTGTCAACCTCACCCACGTTGCACGATGCCGTCCTATAAATCTCCAGCTTTAAAGCATCAGGTGCATAATGCCAAACCTCGTGGATGAGCACACGGCTTTGTACCTTTGGGTGCATGCTTTTAATTTGGGGCAAGCCTTTGGGATATTAACACCCAGGTAAACTCCTCTCCATTTGTTTTGTTTTATTCTAACCGAGGCCGCTTGCTGTTACCTATCTATAAGGTCGATGAGGCGTAAGAAGAAGCCACAAGGCAAAACAGTGGCCAGACTTACATAATACAAGGAATTGTATTTCCATCTATGTATTGCAGAATCAGCAGACGTAGAGAAACCGTAAAGACATCAAACCACCTTGCAAGGAGCACCAGCATTTGGTTATAGCCATAGAGTAAGTATAGACATTTCTCACCTATGGATAAATCCATACTCGATCATCCTTCATTGATAAGCAAAGAGGTTGTTTCAAGGATTTTATTTTCATAACGATGGCACGCACTCGTGTTCTTTGATGCAAGTGTAAAAATATTTCAAGTCAGAAATTAAATATCGACAATTCAGGGTCCGCAAAGAAAAAAGTAATCTAATGGTTAATTAAGTAGCGAGAGACAGTTCTGGTGTAAATTTCTTGCAGCAAAGTTATACAAAGAGAAAGGTCATATGCTGTTATTCTGTTTACCTTATCCCATTTTTCAAAACATTACTGCAGAAATAAGGAAAATCTTTTTTTTAAAAAGAACAACAAACAACAGACAAATACATATTTGAGGAAAACAGCATGTAAGTTAATATGTTGTTTAGCAGAGTAGAAAACTGCTTACTTTGCCAAGAACTCCCTCAGGCTAAAATATTATATATCTGAAAATGAGTTCTCTTGCAATCACTTCATTTTATTTTGGACTATATTTGCATAAATTGCTTTTTAAATGTGCATTACAGTTTGGTGATTAGGTTTTTAAATAATTTGAATCTACGATTTATCAAATCTTAGAATTTTCTTGTCAATATCCGGTTTCAAATTTTATTTGCCCTATATAAATTGAAAGAAGTCATAGTTGGAAATTACAATACATTCTGTTCTGGGAGTGAGCTTGATCTCTTTCTCATCCTTCCAGCTTGTGTAAAACAGATAGTTTTCCAGACTGATTCAGAGGTATAACTAATTAAATTAGATTACATTGATTTATTTGCTCATTTACTTGCTGAATATCTATCTCACTGCAGTCTTGTGATTCTCAGTGGGTCCCATGAAGTATAAAAAATTAAAAATACCTACAATATGATTAAGATAAAACCAAACCAAACCTTATGCATGCCTACATAGAAGTAAGTTTCCTTATGAGCTTTACTTTCAAGAGCGAACAGCCCGTTCTTTCAGACTGCCTCTCTCGTCCTTCTGTGTTTCTCAACCTTGGCAAACTTTAAGCTGCGTGGACTTCAGTTCCCAGAATTCCCGAAACCAGCATGCAGATTGGGAATTCCCCCGGGGACTAGGGAATTCTGGAAACACAGCTTAAACTTGCCAAGGTTGAGCAAGCCTGCCCTAATGGGTGTTTCCTGGGGATTTTGTGTTATGTACCACAGCACTTGTGAAATATTCCCGTACGTTATACATTTCTTAAGTGGATGTCAGAAAGTGTGGTTTCTTGATGTCCACATTCTCTCTCAAACAACTGGTATGAGCAAACTTATGTTTAGTGTTTACTAAGGCAACTGCAAAGGTCTTTCCGGGCTAGGGGAAGGTGCACCATGAGTTTCCCGAAGGACACCACTGAGTTGAGATTGATTTAGCCAGCCTCTTGACCTGCAGGAGGAAGACTAAAAATAGCCAAGAGCCGGTGTACCCTACTTGCAAGTTGTGTATTGCGAAAGGTCACGGGGCATTTCTTTAAAGAGTTCTTGAGGAGGTGTGAACCAAAGTTATTTATTTATTTATTAAACTTATATGCTGCTCATTATACCAGTGGTCCCTCTCTCTCTCTCTCTCTCTCTCTCTCTCTCTCTCTCTCTAAATGAGCAAGACGTTCAGGGCCCCAGTTAAATTAAGAGTAGTCCTTGCATGTTTGTATTTGATTTTTTAAAAAATAATGCATATAGTGGTGCTACTGAAACCTCTGGAGGAAAAAAAACACACATGTAAAACATTGCTTCCATGGTCATTTCCATCCTGTTTCAGTTACTGTTCTGCTAACCATAAAATTGGAGAGGCTAGAGGGCCCTGCAGCTTAAGCCCTATTGCAGCCTAAGTTCTCTCTCTTAAATTTTAACTTAAAATATAGTAATGATTTGCTCTCTTAAATCTTACGGTTATTTTTTTCTCTTTAGCATGAGAAAATGCTAACACCAAATGGGAAATACTAATGTAACCTCCTCCATACCAATTCAGAACTTGATATTAAGATAATTAAGTGGGTCATTTAATAGGATCGACTTTACTCAGTTATTAGAAAGCAACAAAATGGGGTTTAATTGCAAGCAGAAGTATTTGATTAAGGGTCACGTAGTTCTTTACAGTCTTAAGACAGTGATGCTTTGCCTGCCAATCTTAAATAAGATCAGTGATGCAATTCTGATTTTAAAATTAAAGTATTATCTCAAAAAATACGAAGTGACAACACTGGACACCACACACTGACGTGACATCATCAGATATGCTGCACCCAAAAATTCAGCTCCCAGAAAAGGATTATTATAAAGCAGCTAAAATGTAAGGTTAGTTCTGAATCAACTCAGTGAATTTAATTCATCAGATCGTCTGAAGTATCTCCGCATTGTTCATTTGTTTCTTGCAAGATTTCCAGGAATCTAACAATTCTGTTGGAACAAAGTAACCTAAAAAAAAAGTCAGATTATTTTTTTCTTTTTCAAATTAGTACCATTAAGCCAACAAAGTTTTGGCAAGTGCAAGGAAGATTTGCCATTATATTTAAAATTAATTGAGTTCATGTAGAGCATTAAAGTCATTCATTATCTGTAGTAAGTAAGGTAATGTATTCAGTTTGATGTTTAACCCAAGTAGCAGTTAATCAGATAGCAGACATTTGGATTAAAACAAGGTGTTTTTTTTCCTGCAGGGCAATTTTTGAAGAATAGCCTGTGTCCAAGAATTACAAATTGTGGTCAGAATAATATGCGAACAGGTAACTCCATGAATATTTTTGTTTATTTTAACATTAAGTTATACCTATTTGGAATAATATCTAGATGTATAGTATAGTATAAGCATTTGATTGTTTTGATGGCTGGTCTGAATGTGATACTAACACCTTGAATCCTTTAGAGAATTCAAAGTACTTTATATACTGAACTCAAATACGTTCTAAATTATGATTTGTGGATATGGACAAGGGTGTTGTTTATATTGGTCTTCTCATTACATCTGGGGTATAATTCATTTCCGCCTTTTCAAATCGGTGCAATATACCGTTATAGCCAAACTGACCAATTATAATTTGAGGTATCCTTCAGAACCCAGAATCAAACTGTCAATTGCAGTCTAGTTTTGATGATCGCTTGATTGTTGTTGATACCTTAAAATCCTTACATTAAGCAAATTTCCTCTCCTGGTTCACTATGGATGTGTTTTTCAAGCTTCTTGTGAGGGATGGAGATATGTAAAAGCCGCTGAGCTTTAATTCTGTCGTCTGCTTTAATAATGTCAAGCTTTTGCCTGGGAAGTTCTCAGCTAGCGTTTCAGACTGGCTTGTTCGTCTGGTTTTGGCGTCTCATCTCCTTGTCTGTCCCGTCTCTCAGCTTACACGTAGATCAATAACAAAAATCCAGCAGGCAGGTTTGACTGACTCGTTAAGACCTAAACCTTTAACTTATCATATTCATTTCCCCCAAATTTTAAAACGTACGAGCGAAACTTTCAAAAAGTCAAATCTAGGCTTTAAAGTCATAAACAGTTGCGGGCTTATTGCAAATTTCCTCCCGGGCAGGGTACTGAAAAAAATAAATAAATTATTTTGCCCCAAAGTATTTGGAATTGTTTAGAAACCATTTGCTTCAAGGCTTTTGGTGCAAACAGATGTTTTAGATAAGACTGGATGCTTAGATCAGGACTGGGTGTCAAAATGATGAATTTTTCTTTATGAGATGAGAAAGGAACAGGGAAAGTGCCAGGGAGAGGAATTCTCATTAGAGTTAGTTCCTTGGACTGTGGTATTCTTCTGGCTGAGTTGTCTAAACTGAACTCCAGGGAAGTGAGGTGATCTATTGCTATTATCCCATGGCTTGCTCAATAGATAATTCAAGAAGGTAGGACTGAGACAGCATCGCTCTGTCCTTTGGCAAGTATGATCTTCTGCAGAATCCTATTTTATTCCTCATACGTTGGGATATTTGCTAAGACACTCTAGCTTTCTATTTATGGGAGATGTTAATTCTAGGCATTATCTCTAACAAATTACCAGCTTGTAAACCATTAATTTTGTTATTTTAACACCTTTTGATCTGGATGCACAGGTTGCAGTCTTAACCTCAGATCTGTCCTGTCCAAAACACAAACTCCTGGCGTAATCAAGGCTCTTGTCCTTTCTTCTCTAAAAATCTGAAGCAAACGTCTTCGCCAAGCAGTCTTCAGAGTAAAAATAGAAATTCTGGTTGGTTGAGTTTAGTCTGTTAGCAAAGAGCAGTACTGGATAAACCAGCTGGTCAGGTCTATAAGCCAAATGTATTGATGTAGAGAATTAGTGGGCTGTTCCTCACCCTACTGGCACAGCTCCCTCCCAAGCTATGGTGTAACAGCCTGGATGGAAGATCTCAGGGGTAGCTGCCATGAAAAACACCCCCACCACCCCCATTTTTACTAGAGAGAGCAGTGAAAATATCAGGCTCCGAATTAGCTTTGCTTTTCAGAATTTGGGCAAGGGGAAATGGCCCAAGAGTCCCCACAGTTTGCAGGGTGGTGAATGTTCCCTGCTTCCAAATAAAGATATTTATGGCTCCGTTTTGTGGCCCCATTTTCAGGGAGGGTAGAAATAGCAATGACTCTCACACCTAATGTGGAAGGTAGCACCGCTTTCAGCCCCTTGTGATGCTCCGTTTTCAAGGAGACGGCTTTCACGTTCAAAAATAAGAAAATAATATTTGAGATAGGTTAAATGACTTTGGGTAAAACATTTATTCAGAGCAATAGATACGGTTATTTTATTTTCCTAACATTCTCCAATCTATAGATTGACAGCCCATGTGGAGTTGATCAAGTCCAGTCTCAGCCACAGACGTTCACACATCCTCTCTCTTTTTTTCAACCCAACTACTCCCAGGATATGGTTGCGATGAGGGAAAATAAGATGTGGAAATGCCCTGTATGCCACCTTGAGCTCCTCAGGAAAGTTGGATAGATTTACGTCTATAAATAACAAGTTGTCATCTGAATGAAGGTCTCACATACCCTCTGAGACCAGGAAGAAAAACGGGTGGGAATGAAAAGGTTTTTAGGTGATTTATTTTTTTCTGTTCATGTCCGATTCTTGGAGGCTGCCTGGACAAGACTGTGCAGTTTTCTTGGTGAGGTTTTTCAGACATGCCATTGCCTCCTTCCTAGGGCTGAGAGAAAGTGGCTGGCCTAAGGTCACCCAGCCAGTTCTCCTTATATGTCTGTTGCATATAGTTGTATACCATATTCCCAGGCAGACATTTTCTTTTATTCAGTGATATTTATTGTAAACAAATTGGTTGATTATGTGATGCTGGGACACTGCAACTCTTGTAAATACATGCTGGTTTTAATTTTAATCATGTGACCACAGGGACGCTGCAGCCGTCATAAGTGTGAGAACCGGCTGTAAGTCATTTTTTTTCCAGCGCTGTGGTATAACTTCATTAAACAAATGGTTGTAAGTTGCTCAAGGACTCAAGTTGCTTCAAGCTTTCCTAGGAAAACTCTTTGCATTAATTGCAAATCCTTTCCTTGTGTTTTTCCTTCTATCTTACTGAGTGTTATTTATTCAAAAAAAAAGGGAAGTCGCGTTAAGTCTAGAGGTTTTGTTTTCCCCCCCATTTTAGATCATGAAGAACTCTGTGGCAGCAGTTACGGATCTTTCTGTCTGAATGGTGGCATCTGTTATACCATCCCTACGGCTTCCAATCCTTTCTGCAGGTAGGCTAAACAATGAACAATTCCGCTTTGCGGCTTAAGGCAGTCGCTTTCCTAAAACCGCACAGTTTGCCCCCTGGCTGCTGCATTAGCTGAAAGGGAGGATTTTCGAATGGCAGAAATACTTTTCTTCCCCCCCCCCCTTTTAGAGCTGCCCTTGCTGATTCGACCCGGTGTTGTGTTTTTATTGAACTTGAAAAATGTGATACCCAGCCACAAAAGTGCTTGTTTAAGGGGAGTCTTTTAGAGCCTCTGCATCAGCTAATTTCCCAGGCACGAAGCCTCCAGGAAGTCCCTGGAGAGAATGAGAGAGAACAGTAGGAAATTCCAAGCAATATTGGCCTAATTGTAGACTGACAGGTCGCAGCCGGAAAAGGGACACCATATTCAGAGCCGTTGCCTAAATCAGATCATTTCAGAGACTCGTGGCGCAAGGAAACCTTACGTAACCAAGCGGATGTGTGTGTGCCCAGAATTACACCATTCTTTTGAATAAATAAGCAAGCACGGGATGGAAATCGGTAATTCCCATTTACTTTTCCGCGCTAAACAGTTATTGCACTTTATGGTCAAAGTGGGCATTTCAGCGGAAGAGGAAATATTTCCTAAGTGAAAAGAGAGGCTTTTTAAAATCAGCGCAGTAGCAAATCCCACAGAGATAGTAAAAGGCAAGTAGCTCAGCCCTCAATATGTGTTATTTGTGCACAGGTCATCCTCAGGTTACGACTGCAGTCGCGCCCAAAATTTATGTGGTTAAGTAAAACATTTGTTAAGTGAGTTTTGCCCCATTTTACGACTTTTCTTGCCCCAGTTGTTAAGTAAATCATTTGTTAAGTTAGCCACACGGTTGTTAAGCGAAATCTGGATTCCCCATTTGACCTTGCTTGTCAGAAGGTCGCAAAAGTTTATCACATGCCCCCCCGGGACACTGCGACCGTTGTAAATATGAACCAGTTGCCAAGCATCTGAATTTTGATCACGTGACCACGGGGAGGCTGCAACGGTTGTGAGTGTGAAAAACGCTCACTTTTTTCAGTGCCGTTGTAACTTTGAACGGTCACTAAATGAACTGTTGTGAGTTGAGTACTACCTGTACTTGGTTATTCCAATAACCTTTTACTTCCAAATAGCTCAGGTGCTAATTTGCTGTTAGATATACTGTAAAGAGGTCTCTATAAATAGGGACCTCTGTTCCATCTTCCTTCTTCCCCTCTCGTCCTGCTTACAAGCAACCCGTTTGATTTACAAAGCAGCATCCGGGTCCAAAGCGTACCCCCATTTTTACTCATTACCTACATTTAAAAATGTAGATTTTCTTTCCTAAAAGACTGATTAGCCTACAAAACATACAATATATGCACACATACCACAGATCTGTAGAACAGGCGATTCTCACGAAATGATCTGGCTAGTATCTGCTGGGCCAGAGTGAAAGTCGGACGTTCTCACGTCCCTGAAATCTCCCCTGCACCCAATGGAAAGTGGAACCCTGAAGCAGACTTAATTGCAGGGGGCAATTTAGCATTCAGTTCTGGGAGTTTCCTGCATATTAATCCATTACAGATAGATCTAAGATTACACTGCAGTGCACATTGTAATTACAAATGCTGTTAGGGAATCTTTCAAAGATCTTAACCTCTTCTCAGTTCATGTCATAATTCAGTGGAAATGCCGCAATAAATGATTCCTCTTCCTTCGACAGAATAAAAGCCTCAATTTTTGTAAGCCTCCTTCTGGTTGGGGTGCAATTTTAGTTGCCGTGTTGTTTCAAACCTAGCAAATGCAAGCTTCTTTTGAAGTCTGATGCTCCAATAGTGTCATTTTGCCTCAATCTCTCAGATCCCATGATTTGCTGATTCAGATATTTCCCCCAGTCGCCAGCACTGGGTTATTTTATTATTCAGATTTTTCAATCCTTCTTAATAGCCGGAATCTTTTGTTAGATTTGCACGTCAATGTTTCCTTATGCAGTGGAGATTTATGTTTTCAGAGACCAAACCTGCACCTTTGGAGGCATGCATAGGTGTCCATAAGAAATAGACCTCACCTGCACTGTAACTTCAACTGCATGGTGACATCATGTCACATGCAGCCTTGCTGGACCTCCCCTTTCCCAGATTCCAAGGTTATTGGGTCTACTCAAAATAGCCCCCATGCAGAAAATGAAAGGACAGTCCTAACATTTTTCAGCCTGGCAGATTTAGGACTGTCTGTAACTCACTGATTTTGAACTCTAGCAACTGGAAGACATATGGACTTCAGGTTCCAGAATGCCCCAAACAGCATTCTGGAGTATTGAAGTCCACGCACGTTTGGCTGGGGCATTCTGGGACTTGAAGTCTGTTTGTCTTCAAGTTGCCAAGGGTGAGAAACACTTCTCTAGTTACTCAGGGATGGTAAAGCAGGAGGAAGGAATAGCAGGCACTAATCAAATAAATGACAAACAGGGAACTAGAGCCACATACCTGCCCTGCATAAAGTACACTTTCCACAATTCCTTATTTGTCGCTCTAACGCTCGTGGTATTGGAGACGACCGAGGAAGCTAAGAGGGAGAGAGAGCAGAGACCAATCTGGAAAAAAAAAGGTAGCTTCTTCGTTTCAGTTCACATACTCACTCATCTTTGTTCACAGGTGTGTTGACAACTACACAGGAGCTCGTTGTGAAGCAGTTTTGCTCCCGAGCATCAAGAGTCATTCAAGGGGAGAACTGTTTGTCGCTGTGTTGGCTTCGGTCGTCGTTCTGAGCGTCCTGGTAGCTGGAGCAATTTTTTTCCTTTGCAGGTAAAGCAGCTGAAATTAGGTATTGACCCAAAGGCTGTTTTAACGGCCGGAATTAAAGCTTCCCATTCTGGAATCAAATACTTAAATGTACGTGCCATTGTTCTTTTAATATTGACCAGACCATGTCATTTTCCTTGTCTGTTTCTAAAAGGTAGCTCAGACCATTTCATTCTCAGATAAACTCTACTACTGTGAGATAATAGTGTATTTGTGGGCAGTTGATTCACAATCCGTCCGTGCTGCTTTAGTTCCTCAGCTGAACAAAAAACAAAAAAACCCCTCAGAAAAGCCGTAAAGCTGAGTCATGGGATGCTGGCACTCATTTTCCAACAAGGCCAACTGCATCGTCCCGAGAGGACCCCCGTTTATAAGAGCGTTTAGTTGAGAAATGCTCGCACAAAGAACGCCAGCAAGTAAATCTTTGACTCCGTTTCAGGCCATTTATAGCTTTAAGCCACTTCCACTGAGGAGTGCGAAAGGGGAAGCTAAAACCCACTGGCGTCCTGGGATTATCCGCCTTCTGTCTCTCTGCTGTCTCACTCCCTTTATCCCTTCTTGCCAGGAAAGGCCAGATTCCGCGGGCCACCGCCCTGGAGCATGGCGAACACCTGATTGAGGGAAACGGCAGGGATGCTTGCAACAGTGAGTACTTCTCAGGTGCAAGGAGGTGGGGGGAATAAGAGGTAGGGAAGCTGCCTGCAGCCTCTAAATCAGGGCCGTCCAGCCCTGGCCACTTTTAAGACTTGTGGACTTCAACTCCCAGAATTCCCCCTGCAAGCTATGCTGGCTGGGGAATTCTGGGAATCAAAGTCCACAGGTCTTAAAAGGGGCCAAGGTTGGAGGCCCCTGCTCTAAATACACACTGTTGTAGTCACCAGCAGTTGAAACATCATCAGCCCCGATTTATTTACGAAAGTTTATGTGCCGTTCATCTGACTATCCAAAGCGACTGAGAGAATGGATCGTTTCCCTGCTCCCATTTTTGAAATAGAAAGTGGAGTCGAGACTGAAAGGGAGCCTAAACCCCTAAACCCCTCTAGCTTAAACAAGGTCACTGTAGAAGAGCAGGCTGAGCACGAGGGAGGGAGGGGCCAAGCGCGTTATCAGTCTCGAATCCCTTCGAGTCAAGAGATCTCAATCCAGCGCACCTTGAATTCCTTTGACTCTTATCTGCCGCCAATTTGCTTTGACTGTTAGTAGTTCAGATTCTTGTCGAGAGTTTAAGCTTGGGATAAACCTATATTTATTTGAACTGATTTCCTGTGCTTGACAGTCATACACCCCAAGACCCCATCCCAAGTCCTGGACCGCTGCAGACCCCAACCCCCAATTCAATACGCACACCCCATAAAAGATCGCCCTGTGGATCTGATGGAAAGGGTGTCTTTCCAGAAATAACCGAATAAAGAAATCCCAAGAAGTAATTATGGAGCAGCTGCAAGAGAAGCAGAAGTGGAAAAGCTGAAACCCCGTTGGAGAATATGGTAAGAGGACGGGCAACTGTTGTGCTAATTAAAAATTTGTCAGGCCAGTTATATTTAGGATCCCATTTCAAAGGAGGAGGGGCTCCCCCAGAGAACTCTGACATGTTACGTGCACCTCTTCTCTGAATTTTTCACTTTCCCAACTTTTTCATTTTTTATTATGGGAGGGTATTTTTGTACAAAAGCAACAAGATTACAAGATTCTAATACATCATTATCTTGATAAAAGGGGGAAAAATGGGAATGTCTGCTTAGGCGGTGTCCAGTAATTTTGGCCTGCTACAAAAACTCACAGTGAGAACGAAGGAGCTGTGGATGATTCTAGACACCTATTTGGGCACGGCTGAATAAGGCAATCTGCTTTGCCAAAAATTATGAACGCATCGCATTGGCCTATATTTTTTGCACAAAGGGTCCTTTTAATTTATGAAAGGAGAATGGGCAGGGACAGGAATTGTATCTGTGCACACATATAAACGTAAAAATAAATAAACAAATTATCAGGAAAATGGGAACTGGTAAGTTTTTTCCTTCCAGGTGCCTATCATTTTTACATACTGTCTAAAAATGTTTCGGTCTCCAGAGGCCCAAAGTGATGCCGTGTTCTAGGGAGAGTGCAGCCTATGCAATTTCTCTTGATGTTGACTCTATACTTCTGTTGGTGATGCAAGCACCATCCTTCCTTTTCTGTAGCTGCCTTACATGGTTAGCTCACGGTCCATAGTGATCCACCGAGATCCTTTTCGCAAAATGCTGCCCAATATTGTCGCAGGGACAAACAAAAATGTTACCTGATGAAGAATAAATGTTGAAGAATTCCAGACGGACCCCAAAATAAATACTGCTAAGTAAATGCCAGAAAGTTTTTTCCCCCCTCCCTGAACAAAGCGACACTAACAATTAAATGAGATCTTCAGAACAGATTCATAGGATAAGCAGATAAATGAATGAGTTAAAATTGCTCATTGTATCCTGGAGAATGTTCAGTTCCTCATTTCTGATGTGCTTAATTAATTCCTGCGGGTACACATCGGTGTGCTAGTTTAATACCTTTGCAAGCTGTCTTGACAGAAATGATGGGAAAGATAATATGTAATTTGACATTTTAAAAAAAAAAATCTAATAAAGCCACTGTCTTCTGTGATTTTCAGGAATCGGTATCAGCGTTCCCAGATCCTCTGAAAGAAGAACGTGATTTACAGGACCAAATATATATGCAGAAATATGCACAGCTTATGTTCTTACTCTTCCCAGACACAGGAGGTCAGAGGTATGTGAAGATGCTAAGAGCGAAATCAGAGTCAACTCCATCCTCAGTAATTAAAATAGACAAAATGCTTTTAAAGTATTTCCGAACATTAGTAGGAAGTATTGGAAAGCTGCTGGATCCCTTCCAACCGTTTTTATTGAAGGAAAAATCAACTTTATGCTTTAGTATCCTGCAATGGACTTTGCATGTCAGGAGCAAGCTTAGCGAACAAAATGAGAGCCATTTTATGTAAAGGTTTCCACGACTTACAACGGTGATATCTGGTGAGCCTTTTTAAGGTCATGATGTAGTCACTGTATTCCTTTTTCTTTTTTCCTCCTTTTGTTTGAAACATTTCCATTTGTAAATAAAGTTTATCCTTTTCTCTCCAAAGACCGGTGTCTGGGGTCTCTCAAAATAATCTGGGTTTAAAATCCGTTCACATGTTATCAGCTGGTTGTAAAAGATAACTAATTAAGAAATAATATCTGACCAAGCCAGAGTGGAGTAATAGTTAAGGACGAGGATTAGGGAGACTCAGGTTCCGGCCCACCTTGGTCCTGGGAGGTGTCTTTCTCTGAATCCAGTCTACTCACAAGGTGTTTGTTTCAGAAAAAATTGGAAGGAAGCTGAGGGGGAAAAAATCTAACAAATTAACATAAAAGTATATGTAGTTCTGTAAAGTTCCACAAATCTTTTGTTCTTCTTACTCACGAAGCCATCAATTACTCCGTAGACTTCTTTATCTTTTTTGCACACCCTCTCATTTGAGAAGATGGCAACCACAGACCTGCAGAATTGGGGAGGGGGGGAAAAGCTACTATTGGCTGTAAATGGATTTATTTCTAACACAATCTCACCTCTGCATTACAATCCCAAAAGTGAACTTGTTTTTTACATTACCCAGTAAATTTACCCAGAAAACTGATTGACCATCTACAAAATTCTCCAGAATCAGTCTCAATTCAGGAGACTTTTTTTAAGCAACCAAATTACTCTGGTGTGCCCAGCACACCTCAGTGCCAACTTTAACAGACAGGTTTACCATCCTTCATTTATTCAAAAACAGCACGAACAGCTACATGATTAAGTAGGTCACCTAAAGCTAGTCCTGCAAACTGTGTTTCTTCCAGGCATTAAAAGCCAGCCAAGTCTGCAACGACTCCCAAAATACATCATATGGACGCATGTGTCCACGGAGAAAAATGGCATTTGCTTGCATCGCGGTTTTCCATTTTTCATGGAAAAAACAAGCACATTTTGGTGAGGAAAAACAAAACACTCAGAACTTCTTGGTACTCTGCTTTTGGAGGAAGACAGAAAGAATATAACTTGCAGTTGGGAGAAAAACCGAGTCTTTAATTTTCTGTTACCTTATTTACATTTGTCCGACTTCTCCAGTACATTAAGTCAAATCATAAATATCTTCAGAAAGCTGAATATCAAGTTTAACATCTTGCAATCATACTATTCTGCTGCCATTCAACTTTCCTACATTGATAAAAGCAGTGGGTTGGGGGGGTTTGCACATGTCTGCTCAGGAAGAAAACCATATTTGTCTATGCTTTAAATGACTGTTGCCATTTAGACAGCTCCAGGTCCCGAAAATTCGTATTTAGTAGAATCCAAACCATATCAGACAAATCTTGTGGTTCCTTCATATATTTAAGACCCGAGAAATCCCCAAGGAATATTTTTCTACAATCACAGCGATTAAGAAGCAGGCAACTAGTACAATTTATAACGCAAACTAACTAGTGAACAAGATTGCCCAACTTGCAAGGTTTTATCAAGACAAGCCCAAGAATCCAGACCACCCAATCCTCTCCGGACCAAAACGATGAATATTCAATGCAAACATGGCTTCAAATTTGACTGGGCTTCTATGGGCACTTTGCCACCTTGCCTTACCAGATGATTTAAAGCGCTCAGTTCAGACCCGAAGGTTTGTATTTCCAGAGACAAACAATAAAAGATAGTCACGGCTTAAGACAGGCTTAGTTCACAGGCTGATTTGCTCAGTCATTCACTAAGAGAACGAAAGCACCGGTGATACTAACCACCATTATCTGCAGCTACTGGAATGAAGTAAAAATCTACTGTAAATAAGGAAAGACTTGCGGTTTCAGAAACAGGGTCTAAAAATCTTCTTTTCTTCCCCTAATTTAAGATCACGTAATCGGCGAGACCTAAAGTCGATGAGACGGCCTTCCCTTTTGTTTTGAGGAGGCACTTTGAAGTGTCCCCAGAACGGCATGTTTCGCACAATTAATGCAGCCTGGCGACAGCTGCAATTGGACAATTGCAAAAAAAAAAAAAAAAACAGAGAGAGAGAGAGAGAGAGAGAGAGAGAGGAGAGAGAGAGAGGAGAGAGAGAGAGAGAGAGGAGAGAGAGAGAGATTTTAAGCTTGATTGGCTTTAGCCGAACCGAGATGCAGGAGCGTCACAACCGTAGTGTAACCGTGCAGGAGGTCATCCTTGGTCTCGTTGCATTCCCGGAGGACAAAATTCCCTGTCACGATCCGGTCGCACCCGATCTCCCCGTGTCCGAAAAAGCCGAACAGGGGCACGTCCGGGAAGTACTTTCGGAAAGCGTCTGCTTCCAGGTTGGGCTTGCTTTTGTAAAACCGGCACCCCCGGCCCACGCAGGCGAACATGAAGGCCAGGCTGTGGTGCTCGGGAAGGTGGGCCGCCTTGAGGCGCTGCATGGCTGCTTCGGCCGACTTTTCGTCCGTGACGTCTTGATCCAGCAGGACGGAGGCGCACCGGATCTGGGGACCACTGAAAGCCAGGCCCACCACGCCACACGACTCGGCAGGCTGGTTGTGACTGGAAGAGAGGTGTGTGTGGGGGGAAAACAGAGTCAGAAGCTGGTGGTTCACAACGCAACGTCGCCCGCAAGCGATGCTAAAGCAATGCAGGCAGTCCTCGACTTACAATCGTTCATTTAGCGACTGTTCAGCGGGTCTGAAAGAAGTGACTTATGACCGGCTCTCACACTTAACAATTGCCGCAGCATCCCCACGGTTGCGTGATCGGAATTTGGGCGCTTGGCAACGGCCGTGTATTTTGGAGGGTTGCTGGGTTTGCCCGTTGCGAGCTTCCCAGCCAGCTTACAACGAGCAGAGTCAACGGGAGAAGCCAGGTTCGCTTAACGACTGTGTGATTCACTTAATGTCCAGAGCAAACAAGCTTGTAAAACTGGGTGCGACTCCCTTAGTGACGGTCCCAGTTGTGACTGTGAGTCGAGGACTACCTGAACGATACACTACGGTTAGCTCCCAAAGGTGCCCTTTAGGCCTCCAAAACCACAGGCCTCCGATTTCTCCCAACACAAAACGGAGGAACAGCAGCGAAATCAACCTGCTCACTTTCCCTGACAAAATTCTCCGCAGGCATTGAGAGGTCCGAATTCTGAAAATCTCAAGCTTCTTGCTTTTTTAAAAAAATAAAAATAAAATCAATTAGCCTCTTAGCCAGAAGCTGGTTAAAACCTAAACGGCTAGTGAGCTCAGGAGCCAGTGTGTCTTCCAACTTCCATAAAGGAAATAACTCAAATAAGGAGAGAAGGAGAGAAGTGCAAACGGGGGGGAAACAAAGATGACGAAAGGGATGTAACACACACATCATTAGCACTTCTAATTTTACACAAACCAACGAGGTAACCTGGCAGAACACGAAGCGTTTTAAAAGTGGCAGGCTGCAGGAGGAGTTACAGAAATCTCTCTTCTTCCCTTAAGGCTAGACTCGAATGAAAGTGACCGACTCACAATCAGGAAAAACTTTTCAGGCATCCTATGCCGATTGTTTCGGTGCTTGAAAAGGAAATAAAAACATGAAGATATACAAGTAATCCTCGATTTACATCCGTAACGGAGCCTGGATTTTCCCTTCTTGTCATAACAGTCGTTAAGGCACTCGTGTGACTGGACCCAATTTTATGACTTTTTTTGCGGCAGTTGTTAAGCGAACGTGATCGCCGTCCAGCATATGCCGTTTGCAATTAAGCAAATCAATGTATTCTTATGGGTGGGGGTGGAGGTGGGGTTTGACCAGAAACTAGAGAAAAAAGAGCTGGAAACCGGCAAAAAACATTGCAAATTGCGGTCACATCATTGCGGAAGGCTGCAACCGGCCCTAATGGTGATTCAACGTAGCTTTTCTTAACTTAAAACAACGTTATCAGCCTCTAACAATAGAGAAGCTGAGATTTTCAAAAACAAGATAAAAGCCAACCTCACTGAAGCACAGAGTCCTCGACTTACATCTGTTCATTTAGTGACTGTTTGAAGGTACATAAGTGACTTATGACCAATTTCCACACTTATGACTCTTGCAGCGTCCCCGTAGTCACGTGATCAAAATTCAGACACTTGGCAACTGACTCATACTTATGACGGGCGCAGTGTCCTCGGGGTCACGTGATCCCCCTTTGCGACCTTCTGACACGCAGATTCACTTAACAACCAGGTTACCGACTTAACAACTGCAGCGATTCACTTAACAACTGTGGCAAGAAAGGTCGCAAAACGGGGCAAAACTCCCTTAACGACCGTTTTGCTTTGCGACAGAAACTTCGGGCTCATCTGGGATCTGTAAGAGGAGGACTACCTGTAACAACCGAACAAGGCCGCGGAGGACACCCCCCTCCCCCGGCCGATACCCACTTCTCTAAAGTCAGGGATGTGATGCTCTCCACGTATCCGCCCGCTAAGATGATGCTTTTTTCGTTCAAGCGATTGACAATTTGGCGGAGGAACCGCGTCGATCCCGACTTCCAGGTGTTGTATCCAAAGAGAAGCACGGCTCTGAGGTCGGGGTTGTTCTTAAGGCCTGATGAGAGTAAAAAGGAGAGAGAGGAAAGAAATATTCGTCTCTGGCTTTCTGCTGAGAATAACGTCAGGCGCCGTTTAGTTTACGAGCTGCATCTGTTTACGTTTCTATTCCCTAAAGCGATAGAGCAGCCGGGCACGTATCAAAAGAAGAGATTCCCACAAGAGAATAACACAACAGCCCTCCAGCAAATTTCTGACCTGTTTGGTACGCAATCCTGGAGGGTTTTTTGTTTTTTTGTTTTGGTAAGGCTCTAATGATATGTTTCGTGTTGGACAAACTTAACCAGCAGTTTTAACCTTTTGCGTGTCAGAATCCAGGGAGCCCAGCAAGGAAAGCGGCAAACACCACACAGACTTGCTTGCTTATATGGCTAGGGAAAAAAAAAAGGACTCTACATTCCCCCCGTTATAAAAAGCCTGTTTAATACTAAGGGGGCCAGTTATGGTTTAACAGGGAGATGCACAAAGTTGGACAACAAACCAATTGGCTTCAGTTTATTGTTCTGGAGGAGGAATCTTTGCTCTCTGGCTTAGTCGGGTCTGGTGGTTAAGGGTGGAAAAATATTATTTGTATCCTGCCTTTATTATTTATTTTTATAAAGAACTCAAGGCAACAAACGTTATCTAATACACCTTCCTCCTCCTCCTCCTTTCCCACAATAACCCAGTGAAAGGAGTTGGGCTCAAAGAGACTGACTGGCCCAAAGTCACTCAGTCGGCTTTTATGCCTAAGGCAGGACTAGAACTCCCTCCCTCCCGGCGATTGGCCTAAAGTCACCCAGCTGGTTTTCACGCCTAAGGTGGGATTAGAACTCACGGCCTCCTGGTGATTGGCCGAAAGTCACCCATTGCCTTGCGCCCTAAGGCAGGATGAGGAGGAGGGGTTGCCAGTTTCTAGCTTGGTGCCTTCACCCCTAGATCAAATTAGTATGGAAAGAGTGGGAGGGTGACCTGGAAAAGACGATTCGGTTCAAAGAATCACTAAGTTTCTCCTGTTCTTTTCAGCCAAACATCACATCGCAAATCACAACATTCCAACACAGCATGGAAAAGATCTTCAAAGCAATTCCCACCTCGCACCCATTAAGCCCACGTTCGTCTTATGAGGGTCAGCTGTAGCAGCTTTTACAATCTTGTGAACTGCTACTGGGAATTAAAATCCCACACTGTGACAGCTTTTGAAAATAATAATAACAATAATAATAAAAAAATAGCAAGAGTTCGAACAGTTCAAACTGAGCCCCAAAACAGCCACCCCGGCTTTGGCTTGCCTGCTTCAGCAAACTGTTCTTCATCGATGGTTTGTCTCTTCGGGTCTTTAAAAAAATGGAAGGTCTGAATCTTCACCCCGTCGATTTTGGGGAAGAGCAGGGCAAAGCCGGCCTCTCCCTCTTCGACCTCTAAGGGACGATGGCTGCCAGAGCCTTTGGGAGTAGCTGAAAAGCAACGTTCAGAGCAGTTAGGGGGTTAACCTCATTTTTCAAGACTGCAAACATCATTTTTTAAACAGGCTCCAGTTTTTACAAGGAGCATAAAGCAGAGCCTAGTCAACTCAAGGCCGAAGCATCCTTCCTATTATTCTTTGGTAGGTTTAACAGATAGTCCTCCCCTTACGACCCCAATTGAGCTCAACGTTTTTGCTGCGAAGCAAGACAGTTCTTAAGTGAGATTTGCTCCATTTTACGACCTTCCTTGCCACAGTTCTTAAGTGAATCACGGCAGCTGTTAAGATAGTAACACGGTTATGAAATGAATCCGACTTCCTCATTGACTTTGCTTGTAAGGAGGTCACAAAAGATGTAACCTTGAGACACTGACATCCGTTGTAAATATGAGTCAGTTGCCAAACATCTAAATTTTGATCACGTGACTATGAGGATACTGCAGTGGTCATAAGTGTGAAAAACACGGTTTCCATTCTAATCAGAAGTCCAAATTCTACGTTTATTTGCAATTAGCTTTACAGAAGGCTGCTTCCTTGAAGCAGGTGGAAAGACCGGTTTGGATGTATAGCCATACCGAGGGAAAAACTCAGGGAGCTTATTTTGTTGAGGTGGTTCTCCTTACCTACAACTCCAGGGGTCACAAGTCCAAGCACCTGGCATCGTGTGGGCAGCAGGTTTTCCAGGGCAGCGGCAATTTCTTTACTGTATCTCCGCCGTGCTATAATCACAAAGAAAAATGGTTAGTCCAAGTTCCTGCAGGATCAGTAATAACCTTGGGGGCAGCATCCAGTTTTCCAAAGTATTTTAGCTGCTGCAGTAAACACGGAGATTCCTAGGAGTAAGGAGAGCTGCTTGAAAGTCCCACATCCATCACTGGTAAGTCTTCACAATTTTCAGGAATAGGTTTTTGGATAATTCGTGGGTCACTGGGGCAGGCTTCTATCAGGAACAAAGTGACAAGAAATGAAAACGAGATTTGCATTTGCACCGACGGTGTTACCTACTTTGGGTAAGGAAACGTCTGCCAGACAACCTCCAAGCTCAGAGAGGAACAAGGACCCCTTGTTTCAACCCTGAGCTGCTATCAACCTGTGTTTGTTGCAAGGAAGGGTGGTTTGCATAATCTAACCTATCCTCCAGGAATTTAACTGTACCTTTCCAAATGCATGGACAAAAAAAGACCTTGTTATTTTCAAAGTTCTTAAGGTTACCTTGTAAAAAGTTGCCAAGAGTTTGTAAAGTAGCAGCAGCCACCTCTCCCAGCTGTCCGCTTCCAAGGTCACCCATGGAGCGGATCAAGGTAAACCCTGCCTCGGTGTTTTCCAAATCTGGCAACTCTGAGAGGTGTGGACTTAACTCCCAGAATTCCCCAGCTCTCATGGCTTCTGAGAAAGCCGAAGTCCCAGAATTCTGGGAGTTGAAGTCCATACCTTAAAGTTGCCAGGTTTGAAAAAATACTGCTCTATAGGATTCTTCCAGCAGGATACTTTCGTGCTCCTGCAACTGGCCAGTAACAAGAAATTCTAACACATTAAAGAGTTCAGTGACTTAGATCAACTAAATCTATAGGCCCACGTAAACACTCTTTGTTACTGCCATACATTACTTCACTAAGGTTGTTTAACCAAGTCACGACAGAGCAGAGAGCTCCATTCAGGGCTACTATTTTATCTACAGAACCCAAACAACCCAATCAGAATACTGTTCCCTTGTCCCAGGTGTATAAACCAACGACTAAAAGGACAGCTCATTGATGAGGGAAGGACAGTCTCGCTGGCCACCTACCTTTCTTCAGACCATAGACGCAAAACTCTCTGTTTTCACTGAACGTCTCTGCGTCTGCTATTATATACAACACTGTCTGAGGGAGGACTTGAACTTTCTGTAATGTAAAAGCAAAACACAACATGATGGACGCACATCAGGAACTTTTCCTGCACAGGAAAAACAAGCACAACTCCAAATACAACTTGGGGCCCTTGGTGCTTTCTAAGCTTGGTTGTTTTCTTGCAGACATTTCATTATCCAACTAGGTAACATCATCAGTGCTCTGATGGTGTTGCTGGTGCTCTGATGTGATCATCAGATGTTACTTGCTGGGTAATGAAATGTCTAGACCAGGGGTCTGCAACCTTGACAACTTTAAGACTTGTGGACTTCAGCTCCCAGAATTCCTCAGCCAGCTATGCAGACCCCTGGTCCAGAAGAAAATAACCAAGCTCAAAGAGCACCAAGGACTCCACAGTTCAGCCTGAGCTACAGATATTTCTTCTCCTAGAACCCAATAAAACTTGAATAAGCTTAGCTGCTTCTTGACTTAAGCCACTGAAAAAGCTGAAATTACAGTCCAAGATTGTTTCTTAGCAATCACTATTTTGTTTAGAAAAACACATTCAATATGTGATCAGTTAACAAATAGGAAAGCTAGCCTGGCAAACAGATGAGGTTTCATTCAGAGTTGCAATCTTAAGAATACCAGGAAAGTAAGAACTCCCGCCTAATTTCTATAAAATCTCTAAGTAAACATGGATACTTATGGCTGAGGAATTCTGGGAATTGAAGTCCAAACAGCTTAATGTTGCGAAGGTTGAGAAATGCTGATTTAGAGAATGAACCTCAACAACAACAGCCAAAGGACCTGCTTCTGTCAGTCTGTCCAAACCGCTTACCTCAATGTCTTCAGCTAACACGTGGACCAGGACATGGGTATTGGATGGGCCCGGCTCCAGGGCAGAGACCCAGGTGATGCTCTGCTGCGTTCGCAGGATTCTGCGGGAACACTCCCGCCACAGCTGGCACACACTGTAACAGAGATATATCTATCACTCCCAGGCCACAATGGAGAGCATTCAAGGCCACACATGAGCACGTCCTTAGGACAACTCCTGAGAATTGGAGTGGGAATGGGGGCCTCTGTTTTAACTCTGTCTTAGCCCTCCTCCAGCTAATCCACGTTCTTTGGCTGCGAATCTATACACCATTCTCAACCAATTTAAACTTCACGTGGCTGGAGTGTTGCTGTGCCACTTTTGGGTGGCTCTTACAGTCAGAAAATTCTTCCCGAGAGCCAGTGCAGGCAGGGAAGCTGGCTAGGAGACTTTGGCCGGTCTCAGTTCAAGTGTCAGCCTCCAGATCAGACCAGGAAATCAACTCTACGGGAAACGTAAAACTACTTGGTTTTCAGAATGGCTATCATAACAGATCTGCCAAGTCTGACAAAGTGATTTTTCCTTGCTTTCTACAATGGGCATCTTTGGACCAGTCCCTCTCCCTTTGTCCAACCTACCTCAGTGAATTATTGCTGTGTGGGAAAGAGGAGGCAGGAGTATTGGGTAGGTTTGCCACACTGGGTAGGCGGATGGATAGATAAATTTGATGATAGATAGATAGATAGATAGATAGATAGATAGATAGATAGATAGATAGATGATAGATAGATAGATAGATAGATAGATAGATAGATAGATAGATAGATAGATAGATAGATAGATAGATAGATAGATAGATAATGGATGAAGATAGGTAGGTAGGTAGGTAGAGATAATTATAGATACAAGAGACAGATGCTATGGATATAGATGATAGATGAGACATATGATAGATGGATAGATACATACAGATGGTACACGAGACAAATGATATAGACAGATGAGAAGGTGGGAGAGATGATAAATGAGAAAGATGATATATAAATAGATGTAGATGATAAGATAGATAGATAGATGATGGATGTTTGTGTGTGTGTCCAGCCTCCAAGTCGCAAAGCGAGCACAGCCAGGCCAAACTTGACCAATCACACTGTATTTGGGGGGGGGCAACTGCAGCCGACGGGGCTCTCCTCCTCCTCTGAAGCCCCCCTCCCAGGGATATCAGCTGCTCCCTTCGGACTTCTGCCTGCCTCCGCTGCGACCGCCATTCTCTCACCTTCCCCCGCCCGCTCCCCCCTTCCCTCCGTGGCTACGACCACCAGCCCCCTCCCCTTCAATTCGAGGGCCGGCTCTTCTCCCGTCGCTCCTCCGGGTCCGTTCGCGGCCCGGGCGCGCCCTTGCCACCCAGCGGCCCTCGGGCTGCTCACCAGGCCGCCCGCAGGAGCGCCTTGGTGGGCAGGAAGCCGAGGATCCGCTCCACCACCTCGGCGAGGCTGCTCAGCACGTAGCCGCCCTTGGGATCGGGCTCCATGACAACCGCAGGCCGCACGAGCCCCCCGGAAAAGCACCAGCGGAGTCCCGGAAGCTCCGGCGCGCTGCTGACGCCATCGACGACGCGACGCTTTCCGTTGCCGTGGAGATCGACGCGCGGGGGAGGAGACCGGAAACCGTCCCTCGGTCTCTAGTGTTCAAGGATAGCCGCTCTACCCTTCCGCATCTCTATGGTGAGCACTCCTTACCCGTACACTACGAAGCGCAAAATGGGACTCGGAAGACCGGAAGTCTGTCGACCTTTATACTATTTTTTCCTATCTCTATGAACTCACAGCTTGTGGTCGGGAGACCATAGACCATAGAATAGTGCAGATAGTCCTCGACTTACAAGTGTTCATTTAGTGACAACGGCTCTGGAAAACTGACTTATGACCATTTTTCACAGTTATGACCGTTGCAGCATCCCCATTTATGATGGTTGCAATGTCTTGGGGTCATGGGATCCCCTTTTTGTGACCTTCTGACCAGCAAAATCAACGAGGAAGCGAGATTCACTTAACAACCATGTTACTAACAAGTGCAGTGATTCACTTAACAACTGTGGCAAGAAAGGTTGTAAAATGGAGCAAATGTTTCACTTAGCAAATAAGTGAAATAAATTTTGTTTAACAACAAAACGTTGCAAAATTGGATGTGACTTACTTAACCACCTTGCTTACCAACAGAAATTCTGTTCGCAAGTCAAGGAGTCCCTGGAAATAGTTGAGCTTCCAATTCCTGTCGTGTACCAGGAACGTTTTTGTCTTTTACCATTCTTAAAAATTCAAAGTCAGTCCAACTTTTTAACACTGTTGATATTTACACGAACTTAAGATCAAACTCAAGTCCCCCCCCAAAAAATGGCTCTTCCAGAAACATTGCAGTAACCGAATGCTTAAAATGGTTCATTTATTCATAAACTTGATGCAAGTTTACAGATTATTGTACACTGCTAAGTTTCCGAATTTTTTTAAAAAAAAATGAAACTCCCAATAAAATAAAATAGAGAAGTCGAATGTGTGCACCTGTCATTAGAAATATTAAACAATTTGATAAGGTATCCAAAATATTAGCCTCAGGTTTTCAAATGAGCTATAGGAAACTCATAGAATTTGTCCTCTGTTTTAAGGCGGCTAAGACAATAGCAACAATATGTACATCCGAGTAAGCCAAAATCCTGGAAATCATCTGGAGAACGTCTTCAAAAGATCATAGGAAATAAAGTTCCACCAGGCAGAAGTCTTCAAATCTTCTCTTTCGAACTGAAGTCCAGCATCTGCGATCATCTTTTGGGTATCAAAGAAAGTACAGATGGAACTTGGAGGTGACAATGGTGGGGCACAGGAGAACCGAGGCATTTCTGGTCTTGGAAAGAAAAATGCTAATTCCTTTAATGCAATTCCAATGAATAAAGAAAGTGACCCCAAATTCAGCTCTAAAAAATTAAAACACCTGATTTTTTTTTAAAGGTAAGGCAATAATAAAGCTGTTACTGGCTCACAGCAGTTTCCAATCCAAACTAGTCTTCTAAAAAAGGAAAAGGATTATTTTCTGAACAAAATCCATGGTCGTGACAATGGTGACATTTAAAAGAAACCACCAATCTGAATCAAGATTTTCCTGGGAATTCCGTGGCTTTTGTTTTTTAAAAAAATGGTCTTCTTAAAAAAATAAGGAGTGTCTTGACTTTTGCTCATTGCTTTTTAAGTTCATTATCTACAAATGATTGCAACAACCCGTTAATGGAACTGAACTTGTAAAGAGGCTTTCTAGAATTTTAAATACATTTTCAAGCTTTATACCTAGGGCTCCTTCCTTGAGAAGAAGAACTAGTCAAAAATTATCAGAACAGCTCAGCAACCTAGTAGATATTGACCCGTTGCAAAGTTTTATTGGCACAGCCTGGCTGTGCTAAAATTAAGGAGTTCTAACCTCAAGACAACCACAAAAAAAACCACATTTTAATTCTTTCACATTGCAAACTTTCTCCCATATCACCGTTCAAATTAGAAATTCTACAAACGTTCTCAAATTTTAAGCCTGGAAAAAGAGGGATTGGTTTTGCAAGATCTGAAAACTCTACAACACATTATCAAACTAACTTTATTCCTCTTGGTTGACTTTAAATAAAATATATTGCAATCCTCTGCAGTCCATTCTGGAGAAAATAAAAAACCCTGAAGTGCATAGAAAAGTCGATAGGAAATTTTAGTAAACCAAGAACCCAGTGTGAGGGATTCAGTACTAAAATACAGGTATGCTCAATCCATTGGGAAAATATAGGAAAGTATTAAATTGTTCTGTTCAAAATACTTGTCCAATGAGCAGAACAGTATGGCTGTGATTTATACTGGATATCCACTAATTTATTTATGAGCTGTTATGGGGCCTTTGTAGCTTGAGTTTGCATGGAAATAAAATCTTTTACTGATATTGGTCCAATTGTAAGTGTGGCCCTCAGTATTATCCATCTTCTTTTGGAGGTGTGAACCAACCTGGAAGAAGCAAATAATTACACATTGACAAATATGCAGGAACAATGGTAAACGAGACACTTTTATGCTTTACAATAATTTCATATAATATCCCTGAAGTCTAGAAGGCATGCCGTGATGTATGCCTTGAAAACCCACTGAAGGACACTGGTCCACCACATTTCTGGGTTTCTGAAACATAAAAAGGCTGCAGACATAAGTCTCTGTGTAAAAAAGACCCATGTTTGTATATGGCTTATAGGGTCGTGTGTAGCACGGGGGAACAAATTAGGAGCAAAACACCTCTTATTTCCAGCTCCACCGAGTAATCAACACAATGGGTCTGAATCTGAAGCAGAAAATAATGAATTATTGTCCCAGGGCCCAATTATAGGTAGTCCCCGACGTCCAGCAGTCCATTTAGTGACTATTCAAAGTTACAACGGTCCTGAAAAAAGTGACTTATGACCATTTTTCACTCTTATGACTATTGCAGCATCCCCAGGGTCTTCTGATGTTATACTTACAAAACTATGGGTTTTACATACATACCATACATACCATTTTTCTCATGTAACTGTACTAGAGATTTATAAGACTGCTGTGCTCTCGTTAGATTGTATTGGCTCTGGAAGAGAGAGAATGACTTTAAATGCTTATGTTTCCCTTCTAAGGAGACAAAATCAGCTTGCACAAAGAAGAGGTTGAGATGGTGGACAGAGATTTATACAGAAATATTTATGCTGTGCTAAGACAAAACCTAGGCTTTTGGAATAAACTGCAAATGCACCAGTTCAATCAACACACCTTAAGATGTAAACCATGGTTTACACACCACATTGACTGGGTCCCCAACAATGCTGGGCTTTAAAAGAAGCTAGCGACAGGTAACAAGTGCACCACTGTTTCATTTACCCGCCCAGGAGAGTTTTTATTCATTTTATTTAGAAAATTTATGTGGCTTCCTAACTCACTCCTGGCCATGCACAGCTGGCTGGGGAATTCTGGGAGTTGAAGCCCATACATCTAGAAGGGGCCAAGATTGAGAAACCCTGGTATGCAATCTGGGAGAACTTCCAATCGTATTCGCTTTAAAACCTGGCCATTAGGTGATCAAATGACCCCCTGCTTTGACCCTGATTTTCAAGCCAACTGGTTTGCAGCAGAACAGACAAACTGAAGACTTCAACAGCTGGGAACACACGCCGATGTCGCTTACCTTATTTGCCCCAAACTGTACTCTGGCTTTTCCTTTGACTAACGTGGCATTAATCTGCATGATGACCGATTCTGTGGAATAGGCGCTGCTCCAGCCCTGAAAACCACAGGGGGGGGGAAGAGGGGGAGAAAGGAAGAAGGTGAGGGGAAGTCCTCCAGAGTCAGGGGTAACCACAGAGTCATATACAGGCAGCCCTTGACTTACGGTACAACCTTTTGTTTAGCAACCATTCAGTTACAACAGCACTGAAAAAAGGGACTTGCAACCAATTCTTGCATTTAGGACTGCCATAGCATTCCTCCTGAGCACGGGATCAAAATTTGCACCTTTGGCAACCGGCATGCATTCACAACAGTTGCAGCTTCCCGGGGTCACATGATCCCCAGTTGTGACCTTTCTAGGTAGCTCCCAACAAGCCAAACTTTAGTGATTCGTTTAACAGCCATGGCAAAAAAAAAAAAAGATTATAAAATCGGGCACGATTCCCTCAACAACCACTCGTTGTTGTCATAAGTCAAGGACTACCAGGACATAAAGGTCAGGTGATAATTCCACCATGGGCAGCCACCCTCCAGCCCTGCATTTACCTGTTTAGTTAGAAGTTCCATGCAAAGGGCACCTCCACCCAGCACGTACCTGAGACATATAAAAAGCAGAGTGAGAACATCTCCAATAACTCGTTATTTATTTAGGTATTAAAATTTGTGTGCCGCCCATCTCTAGGCAGCTGACAATACCATAACTAACAGAATAAAACCATTATAGCATTAAAACACCAGACATTAAAAGCTAAAATATTAAAATTAATATTAAAATGAGTAAAAAAAAAACCAATCTATAGAGGGAGTGGGAGACGAGATTTTATACCAGTCTATATTAGCCACCTCCAAAATGAGTAGTTAAAAGTCACATTTAAACACAAACTTCCTTAGTTAAACTTACGGAGACAGGAGCCAAAGGCTCTAAAGTAATTTGAAAAATCCCCCTCCCTTTTTTTTGTCTCTTGTGTTTGTACCATGTCCATTCCGAGACCATCAAAAGCTATAAAATCAGTTCTGGAGCTGCAAACAGTTTGGGAATTGGCGCTGTCACGAGAATAATTTAGCAGAAAGACAGTTATAGAAGATAAATAAGCACCGTGCAATTATTTCGATATTGCCTTTTGTGACAACCATCTCATTTTCATTGGGGGCATTTTTCACAGTGCACTTTGCTACTCTCTAAGAGGCTTAGGAAATCTTGATGAACCTTAAAATTCTAACCCTTTTGATTCTTGCTCATATCTCCCCAGTTAGAGCAGGAATCCCCTTAATACCTCACATGCAAATATTTTACACTCAAAGGAAATAGATTGACTACTGACAGTCCCGTTCCAGGAATGAGGATAGAAAAAAAAGGCTTCTTGACACCCAACCTTAGATGATAGGTCTACCTGTATTTCTCTTACTGCTCTCTTGAAAAAGCTGCACCAATAAGTGTCCAGAACGCAAGACAAACATCAGATTTGTAATTCCTGAATAATGGCTGAAATATCAGATTTGTAATTCCTGAATAATGACTGATTTTTAAAAAACAAAAACTGGACCTACCCTCCACTGAGCACTGGAGAGACCACTCTTACAAACGGAGGGTCAAAAGGGAAATTATCCTGAAACAAATAAAGAGAGAAGCATTAGCCTCAATCTTGAGAAAGACTGTTGTCTCCCCAGAGTGGTGAGAATACGTTGAGTAAAAGAAACAGTCTTGCACTGGTGAATTGCTTCTTCTTTCCTTCCTACCTTAAAAGAGAAGTTGAGCAAAATATATTCCACGCCTTCTTTTTCTTTTAAGACTTGGAGATCGCTGTGTAACGGGCTGTCAGGATCGACCCTGGACGTGGTTATGAGAGAGAGAAAAAGCAGAAGAGATGGAATAATTGAATTGCAAGGCCAAAGGACGGCAGACCAACCCCCCTTCCTATCTCACATGCTCTCTTCAAGGCACAACCCATCTCCCTAGGCCAGGGGTAGGCCACCTTGGCTCTTTTATGACTTGTGGACTTCAACTCCCAGAATTCCTGAGCCAGCCAGAACAGGGCAGAGGGCAAGCCAAGCAGACTTACTTTAGAAGTTTCACATGCCAGTCATATAGGCTGTCATTCACAAGTTCCACTGAATAAATCCCTATAAGGGGGGGGGGAATGGAAAAAAGAAGCACTTGATTAGGTAATCAGGGTTTGGAATGGGACTTGGAACTTCACTAAGTTTCAAAACAAGCCAACTTGGTACACGGACTTTTTTTTTAATATCAAGGACTTTCAATATCTCCATGAATCCCCCCTACTTTGTATTCAAGGACAGGTTCTCTGAATAAAAGACACTTTCAGGAGTATAAAAACATAAATAGAGGCAGACCCCGCGGAGCGTACTCAGCGGTTCCACCATTTTGATGCTAAGCATCTGTTCCGTATCCCAAAGGCGCTTTTTCAAAAAAAGGCAACAGGACTTTCTTTGGGATTTTTTCCCCCTTGAAGACGTTTCGCTTAAGCTTCTTGCAGGAGAAGTGAAGAGTCTTCAAGAAAAACAAAAACAAAGAAAGTCCAGTTGCCTTTTGAAAAAGCACCTCCGGGACAACCATGACCTGGATGACTGACAATCTCCGTTGTCATCTGCACCACAAGGGTGGCTTCATCTCTGGATATTTCCCAACCAAACATTAAGCAGGTCAACCCTGCTTAGCTTCCTCAAGGTCAGCCAAGAGCTGCCATCGGCCAGGAGGACAGATGGTTCCATGTCACGCCAGTCATTAAAAAGCTTTCCAATACATCCGTGAACAGGGCAGAAGGACTCTGTGGGAGGAAGCTTTGCAATTTGGTTGGTTGTTTTTAAAACAAAAAAACAAAAAACTAGCAGTCCAGGATGCAGCTATTTAACCAGTGGAAAAGATGGACGTAGAATTTAAAAAAAGAAACAAAGAACACCATCCTGCGGCATTCTGAACCTTACAATTCATTGTAGGCATAAAAACTGAATTTACCCAGAGCTTTATTGCTGTTTACAGCAAGCATTCTTGCTCGCTGGGTATCCAGAGTTAGGAAGAGCTACTACAGGTAGCCCTTGACTTGTCTGCTGCTAAGGGAGACATTTGTTAAGTGAGTTTTGCCCCATTTTACGACCTTTCTTGTTGTTAAGTGAATAATTGCAGTTGTTAAGTTAGTAGCACGGTTGTTAAGGGAATCTGGCTTTCCCCACTGACTTTGCTTGTGAGGGGATGACCACATGACCCTGGGACACTGCGACCGTCATAAATGCGAGTCAATTGCCAAGCGTCCGAATTTTGATCACGTGATCCCCAGGGATGCTGCAACCGTCGTAAGTGTGAAAAAGAGTCAAAAGTCACTTTTTTCAGTGCCGTTGTAACTTCGAACGTCACTAAACGAACTGTTGTAAGTCAAGGGATACCTGTATAAGCAACAAATACCAGAGGAGACCAAGGCATGGAGTGTTTTCTGAAGACACAATAGGAAGCCTTCTGCTCAGTTAAGCAGATGAAACGATCAGTCGAAAATAAATAATTGCAAGCGGGGAGAATGAATTCATTTTTCTTACTTTCGGGCTTTTTTTTTTGCAAAAAACAAACATGTTCCCGAAAAAACATCATTTTCAGCTAAAAAAAGGATTGTCTCTCACACCATGCCTCCTGAAGGCCAAGCAGGTGCTATTGAACTTAATTGAGGCCCAGGTCTGGAGCAATAAGTGCAAAGGGCTTTGCAACCTGGCCGCATTAGCACTTCCTCTGAAGTACGCAAATAGCCAGGCCTCCTGACGTCTCTTTGCCATGTCACCTGTGGTATTTTGAGAAGGTGTTAAAAAAAATGTTTGCATTTCAAGACAAGGAAAAGCGAGCTCTTTTGAAAAAAGGGCACCGAAGAGAGATAATTCACTTAGAATTATCACATTCTGATAGCACAGCTGGATAAAAAAAAAACAATGCCCAGCATCATTTATTATCGTATCTCTTACACACAAATATAACACATATATAATTCCGGATTTTTACAGATTGATGGTGAAAATCTATGCCTGTTCTCTTTAAAAGCTTCCCACGGACTTTATGGACTCGATTAAGCAGGCTAGGAATCGCAGCCATAGTTATGCTTACCAAAAGAAATGATGCCTATCCTGTAAGATGTCACATTATTTGCTCCATTAGGAAAAAAAACCAAACACTTACCTGTCTTAAAACTTTGTGACCGATATATATCCCTGAGCTCTTTCATTAGTCGATCCGATGCTTGGACAGATCCAGAAACTGCACCCTGCAGAGAGAAAAAGGGAGAAAAACAGATATAATCTACTCAAATAAAATGCAAAATAAAAATACCATATACAGGTGGCCCTTGACTTACGACCATTATTTAATAACCATTTGAAGTTATGACAGCACTGAAAAAAAAGGTGATCTTTTTTTCATACTTACAACTGCCACAAGGTCCCCATGGTCACGTAATCAAAACTCAGGTGCTTAGCAACAGGCAGGCAGGCATTTATGATGGGGTTTTGTCTCCCAGGCTCACCAAACTTGACAATTTTAAGACTTGTGGACTTCAACTCCCAGAATTCCTCAGCCAGCCCTGAGGGCTGGCTGAGGAATTCTGGGAGTTGAAGTCCACAAATGGTAAAGTTGCCAATTTTGGAGAGCCCTAATCTAGGATCTTCCTAAGAGGCTTCCAAGTAGCAAAATCAATGCAGGATACACTTAATGACCTTGGGGGGGGGGGGGAGGTAAAATTGGGTGCAACTCATTCAATGACCACATGGCTTAGCCATGGAAGTTCCAGCCTCAACTGTGGCCATAAGGTGAGGTCTACCTTTAATACAGGCAATTTCAAGGTGATGCTTCAAAAGTCTAAAATAACACGAACCCAAGGCCAGCGGAAAGGCCTGGGGGGTCTCTAACGCCCTCCTTCCGCTTTCATTTCTTTCATTCGTGAAATGCAATAAGCTTTCTAATGGATTCCTTTCCTCGCACCTTCCAAGCACTTACGTTTAGGTGATCCTCCCTTTGATTCTTTCGGATTTTTTCCAGAATGGCCAGATTCTCCTTCTCGATGCCGTCATCCTCGGACTTCTTCCCCTCGGCAGACTCTTCCTCCTTCATGTCATAATGATCCAGATCGACGTCCTACAAGAGAAGATTGCAGAGTGCTGGAAAGCAGAAGCAACCGATCGCTCGGGAACACGCCAGCCGTCCGACGGTTTGCGTGGATCACGCCTGTTTCTCAGCCAGGAGAGGCTACAGGAAGACTTTAGGATAGGAACAGGCAAGGCTTACCGTGCCACAACTGGAGCAGCGGAAGGGAGCATGAAGATTACAGAAGATCTGGACTGGGTAGTTTAATGAAAAGAAGAACTAGGGGGAATATGATAGCAGTGTTCCAATATTGGAGGGGCTGCCACCAAGAAGAGGGGGTCCCACCTATTCTGCAAAGCATCCGAAGGCAGGACAAGAAGCAACGGATGGAAATTAATCAAGGAGAGAAGCAGCCCAGAACTAAGGAGGAATTTCCTGACAGCAAGAACAATCAATCAGTGGAAAGGCTTGCCTCCAGAAGTTGTGGGTGCTCCATCACTGGACAAGAGACTGGACAACCATCTGTCTGAAACGGTATAGGGTTTCCTGCCTGAGCAGGGGGTTGGACTAGAAGACCTCCAAGGTCCTTTCCAACTCTTGTTATTCTGTTAATCTGGACTGATCCAGACCAGGCCAGCTCTGGAAGAAGATCCAACTGGTTCAAACAAAGGGGCTTTCTAAGAGGTGGAACCAGACGATACAGAAGACAATTTGATGCCTTCCAGATGTGAGGGACTCTCGATGCTGGCTAGAATCCAGAACATCTGGAGAGCACTAGATTGGAGCACTGGCCTCCGATGACTTCCTTAGACCTTCCCACCTTCGTTTTCTGGACAGATAAAGATCCAGAAGCAAAAATGAAGAGAAGAGCAGGTTGCAAGCAAGCTAAGACCACCTACTTCACCCATATCTTCCTCCTCTTCCTCTTCTGACGTCGCCTCTTCGGTCGTTCCGTTCTAGAACATAGTAAAAGATCCTCATCAATTAAACAAGCTGCCTTCTCCACGAAGATGACTTGAGCAAGGAAGCCAAGAGTTTCTAGGTGTGTCAACAGGGCTAACTCCTGGCCTGCACGGACAGCCACCGCGGAGCATCCCTCAAACAGCCACTCACTCTGGCCAGCAATGACAGGCTTCCGAGTCACCTCTCTCACACCCTGGGATGAAACTCTGCAGTCATCTGCCCGCTTGGCGGGACATTCGGTCCTCTGCCCTAAAGCCCTTTCATCAGGGCCTTCCTTACCTGGCCAGATGGCAAGGGCTGATCTAACATTTCGACATCCGGATGCTGGGGAAGGTTGTAGAGCCGGCAGAGGTCACAGATCAATCGCTTCAGCTGCTGGAGAAGCTGCAGGGGGAAAAAGGAGATTTAAAGAGGGCTCCGTGGTTGGGTCTAGGACAGGGGTAGGCAACCTTGGCTCTTTTATGACTCATGGACTTCAACTCCCAGAATTCCCGAGCCAGCCATGCTGAGGGGAAAGGGAGAGGTTTCCAAGCTGAGCCATGCTGGCTCAGGAATTCTGGGAGTTGAAGTCCACGAGTCATTAAAGAGCCAAGGTTGCCTACCCCTGGCCTAGGACAGTTTGACACGGCCAACTCGTTATGGCCAACTCGACAGGGGACAAACTTGCTTCAAGAATTACACTAATGTCAAAGAAATGGTGGAACAGAATCATTTAAGGAAGGATGCAAAAGGAGGGACAGAATGAAATGTGAATGATGTAAATTCAAATATTTTTTAAAATTTATTTTAATTTATGAAATGAAATTGTTAAATTGTCCCGCGGCGAGTTGGGTGTGTTGTGTTGGCTGCAGCAAGTTGTCCCATTCCACACTAGTTGGTGGTCTTCTTCTTCTTCAGCTCATGTCCCACAAGGAAGGCTGGTTTTCCTTGAGTTATGAGCCAAAGGCGAGCGGCCTCTACTAACAAATCCAGGGATCAAGGAAACATCCAGTACTTTTCCTATTAGTGTTAGATCTTTAGCCCTGACCAAATTCCCTTGGAAACAGTTTGCTCTGTTCCAATTCTTCTAGCAAAATGGGCAGAGAAAGAAGCCCTGATCCACCCCCTCCTCTGATCAAAATTCACGCCAGAGTGCACGAAAAACCAAGACGTCAAACTTGATCCAGAAGCCTTCTCTTTAGTTCCCTGACTTACAACCATTTGTTTGGCGACCGTTCAAAGTTTACAACAGCGCGGAAAAAAGTGGCTCACGACTTGATCCTTACACTTATGACCGTCACACGATCTTCACGGTCACGTGATCATAATTTGGGTGCATGGCAAGGATTTATGATGGTTCAAGAGTTCTGGGGTCACTATCTGCGACATTCGCAGCAAGCAAAGTCAATGGGGGGAAAGCTGGGTTTGCTTAACGACTGGCGACTCACTTAACAGCTGCAGTGATACGCTGAGCAAAAAAGTAGGCCTGACTCACTTAATAACCATTTTGCTTAGCAACAGAACTTCTGTGGTCGTAAGTTGAGGACTGGCCTGTACTAGTTTTCTACAGGCAGCGAGTTCTTGGAATTAGTCAATGATTCTCCAGCCTCTGAAAATAAAACCTTTGGCAGGTGGCTTAGGGAAGGCAATTCAAAAATCCAATTGCTGCACAGACAAACATTAAAAATGGATTCTAAGTGCCAGCAGGGAGACAATTAAGTTTGCCAATAAAAAAGAGAACTGCAGCATGACTAAAGGCAAAAGGGAAAACAGAAGCCGGCATTCCGAGCCAGGATCCAGCCCGCTGCAGGGCACTGATAAGAGAAGAAAGCTGTTCTTTTTTTAAATTTCTACCTACTGGGCCTCCAAGGTGCTGGAAACGATGTTTGGAAAGAGAAATTTTCCTCCCTGCTTTCTCCTGTACGTGCAGAACGCCGGGATGCAAATCAAAATAATAACCCTGTCTAAGTTTCTTTGCAAAAATAGTTTTCTTCTGTAGCACACTGCAGGCAGGTTTCCCACCTCGAAGCAGCATTTATTCATTTCCTGACTTGCAGTTGCTGAAGGATTTGTGAATGTTATTTAGCTCTGGTGTTAGTAATTAAAATACATTATTGACCCAATGAGATAATTGTTATTTTGCGAAGGGCTTTGCTGGATGGAGGGTAAGCTCTCCGAGTTGAACTCTATTAAAAACTGAATCCTTCTGAGATTCGAACCCGAGGCCCCTCTTCAGATTAAAGAAAGCTCAAGAACGGATTTTTCTTACCAAAGTATTGCTTTTAATATCCTCTAATCGCTCCAGCACTGAAGTCAAGTTGGGGTCATCTGATTCCACAAACCATATTGGCGACGAAGATGGGTAAGACTCCTGCAATGTTAGGGAGAACAAATAGCTTAGCACAGAAAACTCACAAATGCCTTAGCATCGCCTCGGGAATTCTGGAAAGTAGAGGATGGTTCCAGCAGGAAATAAAACCCACCAATTCATCTCATCATTCTATCTGCTTGTTTTGCTCCTGATGCAACCAGAACTGGCAGCCGACACCGAAAATGAAAGAGACCCTTCCAGCATTTCTGCCTCCCCCCAAAGGGAAACCACGGCTCCCATCCGGCCAGCGTGAAGCCGTTTCCGTTTATCGCCCTTCGCAGATGGGCCAAACCTGTCTCGCCTCCACAGCCAGCATGGCAGACTCTACCGCCCTTGGCCAAAAGCAGCATTTGCTGTTCCTTGGCAAGCAAGGTGAGTCCCTCTCTTCTCCCAAGGAAGCTGGAGAGGCCCCTGCGGTAAGTTTACAACGAACCCTGCGAGGTAGGCGATGGCTAATGGGCAGGGGTGGCTTGGCATCACCCTTTGACCCAAAGGTGCTTTTCCAAAAGGCAACTGGGCTTTTCCCCTCGAAAACATTTCTTTGAACTGATAAGAAGTGAAACGTTTTCAAGAAAAAAAATAAAGAACAAGTAAGTCCAGTTGCCTTTTGGAAAAAAGCACCTTTGGGACAACCATGGCTTGGATGATTGGGAATCTCCATAGGCCTCACCCACTGAGGTCTGGAGATATATAGGTCAATATGAACTGGGCCTGCTATTGTTGACACCACAGCCAAGCTCTGCCTTCTCTCCCACCGTTGCCAAACTCCTCAAACAGATCCAATTCCCTGCAGGTAGAAGACTCACTCGTCAGGGAGAGAGGGCTGCTGGCTTTCTCCCCCCCAAAACCCCCCATCTCTTTAGAAGCAGCGCAGGGTCCATCATCCCCATCCTTGTTCCTGCCTCTGTAACTGGCTGGACTTCCCTTCCCGATGGAGACCAAGGAGCCTCGGCTGGCCCTGAGCAATTAGCAGCCGTGAAAGCAAACCATGCTAATGAGGAGCCATTTTGCTCACCTTCGGATCAAAGAGTCTGCCTCGGTTTTATTTTAGTATTGGGACTGGAGCTGCTGCTCCCTCTCGCAATGTTTGCACTGTCTTTTTTACAACCTGCCTCCGAGTTACCAACACACACAGACACACACAATCAGGAGGAGTGTCAGAACACCTTTCAATCTAGCAGAGGCTTATTATAAATCATTTTAATAAGAGGGTTTGAAATGTGCGTCCACAACACCTCCTGATTTTTGAGGATCACGGGCTACCAGGATTCTCTGCCCTACAAGCCTCACGTAATTTTCTGGGCTGTTTTGTGGAAGCAAATTTGCCCTTTTCTTTTTCCAACTCCCCTGTTTATCCAGAACTTCTGGAGTTCCCCAGAGGGTCCCCCACCCAAAGGCCAACCAGGGTTGACCCAGCTTAGCCTCTAAGCCAAGGGAGCTGAGTGCCACCCCTTGCCCACATCCCGAAAGATCTGAAGCCCATCCCTGTGACGTGAGAGGACGCCAGAGTCCAGGGACAAATTGGCCTGGCTGCTTTCTCTATCCAGGGTGTTGACGGCTTCACGGCTCAACTGCGTAAAGATTTTGCCTGAACACAATGCTCTGTCCCACGTGGAACAAACAATTCCCTTTTGCAGCACATCTTGTTTGCTGTGCACGGCACAGCACCTCCATGCACGGAGATGGTGACTTGACATCATCCAGGAGCAATTTACGTTGGCTTCGCCTGGAGTTGGGTTCGAGTTCTGTAGGTAGTCCTTGAATCACCTCGAGAATTGGGACCGGTTGCTTAGCAAGGTGGTGGTTAAATATGCCTGATTTTATGACTTTTTCCCCCCACGCTTGCTAAGGGAATCTGCAGTTCTTAAGGGAATTGCATGGTTGTTGCATAGCTGGCTGGGGAATTCTGGGAGTTGAAGTCCACACCTCTTGGAAGTTGCTAAGATTGAGAAACACGCTCTGTCCCAAAAAAAGAATATCTATCTATCTTCCTGGCACAAAGGCTACCGTTTCCCCCAGATAGGGATTGCAGCAGGCAGTGTGCCAGCCACGGGGTGAGGTTGAAGAGGCCTTTGATTGAGATTCCTGTTTTTGTGACCCAGTGTCTAGCAAGGACACAGAAGCCCGCCGTTCAAGGACAGCTCACACAGCTCACAACCCGAGCAACGCTCATTGTTTGACAACAGCTTTGTCCTTCTATGGTGCTAAGTAGGGAAGATAGGAAGTGTAGTTCTAAATACCCAGAAGGCACTGAAGACTAAAGGAAGCTGTACAAAAGTCTCAGGGCTAAGGAACAATTCGCATTTTCCTTTCTCTGGGAGAGGATGCAACGAAAGAAGCAACATTTTCAGCCTTCTACCAAAACCAACATCTACTGGACGGCCTTCCCATCCCCAAAACAGCCTTGACAAGCAACAACATGGCGGTGCCGAAATACTGGCGGACGGTTCTGTTCACCAAAGCGATCCGGCTCATTGATTAATGAGGTGAAGGATCTCTTCCCCCCCAGCCAGGTTGCATGAACTAAAGTCAGGGCAGCCAATAAAAGTAAGTTTAGTGTTTGGCTTGCTATGCAAACTTCGTCAACCTTGGCCTAGGCCAGGGGTAGGCAACCTTGGCTCTTTTATGACTCGTGGACTTCAACTCCTAGAATTCCTGAGCCAGCATGGCTCAGCATGGAAACCTCTCCCTTTCCCCTCAGCGTGGCTGGCTCAGGAATTCTGGGAGTTGAAGTCAACGAGTCATAAAAGAGCCAAGGTGGCCTACCCCTGGCCCTAGGCAACAAACCATCTTTTAAGCCAGCCATGGCTACAGCAGAGGAAGAAATCAATCTAATCTGCACAACAGCTTGGTAAAGGGGGGGGGGAACCCACCAGAAATATTCTGAATCCCGTTTTACAGATCCAGGACTGAGCAGTTCCTGTAGTTAAGCAACAGAGCTAAGTGAGATTTAATGAGCAGGAGATCTGGATATTTTTGTCCCAGAAGTAATCCTGGTCTCCGCTCAAAACCTAGGATGATCTTGATTATTTTTCAATCTCGTCCAACCCCAGCTTCCTTTTGATTTTCGGACTCTTCCCTCCCAGCCTCTCTGCCCTTCTTGCCAACAGACAACTCCTGTGTGTATTTCTAGTTCAACCCAACACAATCCCCACACCGTGGAATCTCCTTTCCTCAATCTCCTGTGATTCTCTGCCATTCGCCATTGCTCGATCCGGATCTCCCGTCTCTGGAGAACAGCCTTCCCCAAATGGATGCCCCCCAGCTGGAGTTCCTGCTAGGGGCTTTGCAGCCTCTCGGCTTCCCTCTCAGGACCCTCAGCAACGCTTTCAGGCAGTTCAGGACAAGGAACATATTTTGATGATGAAAAGCAGGGCTAGGTAGGGAGGACCCACCGGGCTGATCTCCCATTTAATTCCCTGCAAAAAGGGTTTTGGGGAATAACACCGGGCCAAACGTGGCTGGATCTGGTTGGTGTTTGGTTGGGGGGGGGGACAACCATGGTGTGCCAGAATGGGAGGCTGGGAAAAATAAAATAAGCAGCAGCATCAAACCTCTTCCGTATACTGCCAAGAAAAGTCAAAAGTGACCAGGAGAGTATTTTAAACTTTGCCTTTAGGGATTACATTAATATTTCCTGACTGGTTTAAAAAGGCAGAAACCATACTGGCCAATTGTAAGAAAGCACCCCAGGCTCTGCAAACAGAGGATTTTTGAGCTACAGGCAGCCCCCCTCCTACTTCCCCCTCCCCAGTTGTATACTGACCACCATGCCATGCTCCAGGCAACCCCCCCCCCAGTTGACCTCTCCCTCTGCCCATTACAAGATTCTGTCTTCCAGGGCCAAATGCTTTTCTGTAGCCCTCAAACCACCAAATTAAATATATGCATAACGCCATATTGAATTCTACCATAACTGAATTCTCCCCCCAACCCTAATAAAAATACAGGTATTCCCTGACTTACAACAGTTCGTTTAGTGACCATTCATAGTTACAACCGCACTCAATGGAGGATTCCCTCCATGGTCTATACAGGTATCACCGCTTTTAAGCAAATTATCCTAGGGATTTTCAAATCGTGATCCCTGATCCCCTTGGGGAGAGGGAAATCGGAGCCAGCCGAAGAGCGATTACAAACTACAAGGGGGGGGGGGTTTCTGCCTGCCAAGCAGGATCACTGCCGGAACCAGAACACTGCCTGTCCGGGCAAAGCTGGGAAGAGTTCTTACAGGACTCCAGTTTAGCCCATGCAAATGCCCACGCCAAACTGGGGCCCTGTTAAGCAAAGCAGGAGGGCTATGGGTTACTCACCCCCTGCTCTGCCTGGACAAGCCGATGTCAACGTCAGGATTTCCTACCATTCAACCCTCTATCCGAAAGGAAAGTGGATCAAGAAATTAAGAGGGGGCGTCTTAAGAAGAAAATTCCCAATGGAAAGGTTTTATGTTATCCAATTGCAAGGTTAGGAGGTTTTTTTGTTGCTTGCATTCAATCTGAATGATTCCAAGAGGAATAAATAATAATAACAACAACAACAACAACAGTTGGAAGGTATCTTGGAGGTCATCTAGTCCAACCCCCTGCTCAGGCAGGAAACCCTATACCATTTCAGACAAATGGCTGTCCAATCTCTTCTTAAAAACTTCCAGTGCTGGATCTTCCCTTCATGCTTAATTCTACCCTCAAATGCCCTCCGAAGTTTTGATAAATTAGAAACTCATTTGAAGGGAGGCTGGAAACGGCAAGGCCAAGTTGGAGAGATCCCAAATTACACAATCTTTTGCCCTGGCAAAATCTTACTTTTAAATGGGGTCGGGCTACGTCTACCTCACTTCCTTTAATTCAACAGGAGTTGCTTCGGACACCCTCCTTAATTCCAAGCTTAAAGATGAGTGAGGAATATTTTTGCCTGTTTCTCTATTAGAAAATCCACCTCTTTCAAGCTGACCAAGATTGGTTCCGAAATGAATGGTAGTCCCCCTCTTAACAACAGTTCGTTTAGTGACCGTTCAAAGTTACAATGGCCCAGAAAAAAAGTGACTTAGGACCATTTTTCACCCCTTACAGCTGTTGCAGCATCCCCAGGATCACAGTCAAAAGGCTTGGCAACTGACTCATATTTATGACGGTCGCAGCGTCCTGGGGTCACGCGATCCCCTTTTGCGACCTTGGGACAAGCAAAGGCCAGGGGGAAGCCAGCTCTGCTTCAACCACCATTGTTACTAACTTAACAACTGCAATAATTCATTTGACAACTCACTTAACCAACGTCTCCCTTAACAACAGACAATTTGGGCTCCATTGCAGCCGTTAAGTCGAGAACAACCTGTATTAGAAAAGAAGAGGGTTTATTTTATTTTATCTTATCCCCCCCCCCCCAGTTCCTTGCAATACTAACCAGCGGAGGCTTTTGAATTCTACCTTCATTCAGAAACAGCCCCTTTAATCCTAGGGGGGGACAAATTAAAAAAAAGGAGGGGGGGGGAAGACCTTTGTTCCCTCTTACCCCATCCCCTTTTTTAAAAAAAAATTAAGCCCGAAGTCAGAAGTCGGAGCGGAAGGAGCCGAGCGCAGCCGCGTCTTCCAATGTTTGGGCTTCCTGTTTGTTGCAAAATCGAGCCGAAAGCTACACTGTTTGTTTAAAGACGGGGGGGGGAGAATGACGAGGGGGGGGACACATTTCCTTTCCAATCCGCCTTTCAAACCTTGGGAGTTCAAGCCCAATTTCCGGAGAGAGAGAGAAAGACAGGCGAGAGATCTGAATGGGAAGTCACCCACCGGGGGGGGGGGGAGACTTTTCCCACCGCCAGCCAGGTTTTCTCTAAGATGGGACATGTAGTCCTTCACACCCCACCGCCTTGGAAGGGACGCGCGGTTTCTGGCGGCGTCCTCCCACCCAGCCACCCCACTCCCTCTCAAGCTTTCCGGAGTTTCGGGCCAAGCTTGGCCCGCGAAAGGCTCCAGCCTCTGAGCCTGCACAGAGTTCAGAGGCGGGTTGTAGCGCTGGGGACCTTTCCCCCTTTCCCCCCTACCCAAAGGAAGACGTCCTTTCCCCGTCCAGCCCGGCTATCTGCCCGACCCCCCCCCGCTCCGCCTCTAGATGAGACCCTCCAGCTTTGGGGGGGAGGGGGTCCTCCTTGGGGCCCCCCGGCAGTGCCCGCTCTCCAAAGGGGGGGGAGAGACTCCCTCGGCCCCACTCCTGCCCCGCGACCCCCGGCCCCCTCCCCACTGGCAGCCTGGGAGGGGGGGCGAGGGGCAGCCCCGGTGCCCCCTCCCCAATTCCCTGGGGAGGCGGGGGGTTCAGCCGGCCGGCGGGGCCGAGAGAAGGGGGGGAGGAGACCCGATCGCGACCCCCCCCCCGCGCACCGTGATGTTGCAGTGGATGGCGAGCGGCGTCGGCGGCGGGGCCGGGCCGGGGGCGGCGGGGGGCACGAAGAGGCAATGCAGCTCGTCGGGCTTCCAGGAGGCGATGCGGAAGCGCTCGTGGTCGCGGCCGAAGATGGATTCGAGCAGCCGCAGCTCGGCCTTCAGCCCCGAGACGGCCATCCTGGCCGCATCGCCGCGCCGCTCCAGGCCTCGCCGCCCCAGCCCAGCCCAGCCCAGCCCAGCCCAGCCCAGCCGGCCCCACCCGCCGCCCGGCCGAGCCCCGCCGAGCCCCGCCGGGCCGCCCCTTCCCCCGCCCCCCCGCCCCGCCCCCCCGCGAGGGAGGGAGGGAAGGAGGAGGGGTCCCGGCCCGGCCCCCTGGGGAAGGGGCTGCCTTTGCCAGCCAGGGGGACTCCAGCGCCCATCGTCCCCGAGGAGGGAGGGGGTTCCGAAGGAGAAGGGGTTGGCTCTCCCCAAAGAGGGACTCCAGCACCCATCATCTCCAAGGATGGAACGGTCCTGATAGGGAAGGGACTGCTTCTCCCCAAAAGACCCCCCCCCCGAAGAGGTCCTCTAGTGTCCAGCGTTCTCAAGGATGGAGGGGTCCCCGGTGGGGAAGGGGCTGCATCTCCACCCCCCGCAGGGGAACTCCAGGGCCATCATCCCCAAGGAAAAAGGGGTCTCAATGGGGAAGGGGCTGCTTTTCCTCAAACAAGGACTCCAGCACCCATCATCCCCAAGAATGGGGGGTCTCCGGTAGGGAAGGGGCTGCCTTTCCCCCAGCAGGGACTTCAGCACCTATCCTCACCAAGGATGGAGGCAGTCCCCAGTAGAGAAGGGTCACCTCCCCCACAAATAAGGAGGACTCCAGTTCCCATCATCCTCAAAGCAATTGGGTCATAGTTGCCTCCCCTCCTTTCCTGCTTTCCTCTCCAAACTCAGTGGATTCCATCTCCCATCGTCCCCAAGAGGATGGGGTTGGGCTCCAAAAAGCATCTACTTCCCTTCCTCTCTCTCTTCAAGTGGACTTCGGGTCCCATCATCCCCACAAGGATGAGACCATGGAATTTGATTTTTCAGTGGGGGGGGGCAGGCTGGTGGGGGCAGATAGTTCCCCAACTTGGCGCCCTCCACAGGATCTTCCTGCTTCCTGGTAAAAGGATGATGGGAGCTGAAATCATCAAAATCCACCCCTGTGTAAGGTGTTTATTGGTCTGAGGCTCGCTGGGGATAATGGGAGTTGGGATCTAAGCCAGAGGAAAAAGTTACCTGGCACTCTGTGGGAACGAATAGGGTGACTCGCAAGAAAATACACTTTTAAGGGCAGCTGATCCAATCAAACACATTAGGGCTATATATATATTTTTAACACTCTCTTTAAAATAACTCCCTCCGAAGAAAAGCTTCTTCTGTGGGCTTCTGGGCCTACCAAAATCTCATCTTAGTCATTTTTTAAAAAAATGCATGTTTACAATTATGTGCCACTGGTGCTGCATTCAGACTGCTGTCTTCTGAGTGTGTGTACTTAGGCCGGGGAATGTCACAATACTGTAGCACATGCATTCATTAGAAACTAATTAAAACCAGCAAATCTTAGCTCCAAATAAATGCAGGTAAAGTGGGATATCATTCTGAAGATTAAAAAAACAACAACCCTACCCATTTCCAGTTACATCCAAGTAGACAACTTTCCTTTGTAATGTCACTTCGAGTTGTGTAGCTGCATCAAAATCTGCACAGGCGGAAAAATGAAAGGGGGGGGGAAGAGAGAGTCTTTATCTTCCATTCAATTAACCAAAAATTATTTTCAAAGCAATGCATTGCTTCAATAAAAGGTAGTTGACCTTATTTGCTTTCCAGTTCTTGGCGATGGTACATATAGATCTACTTATAAGAAAATAGTTCACGCCTAATAATAAAAATTAATAATAAGTGGATAAAAGTGTCAAATCCAGTCTGAATATCAGGCTGACTGTGCCAAATCATAATAACAACTTACAACTGAAATTATTCCTTTAACACCATCGAACGATGAACCATTATAGTTTATTAAACTTGTATGTTGCAAATGTTGTTTGGTGGCATTAAAAGTACTATTGCAAGATATAAGTTCCAAATAAAGCTGACTTTTGCAATTGACAAAATCCCCATGGATTTACTTCTTACAATACCTTTAATTCAATAGGTGGACAAAAATGCCATATTCCAGTCTAAACATCTGGTTGATTGGGTGATCAACCCAGAATAAAAACCATCCCAAAATATCTGGAGCACCATTTAAATATCATAGGAGGCACTGACAAAATCACCGTCGGTCAATTGCAAAAGGCAGCTTTAGAACAGCTTACATTTTGCAATGAGACTATCAACGCTATCAAACAACCACATCTGTCTATCCCAGGTCTTTGGAAAGTGGGCAATAGGTGGATAAAAATGCCAAGTCCAGTTGAAACATCTGGCTGAGTGTGTGAATAATAATAATAATAATAATAATAATAATAATAATAATAATAATAATGATGATGATGTGAAACTTTTTACTAAACTGTGTTAGTCTGAAAAGGTGTTGCCAGACTCCTGATTTTTGAATTTAGTTGGATTTCACCATCGTGCCTCCTCCAGAAAATAGGTTTAAAGCTTTGAGAGTGTGGTGTGTGTGTGTGTGCCCAAAATATTTTTGCTTGCCAGCCCACCATCAGCACTTCCGGTCCTAAAAAGCAATAAGAGCCCTTGATTGTGGAATTTCCTGCCCTGAACAGTTTTGATGGTACTTGCTAAAGTTGAGGTGTGAAGGAAAATAGCTTTTTATGATTACCAAAATCTTTCCTCAGGCTGATTTCAGTATTTAGGTTGTGACTGATGTTTGCCGTTTGTTGTTTTGAAGCTGTCTTGTGGTTCCTGACTGTGATAGTTATTTTATTACACTCATCTTATATTCATCTTAATTACGTTTCTACTTCTACTTTATTTTTGTAAAGGCCTTCAGAGCTTTAGAACGTTTCCGGACTGGTTATATTTTAAAAGAAAAAGAAAAGCAGGATAAAACGGGGAAAAAATACATACAGGGATTGTACCGAGCCTTATTAATAGATGTGGTTATCTCAGCTGTGAATTTCACAAATTGTTATGATGCTTGATGAAATTTTTATATGCTTTTATATTCTTTTTTTTTAAAACTGTGGCATTGTTGGTTTAAATTCTTTCCACTGTTGTAAGCCACCCACATTCCTAAACATGAGTTGAGTAACTCTACAAATTTGAAAAATAAATGGCACAATTTATTATATTACACAAATAAAGCATGATCTTTGGAGAGGCAGGCTTTAAATATGCCGCATTGTTGGAAACGAGCTGATTTTTGTCTCCCTTGTATTTCTATTCATGTAGGAGATTTTTGCCAAGATTTGGGGTCAAGGTGGGAGAAAGAAGCTTCAATAGTTTTTCTCACAAATGACTAAAAACCAAATAGACTTTAAGCTAGAATTATTCTTGTTAGGAATAAAAGGAGCAAATTACGAAAAAGACTGTATATATTTAATACTACACGTACTAACTGCAGCAAGAATTGTGTTTGCCCAATATTGGAAAAATGAAGATTTACCAACTGAAGAAGAATTAATTAAGAAAATTTCAGAGTGTGCAGAAATGGATAGATTGACTTTAAAGATAAAAGAGAAAGAAGACTCGGTGTATTTTAGAACATGGGATAATTTTTATCAATGGCTAGAAAAACAAGTTAGAGAGAAAGGAATGTGATATGTAACTTTGAATATATATTAGCAAGAAGAAGACCATCGAGCGATTAATTAACATATTGTTTATGATAATTAACTATTACTCGTTTTTTTCTTTAAACACATGAACCCAGACATTATGCTGTTTGCTAAATATTGAAAATGTTATTTGTAAAAACCGTAACCCCAACCCCAATCCTAACCCTAACCCAAATCCCAACCCCAATCCCGACCCCTCCTTATTCCCCCCACTTGAAAATGGGCCCACTGCAGTGGAAGTACAGAAAAACATTAGTTCAATGGAACAGAAGCTTTAATGGCATAGACAACCACAAGAGGGCAGCAAAGGACCAAAAAATACTAGATTTTCCGACAGAGGCTCTGGAGGAGAGCCAGGGAAGAAATTAAAAGTAACTTCATAGCATTTACAAACGCCAAACGTTGGTTCTCCACTCATGACCATAGCTGAGCCCAAAATTTCCATTGCTAAGCAAGGTAGTTGGTTAAGTGAGTTTGGGACCATTTTATGACTTTTTTGTTCAATGAGTCATGCAGTCGTTAAATGAATCTATCTTCCTCCAATGACTTTGCTTGTCGGAAGCCCGCTGGCAAGGTTACAAATGGTGATCACATGACCTTGGCACACTGCGACCATCATAAAAACATGCCGGTCGCCAAGCGCCCGAATTTTGAGCACGTGACCACGGGGATGCTGCGTCATAAGTGTGAAAAACGGTCATAAGCCACTTGTTTCAGTGCTGTTGCATCTTTGGTCACTAAACAAGTCAAGGGCTACCTGCATATCGAGCCCTAAAGCAGCCTGAAGAGTACTAGAAAAACAAGCAATGTTCTGAGATGCTGTTACGTTTTTCTGCATCTGAAGATTTTTTAATAAGCTTTCCTTGGGCTAAATGACCGGTGGATAAATCCTGATTGAACTATTAACGCAGCTGAGAGCCTTTGCTTGCAGGAGACCTGTCCCCAACCCCCTGCCTCCTTTTGCAGAGTGATTTTCTAATGAGTAATGCGTCTTCTGCAAATTCTGAAAGACCAATAAACAAAGGAGAACTAGCCGGCCGGCGGCGGCGGAGTTTATGATCCATCAAATTAAATGCAAACCATCTCCAGGATGCCCACCTTCAGAGCCTGAAGTTTTTTTTTTGGCAACTGTTGTTTGGCTCCCACTGTTCAGTTGCACAACAGCTACATGCTACAGTTAATTTATTATTATTATTATTATTATTATTATTATTATTATTATTATTATTATTATTATTATTATTATTATTATTATTATTATTATTATTATTATTATTATTATTATTATTATTATTATTATTAGTATTATTTTCCTCCATCCCTTGTTCATCTCTGTCTGAGATGGTCCTCCCTACAAAGATACCAAAGCGAGGTCAGAATGCGAGGTCCGTTTCTGCTTCCACTCTTCGATCATTTGAAAGTTTGCAGCACTTGTGTTAACCCAAGAAGACCCTTCCTTGGGTTTGTTTTCCCTTGAAAATATTTTGCTTCTCAACCAAGAACTGAAGAAGCTTCTAGGATGAGAGGGGAAATGTTTTCAAGGGGGGGAAAAACAACAACTAAGAAAGCCCAGTCGCCTTTTGGAAAAGCATCGTTGGGTTTCCAAGAACATATTTTTGACATCTGTATTTTGAAAGCAAAGATGCTGAGTCTATCTCTGTATTTTTCACCCCCTTCCGGTGTCGGGACTAATACTCAACTAATTCATACCCAAAGAATTGCTTGTCCTGCCTTCATTATTTATGGCTTTCTTGAATTTCTACACCACCAGAATTAGCCTGTTTTCCCCTATAAATCATTTAGCACGCTACGATTCAGTGCAACGATCGGAGGACATATATTTCACATAAATGCTCACCTAACCCTACGGGAGCCCCTCCGTCTTATGCACTCAGCCATCTGAGTTTTAAAGATTAATCCGGCATGCATAGGAAGTGCTGAATTTACAGCTAGGTCAGGAGGAACAGAAGCCCGATCTTTTCTTTGCAGTACAAGTCAAGTCAATGTAGGTAAAGGTACAGCTTTCCCCTGTTCCCATGGCTGGCTGGGGGATTCTGGGAGTTGAAGTCCACCCATCTTCACGTTGCCAAGGCTGAGTAAGACTGTTTTGAAGAGTCAACACTTTTCCATGGAGGATCAAAAAAGGTCTTTTGGTGGGGTATTCTGGGAGTTGAAGTCCATAAAAAATCAGGGTGGGAGGAACATGTAAGGGAAGAATGCACTTCTTCAAAATAGTCCAATAAGAATAGCCCATGCACAGAAGTTATGACGTAGACAAAGGGGTAATTGTGGTGATGGAATAAGATCTTGAAAGGGGACACAGATGGCTGAAAACCTGACTAGACGCATCTCACAATGCAGCCTTTTATTGCCACCCTGTTTCTTTTCCAGGCAGTTTTCAAGTCACTCCCATCAGCAGAGAGATGTGTTGGGATTACACTCCAAATGATTGTGAGTCCCTGGGGCCAAATTTTGCCTCCTGCCGTAAAGCCGCCAACTGCTCAATTTTAGCTCATTTTCAGCAAAGTGATTTCCCTCACAATGTCCCCCCCCCTTCTGGTTTTTAAGTACCTTTTTGTAAAACTGCCCTTTCTTTGATGAAATGGATTGTGGAACTGCTGCATCAAACAAAATGTGATTTCCCCCCCCTTCTACTTACTGCACAGGACCCCAAAATAGTTTCTCCCAAATAATGTGAGCAGTGAAACCTTTTATTCTCCAAAAGAGAACAAAACTTGTGCACAGCTCAAACGAAGGGCTGAGTACCATTTGACGGAAAGTAATAACTGAATCTTCATTTTGTTCTTAAAATGCAAACAATTCCTGGGCAGAGATATGGAGAATATGGGCAAGTCCTCGAATTATTGAGGACAACTGAGCTCAGAATTTACGTTGCTAAGTAAGACATTTGTTAAGCGAGTTTGGGCCCATTTTACGACTTTTCTTGCCAATCACTGCCGTTGTTAAATTAGTCACACGGTTGTGACTTTGCTTGTCAGAAGGTCGCAAAAGTGGATCACATGACACAGCAACCGTCATAAATATGAGTCAGTTGCCAAGCATCTGAATTTTGATCAAATGACCATGGGATATTGCCATGGTTGTAAGTTAGAAAAACAGTCATAACTCGCTTTTTTCAGTGCCGTTGTAACTTCGAACAGTCACTAAACGAACTGTTGTAAGTTGAGGACTGCCTGGACAGGGGAAAGTGCCATTTCAGGTGCAAAGGGTTGAAGGGGGGTCCCTTAGTGCAAAGATCAGCTCCCAGACCAGAGGTAAAACTGAGGTTGCAATACAGACACCCCCCCTCCCTCCCTCCCTCCCTCCCTCCCTCCCAATTCATTATTTATAATTATTAAGTTAAGCACAGCAAGTGCTCGGGCCTGGAAGGAAGAGGAAGAATGAATCAAATGACTACACTTGCTGCAAAATCCCGGGACTGAAACATTTATGACCGAAAATCCGGGCTGAGTCTTTGCTGCAATCACCAAATGAACAGGATCTGCTGTCGCATTTCACATCAAGGCCATTGCTTTTAATTTGGAATAAATGCAGAAGCCGGCTGTCTCTCCGTTCGTTCACAGCTGCGTTTCCAAGGTCAAATTGCTGGAAAGTCACGTAGGGCAAAACAAGGAGAAAGATGGAGGGATTGGCGCAGGGGTTAACCAGCCTGTTTTGAATTCGGTCTTATTTGGATTGGGGTTTATTCAACAAATGAGGATTAAGCAAACCACAGTTTAGCACCGTGGGGAAATCCCACCACGCCAGGCCCACATCACCGGGCGGCGTGGATAAGTCTCAAAACCTCACATTGCACACACGTAAAAGGTGGATGCTTCTAATACTGCAATTGCAACAGTCCCTGGTTGAATTGACTTTTTTGAGTTTTAGCAACACAGAGAGAAAGCTGCCCATCATGGTAAGATGGGCAGCAAACAAATTTAGTAAGTAAGTAAGTAAGTAAATAACAAGCTACCCATTTTAAAAATCAGCCCTGCATGCCTTTTCTATGGGGCAGACAATAGCAAGGGTAGCGAATGAGAATCACTTTCTCCCTTGCCCTAAGGCCCATTTGACTTCACACTTGAAGAATCCCTTTCTCTTTAGCTTCCTGTGCAAATATTTACTTTGTCAAAGAGACAAAATTCCAGGGGGAAATGGGTTTTCACTTCCAAGGGAGAAGGAAGGGTGTGGGAACAATGAATCAATGGAACGGCTTGCCACCAGAATTGGGGGCAGTCCATCGCTGGAGCTCTTCAAGAAAAGATTAGACAAACATTTATGTGGGCTGGCCTGAGGTCTCCTGCCTTGGCAGGGGGTTGGGCTAGAAGACCTCCAAGGTCTCTTCTGGCCCTATGATTCTAGACATGACTGGTGCTCTGTGCTGAGGTTTTGTACTTTCCCTCAAGCTTTCAAGCAACTTCCCAAGACAAACAGGACTCGCACCCAGCCCTGGAGGCCCCATCTGATAGGGGCTGAATTGAATTACCTGCGAGGGAAAAGCGGACATCTGGCAAAGCCTCATCTTAATTTAGGCTGTCAGAGCATGAATTTGCCTGCTGCGTTGATGTTCTCTTCCTCGGCCCAAGAAGACATTCGTTGCTCGTCAAATTGAATCTCCGGCTGCATAATTGAATTGCTGCCTGGATCAAGCTCTTGTTTTACCAGCAGAACCCATTTCTTCCAAGCTGCCTGCTTGGCGTGATGAAGACCATGCCCCCCCCAATCATCAGAGACCCCCGGGGAAGGTTGCTGAGCTCAGTTCTGGAAGGGGGTGACTAACCCATGCACCTGCTCCATGTGTGGACAGCATTATTAGATGGTTGGCTTTACAGTAGGTCTCTTTGTTCAGTTTGGGTGGGGTGGGGGGTGGCTAATAAAATCTCAGGGATGGTGACCAAGAGAAGACCTTCTGGCCTCCTCAACATCACTGCCACCAGCTCCACGGTATCTCCATGGAAATTAGCAGCCTGGAGGTACAGGAAGCCCTCAACTTATGACCATACTGGAGTCTGTCCATTATGCTTGTAATAAGCACAACATTCATGGGACTAGCCCAATGTTACCCTTTTTGTGGTGGTTGTTAAGTGAACACTGGGGGGGGGGATAAGTTGTTAAGAAAGTCTCATCTCAAGAAGATTGCTATTTTTTTTATGCTGCAAAAGTTGATTATTCCTCCTCCTCCTCCCCCTCCTCCTCCTCTCCACAAATCACATTCCCTTCTAACACAGATGATGGTACCTAGTTTGGGTAATGAAATGTCTGCAGGAAAGCCACCAGGCTCAGAGAGCACCAAGGACACCTCAGTTCTCCCCCTCCTCCCCCTCGCAGTTTAAGGGTTTCGCTGAAAGCCGCCTGAACTTTTCTGCCCTCAAGAGATGTAATTGCTTCTGACATGTGAGCCACAGCTGCGGCTGACAGTGGCAGGTTAGCGAGGTTAAAAGCGACTGCTACGGCCCCACCGGCTGGTTCCCAGGGTTGCTGAACTACCAGGCTTAAATTTAGGGTCATCTCTAGAACTGAAAGATGCAGTGATCCATCCCAGCGTCTGTTTCTACTGATCTTCTAATATCCTCCACCTGATCTGGATGTTCCCCTGTAGATTTTAATGTTGCTGCTGCTGTTGGAAGTTAAAACTTTGGTTGAAAAGAAAATGGTTGGCTTGGCTATCCCTCTGGCCATACGGTGTTATGTCTAGGGATTCTTAGAACATATAAGAAGAGGATGGGAAGGGATCTTGGAGATCTTCTATTCCAATCCCCTGCTCAAGCAGGAGACCCTGTACCATCCCAGACAAATGGCTGCCCTGTCTCTTCTTGAAAACCTCCAGTGATGGAGCACCCACAACTTCTGGGGGAAAGTCTTTCCATTGGTTGATTGTTTTAACTGTCAGGAGGTTTCTCCTTAGTTCTAGGTTGCTTCTCTCTTGGATAAGCTTCTATCCGTTACTTCTTGTCCGGTCCTCAGGTGCTTTCAAGAAGAAGAGACCCCTTCTCTGTGACAGCTCCTCAAGTACTGGAAGGTGGCTATCGTATCGGAGTCTCCCAACTCTTACATGCAAACTGAGCTGTTGACCTCTAAGGCGAGAGAGCAGCCCCATCTGTGCGGCTTTGTTTTCAGCCCTGGTGAACTCAACATGCAGCTCCTTTAGAGACAATGAGCAGGAGGAAACTGCCACGTCTCCATCTAGCCAAGGGACAAGCAAGGCAGCAGGAACCCTGCATCTTTATGAGGCCGAAGTCTAAATGTGCAAAGTTGCTCTCTAAGCAATGTTCATTTTTTTGAAATATGGAGCAGCCACTGAACAGTCAGGAGCTTTACAGCCGAGGCCCTTGGGGATCTAGGGAAACGTCACGGGCACGTGTTTCCTTGCAAAGCTTTCTTCGGAAGGTCATGGATGGAGCAGAAGATAAAAATGGGGTCTGTGCCTCAAAACTCTTTTTTTTTTAATCAATTCACTGGACTTTATTATCCAGCAGGATGCAACTTTTTCCACTCGGGTGACCAGTGGGAAATTGATTAAAATTAAAATTGTTTAAATCGCCCTGCCCAGTTGTTTGCTGCTCCCAATGGTGTGTTTGCAGGGGGGGGAATCCACTCCTTTGAGACGAACAAACAGATGTTGAGCTTCTGAACTGGCATTTTTGCTTTTAAACTATCTCTGAATCATCCAAGTATTCCCCAAAGTCTGACTTTCAGGTTCTTGGTAACGCGAAGGATGCCTTTAGCTAGAAAGCTGTTCGCTCACACTGTGCTTTGTGAAAACCCTAATGGAGAAACCGGATGGAAAAAGCGGAATAAGAATCTAATACAAATCAACCTAAGAGAGAACATTTGCTTTCTCCAGGCTCTTGGGATGACTAAACCCACTTTGTTTTTTTTGTTTTTTAGCTGCATGGAAAAAAGGAAAGGCGTCCGTATTTAAATATTCATATCCTACTGCTTGTTCCTCGGATGCTATATATTTTTATTCTCTCCTCTCTTTCTTAATAACTAACCTTACGGTCACTTTGGCAGTCATTGTGGTGTCCCAGGAAATCCACTCATTAATTTCCCCCCTCTTCTGTTATAGATTTGTCAAGGGTTTCAGAAACGTTTTTAATCTTTCCAGCCAATGAAGGGTCCGTCTGTTTGTGTATCTAGCTACGAACGATTTATTAAGCCAGCTTTAATTCGAATTTCTCATTATCCTTGAACACAAAGTATAACCTGACACAGATAACACTGCACACTAAGAACAATTCAGGGGCAACAGTTCATTTGGTTACAAGGGCACTGAAAAAGGGGCTTATGACCATTTTTTGTCTTGCTTAGCAACAGAAACCTCGGACTCCATTGTGGCCCTAAGTGAAGGGCTGCCCGTATTAGCGCTACAATCTGTTCACTCACGGAGATGAGTCTTGAAAAGGAGAGCCTAAGGAAGAAATATTTGGCTGTAAGGTTGGGATTCTCCTGGGGCTAGCGTTCCTTGATTTTCATCACTCTTTGCTTAATGTGGAGCTTCGCATGCTCTTTCTGTGCTAATAAAATGAAATAATTCAAGGCTAGCACCACGAGGAATCGGGAGATGGGTGCCATTTTCCAACTTGAGCGGCAGAGGGCAGTCTGTAGACATTTGACAGTCTATAATGTGGATGCGCTTTGAAGAAATTTGGGGAGATTCTCTTCGGCAAGCAAGCAAAAAAAAAAAAACATGTTTTACGTAACTAGTGCATAAAGGTGTGTTGTGCAGGTGTGTTCACCGGAGATTGCCCATGTGAGGACAATGGCCGAGTCCTATGGCCGAGAAATCCGGGTAGATCAGAGCAGAATCCTGAAATTGCATTGCTGGTTTCATGTAAGCTGACTCAGCTTTGCTGGATGGGTTTTTTTTTCTTTTTCTTTTTCGCCAGCCCAAAGCTGCAGCGTTTTCTGTACTAAAATAGAATAGCAGGGAGCGGCGAGCGAGCGAGGCTTAATTGGATGGCATAGGAGGAAACGGTGCTGATAAGGTTCTCCTTTTTGGCAAGAAAGAAAAACTCTGTCCCTAGCCTCGGGCCAAAACATTAAATACACAAAATAAACATGTATATGAATGCATGGTTAGGAAAGAAAAAAGAGGGGAGAAAGAAGAAAGAAAAGTGGCATCTGGGATTAAATATTGTAGCGTGGAGCATTTTTGATGCTGCCTTTTTTTCAGTCCTTGCCTTGAAGTTGGGGTTTTGTTTTTTGTTTTTGGAGAGAGAACTTCTGAAAATTTGATGCTCCTCAGAAATTTGCTAACAGTTTTTCTCTTGTGCCTGGACGCTCCTATTTTGCAAACGTGGTAAGTAGACACCCATCTGCCCCTCCACTGCTCTCTGGGCCCTAATTGGCCCCTTCAGTGGGAAGTATTGCAATGAAAATATTACAGCTAGTTCTCAACTTGCAATTATTTGTTTACTGACCATTGAAAGCTTGTCCTGAATTTTTGAAGTAAGGTCCGAATCTGAGACCTAATATTGGATATTATTGCTTTGACACTTGGCCAATTCCAGCTGCATTTTCTTTTTTTTTACTCTGCATTTTCAGGAAGATTTTAAGGAGAAATCACTTACCTGGACTGAAAGGTAGTGTTTTTCAGTGCAGGCAGCCCTGAGTTGGCTTTTCAAAATGTTCTCTGTGGATTCGAAAGTTGTACTTGTTTTCAGGTCAGTTCCTTCCATTTTCAAGCACAGCTTAACAGGAAGGGAGAGAAAGAAGGGCAAGATTTGTGAAAGTCACATGGAGAAGGATTGTAGTACATTTGATCTCCAACTCCATGTTCCTCTCTTCACCTGCCTAACGAAGGCCAGGTTGAATCTCTAGAGCAGGGGGGGCCAAGGTTAGACACCCTTGCTCTAGAAGCTTGCCTATTCCAGCAAGTTGTCCCAAAGCTGCTTTTTCAAAAGGCAACTGGACTGTCTTTGTTTTTCCTTGAAATGTTTCGCTTCTCATCCAAGAAGCTTCTTCAGTTCTGACCGAATGGTGGGGGATGGAAGGATTTATATATCCTTGCAGTCATCTGGTCGTTAGCCAATCCTTCCTTTCCCCACCATTCAGTCAGAACCGAAGAAGCCTCTTGGATGAGAAGTGAAACGTCTTCAAGGGAAAACAAAGAAAGTCCAGTTGCCTCTTGAAAAAGCACCTTTGGGACAACCAAGACCTGGATGACTGAGAATCTCCGTAGATATTCCAGCAGTTGTCTTGGGTAGAGTTGGTCAAAGTCATAATTTCTCCTTTGCCTCATCCTTCTTTCCTTGCCTGTAAAATGGGCATAGCCGCAGCCTCTCTTGCAGGATTCCTGAAAGTACAATATGTACCGTAAGGTTTTCATGAGGTTTTCCAAACAAACAAACAAAAAGAAAGAAAGAAAAAAGAAATACCCCAATCCCCAGCAATGATGCATGTTCTCCATTTATCACACACTAACCCCAATGTTAATATTTATCCACAGCATAATATGGTTAATCTCTTCTTAAGACTGATTATCTCAGGTCAGAGTTAGGGACCGACTCGCTGAAGGGCAGGCCTCACACCCCTCTGTTAAGCCATCTGAAGAAGACGCTGTTCATTTTATTTATTTACTACTGACACCTCCACGCTGCTCCATTCTAAACTGGCACCAAACAGCATGTTTGTAGCTTCTTCGTTTCCCTTTTTCTTTGAAAAGCAAAGTCCTCCTTTTTCTGCCTTTTAAAGCCGTGGAAGACAAGGTGGCTTTCAGGGTTATAAAATCCTAAATTCTCCCTATCATGTTTTTCTTCCTGTCACAAAGGTTGCAGCTGTTTAGCTTCTGGCTCTCCTAACGAAGACGGATCCTCTCGGTGTCCAGGAGGCTGTAAAGCTTTTAGAATTAAACTGGTTTATTGCTGCGAATTGCAGATAGATTTCCTTTTTAGTCCCCCCCCCTCCTGTCTGGTTTCCTCTCTTCTTTTCCTTGCTAATGTGAAACATCTCCCCCCCCCTTGCTTTTTGCCCGCAGGCCTGTTAGATGATGTCACTACAAATTATTGCTTTCCACCCAGCACAAATGATAAGTTCAGAGCCTCCGAAGAAGCTTAATAAGAAAACAAGACAAAAGGATCTGGGAAGTGACTTTGGCTTGAAGAAACACACATCCGAACCCCGAATGGGGAAAGGCAAAAGAGTTTAAACTTGTAGTACATCTCCAAATAAGCAGATTTTTTTTCCACCTTTAATGGAACTCCTTTAATGCAGTCATCTGCTTTATTATATTGGAGGATGCGTTATGTAGGATGATTTATCAAATGTAGGGGGTTTCCATCTCATTCTGTTGATCAATGTTTCTCAACCTTGGCAACTTGAAGCTGGGTGGACTTCAACTCCCAGAATTCCCCAGCCAGCTGTGCTGTGGTGTGCTGGCTGAAGTCCACCGAGCTTCAGGTTGCTAAGATTGAGAAACACCCTTATTGATCAATGTCCTAGAGCAGGGGTCCCCAACCATGCTGGCTGGGGAATTCTGGGAGTTGAAGTCCACAGGTCTTAAAGTTGCCAAGGTTGGGGACCCCTGCTCTAGAGAGTTGTCTTAAAAACCTGCTCTGATGACCCCATTCAGCCCAGCCCCCCCAACCCCTCCCAATTTCAGCCAAGTCATGTTCCTCACTTCTGAAGCTTTTTGCAAAAGCAGAACAGAGATCCTTGGCTAAAGTTAAAGCGTGACCTTGGAGTGTGAACACGGCTTTCCAACGCAGCTTGCTGAAATCTTTGTCTTTTAGCCACAGGGTACGGCTCTCTCTGTGTTCGAAAGGCCGCATAGCACAAAGTGGCCGTGGTCTGCTGAATCAGCGAGGAATAAGATGCTGGAACTAGGTCGGGCTTTTCCAAAGCGAATTCTGAGGTTTTCCCCAAGCAAAATCCTCTACGGAAACAAGGCAGGCCGTTTCTGAAAACAAACACGCAACGAGCGGCTGCGAGGCTACTTAATTTTCAGGATGGCCGTTCCATTTCTCTGATGCATGGACTTATTAAGAATCTGTCACCATCAAGCAAAAAAATGAGAGGCTGGAGAACCGGGTGGATAATTTAAAAAGGAAGAGCACCCGTGCAATCCGTTATTCCCAAACAAGATCTGTCTTAAAGACAGGAACGTCTACATCCTAAATAATCGGATGCAGAAGAAGAGAAATAGGGCAGAACTAAAGGAAGACACTAAAACTAATTTTTTCCTATGTACTGGACAGGTAGCCCTTTCTGTGGATAAGTGAGACATTTGTTAAGTACATTTTGCCTCATTTTACGACCTTCCTTGCCCCAATTCTTAAGTGAATCACTGCAGTTGATCAGTTAGTAACTCGGTTGTTAAGTCAATCCGGCTTCCCCATTGAATTTGATCACATGACCTTGGGACCCAGCAACGGTCATAAACAGTCGTGGGACTCAAATAGGTGAACAACCGGTTCTCTGTGTGGATGCCACTTCCGGAAGTCCATTCTGGGCCTGGGCAACAAAAAATTAGCTGCCGGTTCTGCCGAAGTGGTGCGAACCGGCTGAATCCCACCACTGGTCCTAAGTATGAACCAGTTGCCACGCATCTGAATTTTGATCACAGGATCATGGGGCTGCTTCAGAAGGAGTAACTGTGAATAACGGTCATAAGTGCCGTTATATTCAGTGCTGTTATAACTTTGAACAGTCACTAAATGAGCTGTTGTAAGTCGAGAACTACCTGTAGATTGATCCTGGACATCCATAAAACCATCAAGTCTCTTCATTGCTTCACAAGTCTCCGTTATGCATCTGAGATTTCCACCATCTAGATTAGATCCCATGAGATTCCTCTCTCTCTCTCTCTCTCTCTCTCTCTCTCTCTCTTTCTCTCTCTCTTTCTCTCTCTCTCTCTTCTTTAAAAAAAGAGCAATAAAAGCACACACACAAAAAGGCTAACAAAGCACTACCTTTCTTTCAAGGAATGCCCCTGGGCCCCATAAGAAGGGAGTATTCAGGCAGAAAAAAGTGGGTCTGACAAGTCAGGTCACCCCATATTCGTAACTTCACTTAAATTCCTGGAGCTGTGAATTTTCTTTTACATCGACCAGTCTTTTCCCTCTTAAAAAAAATGGGTATTTTACAAGTAACAATGGCCCCCATCTTCTGATACTCTTGTCTTCCTTTAAAAAAAAATAATGTTCAGCTCCCAGCCGCAAGACTGTTCGTTGCCTCTTCCTTGACAAGAGCCCTGATTATGGAGTTGGACACCACAGTCTATGCGTTGGCAGGCGGGCTTAGCCCAGACAATTTAAGTCATAAATGATGGCTCAGCAAATGAGAACTTAACCCACTGTGTGAATCCTTTGAAGCTTATTTTGCTGGGTGGCAAAATTGACCTGGGCTTTCAGGACCGTGGACAGAAGCATCTCAAGTAAGGGTCGTTAAAAAAAAAAAAATAGCCAGCAACCCTGGTAGCTGTAAAAATAATTTTTGTTAAAAATGCCTCTCGTATTCATGAATTAAGTTACACTAGGACTTCCAGTCTCACTGATACCATAGCCTCATGTTTAATGTGTTGGTGCAATTGCCTGGGAAAGGTGCTAAGTTCTTGTATTACTTTTTCCAGAAAAGGATCGCTTAGAGAGGCCAAAAGTTGAGAAATTTACTAGATTTTTATCCTGCCTTTATTATTTTATAAGTAATTCAATGCTGCAGACATACCTAATACTCCTGCGTCCTCCCATTTTCTCTACATCAACAATCCTGAGAGGTATGTTGGGATGAGACAGATGATTGGCCCGAAGTCACCCATTGATTTTCACACCTAAGGCAGGACTAGAACTCACCATCTCCTGGCGAATGGCCCAAAGTCACCCAGCTAGATTTCATGTCTAAGGCGGAACTAGAACTCATTGTCTCCTGGTTTCTGGACCAGCACCTTAACCATTGCACCAAACTGGCTGTCCTCCACCAATCAGGTTCTCACCAAAGGGAGGTGGGCCGTCCATCCATTCTATGGTGTTTTAATATCTGAAAGCATTCGCATGAAGCAATGCCAATTTCACGGCCGTTTCAACTGCACTTGAGCAAGAAATTGGTTTTTAGTGCCTTTGTATAATAAGTTTCTCTCGTGGTATCTAAGTGTGAAGAAACTTCACAAAGAACTGCAAAGAACTGGCCTTTTTATATCCTTCTTTGCCGGCTAGGACATTAGGGCAGTTGAGGTCCCACAGACCTAGAATGCCTCAGATTTAGTTGCTTTGCAGATGAGATGGTCCCTATAACTTTGCCCTAGGATGGACTTACTCATGATAGACCTATTTACAGTACCGAGGAAAACATATCTCGGTTCTAAAAGGCGCGGTGGCTGCTTAATAGCAAGACCTCTACCGTGTGCTATTTTGGTTTTAAAATCTAATCAATAGCAAGGTTGCATAAAAGGGAGGTGCACATTTTTTTGGCAATGTTCTGCTTCCCACTTTTAATCAATAGTCTTCTTATGAGACACTTAAGCCAACTGACCCAAACAAATCTTCTTCTCAAAATGCCGTATTATGCTGGCACTACTCTGAGTGGCCACTTCTCGTTCTCTTATTTATAGGAGCTGGATTTTGAGACTAGCCATCCAGTTGCCCGAGTTCCCTTTCTCCTACTGTGATGGCTTGATCAGTATAGGTTCTCCTGCTCGAGCATGGGGCTGGACTAGAAGACCTCCAAGGTCCCTTCCAGCTCCTATCCTATCCTATCCTATCCTATCCTATCCTATCCTATCCTATTCTATTCTATTCTATTCTATTCTATTCTATTCTATTCTATTCTATTCTATTCTATTCTATTCTACTCTACTCTACTCTACTCTACTCTACTCTATTCATCTAACCACAATGGTTCTTCATATGTTGGCTAAGTAGAAAAGGTTTGGTGGAACTGAAGTCTTCCCAAAGTTAAAGAGAGAGCTAATGGTAGGACAGCTCTGCTTTCTTACCTGGACTTCAACTTGAGCACCTGGAGTGCAGGAGAAATCCCCATCTCAGCTCTGAGCATTGAACTTTATGTTTCCTGCTCTCTGAACCAGTCAGTTGTGATAGTGGAGAGTCAGAAGATTTCCCACAGCACCGTAGGAATGGAAAGTTGCATCCTGTTAATGTATAGAAAGCAACTTTTTTCTTATGAATAGAATAGAATAGAATAATAACTTCATTGTCACTTTAAATGTACATTGACACATTAAAATGAGATTTTGTTGCATACAGCTCTCAAAGGATAACCACTTCCAGTATACACTGCATAAACATGACCTAGTAATAATAATAATAATAATAGTAATAATAATAGTAATAATAACAGGGCTTTTTTTCTCATAGAACGCTCAGAACGGAGTTCCGGCACCTTTTTTGGATGGAACCTTGTAGGGTAGGCAAGGTGGGTTGTATGACATGTGTGAGTTCCGGCACCTTTTTGTTTTACAAAAAAAGCACTGGTAATAGTAATAGTAATATAATATAATATAATAATAATATAATATACATGGTGAGAAAAATGAGTTTACCAGACGGATAGCATAGGGAACAAAGCTGTTACAGAATCTGGTAGTCCTGCTAGAAACCGTTTTCTTATATTTCTTAGGCAACCTGCATCCTGAAAACACAGAGGCAGGCAATGTATGAAATACGTTTTTATAGGATAATTGCATCAATATATCCTTCCGATAAGGTAGGATACCTTGGGGCTGTGGATACTGCCAGGAGACTACAATTCCCACTGCCCCAAGGTATTTCCCATCCTCTCTGCACTTATGAGAATGGCAGGATCTTGTAAGGGTGCCGTGTCCTTGCTTTCCAGACCACGGAAGGTGTCCCGCCCCCTCCCAGTGGATTTGACTGCAGTGCCAAATCCAGTGCATCGGAAATGGGCTGAGATCCAAAGCGCTCTAAGCAGAAATCTTCTGCTGAACCAGTTATAGGCAAAAGTCCAAGGAGGGATCCAGATCCAGACCAGGAAAGAAGCAGGCTGCCATGGCACAGGCTGGATCTGCAGCAAGAAGCTTCATCCTAAAGGAGACGGGCAGGAAACACTTCACTAAATTTGGCTGAAGTGCCCGGAACCATTTCTGGGTTAATATTATCGCTGCCATTTCCCCCCCCCCCCGATATCCGGTGAGAGTTTGCAAGTTTATCTGGTTAAGGGATAGGAGGGTTACTGTTTTGGCCCAACCTTTTCTTTTCTTTTTTCTTTTTGGCTGGGGAATTCTGGGAGTTGAAGTCCATCCCCTTTCATGTTGCTAAGGTGGAGTGACCCAAGGGACTTGGATACCCAAGGAAGTATATTTGGAATTGCAAGAAAAGAGTAAATCACCAACCACAAGCTTAAGAGTTGGAGATTTCACCCAGCTGATCCCCGAGGGCCAACATCAGTGTTTTGGGTCTTGACCATGAATTTCCCATGAGCTTCTAGTGGGCGGCCCCTGAAGAGAGAAACCAACCTAGACTTCAGTTTCTTCTACTTTGACCCAACTGATTGTCCCTTGTTTCTATGAAGGCCTGGTTAACACACTATTTGCCATTTTTAATCACAATGGTGCATCTTTCATTGCATTTTCATATGTTATTTTGTACCTGGTCAGAGACATTCTCAAAATCCAGGCTCAACTTTACTCAGGAAACAAAGTGGTAGTAAAAGATCTTCCTTGCTCAGCATGGCCTCTACTGCAGGGACTATAATTCCAAGAACTTTTCAGCCGCTACTGAAGAACTTTGGAAAGTGTACACCAAGGGACACCAGGGGGGAACAATCAGATAGTTTTGGGAAGGCTTCAAACAAAGATAGAGATAAACCTGGGGTCGTCTCCTGAAAAGCAAATTCTTTACTCCTCTTCCTTCATCCCAGCATAGATGGACTTCTTACATTCTCCTGGCCTCTGTTCCATTTGTGGATTCTGGGATAGATAATCAGCAGAACTGTGACAGTGGAACTGACGCTTTTCCAATGAAGTTCTCTCTCAGGCTTTGCTCATCTCAGAGCTGCTCTGCCATCCTTCCCCCCCCCCCTCCACTGGCATTGCAAAATCTGTATCGCATCACTTTTAGAACTCAGCCCTTTACATGCTCGTGAGTCCCTGGGAAATTTTGCCAGCCCGGGGCAGGTGCCCCCTCAAGAGAGTCCCTTTGATCCTGAATCGATCCAGACTGGTGTTTCTTCCCCATTGCCTTGTCTTTAAACAGCTGCAAAGAGGGAGGGGCCCCCAGAGGAAGCACCACCCCCTTCTTGGAAGACCTACTGGGTCCTATACAGACACCTTTTGCAGCGCCGAGCTGTTTCCCAGCCCTGTTTCGCTTTGATCCCTTCATGCCTGTCCTGCCCTCACAACTCCTGTCTCTTCTCCACACAACTGCGGTGTTTTGGAGCAACAGTATTTTAACTCTGGGGGGGTGGAGTGCGGTTTGTTCACTGCCATGAGGAATACAAACCAATTTTTTGTCTTGGCTGTGCTTTCCTTTTCTATTAACGGTGAGTAACCTTTCTCCTTCTGTACTGTAAAAAAAAAAAAAAAAAGCAGACTTTTAACAAGCCTTGCATATCTTCCTCCTCCTTGAAATAAGTCTCTCATTTGCTAGGAAAATTGTTCCTTGAAAAAGTGTGTGTGTGTGTGGGGGGTGTGTGTATCAAGGTGCAAAAGTTGAAGGAAGTCTATGTCGTTGTGACATATTTTGTGGTTTCGCAAGATCGGTCTGCTGTCACATTTTAACCAAATTGGTTTTGGTGCAGATGTTTCCTTTGATCGTGGATAGCAATGGAAATAATCAGAGGAGAATAGTTATGTTGCAGGAGACCTATTTGGTTTTCGTCCATTTTGAGGTTTAAAAAGTGGTTTACAGAGGCATATGAAGAGTGACCAAAGCATAAACAGTCTTCCTTGGCTACGTCTCCTGCTGAGACCATCATAAAGACTGATTAGCAGGGCACTAAATGGCGGGACATCCGGCAAATAAAGATTGATTAATCGGGTAATGTGATTTCATAACCATTATCTGAAATAATTCCAAATAGGCTGAAATGGGAGGGTGCTCTGTTAAGCCCACTGTCTATTTCTCTGGTTTTTCACAAAGACTCTTTCTACTATAGTTAATCCATTTTCCAAGCTACGCCTGATTTATTACAGCCTGGTCGTTTTTGGACGTCCACAAGAAGCATTTCAAGAGGAATGGGTGGAAAGAAGAAGGTCAGAGGCCAGATTAAAAAATGGGACATCCACTTTTGGATTTGAAAGTCTCTCCCCCCCCCCTCTCTCTGGTTATGTTAAGGCGGGATTCTTAGGCTCTTTTTTCCATTAGAACTTACTTGTCTCAAATGCTGCATTTTTGCTGTACGTTTAGAGAGCCCTAGAGTGTAGAATTTGTTTTGGTGTCAGGAGCAAGTCGCATATTCCAGAGGATTTTGAGAAGAGCAAAATAACAGAGGACAAGGGGATGCCTACTTTTTCAACCTCCTTCCTTTTACTTACTGGAGTCAGAAAAACTGAAATTCTACACAGACTTCTGGGAAGGGGTGAGAGTAGGAAAGACAATCATTACTACTGTGTCGGTTCTTCCAAGGCAAAATTCCAAAATCTGTAAGTAGGCAATGTTTTTATTAGGAGTAGCTAAAAGCTCAAAAGGGTGTGTTTCAAACAAAAGTTACCTAGACACACACACACAAAAAAAGACAAAAGTTACCTAGAAGAGGAAAGAAAGTCGGGGACTGGAAAGAATGCAAAATGTCCAAAATGAAATTGAACGTCTCAGTTCCCCAGTTGTGCAACTGAAAGGAAGAGGCGAGATAGAATTGTGGACAGAATGTAGAATTGGTACAAAATATTTGTACAGCCCAGGGATCTAAGTAGAGATATCACATCAAGATGAACCAGCCTGCTTGCACTGGGTGGCTTCCAGATATATTTGGACTATAGTTCCCATCCATTTCCAGCTGACAGGGCATTTGCTGCCTGGGGAGGATGGGTTTTGTGTTCCAACCCCATCCCGAAGTGATGCAATCCATCTGATTATCTGCAGAAACCTGGCATTAACCAGTCCTGGAGGACAGAGAAGGATGGGCTCCTTTTAGTGGAGCGATATTGCAGGGCTCTGCAAGTTTGTTGGCCAGCTTCCCTGCAAAGAAATCAATCCTTATTTCCGAAGTGGAGCTCGCTTTAAAGTGTTTTCTCTGACGCGTGACTTCCCCCCCCCTTGAATTATTAGATAAGCACGTTGGCTGTGGGACTGCTGCAGAAAATAAACCAGCTGTTGGAGTCACAGCGCATAAGTTGCCCAGATCATTTGGCGGCTGGTTTATTAAATCACTCATACTTGGATTCCTCTCCTTCTGCTTCCCCCCCCCCCCGTTTTTTTTTTTTTTTAAACTAGCCACTTGGGTTCTCCAGAGGTTTCACAGACAGCCTGTATTCTTGGTCCAATGTAAAATAATTTAATAGGCAAGGTGAAAAATTGTGCTGATCACATCTATTCATGGAGACAAGAGGGGGGGGGGAAGCAGTCTTTAGGAATAACATGTAAAAAGGATGAGTTATCAATCTGACTGTTTAACGCATCATGTGCTCAGGGTTTAATTTGGTCAGGATCAACGATTCTTAAAATAATGGGAAACGATGAGTTTTTGAAAACACAGAAAGAGCGGTTTTCTACACACAAGCCTCACAAATGTCTTTGTGCAGGCCATCTGCTGACATCTAGTGGATCGCAGCCACAAAATAAGGGGAATGTTGCCCCAGACACTAGAATAGGATGGGTCATTGCCCATTTAAAATTTGAGCTTATTAATTTGGAGCACTTTTAAGTGGACAGAGAAGAGGAGAGAAGAGGAGGGTAACGAAAGTATTCAAAGAGATTTTCAAATCTGCTTTTGAACTGACCTTTCCTAAGCCCACCAGGTCTTTTTAAGTGTATTTTTTAACATAAGCAATTGTTTGCCCTCAGTCTGTTAACCCCAATGAGTAGAGCTCATATGATGGATGGAACTATTAGCCGTGGATATAAGCCAGAATGACTGGGGACACCCAACAGATCAATGCCAAACCAGAAAAAAAAAGACATACATCAAGAAGAGATTGGACAGCCATCCAGAATGTTATGGGGTCTCTTTCTTGAGCATGGGTCTCTTCTAACTCTTGTTATTCTGTATTCTGCAACTGAGTTGCATAGTTCTAGATCTAATCCAGAAAGAAAACAACAGCCTACACATGTTCTGGCACACAGTTCCAGTTATAAGGGGAAGCATTAAAAAAAAGTTATGAGTTGTTTCAGGAAATTGTCACATTCTCAGCTGGTTATTATCATCTTTGGCCAATGGTTGGCCAACTTTCTGAAGGACTCTCATGGGTTGTGATGGGCTTATCAAGGACAGGATTCTGCCTCCTTTCTGTGACCCAGTTCTTTCTTTCCTACTTTACAGGAAGTGAGACGGCTGATGCTGAAGAGAAGTTAATGAACCATCTCCTCAACGTTTCACGCTACAACAACTTAATTCGCCCAGCCTTCAATTCTTCACAGTTAGTTGTGATAGAACTGCAGGTTATTCTGGCCCAGCTTATCAATGTGGTGGGTGCTTTCAAACTCTAAGTCCTAGTAGCAAGACTTTATTACAGTCATAGAGCAGCATGTTTTGTGTGTATATGTGTATGCACATACACAATTTTTCCATCATGAATACAACCAGAACAAAAGGCTCAATTTCAAGGGACGGAAGGAATGCAAATGAAAGGATGGATGCATCAATAAAAAGAGCACCTGAGCCCCCACTTTTCACCGTTGGCCAGCTTATTTGCTGTACTGCTTTTAAATTTCAGGGAATATTCATTGCAACTTATAGTTCTGCGTATTTAAATATATCTGTAAAAGAGCTCCAGAGCTTTAGTGTGGTAGTATGTGTATACGTGCCTGATGGGGTAAAATGAGATACTGCACATCTGTAATCCCAAACTCTGAGTCTAGAAGAGTGTTTCTAACCTTAGCAACTTTAAAATATCTGGACATCAACTCCTAGTATTCTGAGAATTGACATCCACGCATCTTCAAGTTGCCCAAGGTTGAGAAGCCTTGGTCTACAATTACTCTACCTTCCAGCAAAGGATATATTTTTTAAATTTATGTTCCATTTCCTGCTCTGCTCTACCAAATCCCCTAGAATTAAGCTCCTGTCTGACAGTGTGTGACCTCTGTCTCTTTTCTCCTTCAGAATGAACGGGAACAGATCATGACCACCAATGTTTGGCTCAACCAGGTAAACTTCTATGGGAATCTCTAATATCGTTTAGAACTCTGAAGTGTATACATTCAATAATAATAATAATAATAATAATAATAATAATAATAATAATAATAATAATAATAATAATAATAATAATAATAATAATAATAATAATAATAATAATAACAACAATAAAGTTGGAAGGGACCTTGGAGGTCATCTAGTCCCACCCCCTGCTCAGGCAGGAAACCCTATACCATTTCAGACAAATGGCTGTTCTCAGTTGCTATTCATCCCTTTGGGAGTGACCTTTTACACAGCTTACATCTGAACCCCTAGATCTGAAATTTCAGTCCCAGGAGTTTCAATGAATCCCACGGACCTTCCAAACTGGAAACGGTGGTGGACATTTTTTTCCCTCTCTGGCAGCGGACAATTCCAGATGAGGATACTTCATGAGAGCTGGGAAGTTCTGCTACCCTGTATATAATTCATGTTTTCATCAAGAGTCAGCTTTTTGCCAAATACAACTTTATGTTTCGTACTGTAGGTATGATTTAAACAAACCAGCATTACCATCCGCAGAAAAACGCAGCCCAAAATTGTTAGCAATTTGTGCCTCCACCAGCAAAAGCTGCGATAGTCTAGAAAGGACGCAACTGACAGCGCCTTTTAAACCTGACAGTTTAATGGAAGGCTTTGGGTTTTGTGAGTTGCCCTGGCTCATTCATGCGTGAAACGCCTCAAGTGATATGGAATTTAACTACAAGAGGGTGAGGCATTTAACCCTGTCCTTAAATCCCACATCAGTCATGCTGCGTGCATTTGAGGAAGGGGGCTGCTGATGTCTACCTTGAAATTGTCCGAAGGTGCATCCAGACCCTTTCTGAATTTTGTGCAAAGCAGGGACAGATAAGATAAGATAACCTTTATTGTCATTTTTTTTACTGTTGCTATGTGCTGCTTTTAAGGAATGGACCGATTATCGCTTAGCTTGGAAACCGTCAGAATATGAAGGCATCCACAAACTCAGGATACCGGCTAAGAAAGTGTGGCTCCCGGACATTGTGCTGTACAATAAGTAAGTTGGTGTCTCTTCATAAGATAAGATTATGCATGGAGTGTCTCTCCCGCTTCATGGCCAATGTTAGTTTGAGATTAATTTTTGTTTAAAAAAAATAATGTTTGCAATCAACGTTCAAGACAATCATTCTTAGGACCAAACTAGGTATTTTTTTGCTTCCTAATGGAATACACTTTGTTGATTGCAGAATTGTGAGTCTGGAAGAAAGTGTTCAGTCCTAAATTGTTTTAATTGCTTAATTATAAATGGATGTTCCCCTCAGGAGAGCATTAATAGCATTAAAAGATTCACACCAGCTATAAACTCGTGTTAAAATCCATGATATAGTCTGGGGGGTCTCCAAACTTGGCAGCTGTAAGACTTGTGGGCTTCAACTCCCAAAATTCCCTAGCCTGGCTGGGGCTGGCTGGGGAATTCTGGGAGTTGAAGTCCACAAGTCTTAAAGTTGCCAAGTTTGGAGAGCCCTGATATATTCCATGCTATTGAGTCAATGTGGATCGTGGCAGCCCATCGTCTTGTTAAAGAAATAACTAAAAATGGTATTTTTTTTTATGCTTTTGCTTTTGGGCTTCATTAGTGCGGATGGTACCTACGAAGTCTCCGTCTACACAAATGTGATTGTTCAGCACAACGGAAGCACTTTATGGATGCCGCCAGCCATTTACAAAAGTGCCTGCAAGATCGAGGTGAAGCATTTTCCCTTCGACCAACAAAACTGCACCCTCAAATTCCGCTCGTGGACTTACGACCACTCTGAAATTGATATGATTTTGAAAACCGGCTCGGCCAGTATGGATGACTTCACCCCCAGCGGGGAGTGGGACATTGTGGCCCTCCCAGGACGAAGAACGGAAAACCCTTTAGATCCAAACTACGTGGATGTGACCTATGACTTCATCATCAAAAGGAAGCCTCTTTTTTATACCATCAACCTCATTATACCTTGTGTGTTGATCACATCCTTGGCCATCTTGGTCTTCTACCTGCCATCTGATTGCGGAGAGAAGATAACCCTGTGCATCTCTGTCCTGCTGGCTTTGACCGTCTTCCTGCTCCTGATTTCCAAAATCGTCCCTCCAACTTCCCTTGACGTTCCCCTGATTGGGAAGTATCTGATGTTCACCATGGTGTTGGTGACGTTCTCGATTGTGACCAGCGTCTGCGTGCTGAATGTCCACCACAGGTCTCCCAGCACCCATGCGATGCCTCCGTGGGTCAAGGTGGTCTTCCTTCAGAGGCTGCCAAGCTTCCTCTTCATGAGGAGACCACACAACCAGTCAGCAAGTCAACGGTTGAGCAACCGCAAGAAGAACAAAGCGGAGTTCTCCAACACATACAGAGATTGCACTTACTTTGTGAACACAGCAGCAGGCCAAAGATACAACGTGAAGCTGACGGACAACCCGGATCACATCAGCAGCCATCAAGACCTGAGGTTACGATCATCAGTGAAGTTTTCTCCCGAGGTCCGAGAAGCCATTGAGGGAGTCAGCTTCATAGCAGACCACATGAGGAGCGAGGATAACAATGAGAGTGTAAGTGACACACACACCACTCTGCTGCCTCCTCCTCCTCCTCTTCCTCCCCCTCCTAAAATCCTAGAATTTCCTTTCTCTCTGGAGCTTGAGACATTTGTTCTCTCGTGCAGAAGGAAGATAAAGACACGATCACTCATTTTGAGGGATGAGTATTGGGTTGCTTGTTGGACAGATTGGCTACCATGGAGATGGTTGCAAGAGGCAATCAACTCTTAGCAGAAGGGAGCTCTTCTGAATTCTTGTCAAACATGCAGAGGAGGTTTACTCTTGGAACATAGAATAATAAGATTGGAAGGGACCTTGGAGGTCTTCTAGACTAACCCCCTGTTCAAACAGGAGTCCCTATGCCATTCTGGACAAATCGTTGTCCAGCCTCTTCTTAAAAAACTCCAGTGACGGAGCATCCACAACTTCTGAAGGGAAGCCGTTCCACTGATTCATTGTTTTCACTGTCAGGAGATTTCTCCTTAGTTCTTACCTTACTCCTAATTAAGACCTACTGGAAAACAAAAACAGACAACCCAGTTTCTTCCATATGAGAATAAAAGGGTTGAAAACTTCACCCTCCCTCTCTCTAGTAGGAACAGCTGCATTATTAACTTGTCACTCTTATTTTTAAAAGAGGTACCTTCTCACTGTAAAATATTAACAAACGTTGTATGAAGAAAAATACCAAGAATCCATATTTTTTTTAACTGAAATACACAATTAGCAAGCTCAGTCCTGATTAGTTTTTTGAAGGGTGGAGGAAATTAAGGTTTCTCTCTTCTCTTCTCTTCTCTTCTCTTCTCTTCTCTTCTCTTCTCTTCTCTTCTCTTCTCTTCTCTTCTCTTCCTCTCCTCTCTCTTTCCCTCTTCTCTGTGTGAATTTGAAGCATTTGTTTCTACCCATTTTTTTTTTTAGTCTTCATTTTCCCAGTTCATTATTACAGGGGCTGATTCTTGAATTGCAAAGAGGAAGCCATGGAAGACTATTGAAAAAACTGAGCTGGGATGAAAGCAAGAGATAATGTCATAATGGACAGTTTATTAAAGATATTTAATTGGTTTGTTTTTCCAGGTCATTGAAGACTGGAAATACGTGGCCATGGTGGTGGACAGGCTGTTCCTCTGGATATTTGTCTTTGTGTGTGTGCTGGGAACCACTGGATTATTCCTGCAGCCCCTTTTTCAAAACCACCTGCCTGCCATGAGCCCATAAGTTGAGCTAAATCTAACTCCAAAGACTGCGTGTTCACAGGATGGGAAGTTCCGAGTTCCACAGTTTCAATTTCAAGAAGATTTATACAGACCTTGGTTGGTTTGTTTTTTTACTGCCTCTTCCCAGTTAAACATGAATAATCCATGTAACACCGTTACCGAGAAGACCATCTACACAGAGTAGGTTGAAAGACGTAGGCAAACTGTAACATGTAATCACATGGCATTAAATGTCCAAGGATTGTGTATTAAAAGAGTATTTTACTTAAGTATTTCGTGTGGGAAAGATTTTGTTATGTCACTTCGCTTTCTGTTGCTCCATTTTTTCTTTCCATTTTACAAAACTGGTACATGCATCATGCTACAGATATATACTTCCTCCTTCCCCAAGGCTTACGTAGTACCCTATATTCACGACTGGGCAAAATGGAACCCTAACCTGCTCTGATTAATGAGTCTGTAGGCTGTTAAGTGCAAAAGCGATTAAGGGGTGCTTCAGACTAAGGAAGGTCTGGAAACCAGCACTATCTTGGCAGCATTTTTAATATTTATTTTGTTGGCCCAAAGAAACACTTTGCGATAGAGTACATGCGCTCTGTGAGTACACAGCAAGTCCTTGAGTTAAGACCACTTGTTTAGTGACTGTTCAAAGTTAGGGCAGCACTGAAAAAAGAGACATGACTGCTCCTCGTACTTACAACCATCACAGTGTCTCTGAGTTCATGTGATCAAACTATGAGCACTTGGCAAACAACACGTATTTGTGATGGTGGCCATGTCCCAGGGTCATGTGATCACCACTGCAATCTTCCCAGCTAGCTTCTGACTATCAAAGCTTAGTTTAGTGATCCCAACTATAGTCGTATGTTGAGGACAATCTATAGATCAGGGCCCAATGCAGGACCTCCACATTCAGGCTTGGCTTGTATATTGTGCCAAACCACGGGCATTTTTTACTCGTGGTTTAACAAAACTGTATCACATTCATCATCCAAACATCATGGCTTATAAACCACAATAGGTACGTTCTGAGGCATAAGCAAGCTATCTTATGGCTTGGCATAGCAGGAGAATCAAATCACAAACTTCACATTCCCTTTTAGCTCAAGGTCTACCGTGAGGCGACTTAAATCTGCGATACGTTCTCCCCATACTTTTTCCTAAAAGCAGCTGTTAGGCTCCGATTTGTAGGAGACAAAGCTATGGAATACGAGGCTCTCAAAAATAAATAAATAAAAAGCACTATGAAATCATGAACTTTGATGAACCCGATAAATCAATTATCCACATCTGCAAAGCAAGAAGAAGAAAAAAATCAGTACCTACAATAAAGGGAGACGCTCTACTTTTGAAAAATTTGGTGTGTGTGTGTGGGGGGAGTGTGACGAAGGATTTCACCTGCCTGGTTGACATAGACAAAAATATTCATTTCCTAAAAAGATGAGGTTAGAAGTAAAGCAGCATCCCGCAAATCCTAACTCTCATTCTCCAAAATCAACACAACTCTTTTCAGTCCGTCTCACAAAGCCCAAAGGAGCATCTTTCTTATACATAGAACGATAGTCCGTCAACCTCCTCGTTAACTGCTGAATTTGTGTTAAAATGTCAGAAGCACAGAGAGATTGATCGGCCTTAAGAGAGGTCACTAAGAATGCTGGAGACGGTCATTCAAAAAAGAGGGTCACAGTTTTTTTTGTACGGCCAAAGACCACACTACAATTTTGCTGACCCAGAAGGACCCACGCTTCAAAAAATGGCTGAGGAACAACAAAGGCAACCCATGGATTTCTTGCATGGACATGTAAAGGTAAACTAAGTCCAATCGATGCTTCTTATTCTGTGTATTTAATCAATTCATCGGACAGGACAACAGGGCACACCTATTGGGGTGGCCAAAATCACACAACTGGGTCTCACTTATTTTTGGCCCTGGGATGGGGGGGAATTCACTGGAGAAAGCAATTCTGTTTGGAAGAGTAAGCGGTAAAAGGAAACCAGGATGCCAAAGAACACGGTGACTGGGCACCATCAAAGCGGACACTATGCAGAGCATCACAAAACTCAAAGAAATAGAGGCATCCCTCGATTTACAACAGTTCATTTAGTGACCGTTCAAAGTTACAATAGCCCTGAAGAAAGTAACTGTAGAAGAAAGATGTGGAGAGACCTGACCCACAGAATCGCCAAGAGTTGGACATGACGTGAGTGGATAGCATCCTCGTCATTATCGGGGCGGTGGCTTCAGACTATCCCCAAGCTTTTTCTGGGAGGACTTGCAACTGTGCCTCTCATCAAGAGAGAGAAAAAATGGGACTTGACTTCTCTGCTTTAAGCACACCCACTACTACACAACCCCCCAGCCATTAATTATTTCCACAAAGCAACTTCATGAACTGCTCCCATGGGGCTGTTTGGCTCCTGGGCTTGACAGGCTGGCCCAAGCGCCACGTTCCAGCCATAAGTCATCCTCACCACCCGGGGTCCAGCATCAGCTAATTCATTAACAGGGTTTGCCAGCCACGTCTGCTCCAAAAATCTTATTTGCAGGCAAGCCAGCTCAGCAACCACAATTCCATTATCCTGTTTTCATTTCATCAGGCTTATTTTATTTTTTGGTGGGTAGGAGAATAGAGAAAACTTTGGCATGGAATTCTGAGGATGGGTTGAATCCTGCCCTGCACGGATAACAGACAAATTAACCCAGCTTCTACGGTACAGGTGCCAGCCTCTCCTTTTCTGCCCATGCAGCCGTGTGCCCGTCCCTCGCTGGGGGCTGTGAGCAAAGGGGCAGGGCTGTCATTAGAGAGAAAGAGAGAAGAAAGAGAAGGAGCTGGCAAACACAGAAGTCCACTTCCCGGGTGCTGACGGTTGCCCGTGTCTAATGAACGCCTCCTTCCGAGTTCAGCCTTCCTTCCCTCCTTAAAGTCCCAGCGGGTAAAATGCCACCAGCTGACTCTGTTTCCAGGAGGGTTTATGGCTGAGTGGCAAATTCAGAACGCCATGGCGAGGCGGTCTGGCATGCTGATCGCATTGCTTTTCCTCTTCTTCTTCTTGAAAGGTGAGGAAGATTTTTCTGCCTTTGCCTTCGTTTTGTGTGGTTTGTGTGGAGTTCGAACAGGAGATGGGAAGACCTTCACAAGAGCTCAGAGGTGCCTTTTAAGTAATCCTGGGGTTTGCACCATTTTAGTATGTGGTGCAGAGTTTCTCTCTTCCCTTTTGCCGATGGTCTTGAATAGCGGAGTTTACAGTTCTCGTAAACGTTTAGGGACTGGCTTTGTACATTGAATTGGGAAAGTGTGCAGCAACCGTTTCTTCTAAGCTTTAAATTTCAGCAACCATATGTTGGTTAGGAAGTCCAATTGGATGAGATAGTTGCTGTGAACAGTGAGTGTTCAAATAAACTCAACAGGTAAACTGGCCGGGTAAAGAAATTCTCCCTTTTTGTAACACTGTAAACTCTTAATTTGCCTTTTTTTTTTTTTTTAATCATACCTGTATTTCTTTACCCATTGGACGGAGCCAAGGGTTTACATCTGGCCACTAAATGCTCAGCTCCACCCAGTGGGTAAAGAAATACAGATATGATAAAACAAGGCAAGTATAAAAAAGCATTTTATGCCAAAGACAATATTTAATATTCACAAGAGTGCCTGGAGACTATTAGTAAAGATATCTTTAAGTTAAAATTCTATGCATCCGAGAAAATAGACTATTTTGCACCTTGAGAGGGTTGTCTTTGAAGAATTTTAATACACACACACACACACACACACACACACACACACATATACACAAAGTGACCCAGAATTTAATACCTTTTTAGCAAAGAGAACATTGCAACTTTCTTTTTTCCAAGTAAGATAAAAAAATGTAAAAGTTCATGGAATTCAAATGTCTGAAAGAGGATGGCTCAGTTATCAGTAGCATATAACATTAAGGATAAGTTAAATACATTATTTTTAAAGGAGTTTTAAATAATAGTTTTTTTCCCTTTCATCCTAGTCACTGTTAGGTGTTCAACTTTATCCAAATGAATATGTGGTTATTTTTGTATTTATAGTTTAAGCATTATTTATTGAGAAGGAGCTGCTTCAATTATCCTAACACAGCTTTCTGAACTAAAAAAAATTGAGCTATTTAAAGTCTCTGAAAATTCTATTCACCCGAAACAATTCTTCAGTCTTCAGTTATAATTATAATTAGTCTCTTCTTGAAACTAATCAAGGAGAGAGGCGACCTGGAATTAAGGAGAAACTTCTTAACAGTGAAAACAATTAACCAGTGGAACAACTTGCCTCCAGAAGTTGTGGGTGCTCCATCACTGGAGGTTTTTAAGAAGAGGCTGGACAGCCACTTGTCTGAGATGGTATAGGGTCTCCTGCCTGAGCAGGGGGTTGGACTAGAAGACCTCCAAGGTCCCTTCCAGCTCTATTCTAAATCTGAACCTGAATAACTTATTTGCTCATGCAAACGCTGTGTCCTCAGAGCAACGGGAGAAGTGGCTTTAGAGGAAGATAAATTCCCATCAGACCACTGACTCAAATTCTTCAGACTTTCAGACTTCTCTGTGCAAGCTTTTCTCTAGAATCTTTTGAGGCACCGAGGAGGAGCTGAGGTCGTGTATAAGAGCTTTTCAGCTCCTACTTTCCAACAGCAGCTGCCATCTCTCCTTCCAGAAGGGCACCCTATTCAACCAACACGGCTTGGCATATATAGGCAAACAGTGCCCCTTCTTTCCATCTTGACAGTGGTATGAAGGGGAACACTTCCTGCTTCCTTGCTTCGTTTCTTCTCTTCTTTTCGCCCTAGTTTTCTCATTTTCCCTCAGTGAATTTCTTCCAGTTATAACCTTCCCAAACTTAGCTTGCAAGAGGATTTTGATTCAGAATTCCCTTTGGGTGTGGTTTAGGGACAACCACTAAATATTTCAATATGTATTAATGCACATTTTAGCAGCACTCTCTCTTTCTCTCTCTCTCTATATATATATATATCTTTCTGTCTCATCTTTATCATCTCTATATATCTATCTTTCTATATCGCTCTGTCTCATCTTTATCTATTTATCGTATCTATCTAATCATCTTTCTATCCATCTGCAATTCTGATGAAGTCTTTAAATCATTTCATGGATTATTATCTGCTTGAGAAAATGTACATTAGACAAAGATGTTTAATCTATTGGCAAGGTATCATTTCATCTCTGGTTATGTTCCGCATATGATAAGCTAGCAAGGGCCTTCTGTTGATGCAAGAATGCATAGTACAAAATGTTTTATTACTATGAATTTATTTTTTGACGACTAAAGCAATAAAGCAAGCCCATTCATGCAAGAAAAAAAAAATCTAATACTAGATATAAATGGATCCAATATAGAGTTGTACCATTCCAAATCAAGACCATTTACCTAACATAAAACAAGTGCCTTTGCCAGATTAGCCTATTTTTCCCTAGGTTTGTTTGTTTTTTTAATTAAGTTGCTTTTTTTCCAAGGTTTTAATTTACCAGGGAGAGCAAAAAGAAAACGCACAAACAAACCCACAAGAAGCAGGTCCAGATTAATTCCATCTCTCAAAAAGACATTGCAAATTGTGCTTTCTGTGCCTGCCACATTGGCATTAAGGAAATTAAATTGGATCACTCCCTCCTTCTGGATAATTGGAGGAAGCGAGTTTGTTAGTCTGCAATAGCCAAAAATCAGAAGACCGAAAGGACCTTTTCAGACATGTACATTTTATTAAAAAGCAGCAGCTTCGGGGGAACCACAACTCACTTCGGCCATTCCATGCATCTGATGAAGTGAGCTGTACGTCTCTGAAGCTTATGTCTTTGGATAAAAATCTATTAATCTGAAAAGATGCTACCATATTCCTTCGGGGTAATGAACTCTGAGCCATTGTCTTAGATCCCAATTTGCCCTCTGGTAGATTTTGGTAATGGCGGCGGGGATGGTTTTAGGGAACCCAGAACAAGAGCCGGGGTGGCGAATTGATTAATCTCCAGAGAAGATTTCCTGCATAGCAGAAAAATCATTGCTTTGTTGCAAAGGCCACGCTTGTGCGTACAACAGAGCCCAGGGATGAGCCAAGATCTTAGCCTCTAGCTTTAAAAGATGAGATAAGGTCATCCTCGACTTATAACCACAACAGAGCCCAAAGTTTCTGTTGCTAAGTGAGACATTTGTTAAGCAGGTTTGGCCCCATTTTACAAGCTTTCTTGCCACAGTCTGTTAAGGGAATCACTGCAGTTGTAACACGGTCGTTAAGAGAATCTGGCTTTCCCCATTGACCTTGCTCGTCAGAAGGTCTCAAAAGGGGATCACGTGACCCTGGGACACTGCAACCGTCATAAAATAAGAGCCAGTTGCTCAGCATCCAAATTTCGAACATGTAACCATAAGGTGCAGCAACTGTTATAAGTGTGCAAAACATTGTAACTTCAAACGGTCACTAAATGAACTGTTGTAAGTCGAGGACTACATGTAGGTATATTTTCACCCCCTCCCCCCAGCATACATCCAGGTATGGTTCATAGCTGGTGTAAAAGCCTATAGAATTGCTTTTAGATAGAGGCAAAGAGCAGGCTTCCCTAATTAGCCTAGTGGTCAGTTCTACTTGTTAGCAGGTTCAATACTCAGAGCAGTATAAGGAAAATTTGTGGTATGTTTTCCAGGCATGTTTTGTTCCGACAACGAGCACCGGCTGTATAACGAATTGTTTGCCAATTATAACAAAATCATCAGGCCTGTTGAAAATGTATCTGATCCCGTCATGGTTTGGTTCGAAGTGTCTTTGTCACAGCTGGTCAAAGTGGTGAGTAACTGGAGAGCCTTTTATCTCAGAAAAATCTGGTCGAGCGTCCTCAGTATTTTCCATTTCCCCCCCAGTTTAATCCGTAGCAGTGCGATTCCCTAGAGTGTCTTATTCAAGTACTAACTGCTGGCTGTTTTAGATCAGATGCTCAGCCGAGCTTTATATAATTTAGGTTTTAAATATGGTACATGCATTTTTTTTCTCCCTCAGGACGAAGTGAACCAGATTATGGAGACTAATTTATGGCTGAAGCATGTAAGTAAAGAACAAAAAAGTTCTGTTTAAAAAAAAATATGGGGAGAAGAAAAAAGTGAAATGATGTGTAAGAATTTTTAGGTTTCTTAACTTTTTTTTGGGGGGGGGCAACACACACGAACTTACTTAGACACGCACATCCAAACAGTTTTTAAAATAAATAAGAGTTATACCTGAGATTGATGGCTTGGAAGTGGATTCAAGAGTTTTAGACACTTTTAATACACTGCTGACACCTAGTGGTCAAGAATCTTAGGACTACAATAGGGATCAGGAAATTTGTCATTAAGCAGTCATAAGTCAGAATCAGATTAGAGCTGGAAGGGACCTTGGAGGTCTTCTAGTCTAACCCCATGCTCAAGCAGGAGACCCTATACCATTTCAGGCTGGTGGCTGTCCAATTTCTTCTTAAAAACCTCCAGTGATGAAGCACCCACAACTGTCCTCATTGTTAGGAAGGTTCTCCTTAATTCCAGCTTGCTTCTCTCCTTGATTAGTTTCCATCTGTTGTTTCTTGTCCTGCCTTCTTCTTCTTTGGAACATAAGTTGACCCCCTCTTCTTTGTGGCAGCCCCTCAAATACTGGAAGACTGCTATCAAGTCCCCCCCTAGTCCTTCTTTTCTCTAGACTGACCATATCCAATTCCTGCAACCGTTCTTCATATATTTTAGTCTCCAGGCCTTGAATCATCTTAGTTGCTCTTCTCTGCACTTTTCCCAAAGTCTCAACATCTTTTTTGTAATGTGGTGACCGAAACTGGACATGGGATTCCAATTGTGGCCTTACTAAGACTTTATAAAGCGGTACTAATAAGTTAAGCATCATGTCACATACCCGATTTTTACAACCTGGCTGGCTGGGGAATTCTGGGAGCTGAAGTCCACAGGTCTTGAAGTTGTCAAGCTTACACACCCCTTGAAACTTTTAAGACTTGCGGACTTCAACTCCCAGAATTCCCCAGCTGGCTTTGAAGTCCACAGGTCTTAAAGTTGCCAAGGTTCGACATCCCTGCTCTGAAGTGAGGGTCTCCTTTGTCTTTTGTAAAACAAGAGGCTGCTTGTGTTACGTTTTTGGAGAGAAAAATCACAAACACACTCACCCACTTGCTTGGAAGGTCAAACTGGTCTTGGTCACAGGAAAAGAGTTGTTTGGGGTTCAACAAGAGGCAGCCCCTGTCTCTATCAAACCTGCTTCTTCTGGCCTCTCTCACAGGGAAGGCAGAAAGACTACAAGGGGGCGGGGAGAGAGAGAGGTGTTCACAATTAGATGCACTTCTTTTAAAGGCCTACCTGGCCCTCTATTTTAAGTCTACTAAATTCTCTTCCTCTACTGGTCAACTCTTAATGAATTGTTGCCTTGGGTTGCATTGCATTTGCAAGCTTATTTGTACTTTTTTTTTTTTTTTGGGAAACACATAAATGCTGCTCTCTGAAGTGGTATCCGCGACAGGGGGTGGGTATCGCTTGCAAGGAGCAAATCCCAGTGTGGTTGGCCCACTTTTATTTGCAGCGATTTGCAGAAATGTTCCTGCCTGTAAAAAGCAACAAACATGCTCTCTATCCATCATTAGCTGGGGGATTTATTTAGTTTTTAAATTCTACCACCTGGCTTTTTCCCAGCTCTGCTTTTATGGTCTTAAGCTGGAACTGAAGAAGTCTGGGAATTGAAGTCCACACTTCCTAAGGTGTGGCTAGCACAATGTTTCTCAACCTTAACTGCTTGAAGACAGGGGACGTCAATTCCCAGAATTCCTCAGCTGGCCGTGCCTTTGATTGCCAAATGCCTAATTGTGATTCGGAGGAGGATAGGGGGGTAGAACAACGGTTGTAACTTTGAGGATGGGTCGTAAGCCACTTTTTCCAGGTCCATTGTGACTCCCTGCAGGATGCTTCCTTGTCTTTAAGATGCTATAAGGCACTTTTCTCTTGAGGGTTCGTCTTTGGGTCAACCTGAAATACCTCACATTTTTCTTTGACCAGATTTGGAACGATTACAAACTCAGATGGAATCCAGACAAGTACGGTGGTGTGCAGTATGTCCGAGTGCCGTCCAATAAGATCTGGAAGCCGGATATCATGTTATATAACAAGTAAGATTACAGAATCAGATTAAATTTTCTTCCCATAACATACCCACTCTAGTTAGTTACTATCCCAGAGGGATGATTGTAACATTTTCCGAGCAGAACACACTGCACTACTGGGTCAAATCTCAATATTTTGGGAAGCCTTCATGATTCCCCCCCCCCAAGAAATAGCAGCAGCACTTAGACTTATATACCGCTTCACAGGGCTTTTACAGCCCTCTCTAAGCGGTTTACAGAGTCAGCGTATTTCCCCCCAACAATCTGGGTCCTCATTTGACCAATCTCGAAAGGACGGAAGTCTGTGTCTACCTTGAGCCAGTCAGGATCGAACTGCTGGCAGTGGGCAGAATTAGCCTGCAATATTGCATTCTAACCACTGCACCACCACGGCTCTTAAATATCTGGTATTTCATGAGCACTCCCTCTCTCTTTCTCTCTATATGTGCATGTATATGTGTATGAGAGGGAGAGAGGGGGGGGAGGCATGACTTAATTACACTAGTAGTATTTTCCCAATCACCAGATAGGGAGCGATAGGCACGACTGCTGCAGTCAATACACTTTTGAGAGCTGTGTTCTGTGTTGCTCAACATTGACCCAAAGGTGCTGTCAGAACTGAAGAAGCTTCTTGGACGAGAAGCGGAAACGTCCAGTTGCTTTTTTTTTTTTTTAAGGCACTTTTGGGACAACCAAACCATGACTGAGAATCTCCGTAGACATGCCCAACATTGAGTTGATGCTTGCATGTCACGGCAGCAGAGCCTAAGAGCTATAGTTGAGGATCCTTCTTCCCCACTGATATTTTGCCAGGATAGGTTGCTCAGTCACTTTTATAACCGATCCCAACTGCCAGAACATATTCTACGCTCAACCCGTTATTTCAAATGTGTTTGACAGTGCAATTGGAGACTTCCAGGTGGACGACAAAACGAAAGCCTTGCTCAATTACACTGGAAATGTCACATGGATGCCTCCGGCCATATTTAAGAGCTCATGTAAAATAGATGTGACTTACTTTCCCTTCGACTACCAGAACTGCACCATGAAGTTTGGCTCTTGGACCTACGACAAAGCTCAGATCGACTTAGTCCTCGTTGGCTCCACCATGAACCTCAAGGATTACTGGGAAAGTGGGGAGTGGGCCATTATCAACGCCCCCGGCTATAAGCATGACATCAAGTACAACTGCTGCGACGCCCTCTACCCAGACATCACCTACTCTTTGTACATGAGACGTCTGCCCTTGTTTTATACCATCAACATGATCATCCCATGCCTTCTGATTTCCTTCTTGACCGTCTTGGTGTTCTATCTTCCGTCAGACTGTGGTGAGAAAATAACTCTGTGCATATCGGTCCTCTTGTCCTTGACGGTTTTCCTCCTGGTCATAACGGAGACCATTCCGTCCACGTCACTGGTGATCCCGCTGATTGGAGAGTACCTCCTCTTCACCATGTTGTTTGTCACTCTCTCCATCGTCATCACTGTCTTTGTACTTAACGTCCACTACAGAACTCCCAGGACGCACACCATGCCCGAGTGGGTGAAGATGGTTTTCCTCAACTTTCTCCCCCGCATCATGTTCATGACGCGGCCCCCCAGCAATGAAGACGAGGGCAGACAGGAGAAAGTGAAGCCTTCTTCCAATGCAGAGCTGTCGCCTTTGAACTTCATCCACATGCCTGACAGCAGGTGCTGTCAAGACTGCTTCTCATGCAGAGGGTTTACACATGCGTGTTGCCTGCATGAGCACAAAACGTACTTGAAGGGGGCCGGCAACCTGACGCAGAGCTCCAGTTCTGAGTCCATGGATGCTTTGTTTTCATCTTCGTTTATATCGCCAGAAATGAGAGATGTGATGGACAGCATCGAATACATTGCTGAAACCATGAAACTGCAGAATAAGGCCAAGGAGGTATGGGTGTATTTTAATTCCCACTTTACACAACATACTTGAGGGGGCCTCATGCTGGCAAGGCCACACTGTAAACCAGGGGTGTCCAACCTTGGCCAATTTAAGACTTGTGGGTTTCAACTCCCATGCTGGCTGATGAATTCTGGGAATTGAAGCCCATAAGTCTTAAAATGGCCAAGATTGGACAACTGTGGTGTCAACGAATAGCTCTGCACCATCTCCATTTTGGCCATTTCCCTATCTCACCAAAGTAGCATCTGCTCTGATTGACCACGATCTTGTGTAGTCTCAGGCGATGTCTACTTTCTACCAGGCACCTGTGGAAGTATCCAAAAACAGAACAGCTCGTTGGATCTTCTGCAGGCAATAAAGATGCGCCATTTGTGACTTGCAAGATGGAATGGTCACAGTGCTTAAGACACAGAAACCAACACAAAAAGAAAAACAAAAAACCACACAATATTTTATTTCTTTAACAATAAGTAGAAAAGAGATATATTTTTTTTATAAAGGAAATAGGGGAGACACCTATTCACCAAAACTTGTGATTAGAGATCAAGTTGGTTTATAGTGATCTAAACATTTGTTTGAAACCAAAGAGGAATATTTTTGCAAATTATCTTCCACAGAAACAGGTTCATCCATAATTTTAACGCCTTTCAATTTCCATGGAATAGTTCACCTTCCCTTATTTAACAAGTGCATCCTCAGGGTTAAAAAGATAACCAAATTAGGCAAGGAAGAAAGTCAGGAGCCAAAGACTTGTCATTATTTTTCATTTAAGTTCCCCCCCCAAGTTAGATTTGAGATAGAAGATCTGAGGATCCGTCTTCTGCAGATGTTCCACATAAGCCTTGTTTTGAAACTAATTATTGTACTGTCTGCAGACAACTGTGCCAATGGCTTTGAAATATGCACAGCAGACCCACAAAATAGATTATTCAAAAATTGATATAATTTTTTTGCTTATTTCTTCCAGACTCAAGATGACTGGAAATATGTTGCCATGGTAATTGATCGTATTTTCCTGTGGGTGTTTATTCTCGTGTGTATTTTGGGGACAGCAGGATTGTTCCTGCAACCACTGCTGATCAAAGATGAAGTTTAAACAAGGTGACACAGCAAAAAATGACTTTTCTTTTCCTTCTTGGGTGTCCAAACACATTACACTGATGTTGAACTACTCATTTCTGCTTGAGTTCCAAAATAAAGATACAGAAGAACATATAGAAGTGAAAACAACTGATTTGTATTATTCTGAGCTATTGTATAAGACTGAAGGATTTTTATGTCTAGGTTTTTCCTTTTTTGAGAGTGAGAGAATTTTTATGGTTGTCAGATTAAGCCTTAAAATAGTACCAATTTATTCTGCAGAAGGTTGGACAAGGAGAGTCAAGACCATCTCATTAATACAGAAATGCAGATCCCTGCAATTTTAACAAACCATATATTAAAATCAGATAACTAGGGGATGACAGCAGCAGTACCAATATATAAGGGAGGAAGCCGAGCAGATCCAGCTAACTATGAGACCTATCAGTTTCTTGAGTGCCTGAGCTGGAAATATTTAGCATCACTGGAATCGGAGGCATAATTGGACTAATACAAGCCAAACCCCTAGGATGCTTACCACAGATCCTCTTTGTTCTACAAAAGCATTTGCACCAATTAAAATTTCCTCACGATGTGGCCTTGCAAACCAACTTGCCACAGCTATGCCAAGAGGAACAACAAAAGGAACTTATGCACATTCCAAGGAGCTGAACTCGAAAAGGCCATTTCTTAAAAATTAGGAGTTAACTGGAACCAACCGTTCAAATTCCCTGCTCATCCAGATTCATAATAATTTATTTTTTAAAAAAGCAGATAGAGCAGAAGAAAGGCTCTCTTTGTGTGGGAGAGAAGTAGAAGAAACCAAAGGAAGCGCATGTACATCCATGGGGTCCTTGGTGCTTTCTGAGCTTGGATGTTTTCTTGCAGATGTTTCATTACCAAACTAGCTAACATCATCCATGATAAAAGGGAGTGGAGTTTGCTCTCATCTTAGTTGGGTAGTTAACTCAGACAAAAGTAAATAGCCTAATCAAGGAAGCACCAAGACTGCTCCCACCAGCACTGACAGGGCAACCCACTAGTATATAAAATATATTGGATTACTATATGTCAGCCCTGACCCCATATTTCAACCCTGAACTACAAATATTCTCTTTTATCGATACGTACCTCCATTTTACATTACCAAGTCAAACTGAGGGTTTGGTCAAGGGCTTCAAATAAATCTTTGAGAAGCAAACTAGAAGGAAAAGGGAACATTACTAAGGATTTGGAGAATTGTTTATTAACATGGGGCATTGCAACAGACAAATGCAAATAAGATGGTAGTAAGCATTGGTTTTCAGCTAAATCAAATGAATAGACCAGGGATGATTTTCCATTAAAGGTAACAAATCTCGGCTACTTCTATTAAAAAGGCTGAGAGGAAGATACAAAAAGCTCGAAGCAACGCAGAGAAATATTAAGGAATCTTTAATTAACCCACTTTCCAACTGAAGGCTTCCGAATGAAATTCATTATATCATTTAAAAATTTCCCTCAGATTTACAAACTTAGTAATAGCAAGTATCAAATGCAAAGTTTAATTTATTGTCTATAATGATCACCCTTAAAGTGCATTCAATATACATTTCTAAAATCTAAAAATAAACCTGATTTTTAAAAAATATTTTAAAAATTCCCAGCTATACACAAAACACAACTAGAACAGTGAAGAACCCCAGGTCATATCACCACAAACATTCATTTCTGAACTACTGTATAATTGGCCCAAAAGGTTTCCAACTGTCTACCATCTCTCTAAAAGTGTTTTAAAAGTCTGTTTAAATGATATTAAAATCGTATTTACTGTAATCTACCTTTCCTGTAGCATATTTTTCATTCCATGATTTGACTGTTGATTCTGATTTGAGGTCTACTTATATAGCAGATTTTCTTCACAGAACATGGGAGGCATTTGTGCCTAATGAAAAATGTATAAAGGAGCACGCCCCAGATACTTCACGGCAACTTCTATAATCAACACATCTTATTCAGCAAATGGATTAGACTGTGAAGTCAAACAAAATCTTCTAAGAAAGGAATAATGAATTGCTTCTGTAAGGCTACGAAGAAAACTGCACGGGAGTTGAGCCGGATTTTAGGACGTCTTTACTTTCTTACAATCACAGAAATTGCTAGCAGACTTCAGATCCTTCGGTTATCACAAGAAATTAAAAATTGGGATTATATAGGAGGGAAATTGCATTAGGAAGTCCAAAACACTCCGTGTTGTACTTGCGCATTTCATTACTTTCTGTTCTGCCTTACCCTTTTCACCCTAACCCGCTCCCTCCGGTTCCTTGGCAAACTGAGCTTAATTCTGAGTGACAGTTTAGGAATCAAAGGCTAAGAGTAAGAGACAGAGACAGAGAGCCCTCATCTGCTACAAGGTTTACTCAAACGTCACATGAAAGGACTAAAAAAAATTAAAATGTACTGTATTCCTCTGTAGTGGCGATGCGGAAAACTGTTGTATTTTGAGTTTAGTGGCATATTTTGATTTCTCCTTCATATTAATGTATATGTTTAACGTAGGGCATAAAGTACATGGATAGTAGCAGTAAAGATGTATGGAAAGAAGACATAATATGATACACATAAGATGGAGATGGGTGGTCAATTTTGCAAGGCATAAGAGATTCAAGAAGAGATTCCTTCATATTAAGAAAAAGTCTAGACCGGAGTGTCCAATCTTGGCAAATTTTAAAGACCTGTGGACTTCAACTCCCAGAATTCCCCAGCCAGCTAGATGGGGAATTCTGGGAGTTGAAGTTCACAGTCTTAAAAGTTGCCAAGGTTGGACACCCCTGGTCTAGAAGTTCAGAGCTCATTCTGAGCGACTGTGCTTTTTTTTTTTTTTTTTTACTTTTGAATATTGCATAAAGGCGAAGAGGGGCTGTGGAATCTTCACATAGTGCAAATCTCACTTTCAAGTTATGTGCCATCTGGTCAAGGTCAGGTCTCGCAGCCTTGTGACTACAGAAACAGAGCAATGAAGCCACGGTGCCAGCTTTTAATAAAAACCCTAGTACTGGCTTTTAAGTTGGGAGCTTCTGCAGAAAGCCTAGCACTGGGCGCTGTGGGGCATCTGTGCTGTCGTTATTAAGGAGGTCCTGACAGCTTGTAAGAGATTTCACTATCATCTTGCTTGGTAGGTGTGCTTTTTATGTTAAGTTTTTAAATTTGTTTGCTTCATAATAAAACTTAAAATCTCTTTTTCATTGCTGTGCTCACTGTCTCTGGATCCAGAACCACCAATTGCCTGGGCACCTGATCCCTGTCCTGACACTTGACAAAACTTCTCCTCATCCACTGCCACAGCAGTGTCGTGTTAATATTTTTGCTATAATATTCTGCAAATAAACTTAGGATGCTGATGGCATCCAGGTAGGCTGTAATTAAGAGGGGGAAAAACAACCATCTTACAATTTTCCTGGTTAAATATCACCATGAATTTTTCCCTCCCACTTGCATTCTCAGACATTTCATTATTAGTTTAGGATATCTAGGAATTTAGGATATCTAAGAATTAGCATCCCTAGAAGCACTGTTAGAATTCTGCCCCTGCTCACACCCTTATTTATTAACAATCCCAGCATTGACTGGTACTATTTTGCTTGCCCATTTATAAATTACAGGAAGAAACAGCGTCAGGGATCCAGTAACTGCAACCAGAAAGAACAGCCATAGGAACACACGATCAAGCACCTGAGCTATAAATTTCCAGTCCTCCACAACCTAAAACAGAAGAAGAAGAAGAAAAGTCAGTAACTTTCCTTAAGCATTCGGATCTACCAGTATCTGAGTTTAGTCCCTAGAAAATAAGGAAGCAGGCAGAGGCAACAATGTATACAAAAGCCCCAGCACAATAAATAGAAGGGATACAAACCAGAAGTAAATAAACCATCTTTATAATAGGTATTCCCTATTGTAGGTTTACTTATTACTGAATAATATAAATTACTAAAACTGAATTTCATCAGAGAATGAAAAATTCTCAGTATATTTAAAAATACCTGTGCTTATTAAGGCTATTTTTTAGGCTTGAATCATACTTTATACATAAACTGGAAAAAATGGGTCATGGACAAACATGAGTCAGAGATAGAAATTGTTTCTCTATTTTTTTTTTGCATGCTATTGATGCAAAGTTTTCACTATCTTGATCCAAAACAATAGATCAAGTTATTCATATGATACCTATCACTGAGATCATAGTAAAATACGACAGAAACTCTTTGGCGATTTAGATATTGTGGGTTGCCCCCGAAGGAATTGTTTCCATCAGCAGAACTAAGACTTCCCTTCCTCTCAAAAGACATCCAAAAACAGCACAGCATCTAAAAACCATCAGATTAAGGTTCTCATAGAAAGAGAGTATCAGTAGCTCAGGATTGAACTGTGGAGTCTACGATACTCTCTGAGATTATTTTCTTGCAGACGTTTCATGGGCCAACAAGATTACCTCATCAATGCGAGATGTTCACCATCAGAGCACCGTTAACATCATCACTGATGATGCTACCTATTTGGGTAATGAAATGTCCATAAGCGAACCCCCAAGCTCAGAGGACACCCAGGGCTCCAGATTAAGGTTCTACTGCATAACTTTGCGTATTCCCATTTCCGATGATCAACTCAACCACTGAATGCAACACAACTAGAACACGCACCTCGTGTACTTCGTTCTCTTTGACAATGTGTCTTATAATGTACCGGATAGAATTTAAGGCTGCTTCTAAAGTATTCCTAGGTTCCTCAGATCCCTGGGTGCCCGCGGTGTCTTCTTCCTTTGGTACTGAGTACCTATCGACGTGACTTCTCATACAAAGCAGTCTGGGAAGTTTGCGAAGGAATATTTTGCGGATCCACGGTGCCATCGCGTTGTGCGTCGACGAGGACCGATGATGAACATTAATGGCAAAGACAGTTATTACTATAGACAAGGTCACAAAAATCATGGTGAAGACCAAGTACTCGCCAATCAGTGGTATGACCTTAGAAGAAGATGGGATGATTTCTTCGATGACTAGAAGGAAGACGGTGAGTGAGACCAGAACGGAAGTGCAGAGAGAGATTTTCTCTCCTTCATAGGCAGGGAGATAGAAGACAAGGACGGTTAAGAAAGACAGCCCTATGCATGGAACAATGAGGAAGAGCGTATAAAAGAGAGGCAAGCGCCTAATTATAAATGAGTAGGTAATAAAGGGGTACCAGCAGCTTCCATCAGTTCTGTTCCTTCTGATACCCGTTGCTGTTACTATTTCCCATTCTCCATTATCAAAGAAATCTCTTTTGTCCACTTCTTCATCCATGAGCATTATATCCACCTGAGAACCATCGTAGGTCCACGAGCCAAACTTCATGGAGCAGTTCTGGAGGTCAAAGGGAAAGTAAGTGACGTCAATGGTGCAAGAGCTTTTATAGTTCGCGGGCGGGGTCCAAACAATAGTGCCGTCGTGTTTCACTATGGCCTTTGTAGACGTCCCTTCAAAATGACCATCTGCACTGAAAGAATATCAGCAAAGGGTTATTATGAAAGGTGCAAGATACGGTTTCCACAAAAAACTAACTGTACTTTTTCCAGTGCAAAATTATTTCCAAATTGTATAACCCTGCTTAATCCTTTACAGGCAAAAAATTGAGTTAGATGTCCCCTGCAAGATATGGTCCAGCCACAATTGAAATTATTAATTTTGAACAAACAGATAGGAGCTAATGAATGGGTACTATCATGATAATTTATTTTGAATGATGGTCACGCGATTCTCTTTGAAAGGAAGGGCTGAATCTTTTTTGCAGACATGCCCGCCCTTCTATAAAAACTTTCTGCTCCAATTGGTAAAAAATAAAACCAAATATCTTAATGAGGCGCTACACTTCTTTACACGAGATCCTCAAATGAGGATCCAATTATCTTCTACTGCTGCTCTGAATGCAGTCTCTTGGGAACCTGCACAGCATCATTTCTGCTGCTTCTTGTTCATTTTTTCCAGAAGGAAAAGTAGTCTACAAGCGAAGGTAGGATATTAAGGGGCATGCTCCCGATTCTTAATTCCTTCTGGATAAGAACTCTCTGCAATCATGGAGGGTCTTCCTCCTTGGAAAACTGGTAGAGTGAAGGAGACAACAAACTCTTTTATTTCATTACCTGTGCAGGCCTTTTCAACCTAGTTTTCTGCATTTTCTTGGGCTCAAGTCTATATGGCTGATCTGCCCTTTTAATATATTTTAAAAACTGAAATCTTACTTATCGTATAAAACAATGTCTGGAATCCACAGTGAAGCTGAAGGGACACGGATAGATGTTATTCCAGCATAGTCCTTAGGATCCCACTTCAGTTTTACATCAACCCATTCCTGCAAAGGAATACAGACTTATCTTCAATTTTATCTTGAACCTGAAACAGCTCAGGAAGCAACAATTGAAATGTTTACTATGTTACTATGAGAAGTGGCTACCTTGCTTCAAAACATATTTGCTTGTAGTTTTTGTTTGTTACTTTTGATAAACTTGCTAGACTCATGGTCATTTGCACAGAAACGTTTTCTGGGTTTTAATATTTCTGGAAGATCCATCTCTCTGCTTAAAATTCCTTGCCGATTTACTGTAAATCATTCAGGATCGATAGGGAATCCCGATCTATCTTTTTCCACTCTATCTTCCATGCCGATACAACCCAAGGGCACGAATCCACCGATATTATGAAGATATGCACTCAAAACATTTTCAAGAAGGACTCACCTGCTTCAGCCAAACATTTGTGGTCATCAACTGATTTTTTTCATCCTATTGGAGGAAAAGTGTATTAGATATAATTAAAGGTTTTAGAAGGTAAGAGCCAGATAGCGCTTCAGCATCTCAGCTGGACCTTGGCAAGACTTCTGGTAGCTTCTCCCTCCTAAATAGGTGCTTGCTTTCCAATGTGTCCCTTGAAGGCATAATGAAATAGCAGAAGCAGCTGACACTTGAATTTCATTCTCCCAATAATTATCAGGCATAAACAACCAGACTCACACTTGTAGAGTTCAAACAGGCTACTTTATTGTTCTAGATTCCACAGGAATCTCCCTGGACTGGCAGCTTTTGCCTGTGAAAGGCTAGACAAGGCTCAAAGGCATTGGAGGGAGGAGGTGTCATACCTTGCCCCATTGTCTTTATTTAGAGTCCATCCTAACTTCCCACTTGAGATCTCCTCCCCATTGGGATGACTGCTCTCCAACGATAGTGGAACAATCCAATGGCTGTAAGGCACCAAATACTCAGGGCACCAAAAATGTTATCATTGCTATTACTAGTAGGAATATTTTCACATTAGTTAAAAGAAAAGACACAGAATTTTTCATGTCTTACAGACTTAGAGGTACATGTTTTTTTTTTAAATATTCACCTGATGTTGTAAACCATGTTGGTAGTCTGTCTACCACACTTAATATGTCCTCTGATTAAATAAAGTGGTTATTTAGGGTGAGGATGGGGGAGAAATTTCTGTCTTCACTTGCCCTGGAATCATATTACTACTACGTGCAAGCAATTTCATCTACATCTTAAGCATAATGTATCTTATAATTATTAAGGCCTTATTATCTTTCAGAAACATGGCAAAAACTCTACCAAACAGGCAACATATGTCTTCAGATTGATTAAATTTTAAAATGTATCAATTTCCTAACATACCACATCTACCAACTGGGAAATTGCAAGACCAAATTTCACTTTGATGGTATCATTCAAGTGCTCGACTGGACGAACCCATTGTTCATAGTCTTCAAATAAATGTTTAAATAAACGGTCTTCGCTTTTAGCAATAAAAGAAGGTTCAGATGTACCTGCACAAAGGATGATAATAAAGTTTTATATTTAAAAATGCCAGAGACAATATTTAATATTAACTCATGTAATTGCCCATGTCACAATAGAGGAAGTTTGGCATAAGGTTAAGCCTTACAGAAAGCTGCAGTTCCCTTCTGTTTAAATACATGGAATACAAGAACAGATCGGTATTCTGCAGATTTAGCTTTTGACATTGTCAACAAAATATTGGATGGTAATCCACTAAAAATGTAAAACATAACTGAGACCTATCTCAAACTTATGTTTTACAGGGAACAGTATTATGCTTAAGTTACCGTCCCAGAAGGCAGTGGTAGATCGAAGATGAAGAGTTAAGGATGAAAAAAACAAAAATTATGGAAGCATGAGTTTTCTACTTATTTATAGTTTGATTAGTCTATAGATTTATTGGTTTGAATACAAATTGACAATTTATGTAAATAGATATGTAAATCAGGCAGAGCTTTCAGGCTCCATGCTGAAAGTATTGTAGGCTATTAGATTTCATTTGGGATGGTATCGAACTTATGCAACAGTAATTTTCAGTATCAATAACACTGTATTGCCCTTCTTCAATTTGTTTTCACGGCAATTGCCAACATATTTCACATATTGTATGAAAGTTCATTTCTGGAGAACTAAAAATGACATAGTCATTGCTTTCTCTATCCTATTGAAAATATTACAAGGAATAGAAAGGGGATATTTATGTGTACAAGTGCTCCCAAAGCTAATAAATTGTATTGCTTAACATTTTGTGAGAGGTATCTAAAATATTGTTACTTTTATTACCCAGTACTGTATTTTTGTACCTTAAATATCATGAAACTTAATCCTATTTATATTTAGCTAAAAATGTGTTTTAGTAGGATTTGCATGTAATATGCTTAGAATTCCATTCTAAAGCCTGTGAGCTCATATTTTAAAATGGAACAATTCAAAGACACTTTAAAATTGTTTAATGAAGAACAAAGAAACCATTTTGAATTTACTAGTATGCTGAATTGCCCATATTTTACTTCAATACTTATTCTGGCACTTTAATGTGTAAAATGCTATCCTCAGACTCATTAGATGATGTCCGTTGATAATTAACTTTTAGGGATAAGCAAATCATTTAAAACTGCCCAGTCAACTTCTTTTGCTGAAAAAAAAAAGAAATAAAATGGCTACACACGCGCAGAAGATAGCTAACAGCAATTCTGAAGCAGCAACTCCGTGAAAAGATGTGATTCATGCATTGCAGAGCGCCTCTTTTGGAAGATTTGCACAGCCCTATTTTCCGGCTACTGAAGCAGAAAAAATCCTGCCATCCCTATTCTGTGGCTAAACAGGGACTTGGGTTCTGGCACCTAAGACTATGCTTTCAGCTGATGAAACACAAAGGTTCCATTAATTGTAGTAATATAAAACTATTTTTTTAATCTCAAGTGAGGAAACAGTGATTCAAACTGTTTAAAAGAACAAAACTTGTTCTGATTACAGAAGGCGGCTGTCCTGTTCACAAAATGTGTTTCTTGATTATTGCATTTAGAAATAATTCTATTACAATTCACCATTTGCTTGGGTTGTATTTTTAAAAACTGATTATGTGCCATTAAGTAGGGATTGCCTCTTAGCAAGCACAAGAGATGGATTTTCTCCAAGAGAATCTGTCTCCAACCTGGTCCTTCAGGTCTTCCAATGGTGTAGCCATCATGGCAGTAATTGAGTCATTAGATTAATTTTATGTCAATAAGCTTGGAGGTTCTTTAGCTGTACCACAAATTGTTTCTTCATTTTACTTCACAATCTAAAAGAAATGGTTCAGATTAGTTTTTTTCCTATACCATCTGTCACAGAAGGAAGATGACTGAAGAATCCCCCTTGCAGCTATTAGGACTCAAAACACCTATAGGATTTCTATTTTTACTACATGTCAGTTCAAACACATTTAAACACCACACCTGGGAACATTCTTATTTGAATAAAATTGTTTCTTGCCTTCAACTTCAACGTATCAAAGAAGGAACCGTTTTAGTGAGAAAAACAATGGCCATAGAATATTAGAAGAGGGCAATGAAATTGCAGGTATCCAGAATGGGAATAACCAAGTGTATATGAATAATATGCATTCTTGAAAAAGTACTGCCTTGACATTCTCAGTTTCTTCTGAAAAAACAAAAAAAACAAACAAACTGCACATCTGTTTAACCTGGATCTATCAAAAATCATTTTCATTACATACAGAGAAAAGCTCTTAAAGACATTCTGCTAACTTGTACTTCTATTCTACACATCCAGAGTTACAAAGATAATATCTAAACCTTCAATCCTCCTTCACCTCAGGTTGAAAATATCTGTCTCCCCAAGACAAAAATATGTCCCTGCAGTCTTAACCATTCAATTTTCTACCACAAAAGCTCTTTATCAAGTGACAACCCTTGGTAAAAACAGAAAACATCCTTTGCTCCTTTTCTATTTCGGCCACAGCAAAATAAGGGAGAAAAGATGAACTCTTTTGAAGGCTTCTGAAAACCTGGAAAGAGCAGCAGTTGGCAGATGTCTATCTAAAGACAGAAGGGGAAGAAGAATCAGACCCTCTTTTGGTTTACAAAAAAGTATTTTTGTTCATCCTGGGCAAATCATTCGTTATTGCATGAATAAATGAATGAACACTTTGCTAAATCCTGCCTTCAAGCTATGGGGTTTTCCCCCCTTTCCTTCTCACCAATGCAGCACATTGGACTGTAGCAAACCCCCTCCTGCCCTTCAGTTAACCACTGCAGTTATTAATGTTTGAATCCGCACTTCTAGATAAAGTCTTCCAGATGCAGACGCAAAGTCTTACGAAAACAGATTACAGTGTCTCTTAGGAAAGGCTGGGCAGATCGGGTTGCAATTTTTTGTCATCGGATAAGGACAGTAGTCCTGCAATACGACTGCAGAATAAGGCTGTAATGATACACCCCCACCCCCACCCTAACCCACTTACAGAGGCATCAGCCCCACGGAAATAACAATAGAAGTTGCTTTCCAAATAGAGGAAGCCAGAATGGAAATAGGAAAAAACAGCCAGTATATAGTACTACACGTACATCTTTTTATTTTACTTATTTATTATGAAATTTATTTGCCACCCCCTCATATCCAACAGCTATATATATAAGTATGGATGAACAGATAGACATAGAGAGCGAGAGAGAGATATAGATAGACAGACAGAAGGCAGACAGACATAGAGAGCGAGAGAAATAAAGATAGATATATAGAGATTAGATATAGATATATATATAGATTAGATAGATAAGATAGATAGGTAGGTAGGCAGGCAGACAGACAAGACGATGAATTGATGGATGTATAGCCAGGCAGATAGAATTTATATATATCTCACATCTATGAACATACAAATCTAGGCATTTGCACACTCATGCACTCTCCCCTCCAACCCCTCCCTGCAGCAATGAATTTGCACGCTCATGCACACCTGCCTCGACCCCCCCCATCCACCTCAGGGTTACTTCGTGAGGGGAAAGAGTTTATAAACACTTTTAATCAATATATCCAACATCCCCCCCCCCCCATGCAAAGCCTCCACAGCCAGCAGACAGGCTGCTTTTAGAGTTTCTATTTCATGCAGCAAAACTCCTGCGCAATAGTTGGGACCCTATTCGCCCCGCCCCCCGCGATATAAATTCCTATTAATTTGGACGGATAGTCCCGGGCTGGCTGGCTGCCCCTTCGCGAGCATCTCCTGCGTGGTTCTTCTTGGACTAAGCGGGCCAGGCGCGTGACGCGCGTCTCGGATCCTCAGGCATTCACACGAGCGCGGGGCTGCACGCGTGTCTCCGCGTTTACCCAGAGAACGGGCTCCGGCGGCTCCGTGGCTGGCGGAGAGGAGGAAGAAGAGCAGGAGGGGAGCCTCGGCCATGGCCCCGCGCGGCGAAAGCGGCCGCCGGACGCGGAGCCGCTTCTCCTCAGACGCGCCTCAGCCGGGAAAGCCCGGTGGCCGCCGCTCAGCCGCCCAAGCCCCGCCCCGGGGCGTGGCTAGAAAGGGCGGGGAAGCCGCGAGGCCGCCCGCCACAGCTGGGATTGGCCTACAACTCCCAGCAGCCTCGCAGCTGCGTTCTCAGCGAGGGGCTGATGGGAATTGTAGGCTCCCTCCGTTGTACTGGCGAAGGTGCTGCCTTGAAGTAGGTAGGGCCAAGTTTCAGCCAACTCCAAACTTTGTTCCACAGCTATCAAACTCGTAGGCCTACCTCACAGGGTTGTTGTGAGGAGTGTCAAAGAAAGCTAGGACACACATACAACTCAGTTATCTATAAAATAATAATGGCGGAATAAAAACTTTTATAAGTAAGTAAATACATTTATAAATAAAACTGATGAATTATTTCCCCAATTACTCTTTTTTAGGTGGGTTGAAAGCTTAAGTTTTGCATTTTACTTGGAGAGGCTAGATGGAGCACAATGTTTAGTGCTTTGAGGGTGCTGAAAAAAGTGATTTACAACTGGTCCTCAGACTTATGACCATCACAGCGTCCCTGCAGTCACATGATCATTCAGGCCTTAGGCGATCTGCGTGGGTTATGGTGGATGCCACATCTTGGGAGTTGTGTGTGCCATTTGCAACCTTCCCAGCTGACTTTGATAACCGAAGCGAAGGGAGAATGCTCAATGACCATGTGCCTCGCTTAACAACTGCAGCAATCTTCTTAACGACCATGGGAGAAAAGGTGACTCATTTAACAGCCACATTCCTTAGAAACAGAAGTTGCGATCCCAATTGTGGTTATAAGTCAAGGACTCCCTGTACCTTGCCTCCTTTCCCCCCCATTTTCATCCTGGTAAAATCCAAAGTCCTAACTAGCATAATGTTGAGCTATGTGCTGCCAAAAGCGTTTGAAAAATTAATAAACAGTTAAGCACTGATTTCCCAGGACACCGTCTTGTTATCAATCCAGACACGGCTGCAATTGTGCAGCAGCTGCCTTGAAAAGCGGCTGGCAAAGTGCTAAATTGTATTATTTCACCAAGGCTTTCCCCCCCTTTTTTTGCATGTCAGTAAGCTCTCCTGAAGCCTGTAATTAAAAACATTCCAGCAACGATGAAAAACTCCTTAAGCCACTGTGCACATTTCTAAGTGTTAAATCCTCATTTTCACTCGGAACCCCAAGTTTAATACAATAACAAGATAAAAGAAAACATGAAGCAATTTCTATCAGCAAGATCTGGTACGCTGCAGCATCCTGTTTTCAGCCAGAGACTGTCCCAAGGAAACGCAGAGGGAAGGCAAGGAAGAAGTAACTATACTTGGATATAGTTAGTACTGTGACAAGACTGCTCACTTTTTTATTATGTAATATAAAAGATACAATGACAAAGAGATTTCTGTTCACTGAGGAAAGAGGTGATGTGTTTCAGTGATATAAAGGAACGGATTCAATAAACAGCCCTTCGAAAATTGAGCCAGTTTATGGAAACACCCTCCTTCGAGGTGCTTGATTTATTTATCTTTTTCTTTCTGCTCTTTTTCTTTCTTTTCACGCTCTGCTTTGGCTTCTTCTTCTTCGTGTTTCTTTATCAATACTTCTACTTCTTTTTGCTTCAAAACTCTTATTATTGTCTTTCCATTCTCTCGTGTCAGGGTGGCAATTTCAACTGGAACGTAAGAGATGAAAAAGAAAATGGGAAGGAAGGAAGGAAGGAACTTTAATGTCTGAATGAGGTCTGATTGCATCAAAAAATATACCAACCAAGTGAGCCTCAGAGAACTTATTAAAGATCTCTTGTACTAGTTTTCTAATTAACATTTTAAAAGCAATTTTTCACAGCACCCAGAATATTGTAGAAAACTATCTTTGGCATTATGAGAGGTGATATAGCCCAACAGATTTATTGCAAACTTTTCTATCTTGCCCCATTTGAAGACTTCAGGAGCTTTATAGGTAGCAATACATGATTTAAAACTATTATTATTCTTATAAAACAATGCAATTACCTACTAAAGTCAACAGGGCTAATTAAAACAAGAAGATATAAATTCACAATCCATACTGCAAAATCTAATTCAAGACAATTCAAAACCCCTAATTACCAAAGACTCGGGGTAACAGGACTGTTTTAACTACACCATCCTAAAATTCAGCAGGCTTTTAAATAAGTAAGTACAATAGACCAGGAACTAGCAACACTTTTAACAGCTGGAATAGCACCTCTCTAAGGAAATCAAAACTCATATCCAAGATCTCATATCATATCCAAGGCTTACCTTTCTCTGCTGACAGTTTACTAACGTCCATAGTTTTGTTCAGGACTTTGATTGCTAAAGCAAGTGCAGATTTCAAAGTCATATCTCCCTCTTTGTAATCTTGTTTTAGCATTGATACAGCTGCCTGTTAAAGAACAGAAAAGCACTGTAGTTGATTCTTGCTGATTCATTCATTCATTCATTCATTCATCCACCCATCCATTCATTCTCTCATTCCTTCAATTTTTAAAGCTGCCCAGTGACTCTGGGCAACTTACAATCCTAAAACTACATAAAAATAGCAAAAGCCAGATATCCCAAACTACACGTACGATACTTCCATTCATCAAAATAACCATAAATATCTTAACTGTCCACCAGCATCAGCTAAAAATAAAACCTACACAAGAATATAGAAAGAACAAAGCATGATGCAAAGTAAGCCACAGCAATATGAAAATCCATTAGGAATTTCTGAGGGCTTAGGGAAAGACGTATTGGCTTTACTTCGTATCTGAAGTTAATAAGACTTCTCTTTGGAAGACCTTCTTATTTGAAAAATGCCTGAAACCTGCCCAAATCCAGTCTGTAAAAACAATCCGGATCTACAGATCCCCAAATCCCTGCCCTTAATAGCCTTGGTTTTTCCCTTCCACACAATTATTTTTCTACCTACCTTTAAGCCAGACTTCCCCAAACATTTTGGCTTTGCGGACCAGCGGGACGGGGGGGGGGGGGGGGGGGGGGGGGGGGAAGGAGAAGAGATGGTTCCATATGTATGGCATATGTATGGCAAGCAAGCACACGCGCAGCTCCATTGTGGGGATGCGCACATGTGCGCATGAACTTGCCCTCCACTTACGCGGCCCGGTTCTGAAAGGCTCAAGGCCTGGTAGTGGGGGTCCCAGCCCGGGGGTTGGGGACCCCTGCTTTAAGCTTTCAAACATGCAGGAGAAAACCTGAACACTGAAGACCACAAAGTCTCTCTGTGGGGGGAGATGAGCAGTTTCAAAATTTGAAAAGACAGTGAAATAAACTTACAGCGCTGTTGTTTCCAATGCAGGTGGCTTTCCAACCTCCGTAGTTCCCACTAGGGTCGCTCTGATACAGCTGGAAACCATAATGCTTATCCCAGCCAATGTAAAGCAATGAAACACCAAAAGGACGTTTTCCTGTTAACCAGAAGGATACGGGAGATTTAAATTAAGCCAATGCATTACCAAGGGAAAAACACTGACGTTCGCCGGGAAGAAAGATTTAACAGACTGCTCTGCATTACTGCTCCATGAAGTAAATTCTAATACGTTCTTTCCAAGGGTAAAATTATACTACAGGTAGCCCTCGACTTACAACAGTCTGTTTAGTGACCATTCCAAGTTGCAACAGCAGCGGGAAAATTGATTTATGACCGTTGCAGCCTCCCCACAGTCACGTGATCAAAATCTGGACGCTTGGCAACTGGCATGTACTTTTGACGGTTGCAGGGTCATGTGATCCCCTTTTGCGACCTTCTGCTAAGCAAAGTCAGTGGGGGAAGCCAGATTCACTTAACAGCCGTGTTACTGACTTAACAACTGCAGTGATTCACTTAACCAGTGTAGCAAGAAAGGGCAAAATTCATTTAACAAATGTCTTGTTTAACAACAAACATTTGGGGCTCAATTGTGGCCGTAAGTCAAGAATTACCTGTACAGATGATGATGAGGGTGATTTGTTTATTAACAGACTGACTATACCCAAATCTGTGAATTAGCTTCTTTAAACAAAAAACAAAAAAAACCCCAACAACTTAAAAATAAATGGTCTTTTCTAACCTTCAAGCAGAGTTTCGGGGCAGATCTAAAGGAAATGAATTCTGTTCCCTCGAGTGATTTAACTTCATCAGACAGAAATGGAGCTGTCATACCTTGTTAGCTTTCTAGATTCAATAAAGCATCTATCAACACACCACAAGAAAATTACAGCTGTTCTTTCCATGAGCCAGGGATTTCTGTCACAGTTAATTTCATCTGACAATTGCAAACATTACCTCCAAACTGCGTATAGGCTTGTTTGATATCACACAGGGCTGTTACTAACTGTTCACAAGGAATTGGCTCCTGATACTGCAACAGATATCTGAAATATGAAAATACAAAAAATATGCCAAGGGTGCAGAAGCTGTAACTAAGAAAGAAAGTCCTCTGGAGAACTCTAAGAGAGATTGAATATAAGACTGTGAAAACAAAACAGAACTTGAAATCCTTCTCTCTTTTAATGGGGATAGAAACAGCCCTGCCATTAAGCTTTATCATGAATAAAATCAAGCTTTAGGACTTCTTTTTCTTCAAAATAAGACTAAGGATAGTCTCTAGTCTTGCTTTGTTTCATTTTCCTCAGCAATCTCTCCTTTGTCTCTAGCAACTTCCCCAGTTCTGTTGCAACCAGGCTATAACATAAGCACAGAAAGATCCAGCCTTAGCAAATGAGTGACACAAAATCCAAAACATCGCCTTTAAAGGCCAGATGAAATTCTGAGAAGCCAACCCAACTCCCCTTTCCTTCAAATAATAACCTGGATTTTCTTTTTTTCTTTAACTGCTCTTTGGGAAGGCTGCACCCTGAATTTCTGAATAATGTTTTTGGTGGGCACTTAACATGGAAGGCGCTGGAGAACCTTAGAAACACCTGCGCAATTTTGAATATATTCCACCCCCTTGCATTAATTAATTAAATGTGCACATTTAATTAAAAAATATTTAAAAAGAGAAGCTTCCTCCTGATGGCCTTCTTGCCTTTAATGACGCAATAAAAATTCAAGCTGTTTTGCTGTCCTGATGAACCTTAATTTCCAAGTACACCTGTGACTTGTCACCAACTTGAGAAAGTCAGGCTGCCCTCGTACCTTTGTGCAATCAACCGCAGTTCGTTGGTGAGCACGTTGGCGTCCGAAGTTATGCCGGCCACGCTGCAGGCCATATCTCTGAAACATACAAGTGATCTGAGTGAGACCAGAGGGATTTGTGGACTATTCTGCAGCCATCAGTTTGTGCCAGCCATGCCAACTATCAAAGGCCTTACAGCAATAGACTACGGTTGCCGGTGGTGAGGCTGACATTACATTGGGGAAGGCTGGCTGGGGAATTCTGGGAGTTGAAGGCCAATGATCTTAAGTTCCAGCAGATATCCAAGAGCCTGACTTCAAGGAGAGGATTTATGAAGCATGCAGATTAAAAAAAAAAAAAAGATAAATTCCTCCAGTATCTCACTCACTGGTTAAGTTTATATATTTTCTCTGAAAAAAAGACTTCATCCAGAAGCTTGTGGATATTCCGTCTTTCTGCTGCTAGCAGGACTCCGTTGTTGGCAAGAATTCCTAAGCAGGTCCCAGCGTGTCCGATGGCTTCCATTGCATATTCGACTTGATACAGACGGCCTAGGAGAAGACCATGAAGAGCGGTGTTAAATTTGAACCTATGACTGAAGTATCAGGATACTGAAGCCAGTCGTTTTGTATAATGGTTCGGCTAGAAGAAAAAAGCACGTCCTCCAAAAAAAACATAGAATCATAGGGCTGGATAGCAGCATGGAGATCTTCTAGTCCAGAGGTCCCCAACCTTTTGGGCACCAGGGACCGGTTCTGTGGAGAGAGGTTTTTTCCACAGACCCGAGAATGCGTGGGTTTGTGTGCTGCCTGCATCCTGCAAATGGGGCTTTGCTTGTTTGTGCGGACCAGTTGCTGGCATGCTGCAGCCTGGTACCGGTACACAGACCGGGGGTTGGGAACCCCTGTTCTAGTCCAAACCCCCTGCTCATGGCAGGAGATCTTATACCATCCTGGTCAAATAGCTGTCCAGTGTATTTTTGAAAAGCTTCAGTGGTGTGGCGCCCATAACTCTTGAGAGCCAAGCTGTTCCATTTATTGTTCTCAATGTCAGAAAATTTCTCCTTACTTCCAGATGGGCTCTCTCTTTAACAAGCTTCCACCCCTTACTTCCTGTCCTGCCTTCAGGTGCTTTGGAGAATAGGTTGGTTCCCCCTCCCCTTCTCTGAGACAGCTCCTCAAGTACCAGAAGACAGTTATGTTCCCCCCCCCCTCAATCCTCTTCAAACCTAACTCTCTCACCCGAAAAAAGGGAATGAAATTATATGTTCCCAACTCTCCTTTTTAAAAAAACAAGGTTAATGCAAAATAATATAATATTTATTTTTTTGTAATTAAGAACCAAATATTTGCTACTTATGATATAATCCTAGACATGGGATCACAGATTTGAAAGCCATTTTAGGACATCTCTGATTACATGGCTATCTGGTTTTTGCTGCCTCTCTTTTTGCCATGTAATTTACCTTCAGGGGAAAAGATGGTCGTTCGGGAATCATATCTTCGAGACTGCAAGGAAAAAGTGTGTTTTGTTAATGAATAAAGCACTCCATGACAAAAGGGTGATCTTATTGCTCCCAATCGCTGGTACAGTAAGGAGCACCTTTGGAATAAGGATTGAAGGCAGCCATCAAACCCTCCGTTAGGTTTTACCCCGCTCCACTGCATTCCAGATGAAATTAGCCCAAATTCGAATAAGCTGCCCAGAGCTGCCTTATCGGGAAGATGGGCAGCGTATAAATTTAATAATAAATACTCATCGGGAGCCCAAAGTAGTGACTGAGAAGCAGAGTTTACTTTTTCCCCCAAAAAGGGAAGGGCAGGTAATACAATGTATGAAATGCTATTCTCAAGGCAGGGGAATTCTGGGAGTTGAAGTCCATACATCTTCGAGCTGTTGCGAAACACTGCTTTAGGTAGGTGGAATTGTTATAAAAAGGGGACCATGTTTAATAACTTCAATATAAAATGGATTTCTGAAAATGAATGGACAAGACTGCAGTAGCTACTCTGTTATACACAGCCTAACATTTATGATTTACATAACCTAATATTTATGAAACCGGGATGCAGAAACTCACCATGGTGCTTCTGGGTTGGACTACACTGTGAAAGAGAAAAAAAACCTGAATTATGCATGGATTAGAAATTTGACAGCAATATAACTGTGCTGAGATAAGAAAAGCTGGCCTCTGGAAGAAAGGATGTTAAAAGAATCATATTAGGGGAGCAAAGATTCATTCATTTGCCCGCAAATGCTACTAAGCTAGTAGAGTAACTAAAAGATATTTTATTTTGCTTAAAAGCTTCCATTGAAAACTAACTTGCTCAAGTGGTGAATTGTGAAAGCAAAACTAGAAGCACTTTCTCAAATGTTTCTGGAGTGTTGCCATCATCAGCAAATGGTGAGGAATACAGGATGAGTCTGGGCCTTTAATAAAAAGTGACAGGAACATTGGGCTAGAAACCCAGCAACCATGAGTTCGAGTCTTACCTTAGACACAAAAAGAGCTGGATGACCTATTCAATTTCCCATGCATTCAACTACTAGACTCCTCCAGGATATCCCACAAATCTTCCTTCCTTCTTCCTTTCCTATGTATCTCTCGCTCCTTCCTTCCTTGCTTGCTTCCTGTTGTCTCCTCCTTTCTTTTCCTATGTATCTTTCCTTTCCTTCCCATCTTCCTCCCTCCCTCCTCTTCCTTCCAGCCACCACTCCAGCCATCTTCCTACCCGCTTACTCATCCACCTACCTGCCTACCCACCTCCTCATCCATCCAGCCCGTTAATTTTTATACTTTTTGGTGCAATAGCCCCATTTGTCTGTCTGTCCGTCCACCCACCCGTCCAATTCCCTGCCACTATCCACCGACCCACCCCCACCTATTATGCTGCTTACCTACCTACCTACCTCTTACCTACTTACCTCCCCCCGCCCCCACCCCGGTCTAGCTATCGATGCACCTGCCTGCCTATCAATCCATCCATCCGTCATTTCCCCCCATCCAGAGTCTCCTCGGAGCTGCACAGTCATCCTCCCAGCCGGGCCCGGGAGAAAGGCGACAGTCCCGCGGAGACAGCCGGCGGAGGAGCACCCATCGGCGGCCCGGGCCGCCCCCGCCCCACCACCCCGCCCCGCGAGGGGCTCCGACCCGGCGGCGTCCGCCCCAAAGAGAAACCCCCCCTCTCCAGCCGCTCACCTCCACTCGCTCTCCGTCGCCTTCCAAAATGGTTGCCCGCGCCTGCGCACTCCCGAGCCGCTCAGGGAGCCGGCCCCGGCGCGAGGCGGAGTAAAGCTACAGGTTTCGAGTCCTAGAGGGCTCCTTTTCGAGCCGGAATTCCGGAGCGTGGCCTCGAGCGCCATGTTTGTTGTGGGCAGTCAGGGCAGAAATTGGGGGAATGAAAAAGGTTCGGGCAATAGCGTTTGGGTATAAATAAAACATGCCTCCTGTTTCAGCGGAGGGCGGCTCTTAGCTGACCTTGGCTGGTGGGCATGGAAATTTAATTTATAATGAAACTAAGGATTATAAAATGTTGAAAAGGGTAGGACTCAGGATGGGATACCACCAGGTAATCCAAAGCATAGATTAGACTGGGAACAAGCATCTTGAGAGAAGAGGTGGTAAACTATGTTCTGTACAGTCAAGAAAACTTGCATGGAGATGAAAGGAGCTCAAGTAAGGGTGAATTTTGTCAAACTAATATTCACACTCAGGGCTCCAAGCCATGTGTACAGAGTGAAAAAAAAACCAATGTTGTTTTTTGTCTTTTGAAAGTAAATATGTAAACACACCAGACTACACCTTGCAACAGGTCTTATCTATATATTGTATTGAAATCCAGCAGCAATTTGGTCTTTATTGCAGGACTGACAGAGAGGCTGGGCCTCAATGGGGTTTCTAATGTCCCTGTATTGCAGCCTATTGTTGTGGAGTTTTCCAGAGGAGGCGATAGGTTTGAGGTGGAAATAAAATTTCACAACATTAGCTTTGGATTTCCCATTTTTAAAATTGATATCAAGTCTGATAAGGCACATGGGGCTTTTGTGCTATGCACAGTTTAATAAAACCACCTATTGAATGTTCAGGGGAAGAGTTACAACGATTTTGTACAATTCTCTACACACCGGATAGGGCCAAAAGCTGAGAGTACTTCACAGCAACCCTCTGACAAAAACTATGAAGAACATCACTTTATTCAACAATGTGCAGAATGTGCTAATGAAGATATCAACAAGTTTCTGTTCTGTATGAAGATTAGTTGTTGCTGCAAATTCCCAGCTGAACATCTGAATGCAAAAACCTGACAATTCAGGGCTTGACATTTCCTTTCCCTCTTCTGGCACACATGCCAAAATAAAACCAAACGTTGTTTTACATGTATAACCAGTGTGCACTGGGCCTGGAAAACAATTCTTAGATAGCCACGTAAACCTTTTGCAGTGGTGGCTTTTAAATTTTTGCTGATTTTTCCCTGGTTCCAACTTGATAATATCCATAACCGTCTTCTCAGAGATGCTGGCGGATCATTTCCGATACGATTCTGCTGTCTGGAACCAGATTTGCTCAACTGTCTCTTGGCCCATCTCAACCAGCATCATCAAATGCTTCCACCCTGTTTTGGCCGTGATCATTAAATATTCTTCGTTCTCGGGGTGCAGGAGGGTGGTGTGAGCGGCAATCACAAGGGATTGGGCGTACCTCCCACACACCAGGAAAAACAGAGCAGCTCGTTCTTCTGGGGTCAAAGGAACCACGCTTTCAAACCCAGCCAGGACGTGGCCGCCCACCAGGAGAGGCTCTTGGCTTTCGATCATCATGTACATGATGGTGATGGCGACTTCAAACACGTAGTAGCCGTAACTCATATCGCTGAAGTCCAAAATCCCGGAGATTCTGTACTGTGGATTTGGAGATGTTGAAACAAGGTCGACTAGAATATTGTGATCATTGAAGTCTCCGTGATTGATGCCTAGGCAGAGGACACAAAGAAGGTCACTCGAGACTATGGGAGTAGAGATGGTGGGATAGGTGATCTTTGTAGACGACTGTGCTGTTTCACATCACAAAGCAACTACTTGCTCAGCCTACTGATTTGTATTTTTAAAGTGTTTTGTTACACTGTAGGCCACCTACAGTTACCTTATGGTTGAGATGGCTGGCAAATAAATTAGGAAGGAAGGAAGGAAGGAAGGAAGGAAGGAAGGAAGGAAGGAAGGAAGGAAGGAAGGAAGGAAGGAAAGTCTCTGAAAGGTTCACAACAATTAAAACAACAGCAAATTGTTCCCCCAGCTTCACATGGCCTGTGCAAAGGAAAAACAAAAGAGAAGATCTTATCACACTGAATAAAAATACTTACAGGGCCGAAAGGTGCTGAGTTTTGGAGTGATATTAATTTGGAACTGCTCGATCACCTGTTCCACTGCATTCAGATGCTCGCTCTTGCCAAGAGCATAAATGTATTTTTTCAGAAGAGGAACATTTGTCAGATTCCAGATAAATTCACCCCTGTGTAAGCTTTTTATCAACGGATGTTGGAATTTCTTTGAAGTGAGAAGAAAACACAATAAATCATTTTTTTTGCAAGGCAGGACACATTTTTGGACCCAGTAACATTATTCCAGACAGATTACCCTACAGAGTTTTATTGTTCTAATGCAGCAATTAGTATGGATATTCTTGTTTCTAAATCCCACTGATAAATCCCAGGTTATAAGTATTTTATTAAGGCAGTATTAAAGCATTAATAAAGCCCAAATATCCTGGGTTGTCTATTGTTTATTTGTCTGGCTAGACTGTTGTAATTATTGAATGTCCAATTGAAAGGTGAAATATATATTACAGGGGTGTCCAATGTTGACCATTTTAAGACCTATGGACTTCAGCTCTCAGAATTCCCTAGCTAGCCATATTGGCTGGCTGATATAAAGTGTGGCTTCAACGGGAAGCTTCATGTAGTAAATTTCCCACACACCTTCTCTATATAAAGCTGCAAAGTCTCTTGGACAGGCAAACCTGGGATCAAATTCTACTAATGGTCTAACATGGAAATAAATTCCCATTTCTTTCCTTCTCTAAAGCCCCATTGTAAACCTCACCTCTGCCAGCATTTTATCCAGCTGGGCTGCCATCTGTCCAATCTCGAAGAGAATTGGAGGAGTCACAGGGAGGCTGGCCACAGTTTGGCCTGGCAAGTAGCTCAACAATCTCACCGCAAACGTCTGGGTGCAGGATCCAGTATCTAAGCGGTAAAAGAGACCTTAAATCGCTAAGTCGCTTTGCAGCTATTGCCCAGCTGAGATGCATCTCTATCAGAAAAGTCCAGTTTGGAACCAACTTCTTGGTAAATATTTACCATTAAAAAGTACATGTGGAATATTACACAATCCTATTCGGGTCCTCCTCAAATTATGACCATAATGGAACTTCTCCCTTACGGTTGTAAGTCATAATGCTTGTAAAAAAAATTGGTCACGTGACTTGCTCGGTTGTATGTCCTTTTTGCAAGGGTCATTAAGAAAACCAATGGCTAGCTATGGGCACAGTTTTGCCCCAAAGAAGTGCCAACTACTATTAATGAAGGAAAACAACTTCCATAGAGAACTTAGTTAGGATAACGTACTGTAGTTATGCACTCTTGATGCACACATCAGTCCACAGAACTAACAGCCTTGTTTTTTGAAAAATAAATACAGCAAGATAAGAGGCAGCAAAGGGCATGTTCGTTCAGTCATAACCATGCCAGCCATGAGGTCCCCCGTAAGAAGCAAAGAGCAGAAGTATCAAAGGTGCTTTTCAAAAGATTACTGGACTTTCTTAAGTTTGTTCCTCAAAAAATGTTTCACTTCTCCTCCAAGAAGCTTCTTCAATTCCTCAAGGAAAAAAAACTAAGGAAATCCAGCTGCCTTTTGGAAAAGCCCCTTTGGGACAACCGGGACCTGGAGGAGTGTGAATCTCCAAGGAAAAAAAGGCAGAATTTGCCAACAATATGTTCAGCTTCCTCACCTACTGTTTCCAGAAACATCACCGTGCCATCCTGGGTGAGATGGGGCATGGCCACAGGAAAAGCTTCGCTGTTCAGAAACATCATTATCTGGGTCTGCACCTCAATGAGATCCGAATTCTTGCTGTCTTCAGCGTTTATAATTTTGAGGACAAAGTCCCGAGTGCTTTCTCCTTTCTCTGGGAACGAAGCAGCACGCAGGTGGAAGTTTTGATCATCATAGCTGGGCAGCGATTTGAGCTGGGAGACTTCCAGGCCAAATATTCTTCGGACCAGTTCAGCGGCTTGTTTTTCGGTAAATGTTGGCTTAATCAGGGGGTGAAGCTGCTGCTGGTCTCCAGAAGACATGGTGCATCTAAAGAGGGACAAGAGAACACCTGGGTTGATCGTACTTATCAGTAGCTGCAATTGCAAAATTGCAAAGCCAAAGTCCAAAGTTGGTGGCTGGGGAATTCTGGGAGTTGAAGTCCACCCTATCAGAAAGGCACTAAGGTTGAGAAATACGCTGATTTGAATCAGGGTTATTTGCTATTTGCTATTCCAAATACACCAGGTATGCAAACACCCTCCTTGACTAGTCCTTTATTAAGAGAGAGAGAAGTCAGATGATTGCAACATATATATAAATATGTTCTAATTAAAGGCCTGCTGCAAGAGAAAAACAAAACGTGTGCACTTGGAAGGGCAGAATTTCTGTTTGAAACTCAAATCGGAGGTCTTACCTGGGGCAACAAACGTACAAATTTCTCCACCGTAAGCCAGTTGTGCAAGGATAGGGTTGTTACCTTCTCCAGGGTCCGCAGGGAGCACCTGAAATGTTTTCCGCGTGTGTGCGTGCAACTTAAAGCAGAATGCAATATTTTCTTTCCAGATGGGGCAGTACAGCAGCTGGTTGGACAGGGCCAGGAGTAAAATAATCCTGAATAAACTCAACTGCATTCACAAATTGGGAAAATCCGACCCGCAATCCTGCAAAGCCACAGCCTCTGCTGCCGTCCAATCAAAGTCAGGCTTAGACATTGCTTTGTCGTCGCCTGGGGACAGTTTATAAGGAGGCTTCCAATTGGCTATAAGGAACTTAGTTCCCGCCCCCTTTCTGATCCCAAGTCTAATTAATGATTATATTCCTCTCTCTCTGTATTTCTGATACCAGAGTCACCATATTTTTATTAAGTTCACATTAAAAAGCCCAAATTGAACAGATTTTCATCTGGAGCGTAAATATCTTCCCCCCATCCGTGATTTTTAAAAGGGAATTTTACATCCGAAGTGTTGGTCATTTTGATGCTCTTCCTACAATTACTATTTATGCTTTTTTTTTTTTTTTGGTCTGCAATTTCTGCAGAACTGCAAAGTTTGTTTAAGGTTTTAAGGCAGCGTTTTTAGGAACTTTAAGACATGTGGAATTCTGGGAGTTGGAGTCTACATGTCTCAAAGTTCCCAACGTTGGGAAACAACTGATTTAAGGGGGGGGGGGGCAACTGAAATAAATCCAACTTGTTCAAGATGGTTATACGATTTCGTTAGGTGCTCAAACGCTGCACAGATGCTTTGGAGCTGAATTTTTTACAACCTTGAAACCCAGGACAATAGCTGGGTTCACATAGAGGACTAGGCTGTTAACGTAATTTGATTTTGAATTATTGTGTAAAGCCAACTGGTTTCACTAATTAAGATTTGTGACTTTGGTTGCTGGGCAAAGCCATACCCAATTAAGAAACTCAGTGTATCAGAGTTAAATAAAGTCATGCTAAATAAGACAGGATCCCAACTTTACACTTCACTCCCCCCCCCCCAAACTCTCAGGAGGACCAAGAAATAAATTTTGAGTATAACAGAGATTTAACCCTCTATAATAAGCAGATTTAAAAAAAATCCTGAATGTAAAGAAAAGCAAATTTTCTGATTTCAGGTGAGAGATTTACTGTTAGATTCAACTGAACATTTTGGGGAGCTCCAGACCGCTGTAATGATGCATATACATTCTCTGTACAGGAATGATTGTTTAACTGGTCACTTAACTTCAAGATCAAATCTAATTTGGAAGAATTTCAAGGAAGAATCTTTTCTTCCTTATCTGACTGAGTGAAAGAATTCACCATGGAAATTTCCAGCTGCCTCTGCTTGATTCCTATGTGGTCCCATCTCTTTCAATGAATCTGGATAGCTGTTTATTTCTTTGTATCGAAGCTGTTTCAAACTCGTCAATTCATAAAAAGTTATGTTTGCCAACCTTGTGTGCAACATCACAAATCTTTTAGGAAGCTATGAATATCCTTAGCCGCTTTACCGTAACCATTACGACAGCTTTTACTAATCTAGTCCCCTTGAAGATTTGCCAAAAAGGTAGTGAAAAAAAAACCAGTTGCAGCCGAGACATGGTACAACTTTTCTTTATTAAAAATAATTTACATCAGTTTAACATTTTATGCACAATTGTCAGCAAATTGAACTTCTGTCTTTTAAGAGGTCTATACAATACTTATTAGTGAATTGGAAACCATCGTAATCCGTTAATATTGGCTTAAAAGGAGTAGACCTTCAGTTGCAGTGGCTCGTGTGAGAATAATAAAATGCAGGTATTCTTTTGCTGTGTATAATTGATAAAAACTCCCCCCCCCCCCAGTTTGGTAACAACCTAATCAAGGCCTCAAATATGGTTCTTTTCAGAAGCCAAATCGAAGAGAATGTGAAAACCGGACATGTTTCCAGTTTTTGTGATTTTTGCCTCACATGACAGCCCAAGATTATGGTAGATTATGGAACACCCAGTGCCTTCTGATTAAAATACATTGTGCGCTGCCAACTTGAAAAGAATTTGGTGGTTTCGCTTCCAATTCACAGCACTGCACAGGTCTCCTATCACAGTGTCTAAACCATTATGCTTTTATCAGTGTAGAAAGGGAATTAATCCATGTAAGCCTGCAGATTTGCGATATCGTTCAAGAGGTTTTTAAAGTCCTCCAGAGGTGAGGACTAGTGTTTTCAGAAACCACTTTCTTCTAAAGCTGTCTGAAATCTTTTTTTTGGGGGGGATTTGTTTAGCTCGGGGCTTTCGGCTTTTCCATTCAAGGACAACGTCCCAATGTCAGTCAGGAGGGTTATGAGGACTCTCTGCCAAGCTCTTTGCTGGTTCACACATTATGTCCCTCTCCCATTCAATCTATTTATAGTCAGCTCTTCCCAGATGTTCATAGGAAATTGGATAGGGTTGCAACCTCCAAAATATTATCTTTTGAAATTTAAGAGGAAAAAGCCAAGCCGTGTCAATGAGTTTGACCAAGGATGGGCAACTATGGCTACTTTATGACCTATGGACTTCAACTCCCAGAATTCCTGAGCCAGCCTGGCTCAGGAATCCTGGGAGTTGAAGTCCACAGCCTGGCTCAGGAATCCTGGGAGTTGAAGTCCACAGCCTGGCTCAGGAATCCTGGGAGTTGAAGTCCACAGCCTGGCTCAGGAATCCTGGGAGTTGAAGTCCACAACTCATAAAGTTCCCATAGTTGCCCCCCCCCCCCAAGTTTGACCTAAAATATGGATCATAATTTGGATGTGACATTTGGAGAACTGCAATTGGACGGATCTTCTAACATCTGTAGGCCAGAATCATTACGACAGGTGGGATCACACATATGCAAAAAAAAAACCAGTAATCCGAGGTGGGCTGGGGTGGGGTGGGGGAAAGCTGGTCATTTGAACCCACCCATTTGAAAGAATGTCAGAGATCAGCACCTAGAGATAGACGGAGGCCATTCACAGATGATGCTTGACTTCACATGACTGTCAGATTACTAAAAGGGTCAGCAATGTCAATTACAAGTTTTGGAAAAAAATATCCCAAGTTAGAAGGGTTGTTTTTGGGTTTGGGGCTACAGCAGGGGTCTCCAAACCTGGCAACTTTAAGACTTGTGGACTTCCAGAATTCCCCAGCCAGCATGGTTAGAGGACTGTGGTCTGTGTCTATAAGGTACCCTGGTTTTTTAGGGCATGCATTTTACTCGGGAGGAGAGGAAAACAGTGCCTGGAACCTAGCAATAAGGAAGATGCCTGGAAGTTGAAAATAATAATAATAATAATTTAGGTACCAAAAGTGAGATATCGTTATCCTTTGCCCTTTGGGATCATCAAGACAGAACTTCAAAAATAATAATTCCATAACAAAGGAAAGATACCAATGGTAAAACTATAAGCACAGCCGATATGGTAGAAAAAAAAATATGGACTCAAGAAAAAATGTCTCTGATTGTAGATTAAGGAGCTTGTTGGAAAAATACCTAAGTTCAAAGGGACCGGGCAGAAAGGTGCCAGACTTTTATTGCTGCCTCTGTAATCCGTATTTCTCATCATTTGGCCTTTAAAAAAAAAAATCTAGTAAGTGTGCAAATTAATTTGTCTTTCAGAACTTCAGGATATATACCTTTAGTGACACAGAATTTACTAGAAGTACTTATTCTATTACATGGGGTCTGTTTGGTTTAATAAAAAACCCAGGTCTATAAACATCTTAAACGGAAGAGACTTTTAAAATGAGCTCAGGATATTTCCGCTACAGAAATTCCCGTTAATAATAAACCAAAGTTTACCGTAAACATCCGGGGACTTAAGAAATTCTTTGCTGCTCAGAATAAAGTCGCTATCACTATCTCAAATACAGTCATTTGGGAAAGAGCAGAATGATTGGAAGAAAACTTGGAGAAAACTCACTTTATAAACCCAACAGGTTTTGTTCACTGCACAAACTGAAGAGAAGAAACAGGAATTCTCTGTTAACAGCCAAAGTCAGTTGAGGAAAGAAAGCTGAGGTTATTTAAGCGAGAGACAAAATAAATCCAATTAAATTCCATGATAGCCACTCCTCAGGAGGAGAGCCAGCAGGCCACAGAAGTCACTGCAGCTTCTATTTGGAAAACAGCATTTCCTCCAATTGAATTTCAATTTTGGAATTTTTCACAGAGCAAGATTTTTGCTCGGAGAGCATCCCCTTCGGTGTCTGGGCCAATTCCCAGAAATTTCCACCCGATGAGGCCACTGCGAACAGTCCCCCCTTTTCTGGAAGGCACCAAATAGAGCAGAGGTGGGACAACAATGGCAACGTTATGACCGGTGGACTTCAACTCCCAGAATTCCTGAGCCACAGGAATAAAGTAGCCAGAGTTGCCCACCCTTGAAATAGGGGAAGGCTGGTTAAAAAAACAAAACATACTACGCCAGCTTTCCTTAAACTTTCTAGTGGGTGGCTGATACCATAAATTGGATCTAAGGGTGGTGGGTGTTTTGGTTCTTTTTCAGAACTGTGGGTCCTCCCAATTTTAAAACAAGGGAATCATACATCATTACACCATGTGCTATGCTCAAACCAAGAAGGTAAAAGGTGCAAAGAAAAAAAAAAATCAAAGGAGAAAAGAATCTGCAAGGAATCTGGCTTAAAATCTTCACAATTCAGTTTCAGGTTTTTCACATAATTTATATACAAAATGGTCTAAGATTAACCCCCTCCCCTCATACTTACAGTTCTCTTTTCACAACACACACACGTCAACGTCTAACAACGTCAATAGCACCATTCGGAGTATTTTAAAATCCGGGAGGACCTCGCTGCGGCCACTACAACAATTTCACAATCTTTTACATCCATGAACAAAGTTATCTGAGCACAATGGGGCTTGTCAGCAGCCCCAATGGGAGAGGAAGGCTCGGGGCCGAGGCCTCAAGAGGCTGGCTGAGTTGGCAGTCCTCCGAGGTGGGAACAGGGCTTTACAACAGCTTTACAACAGCCTTCGGACCATGTAGTTCAGCACGCCGCCGTGTTTGTACAAGGTGATTTCCACATCACTGTCAAACGAGGCAGCCACCTGGAATGCTTTGCCAGTACTCGTCTTCAGAAGAACAAACAAACAAACAAAAAGATAAATTCACAGGTCAGTGAAAGACTTTTGTCCTTTCCAGGGATACTAAAATTTGAAACTGGATTCCACCAGTTTCTGCTGAGTACATTACACAGATTTTGCGAACAACCTGTTGTTTTCAAAATAACACATTCAATGTTGAAAATTCTCATCTAATGTCGTAAGATTAAATATAAATACACTCACTCGCTCTGTGAATGAGGTAGGTGGTTTCAAAATTTAACAACTATAAATAAAGTTTGTCAACAACCCGCTTATTTACTTTGGGACTTATTTTATTTTTCCTTTCCTTGCTCTTCCCTCCCCCCCCCTTATAAAAAAAGGCTTAAGAAAAATAGGATGAAAGCAAACATTCCCCAAATATCAAATACTGCACGGAATCACACAGCGAAGTGAAAGAGTGGATACCTTTACACAGAGGGTGATTCCAGGCGATACCTCTTGAGGGAAGAAGATAGAAAACTGCTCTTTGCCAGTCAGGCCCAAAGACTGGGCGCTCTCCCCCGGGAGGAACTGAAGGGGTGCGATGCCCATGCCAATCAAGTGACCTCTGTGGATCTTCTCGTAGCTTTCTGCAATCACGGCTTTCACTCCCTGTGGGGGAAAAAAAAAGTTTGATCCAATTCAGGTACTGCCTAATTCCGCCGTATTGCTCTAATCCAGGAGTCTGGATTTTAAAATGGAGAATTTTAAGAGTTTTCTGGGAAGGCTAATAAACGGGGGGACAAACAGAAGCACTGGGATCCCTACTCAAGTTTAGGCCCATTTGCAATCCTGAGAAAAATGCTGGGGAGAGGATCCTGGCGGTTATCGAAGAGAAGATGTCTACAGGAGTAGCGGTGCCTCCTAGCACTGTACCAGACTCCAAAATGCAAGCAACCATTGCTAAGAGAAACGGAGGAAAGAGATGGTTGCAATTAGATATATTCCTGCTACTGCATTAACTATAAAAAGGTGGTTTCGGTTTCCTTTGTCCAGTTATGTCTGACTCTAGGGGGTGGGGGCTCACTTCCGTTTCTTAGCTGAAGGAGTCAGCTTTGTCCCAAGACAGGGGTCCCCAACCACCAGTCCATGGATCAGTACTGGGTCACGGCACGCCAGAAACCGGTCTGCGCAAACAAGCGAAGCCCCATCCACGGGATGCAGGCAGCACACAAAACCACGCCCCCTCCGGTCCGCGGAAAAACCTCTCCACGGAACCGGTCCCTGGTGCCCAAAAGGTTGGGGGTTGCTGTCCTAAGACGTATCTCCATGCTCATGCGGCCAGCGTGACCATATGCTGAGGCGCACGGAAACACTGTGATAAATGCCGCAATTATTACAGCCTAACCCACCAGGATTATCTGGACCCCCTAAACAATCACTTACAACATTTACATGAAACCATGAATTCAAGACTATGTGGGGTATCCAATCTGTACACTGCCCAGACTGTGGTTCTGTGAGTAAGAGGGGCAGTCTCTCAATTTGATATATAAGTATAAATAGATTCACCCATTTTAGTTATCAGTCGTAGACTGGTGCTGGAGACTAGTTTGTATGTTTGCAGAAGAGAGACTGAGGGGCAGTTTATGTTCTACAAAATGAAAGATGGCAGTTTCATGAAAGAAATCAATCAGGGTGAAGTAAATAACAACAACAATAATAATGGATTTAAGTAATAATGAAATACCAGTAAAAAAGGTCCTTTGGCAGCCCAGTCTCTTGAGCTGCCCAATCCGTATTTCTTGCCGGCTAAGATAATCAGAGGGATGTTTTCTTTCCGATATAACTCAGCGGCGTCAAACACATCCAGCTGCAATTAGGACAAAGAGCCGGGTCACGAGATATTCACTGTGGTTAGATAATCAATAATAAACTTCCTTTGAGAGGATAGCCTCACCGTCTGTCCTGTTGGGAAGTGGATTGTTTTAGGAGCCGGCTTGCCGATGAATTTATTTAAAAGCTTTATGTTGGCAAAGGTGCCTCTTGTCATCACAGAGTCGTTCCCCCGACGAGCCCCATACGAGTTGAATTCGCGGGGTGTGAGGCTAAAAGAGAGAGAAAGAGAGAGAGAGTGTGTTTAAACAAATTATTGTTTAAAAAAAGGGTTTCCTGCGTACACATGAATGGAGGGTTATGATTGGAAGGTTAAGACACAATCTCACTTTCATACATAAATATCTGGCCCTGAGCTGTTTTTTTTTAAAATTATGTTTTAACTTTCCACCCCGCTGCTCTGTATTAATTATACCTTATTTTTATACAGTACAGGTAGTCCTTGCTTAATGACTGATTGCTTAGTGACCATTCAAAGTTAGGGGCTCCCAAAAGGTACTTATGACCCAATTTCTAAGTTCCGATATCCCCCTCCCCACAGACTCACTTAGCAACAGCAGCATTCACTTAAGGACCACCTCAAAAAAAGTCATAAAGTCAGGCAGTTACCTGGTGACCTGCTTAACGACCACAATGACTCACGACTGTTAATTCTGGGCTCAATTACAGCCCTGTAATTGGGGGGACGACCTGTAACAGAATTCCAAGCCACAGAATAGCTTTGTAAAGAGAAAGTGCCTGGCTGAGGAATTCTGAGAGTTGAAGTCCACAGGTCATCAAAGGGCCAGGTTTGAAGACCCCTGGTTTACGGCAAATTCCGGTCTCAAAGGCCGAAGCGGATTCCGGTTAATCCCCTTTTGCAATTAAGGAGGCCTGCTCTGTTTATCGCTGCCAGGAGAAAGGCATTTCTGAGGAGGAACTGGACATCCTGCTCTTCTCCCTCCTCTTTTAAGACTCACCCTTTAGTCATCAAATATCTCGCAGCGGCGCTTCCCCTGGCAATGCTTCCCGCCGGGGAGATGTGATCGGTGGTGACCGCGTCGCCCAAGTGCAGCAAGACGTGAGCATTTTCAACGGCCTGGAGAGGAGGCAGCTCTTTGGCCTGAAGAGAGAAAAAGATTGAGCATCTGGCACGTTCTGAACGGACGCGCTCACGCCGAATGTCGGCCTACTTACAAGCTTATCAAAAAAGGAAGGGCATCGGATATAGGTAGACTTTGAATCCCAGGTAAACAAAGTGGACTCGGGTGCTTCCAGAGAGTTCCAACGCTTATTTCCTTTCTGGAAAAGAAGAAGGAGCCATTTTTGTTAAGAGAACAACAAAAAAAGCACACCCCTTTTGTTTCTGGTCCTCTGATCCTGCTTTATGCCCAAATGGTATACAGGTAGTCCTCGACATACGACAATTGAAACCAACATTTCTGCTGCTAAGCGAGACATTTGTGAAGTGTGAGTTTTGCCCCGTGTTACGACCTTCCTTCTTGCCACAGTTGTTAAGTGAGTCACTGCGGTTGTTAAATTAGTAACACGGCTGTTAAGTGTATATGGCTTCCCCATTGCTTGTCAGAAGGTCGCAAAAGGGGATCACGTGACCCCGGGACACGGCAACCGTCATAAATATGAGTCAGTTGCCAAGCGGCCGAATTTTGATCACGTGACCACAGGGATGCGGCAAACGGTCGTTAAGTGTGGAAAAAGGTTGTAAGTCGCTTTTTTTAGTGCTGTTGTAACACTGAACGGTCCCTAAATGAACAGTCGTAAGCTGAGGACAACCTGTATAGCCTTCCTCTGATGACAGAAAAATGATAAAACTACCTCCAATTTCATTTTCAGCTCTTTAAACATGGACGCTATTACAAACTCCTCTTCTATCTGCTGAAGCTCTTCCCGAGAAGGCCAAATATCACGCAGGAAGATATTTCTGCCCTCAGGATTCACCCCTGTAAGAAATGGGAGAACGGTAGAGATAATATCCAGTCAGCCAAAGCTACTCGGAGAAGTCCAAAAGTTTTCTTTACACGTTGAACACGGGATCACAGACGGCACTTTTGAGAGCTTGTGTGAGACCTTTGGCGCTCTTCTGAGCTGGATGGCTTTCTTGCAGACGTTTCATTACCCAACTAGGTAACAACGTCAGTGCTCTGAAGGTGTTGATGGTGCTCCGATGGGTGATCATTGAGTACTGATTGTGTTACCTAGTTGGGTAATGAAAGGTTTGCAAGAAAACCACCAGACAGCACTAAGGACTCTACAGTCCATCCTGAACTACAGATATATATATATATATATATATTTAATTTTATTGATTTTTCCAGTTTTACATTTAAATATTTGAAAAGCAACATGGCGGCTGGGTTGGTTCATAATTCAATAACATACAAATTTCTTTAGTACAGGTCACAAACTATTACATTAAATATTTCCTCTCTTTTCCCCTATTTACTGTCACACATTTAAATTAGTACAATTCTTATTATATCAATTTAATGCAAATAACTTTCTTACATTTATCAACAATTTTTAGTTTAGACATATCTTAGTCAGATATTTTCTATGGAGAGCTTTTTTTGTCAAAAGATGCTGGGATACAGATTGGAGGGCACAGCAACTGCTAACAAACCACACTACTGTAGATAATGGTCCCAAGAGCACTATAGAACAGGACTTTTCCTCCTACATAAGAGAGCTCCCTATGACAACATCACACATGACAAATTCAAGCTAGACGAACGCAGTTACCTAGTGGCTCAGTCTGGAAATCAATATTCACAGTTCCCGCGATCGCGTAAGCAACAACTAGGGCTGGAGAAGCCAGGTAATTGGCGCGGATACAGGTGCAAAGGCGACCTTCAAAGTTTTTGCTTCCAGACACAACGCCACACGCCACCAAGTCACCCTGAACAGGAAAAGCAAAAAGAGAACAAAATGGGATTTTTTTTTTCTCTTGGTACTCTCATTCTCTTCTCTAAACTACCTCCCTGCTACTCAAGCCGTAGAGCTGGTTCTTAAGCCGAAAGCCACCAAATTCTGCAGATGTAGTTTTTGTGTAGTTATTTCCCGCCTTTATTATTTTGATAAATAAGGCAGCCAACAAACCTAAGTCTGTCCTCCTATTTTCCTCATGACAACCACCTTGTGAATTAGACTGAAAGGGGGGGGGGGAACTGACCCAAAATCACCCAGCTGGCTTTTATGGTTAAGGCAGGACTAGAATTCACTGTCATCTGGTTTCTATCTTGGTGCATTAAACCAGGGGATTGCTAAAACGATCCCTACTGGTTTTAAGGTCATTGGTATCCCAGTTAAACAAGATCTTCTCTCCCCCCTCCCCACCCCCCCTCCAGCTGAATGAGCAAGGACAAACCTTACTTACAACAAGCATTCTCCTACCAAAACACAGCACCTCAAACACGTAAACTCTGTTCAAATAGCTCAGGAAGTAAAGCTTACCTGTACAATCGCATTCTGAATGGCTTCTGGCAGAGGGGCAGTGTTCCCCACACAGGTGGAACAGCCATAGCCAATGACCTCAAACCTACAGGGAAAAGCAGCAATTAAGTCACATTTTCACTGCATTTCAATAAACAAGGCATTTGTGAAATCTAGGGAAGGGCTGCTGCACAACAGCTGGGGCTTCAAGGTGGAAATCAGTAGGGCGGTGATTCTCAACCTTGGCAACTTTAAGATGGGCGGACTTCAACTCCCAGAATGGCCCAAGCTAGTATGGGGTCACTGCCAAGAATTCTGGGAGTTGAAGTCCACTTGTGTAGAAGTTAGCAAAATTGGGAAACCCTCGTCTGAAGGAAAGGGACTTTGCTCAGCGGTAAGACAACTGCTGGGTGGGCATGATCCAGGGTCACTAATGGGCATCTTCATTTAAAAAAAAAAAAAAGCAAATGGAATCTTCTCTGCTAAGGCTAACACAGGGCTGTGCAAAGCAGGTGAAAAAAATAACAAATTAGAGCAAAGAAAATAGTACCCAAGTTTATTGAGATATGGTAATACACCACTGGAACTGAGATAATGGGTGACCATTCCACTCCCCGGCGACAGGCTGGTTCGTATGTAAGGTTTAACAGCCAGACCAGCTTCAGTGGCTCTTTTAGCCAATAAACCTAATGGAAAAGGGAAGACGCTGTTACAATAACGCCACGACTGCCTTTTTTTCCCCTTTTGCAAATGGAGGATAGCTGGTCCTCACACTTACGACCAATCCTCGCATTTACAACCACCGCAGCATCTCCGCGGTCACGTCTGGCACTTGACAACTGGCGTGTATTTATCCCAGGATCACGCGATCGCCATTTGTGACCGTTCCAGTCAGCTTCCCACAAGCAAAGTCAATGGGTGTGTGGGTGTGTGTGTAAGCCAGATTCACTTTAACAACCATCACGATTCGCCTCACAACGGCAGCGATTCGTTTAACGATGGTGGTCAAAAAGGTCATAAAGTCGCTGAACAACCGCCTCGCTGAGCGACGGACATTCAGCTCCCAATTGTGCTCGTTTATAGCAACGTGATGTAGGAAATGCCAGAGAAGCCCGCGCACCTGCTCCTAGCATCGCGGAGGGATTGCAGTTGTTGGTGCAGCTAATGACGGCAGCAATGACGACCGATCCGTGAGCCAACGTGTATTCATTTCCTTCATATTCAACAGGAATGACCCTGCCCTGCTTCTCGGCGGGGATCTGAAAGCCTCTGAAGCCGACCTAGGGGATCAAACAGGGGTTTTGCAGAGTCAGTCCCACCACACACCAGACATTCCTCCCTGTTGGGCAGTTAAGAAGGGAGACACCAGAACTCTTGGACCCATACAGAACTCTTGGACCCGAAAGGCCACGAATGATTTCATTTGGATTGGAAACTCTGCGTCACCTACTTCAGTTGTGATGGGTTTTGGAGAAGCGGTTAGCAGTTAACGGCCAATTCCCAAGGTTCGGTCGTAAACAGAAGGGCTACCTTAAGAAGAACACGCTTCCTGCATGTATGGTACTCAAATCTGAAAAGCTGCATTCTAGAGCAGTGTTTCTCAACCTCAGGCCACTTTAAGAGAGGTGGACTTCAAACTCCCGGCATTCTGGGAGTTGAAGTCCGCCTATCTCAAAGTGGCCACTGCTCTAGATCAGGGGTCTTCAAACTTGACCCCTTCATGACTTGTGGACTTCAACTCCCAGAATTCCTGAGCCAGCATGGGGGAACTATGGCCCCTTCATGACTTGTGGACTTCAACTCCCAGAATTCCTCAGCCAGCGTGCCTGGCTGAGGAATTCTGGGAGTTGAAGTCCACAAGTCATAAAAGGGCCAAGTTTGAAGACCTCTGCTCTAGATAGTTCTTATAATCTTCAAAACATTCCAACCGATAGGAAATGGCTTTCCAATATCCAGAGGGGGATTCCCTTGCCAACATTTAAAACAGCCAGATGGACTTTCAAAACTTTACCTACCTTTTCACTTAAGCATGCTTGAAAGTCGCTCTTCATGTTCGTTACAGCCACTCTATCCTGGGCCCTTTTGGGACCACTTACATACGGCGTTATAGAAGCCAGGTTTATATGTATTATCTGATGGGGGAAAAATGTTTAATTACTTCACAACTGATGCTGTTGTGCTGATGCTTGGCTTTTAAAGTGAGCAGGCCAAAAGCAAGGATAATTAGCCTAAGCAGGGGGTTGGACTAGAAGACCTCCAAGGTTCCTTCCAACTCTGTTATTCTATTTTAGAATATACTGACAAACATTTCTGAGGACAAGCTGGCATGAAACAAAAAGGCAGTATCTTGAATTCCATATCTCTTTATGGTTTGTATATTATTGGAAAACACATGCTTTAGATCAGGGGTCTTCAAACTTGGCCCTTTTATGACTTGTGGACTTCAACTCCCAGAATTCACGCGTGCCTGGCTGAGGAATTCTGGGAATTGAAGTCCACAAGTCATAAAAGGGTCAAATTTGAAGACCCCTGCTTTAGATCAACCACTTAAATAATGGCATTTATTCAAAAGTCCTAGTGATATTTCATTCAAGAAGCCTTTGCAACAGAGCCCTCTCTCTGAGGGAGATGGGTGGTTAAGAAGTATAAAATATAAATAAAATAATCATCAACTGTATCAAAAAGGAATTTATTCCCTTGCCAATAATTCATTAGATGCTACCACAAGAACACAACAACCTGTTTGAGCGTAAAATGCCTCAGAAATGGTTATTTTCTTGGGGGTTTAATAAAGGCCTTTGAATGAAAAGGCAAATCTTGAAAAAAAAAGACGAGAGGAGCAAACAGAAACACAATAACTTTGAAAAAGGCTGGCCCGTTCCCTGCTTACCTGGGAATATTCAGGTTCCTTAGCAGAATATTGGTAATTCCTAAACAGTTTCACAGTTTTAAGATACGTCTCCATGGACTTGAGTTTGGTGTTGTCAAAGCCTATGAGAAAAATTCAAAAGTTTGATCCTATCTGCAAAGATTGAGCAACGAATTATGCTGCTTTAGCCAACCAAATCTCCTCCTACGGTGTCAGCCTTACCTGTATGCTTTAAGTGCTTTAATGTTACATCATCTACAGGGAAAAAGCTCAGAATTGCACCATATTCGGGGCACATGTTTGCGATGGTGGTTCGGTCCCCAACGGAGAGCTGGGAAACGCCGGGGCCAAAGAATTCCACAAATTTTCCAGACACCCCTGCTTGTCTTAGTTGCTATGGAGACAGGAGAAAAAAAAGAACCCTCAGTATCATATGTCAGCCAAGGGGAAATGCTACAGCATCGGGTTTTTTTTAAATAAATGGTTAGCGGTTTTAAAAAGGGGACTCCATTAGACTTAGCCCCCTCCTAACCAGCAAGAGACACAGTCGTTACATTAAGAACCGCCTGCAAAATTATTCTGGCAGGGAAGCCAAAATCCACGCCAAATACGAGTAGCCGTCGACTTACGACCATTTGTTATGACAGTTCAGTTGTGACAGCCTTGGAAAAAATGACCTACAATCTATATTTGCACTTTTGGACCTTTGCACCAGCCCCCCTGGTCATGTGGTCACGATTCGGGGGCTTGGCAACTGGATTGCATTTATGATCAGTTGTAGCGTCCTGTGGTCACGATTGTGGCAAAATTTTGTTCTTCCTTATTCAGTGTACAAACAACGAGGAGCCATGACATAACCCAGTTGTAATTAAGAGTGTTAACGCTCATCTGATAACCATTATCAATACAAGGGGACCCAGAAGGCAGAAACCTCCCAATGCTTCCCGAATAGGACAGTAAGATTAAATCTTACTACAATGACAACTTCTCCTTACGAAACATTGCTGTTCTACAACTTCCCAGAGGCAAGTGCTCCTTTATCCAGCTAAGTAGTAATAAGTGTGGGAAGAACGCGGAATGTTTGCCAAGAATGGCTGCTTTAGTATAGATTTGGCTGTCGAGTCATGAAGCTGGCAGGGCATCTATTATCTGTATTGAGGGTTTGCAAAATAATTTGCCAATGGCATTGCTGTTGAGAAATCTACAGATTTTTTACAATTTTATTTATTTCAAAGTTAGATATGGCCATCCATCCTGTGGCTCAGAACTCTGGGTTTTACCTTTGGTGGCTGCTTGCACATGACCACACTGCCTCTCTGGCCCCAAAGAGAGCTTTGACGTACCTTCGTAATGCTCAGGACTACGTCGATGGATGTAGCAAGTGAGCTGGCCGACCCGGTCAGTTCACACCCAACCACCTTGGGCAAAGTGAGGGTGATGGGGAGACCCAGCATGACTGCTTCTGTTTCAATTCCACCCATCCCTAGATGGGGCAAGAAGAGCATTGAACAGCTTAAAGACGGAGGCGTTACACCATGACGAAATCTTTATCCAAGCGCTCTTTCGTCTGATGTATAAAACAGGCTGCACTGGAAAAATTCAATATTGTCCTAAACTTACCCCATCCCAGGATTCCCAAGCCGTTCACCATGGTTGTATGAGAATCTGTGCCAATAACACTGTCAGGATAAAGGAAGTCTTTGACATCAAATACTACTCTTGACAGGTGTTCCAGATTCATCTGATGGGCCATCCCTGTCCCGGGAGGAATTACTGAGACATTTCTGAAAACTTTGGAACCCCACTAGTTTAATTCATAAAAAGAGAAACAGACAGAAAAGGCATGTTAATTTCACACTTTCTAAATCAGCATTTTCCACTCTGACACCTCCCCAATAAATGGCACTTGCAAATTCTGAGAATTGCATCCCAAGAGAGGCTACTTTCCTCCTCCTAATTTCTTTCCTATGGGGAAGTGGGGATTAATATGAGAATTTGCCGTGTCCGTTTCTCCTCTATATAGTAGGGAAGAAGAGGGGAGATCAGTTTTGATCTTGGCACATCTTTATCAATCCATAACAAATAATAATCAATGCCTTTCTATCAAATTCTCCTGGGTCACATTGCCTTCAAAGCAACGTACCTTAAAAAATTGGAGTCTCTCTTTATTTCTTCCAAATTCCGTTTCTTGATTCTTAAATACTGTTTCAGGCCTAAGTAGATGAAAGGGGGAGGGGAAAACATTTTAAAACCGTTATCTGCAGTACTTAGAAAAACAGCCCAAAGAAATGTTTTTTTCTTGCTAACGTTCCAGGAAATTTTGCACAATGAAAAATAGAATGTTAGGGGGTGAAAGCGGTATTTCCCATGTGTCCTTAGGTTTTAATGTTTCATTTTAATTATTTATGTTTTAATTGTATACGTATAGATATATTTTGATGACTATAAGCCACGCAGAGTTACCCTATGGTAAGATGAGTGGCCAATAAATTTTATAAACAAAGAAACATATACAACTTCCCATCAGTGAAAATCCTTCGCCACAAAGGTGGTTTGATATTGGATCCAAAGTAAGCTTAATACGTGAGTACAGATAAGATCTGGGTGGAAGCCAGTCTCGCTAGCTGACAGCTTTTGATTGCCCAACAGGAATGACCCTGCAAAGCCAGGGGGGAAATGTAAAAAGGCAAGCTTACTCAGGCACTGGTTGAAGATGAAAAGGACACAAGAGGGGGGTGTTCTCGATCTGCACAGAAAACTGCCCCGGGTTCCGTTTTGACTCTCCATCACACGGTCCTTTGCAGCTGGACTGGCCTCGGCAGGGGAGCTTCCGAGGAGCTTTAAGCGGGGAGAGTTTTGAGGAAGGGGGCCGTGGGGGATCACCGCCTCCAGGATTCGGAGTGTTCTGTATTGCACTAGGCAAAAATGAAATGGAACGAATGCTTTGTTCACTGCAATCCTTTGAATCCTCATTATGCTAAATTATAATATATACTTTTGACATGAACATTAGAATTGTTTTGTTGTTTAGTCTCCACAGGCAAAAGGAACTTCAATTTTAATAAGCCTGAGAGGGGGGGGAGGGAGGGAGGGAGATTGAGATTGATTTTAATTTGGGGAATACCTCTCTTAATATACTGGTTGCCTTATATTGGTACCTCAACATCTGATTGGGTTGATGGGAATGGAAAATCCCAGAAATCGTGTGTGTGTGTGTGTGAGTGTGTGAAATTCCCTATTCCTGCTTCCAATACAAGGGGATTCAATGTACTTAAATTAGATCAACTCAGCATCTCAACATCACCCCATTTTTGAGTCTACCCACTTAAAAACAAGCATTCCACTCTCAAGACAGGGCCCCATCCACCTGTCCCCAGCAAAATATAAGGAAGCCGACAATTCGACGGATACCATTTGCTGAAGTCAATCTGCAAAGAATGGTCCACCGTAAGATCTGTTGGGCAGACAGGATGGACTCGTGTAGGATCTCCTCCGAGGTTCTTCACCGCTTCCCTCATGGCAGCAAAATCGACCATTGCAGGAATTCCACTGGCAAACAGGAACAATGTTTTCGACTTAGTATATCTAAAAGGCCAGCAATGTAGATCCAAAGAAGGCGGGATCCATCTCATCAAGAGGATTAACAGTGATTCTAACTGTGGTTTAAGTTAGGGGTCTCCAAACCTGGCAACTTTTTAAGACTTGTGTACTTCAACTGCTAAAATTCCTCAGCCAGCATGGAGGAGACCCCTGGTTTAAGCCACAGCGGCCGAGTTCACACATTGCTCTAAACCATAGATGATCATGGATGGTTTCTTGCATTATGCAAATCTTAAACTACACAGCCACGTCATGGCTACATTTAACATGCGAGTCCCATCGTAGGTTGACTGAGAAGACAACAGCTTGGTGGCATAGTGGATGACCAATCTGTCAATTAGACTCATTGGGGAAAAATTCATGTCTGGATGCCTGCATGGAGCTATGCTGAAACATACAACTTGCTGTAATGATCTTTCGTTATTTCAATCCTAACAGACTTTCGTTGGTTATTGCTTCGGAGCCACTGCCAGGATAAACTCAGGCGACCTGAATTTCTGACCATCTAAATACTCGGAAAGACCCACCCAGGACATTTAGGAAAACTCATCAGGTTCTAACTAAAATAGAGAACTCGGGAAAAGCAGGTCTTACGTGAAATCTTGGAGGAGGACTCTGGCAGGACAAAAGGGCACTTCAACATTGTTCTGTTTGGCTTGCCAGTCCAGGATGTTCATCACGTCTCCTTCTTTCACCAGGAAACCATTGCAGTTGCGGACGGCCGTTTCCAACATGACCCGTATGGTGTAAGGCAGGAGATCTGCAAATGGACAGAGTAGCTAAATTGCTCGAGGATAAACGCTGGTGCTGGTATCCCTGCCACAGGCTTTCTTCTAAATTAGGAAACTGGGAATTGAAGTCGACAAGTCTTAAAGTTGTCAAGTTTGGAGAATCCTGGAATAAAGGGATTTCTGCCCGGGGAGATAAAAGAGCCGCGATACAACACAATCTGTACAACTGAGCTAGTCCAACAGATTAATTAGACATAAGGCAGCTGCTATGTACCTGTACTATACGGGAGAAGCCTACTTTATAACCCGCAAGAGCTGGCAATTGAATTGCTTTTCCTTTAAGCATCGTTTGAAAATATGCAAAACATTAAGAAACATTGGCTGGTATTCTTGGTGTTAGTTTCCTTACGGTTGAGTACAGGCCAGGAGTAAGAGTTCACATGTTCTGCTCTTGGATTTTGGAATCCGGCAAGCACGTATTTTAATAAACCTATTTAATGTTGCTTATTGAAAAACACATGACTTGTTACAAACAGTAGGGACAGCTGCTAGTTAGGGAACCTTTCAAAATTAGATTGCTAACTTTATTAAGGATTGCAGAAGAGGTAAAAGATAATTCTGTAGTAATGAATTATGAGAACATTTGTCCAAGGGCACTGGAAATTTCTGCAAGTCTGCCACACATCAATGAGCTTGCAACCACTACCTCGGAAAGAAAAAGCAATTATTCTTTTTAATAAGCATAAAGCAAGCCTGTGTCAGTAGACCCACATAATAATTTTTCAGCTCTGAAGGTTGTAAACTATTGCTGCAGGCTTCACTAGCTTCATTTAAATTAGTTGAGTTTTCTAAGGAAAACAAGGTAATTTCTCCCTCATTAAGTGATTCATCAACGGCTAACCATATAGAAAAGTATTTATGAACTGACAAAAGTGTGTTTGCAGTTTGGGCTGTTAAGAAACAGACATTGCCTAACATGGTTTCTTATTCCAAAACATACACTCCAGTGACTACCAAACAATTTTACAACTATCCTAAAGGTTTTCAATGTGACAGAGAACCAAGAACAGTTCATCAATAACTTAACGGCTCAGATCTCAATTTTCAATATTCATATGGGGAGATTTCACATGTATCCAGGAATCAAATACATGATTCAATGCACTTCCATTAGGGAAGGAAGGCAGGATATAAATGAAATGGCAAACAATTTGAAAGACCAGATGAGCAACTCAAGCTCCTCTTTCAAAAGACCTCCTCATGTTTGTCTAGTGTAAATTAAAGATCTTTTTATCCCGGTCATCTTCTGGAAGGAAAGCGAGCAATTAATAGACTCCCCCATCATGCTTTTTAGAGACAGTTTTATATGGTCAACTATCTGCTTCTTGAAAAGTACACACAGCAAGCAGAATTTCCGTCCTTTTTCTAAAAGATAAGGAAAACAGCAGCGTGACAACACCCAGCTGAACCAACTGATAAACAAAGGCTATAATTCTGAATAAGCTTTTTCTGCAGTCCTCTCTGAAATTCACTAAATAGATTCCATTAATTTGAAAATATACCAAACCTTTCAAGCAGAACAAAATGAATACGTTTGAACTAAGGAAGATCATTTCTAGATGTATTGTCACCAGAGGAGTTAATATTATTTTGCAATACCGTGTTATGAAAGGGGTCCACAGGTTTCTCACAGAACCAAAAAAGAGCAAGCAGAAGTTAAACTGAACAGACTTCCTTTAGTATATAAAAAAAAACCACATTAATAACCCACTGCAGTTAATTCAAAGGGAGGCTGTGTCTATTTATAACTGGAACTTGAATATCCAGGAAGAAGGAAATTAATAGCAACCCTCAGGCACATTAATTCAAACAGTTTTAATAGAGAAAGCATTAAGGATTACAACTCTGCAGCATAATCCCAAGAATGGGTTCAGTAACAAGGACAACAATCCCCAAATTCGTTTTAAGACTACTTAAAAAATCTTAACGAGGTTAGATTTATTAGGTTTATATTAGAAAGACACAATTGAAATATATTTACCATATTTGGTGCCTCCTAGTTTAGCAATGTTGTAGAACTTTTTGTCTGCATTGTCGCTCAGTGTTTCAATTAAGTGCTGGAACAGGTGTCCTGAAAAACAAGACAGATTATTAGTTATTTAGTGTGTTTAACAGACCTTGAACGAGGATGATGGGAATAACAGCCCAAGGCCCATGGAAGGGGATGAGGGGAACTGTTGTTTAACAATTCTGGAATGGGAATGACACGAACTGTAGCCCAAAAGAAATGGATAGAGATGATGGGAACTACTGTTTGATAAACCTGAGAGGGACAATGGGAATTGTAGTCCAAGGATATAGAAGGGGATGATGGCAACGGTTGTTTCAAAGCTGGAATGGGGATGCTGAGATGCATAGAAGGGGAGGATGGGAACTGTGGTTTCATAGTCCTGATAAGGGGGGGAGGGGAACGGTACCCCAAAGGAAATGGACAGGGATGATGGGAGTGGTTGTACCCCAGATGGGAACTGGGGTTTCATAGTTCTGAGAAGGGGGATGATGGGAACTGCACCCCAAGGGAAATAGGAAGCCCAGAAAGGGTGTGTGTGTGTGTGATGGGAATTGTAGTCCCCACTCATGCTGGTATCTTGGGGAGGGGGGACACCAGGCTGGAAAAGGCCAAACTAATTAAGGGGGGGAAGAGAGGCAAGCAAGCGAGGAAGATGGCTGACGGCTTCCTTCTCCCTTCCATCCGAGGGGAGGCCGGTCCTGGCGGGCACAAAGGGAAAAGGGGCCATTTTGCCACCCTGGCCCCCGTCCCCGCCCCCTTCCCCATCGCCACTGACCTGCCCGGGCCGCCTCCATGTTCCTCTCCCGAAGAAGGACGCCCCGGGAGGAGGGTGGGCGGGGGAGAAGAAGAGCCGAGGGGGGCGCGAGGCCCTGCCCTCAAAAGACCGCGAGGCACCGAGGGAGGGAGAGAGACAACCGGCGGGCCCCTCAGCGCCTCCGCCCGGTCCTCCCCGCTCCCTCATTGGGGCTCTCCCGGTTCTCGCGAGAGCTCAGCCGCCCGCAAGAAAGGAAAGCGGCGCAGGCTCTCGCGAGGTTTGGGCCGGCCGTGAGGGGCGGCGCGCGTGCGTCAGTGCCCGCCTCTCCTCCTCCCCCTCCCCCTCCCTCGGGTTAAAGGATGGAGGGGGATAGCGGCTCGAGGAGCGAGACTTCAGGGCGCAGGTCTCGCGAGAGCTTGGGGACGCAGAGCGGTCCATCAAGGAAAGTTCACTACTCTTCCTTGCGCCGCTAGGGGCAGACCGAGCCTACGTGCGTCAAGGCAAAAACTAAGAGGCGACCCTGTCCTTCGTGAGCATGCGCCGTCTTCTCGGCCTCTTGCGACGCCTTTTCCCCTGAAGGGGCGGAACCTTTGTTAACCCTCTGAGGGTCGGACGGAAGGATTTGGAAGCCGTACCAGAAGGAAAACAACTTTGGTCCTGAAGAAGGCAATGGCAGGAGCGGGGAGCGATTTAAAGGCCTCGTTGCTGAAGCACCGGCGCACCACCTTCGAACGGGTGGAAAAATTTATTTCGCAGGATTATTTTGTGGATTGTAACCTCCGGGGCAGGTGGGCTAGGGCTGGTCCGTTCGCTAAATCCTTCCCCTGCATTTTCCCCAGTTCAGGTAGTCCTCGACTTACGACCACAAGTGAACCCAAAATTTTCTGTTGCTAAGTAAGACATTTGTTAAGCGAGTTTTGCCCCATTTTACCACTTTTCTTGCCACAATTGTTAAGTGAATCACTGCAGTTGTGAAGTTACTAATACGGCTTCCCCATTGACTTTGCTTGTCAGAAGATTGCAAAAGGGATCACGTTACCCCAAGACATTGTAACAGTCATAAATATGAGTCATTTGCCAAGCATTCGAATTTTGATTATGTGATCATGCGGATACTGCAATGGTTGTAAGTGTGAAAAATGCTCACAAGTCACTTTTTTCAGTGCCATTGTAGCTTTGAGCGGTCACTAAATGAACTGTTGTAAGTCGAGGATTACCTGTACTGTTCCCAAAAGGCTGCAATTGTTCTGTTGCAAAGAAAGGGGGAGGAAAATGGCACAATTTTAAAGGTTTATGTAACAGGGCCAATCCAGGACTGAAGGCTTTACATTTTACAATTAAGAAGCACAGAAGCTCCAATGTGGTTGCCAAATGTTGAGTTTTCTTCTGTGGCTGACTTTTGTTTATTCTTAATTAAGGGCGATGTTATCTCTTCGGCCACAGAGGAGGTGGCTTTGAACCGCGTGGCTAGAATCGTCTGCATTGAATTTGAAGGAAGATGTTGACTGGGAGCGATTTTTATTTGCTTGTGTTCCTTTGGAAGCAGTTTTAATGGCAGCAATTTAATTGGTAGTTTTAATTAGTTGTTGCCTATGGAAAGCACTACTTGAAGATTTTTGTTGTTCAGGCATCATGTAAACAGTGTTTTTCAAACTTGGCAAATTTAAGGTGTGCCGTAATAGCGCTTTCTCATGCTCTACAGTGGTGTTTTTCAACCTCACTAACATTGAGATATGTAGACATCAACTGCTAAAATTCCCCATGCTGGCTGGGGAATTCTGGGAGTTGAAGTCCACATATCTTAAAGATTCAAAGTTTCAAAAACACTCATTTAATCTACTGATTATTGATCATTCTCACAGGACAGAAAGCTGAAAGAGATAGAAGGAAAGAGAGAAAAATCCTTAAATGCTTTTAAAAGCAACTGATCAAACATGTTTGTACACTTAAACACCAATTGTGATCCTAGGAATTTGCATTGTATGCTAATCAATGGTTAATTTTAACCGTTGATTACTTTAACTCAATTGTTGGAATTCATAACCCTAACCTTTGCCCAACCTATCCAGAAACTAGTCAACCCTGTTTTAATTAAGCTATAGAAGTTTCCCCTCTAGCTACGGTAGTGGATTATAAATGTTGGAGCTCAACTTGCCTTAACACCATTTGTTTTGGAAAAGTTGCTTTTGTGGAACTTTTATTTAATGAATCTGGTCCTAATAAGGCAGGTGTGGATTTAAATCGTGTAGTGTTGAAGAACTGGAAGCCCATGACAAGTTTATCAGGGAGGAATATGCTGTCTTCAGTCTCTGAGAATGCATTATTCTTTTCCGTGCTGTTTCAAAGAGATAAAATACTGTGTGTCTTTTAACAGGCTGTTTGGTGACAGGTGTGCATTGGCGTCTCTGTCTTACTTTGAAACTTCTAAACGAATTCCATACAGTGAAGCTATTGGAGAAGAATTCAGCCCTATTAAAGTTGGAGATAGCTTTGGACAGACGTAAGTATTTCCTTACTCAGAGCTGAATTTCCCATCTCATTTCCTAAGGGAACAAAATGAAGGGTTTGTACTTTAGTTTAGAACCACTTTAGCCTAGTGGTTAAGGCTTCAGGCTAGGAACCAGGAGATCATGAGTTCAAGGCCCTCATTAGCCATGAAAGCCAACTGAATGAATTTTGGACCAGTTACTCTCACAGTCCAATCCATCTCACAGGGCTGTTGCTGCAGGGAAAATAGGTGGAAGTTATTTAAAAAAATAATGCCGGCTGGAGAATTCTGGGAATTGAAGTTCAGACAGGTTGCCAATGTTTAAAGGGTATAACCATTGTACTTTTTAGTTAATGGAATCTGTGGCATCCTGACAGCTTTAGTGTCACTTTTCTAAGGTGGCACACCTGCTGGTTTAAAGTAGAACTCAACATTCCCAAGAAATGGACTGGAAAGGAAGTGCATCTTCTTTGGGAAAGCGACGGAGAAGGAATGGTTTGGAGGGATGCCCAGCCTATTCAGGTAAGTGGCTGTCATGAAACTATCACCAGCTGGATCCTCTTTGGGATTCTTTTGCTCTCCACATCCCCCCCCCCCAAAATCGCCCCCATGATAAAAAGGCAAGTACACAGTAAATAAAACTGCCTCAAATGCTATTCATTGGGGGAAATGCTGGAGAGAAATAAAATGTTTATAAAGGAATGTGATGGACGTAATAATTCGAGGACTACCTATATTGACAGTGCAGTCTTCCTGTTCACCTGTTCAACTATATATTATTTGCCATTATCAGAGTTTGACTCGAGAAGGTGAGAAGACCAGTTATATGCTGACTGACAGTCTAAAGGAGACCGACCCTCATGGGTGAGTCAGTATTTTGCAGTATTGTTGCGGAAATAATACTTTCCTGCTCTAGCAATTCAGTAGAGATGAACCTTGCCAGTATTTTGACATAAATCTTCATATAGAAATATGCTTAAAAGTATTTGAACTGTTTAACCAACTTGGGATAACCATCCTATCCTGGACGTGCCAGGTGCTGAAAATGCACATCGCCTGCAATGCATAATCAGCTGACATAAAACTGGAACAATGTAAGTTGCCAAAATTCCAGTGGAAAGAAAAAATATTTGCCAGAGGGATGAACAGATGATTTGGGGTGGAAAACTTTTGCAGTGTCAGGATAATCACTGGGAACCTAATCCAGGCCCATGGATTCTTCAAAACAGAAAAGTAATAGGCACCTTTTCCCCTTCTGCAGCTTGACCCTCTACCTGGAGGTTGCCTGCAACGGTCTCTTCGGAGCTGGGAAGGGCAGCATGATTGCACCCCCGGATCCGGACAAAACATCCTCCTTGAATAGAGCAGAGCTGGTGGTTTACCACCGGGATGTCCATGAGCTTCTGGTGGACTTTGAAATCCTCTTGGACATGGCCAAGGTGAAATGTCTCGTTTTTGCCATTTTAATGTACTGAGAGGTGGGGGGAGGGGGCCTATGATCCTATTTCTGCTTTTTAACTTTTGACCCCCAGATATTTTTGGGTTCCAATTTGAAGCAGGTTTTTGGTGGCAAGTTTGATTTGACTGGTCAGCGTAAAATTTATCTTCCTTTTCCTGCTTAGCTCCTCGGAGAGGAAAACCAGCGGAGCTTCCAAGCGCTTTACGTAGCGAACCAGATGGTGAACCTGTGTGATGTCAACAACCCTGCAACCTTCCCGGCCGTTCATGAACTGGCCCGCTCGGTTTTCTGCCAGAAGAACGGAGAGAGCCAGCATATCATCCATGCAATGGGCCATTGCCACATTGATACTGGTAGGAACGGTGCGCGCGGAATATATTCCAGTCTAGGAAAGATCTGCCATGCCTTCTGATATAATTAGGCAAAGGAGTGAGGGATGATATGCAAGTAATCCGCAACTTGCAACTGTTTTGTTTAGTGACCTTTTGAAGTTACAACGCAGCTCAAAAAAGTGACTTAACAACCGTTCCTCACACTTAGACCATCACAGCATCCCCATGATCACGTAATCAAAATTGGGCCACTTGGCAAGCAGCATCATGGACTCAGGTTATCACCATTTGTGACCTTCCCAAGCTGGCTTCTTAGCTTTAAAAAATACCCCATGCATTGCATAGATTCAGTGAAAGAAATTTGGGGCACATAGCCCTAGCGTGGTGCTTATCCCCAGAAATCGTGGGCACTCCATCACTGGAGATTTTTAAGAAGAGACTAGACATTCACCTGTCTGAGATGGTGTAAGTTCTCCTGCTTGAGCAGGGGGCTGGACTAGAAGACCTCCAAGGTCCCTTCCAGCTCTATTCTGTTTTGTTCTGTTCTGTTCATTCCATATTCTATTCTATTCTATTTATTCTATTTATTCTATTCCTAAATTTCTCACTCTACAGTATCAGCATATGTTCCAAGGACATTATAGTGCCATCAGTCGCAACTTGCATTGCAAAGAGTAAGGAAATCACATAAGAATTCCAACAAGTACTTTTTAAAAAAATATATCAATCTCATATATAGGCATTGCAAAGCTTTTAGCTTGATTCCTAATCATGATTTCTGGGCATTGGACAATCCTACATGTGGCTAAAGCAACTATGCTCTAAAATTAAAATCTTAATAAATAAACCATCTTCTATCCATCTGAAAAATCTCTGTTATGGTTATAGACAATCCTCTAAGCACCCTGTAAGAACAAAGCAAATGTATTTGTGAACTGCTTGCTTGCAATTGTAACCTTAGCTTGGCTGTGGCCTTATGAAGAGACGGTCCGTAAATGTGCACGCAGCTGGGTAACTGTTGTATGTCTGATGGAGAAGAACCCGGACTTCACATTTGTCTGTTCACAGGTAATTGATATGTAAGTGCCCAGTTTTTAAATGTGTTCATGCGTGTAAACCATAATGTGGTTTCTTTGGTTTTGGAATTGGATATGAATCCTATTATTGTGGTTTTTGCTTAGACCGTGTATGAACCCAAACAGTTGTGGCTTATTCAGTGAAACACTTAACCAGGTTTTAAATCCCGATAATCATCTTATTTGCTTGCTTAGATCAAGGGTCTCCAAACTTGGCAACTTTAAAACTTGTGGACTTCAACTCCCAGAATTCCTCAGCCAGCATGTCTGGTTGAGGAATTCTGGGAGTTGAAGTCCACAAGTCTTAAAGTTGCCAAGTTTGGAGACCCCTGGTTTAGATCAATGAGAAACCCTATAAACTAGCCACTATGTCCAGATCTTAATACTGCAACTTTTTGGTTGTGTAAACTGCAGCTAGAGTGAAAAGACACATTTTTAGGACATTGATATTGCTTTTTTGTCTACAGGCCCAGCAGTTTGAATGGGTGAAGTCCTATTACCCTGGTTTGTATGCTACAATTCAAGAATTCGCCAAAAGAGGACGCTTCATACCAGTTGGGGGAACCTGGGTGGAAATGGTAAGGCTGCATTACAGGTGGTCCTTGCTTACTGACCACTCATTCAGCGAAGGCTTGAAATTATGACTGCTGAAGAAAGGGACACACGAAACTGGCCATCACCATCAGAGTCCCATGAACCCAATTTGGACCGGCCTGCTTTTATGAGCATCCCTCCCTGCTGCCCCCAGCTGACCTTTGTCCTTGTCTTCATCTGGATGCAGCGTGGGAGGTCAGGTATGGAAAGAAAGTGGGCTCTGCAAAAAGTAGAAAAGTGATATTGCTAACCCTTGCGATACTCAAGATCTCCAGAACCACGAATGGTAGGTTCAGACTAATGCTAGTTGGTAGCAACATTGGGTGGAAGGTAGTTGGTGAACTGAGGTTTGCTACTGATGTGGGGATTCGGTTCTTGGTGGGGGAGCGATGGCCTTTTTTACAATCTGTGAACTTCAACCCCCATGCTGACTCAGGAATTCTGGGAGTTGAAGTCCACAGATCGTAAAAGGGCCGTAGTTCCCCATCCCTGGTGTAGAAATACAGGTGTTTTATTCCCTCCCAGGATGGAAACCTTCCAAGCGGGGAATCCATGGTTCGCCAGTTCCTGCAGGGACAGCGTTTCTTCCAGCAGGAATTTGGGAAGCTGTGCTTAGAGGTGCCTATCGATATTCCTCTTTTCCTACCTTCCATGTGTGTTTCCCTAATGCTCTTCAGTCCTGGAAGGACGGCGTTTTTGTAGCCTCAAATCCTAAATCAGAACCAGTGTTGCCTGTTAAATTAAAATGTGGATAGCAGCCGGGACCGTATAGAACTCCTATGCCAGTCCAGTGAATTCTGCTCAACCTGCACATAAATCCTGTAGCAACCAGTGAACTAAATTGCCAAACTGGAAACTGAAGGATATTTGAATTCACCCTATGCTCTTTGGTAGGGCAATCAAGGGATTACACTTTCCCCATAACTATATAAATTTTTGTTTAGACTCTTAGGGACTGCCTGGATACGTCCCTGCAGTTTTCTTGGCCAATTTTTTCAAAAGCGGTTTATCATTGCCTCCTTTCTAGGGCTGAGAGAGAGTTGGGCCAAAATCACCCAGTTGGCTTCATGCTTAAGGCAGGACTAGAACTCACTGCCTTTTGGTTTCTAGCCTACTATCTCTCTCCCATAATTATATAAGAAGCTAAACTGAACTTCCTCATCATTCTGCACGGCCCACATCAATTTCCAGTGAATCGTGGTTTTTTTTCCTACGATCAGCATTTTTATTCTCAGCTTGATCTACGTATTTGATGCCAGCTCTTCACAGACAATGCCATTTTTTTTTCTCCCCAAACCAGTTCTGGCTGCCTGACACATTTGGTTATTCAGCACAACTGCCCCAAATAATGCGCGGCTGCGGGATATGTCGTTTCTTAACTCAGAAATTGAGTTGGAATCTGGTGAACACTTTCCCGGTAAGATTTATAGTTTAATTCAAATAAACCTGGACACAGGGACCCACTGAGCAGTGGTTGGTCTCATCTTGATGTGAGTCTGAAATTTATTTCAGAAAAAAAACCCACTGAACTTGTTGGGGACTGGGTGGTTTATTGGCTACCTGCAATCTCTTGTAGCACAACACCTTTTTCTGGGAAGGCATCGATGGATCCCGGGTTTTGACTCACTTCCCTCCGGCGGATTCCTATGGATTGTCCGGCCGTGTGGAGGAGGTGAGTAAACCCAGCAGAAGTGATTCTCCATCTTCACAGCAGAAGAAACAAACCCAATAAATCACAGCTTCGTTTCCTTTGAAGGTAGGAAGTGCCAAATAGCGCGTGAACGGGAGATCTGCCCTCCTCCTTGTGCTACCTCTCTCCTAGATGTTAAGAACGGTGAAGAATAACAAGGACAAGGGCCGTGTGAATCACGGTGTCGCTCTCTTTGGATTTGGAGATGGAGGAGGGGGCCCTACACAGAAGATGCTGGACAGGCTGCTGAGAATGAAGGACACAGACGGTCTACCCAGGTTGGTTTCTCTTGGCTAAGCTGTATAAACAAACCAGAAACAAAGCCAATAAAATAAAGTAACATTCTGTACTTGGTTACTCGTGCCTTAGAGCAAGGGACTCTATACTTGGCAGCTTTAAGACTTGTGGACTTCAACTCCCAGAAACCCTCACCCAGCATGGAGACCCCTGCCTTAGAGCACTGTTTCTCAACCTTAACCCAGGCCCGGCTGGGGAATTCTGGGAGTTGAAGTCCATCTTAAAGTTGCCAAGGTTGAGAAAATATTGCCTTCGAGAGCAATTTCCTTAAATGAATGCGAGACCAAGATTGTCTTGGTTGGGTGTTCCCTGCAGTGGTGATTTTCTTCCATGCAGGGTTCAAATGTCTGTCCCAGATCGGTTTTTCTCTGCCCTGGAGAAGGAGAAGGCTCAACTCTGTACTTGGGTTGGAGAACTGTTTTTGGAACTGCATAATGGCACCTACACAACTCATGGGCAGGTGAGGCTGCACAAGGCATCATAGGAAGTTTATAGACATTTCTGTTAATGCTTCACTGCAGGCTCCAGGATTCAAAACAGCACATCTGGAATGTATCTATTATTATGGTTCATCGCATAATTAGCCAGATGTTTAGACCGAATTTGGCATTTTTATGCACCTATCAAGTCCTTTCCAAAGACCTGGGATAGGCAGATGTTGTTTGATGGTGTTAAAGGAATTGTTGCAGGATGTAAGCTGTTCTGAGTAAGCTGCCTTTTGCAATTGACTGATGGTGATTTTTGTCAATTCCCTTCCGAGTAAGCTGCCTTTTGCAATTGACTGATGGTGATTTTTGTCAATGCTGATGGCGTTCAAGGGGTGCTCCTGTACCCCTTGAGGAATGAGTAATTGTAGTAATTTAGCAACTGCAATCTCAGTAGGATTTTTAATCTGTTTCCATTCCCTAATGCCTCATTTTTCATTTTTATTTCTAAGTCGCTGGACATTTTGTATAAAATCCTATTATTTTCTCTCTGGATTCAGATTAAAAAGGGGAACAGGGAATGTGAGCGTTTACTCCATGATGTCGAGATCCTGAGTAGTTTGGCTCTGGTGCAAAAAAGTTCTTTCCAGTATCCTTCTGTTCAGCTTCAGCACCTTTGGAGGTACGCAAATGCAAAATTTTGATTTTTTTTTGTAGAATGTAGAAGTTTGTGGAATTGGGACTGGTCCTTCTGATGGCCAATAAGAAATATGTATAAACCAAAAGGGGAAGAGAAGCTGTCACGTTGACTCTCTGTAGATAAATTAGTGTTACACCAAATGTCCCTTCAGAACAATGCAAGCTAGAAACATACTTCTCAACCTTAACATGGGAATCTGACATTTTGGTGGAAAGAGAGAGATAGAACTAGAGGTGTAGAAACTTATTTTTTAAAAAAAGGAAAACAAAAATGCACACAAAGAATGACTTTCGACTTTTTCCAAGATGTATAAGGCACTTACATTCAACTCTTAGTTCAACACCTTAAAACTAGCTTCTTATCTCTCTCTTTCCTCTTCGTCTTTTTCTTGATTGTTAGTTTACGTTGTTGTTTTTTAATCCGTATGTTCACAAAATTTAATAAAAGTACTATGAGAATCTGACCTTTCAGTTGGATCACCAGATCGAGGCTGGTGCAAATGACACACGTCAGAGTGAAATAATTGTGAGCCCGCTATTTTATGCCGAATAATTAGTCCAGCTACATAACATTCCTGATTACACCAAACTATGAGTAGATCTAGATGCATCTTTCTAAGGTCTTCCATATTCTCTACGTGTGTGTGATCCCTCCTCCCACTCCTCTCTTTTTCGGCTGCAGGCTGCTGCTCTTGAACCAGTTCCACGATGTCTTACCGGGCAGTTGTATCCAGCTTGTAGTAGAGGATGCCATGAGGTACTACTCAGGTGAGAAGGAACCAGCCTTGAGAATTGGTTTGCTTAGGCAGCTGCCAAAGCTCAGGGACCATAAATGGCCATTAGAGTCCTAAGGCTCTGCTGCTTGGCTTGGTCCACGAGAGGTAGACTGTTGGACTCAAAACACCAGGTTCAATCCTGATGTCCTGGCGATTCAGTGCCCGTCCTGATGGACATCCATGGTTATCTGCCTCCATGGTTCTGCTCAGCGGACGATAGCTTTCTTCCTTTTGACAGAACCATTAAAACTAGATTGTGGTATCCTGAGAAACAGGGCAGAGGAAAGGTCAATATACAGTGGAAAACTAGAAGATCTGAGATTCTTCCTCCACTGTACAAGGACTAAGAAAGCCTCCAAATGAGGGCTACGAAAGAGGCTTAGATTTATAACTCTGATTTAATCTCTTCTGCAGCACACTAGGCCTCAAGTTTCCTTTTCTAATCTGCAGCATTCGCCATAGCTCATTCTGCATGTGGACAGTCCTTTGATGGAATCTTTTCTTTCTTCCTCTCCTTCTTCCCAGAAATCCGAAGCTCTGGAGCTCAACTTCTGAAAGATGCCACCCATTCTTTGTACGGAGAGCTGTTGGCCAACAGGGAGAAGAGCAGCGATACCATCCTGGTTATCAACACTTTACCATGGGAAAGAACTGAAGTCATTTCCAGAACTGGACCCCAAGGACCTGAGACTTTAGGTGGCAACATTGCTTCAGTTTTAGAGTCCCTACCTGTAATGTTTTGGCCACCTTAAACAAATGCATTTTTCTTTAGATTGCTTGGGAACTGATTGAAAAGATCTAATTCCTCTGTCTCCTTCTGTGTCTTTCCACACCAGCTTTGGTGACAGTTCCCAGCATGGGCTTCTGTGCCCTTCAAGAGTCGTTATCTCCTCCACATCCTGTGACAGTCAATAAAGAGGTGGGCTTGTTGTAACCTTTTTTTGAGGGTCTGTTGTAACTTTGAACGGTTGCTAAGTGGGGGCTGCCTGTAATTGAAAGCGACAGGCAGAGAAGGACTGTCTTTTGGGATGGTGGTAACACACTATAATGGTATGTGGGAAAGACCTTGGGAGATGGGTCGCAAAGCTGCCTAGGGAACGGTTAGATAAGAGACAGCACAGCCCACAGCTGCATAACGGCTCACAAAGGACCCTCCGTAGTTTCTTGGGTTGTCAAGGAGATGTTGGGAGAATTGTACTTTCGGATTTGCAACATTCTGTTAATGTAGTTTTAGAGAATAGCCAGATAAGAGAGGGCATGTCCCAGAGCTGCATAATGGGTGGAGACAGAGGCTCAGAAGGGACCCTCCTTAGCTTCTCAGGCTGTAAAAGGGATGGCGGGAGATTTGTACCTTCAGACTTGCAACATTCTGTTAATGCAGCTTTGCAATAAAGTAGAGATAGCTCACCTGGTCGTGTTTCCTGTCTGCTTGACCTGGGCAGGCTGACCCATAGGGAATCTTCCATTGTTTTCACCCCAGGCAGATGGTTCTGTTACGCTGGCCAATGGTATCATCCAAGCCTGCCTGGATCCTTTGGGGCGGATGGTCTCCCTTTCCTTGCTCCACCCAGAAAGGTATTTCTTCAGATAAGTACAAGTTCTGCAAACAGGGCATTTCTCCCTCTTGACACCCCTGCGTTGGTCTTCTCGTTGCAGAGAGGCTGTTCCGGAGGGTTGCCAGGCCAACCAGTTTGTGATCTTTGATGACGTCCCTCTGTACTGGGATGCCTGGGATGTGATGGATTATCACCTGGAGACCAGGTGAGGAGCCTGAAGAAGCTTCTGCTTACAGGGCTGGCAATCTGCAGTGGTTGGGTCGCTCGTGAATTAACTCCTAATAACAGAAAATCACTGGGAAGGAAAAGAAATCCCACCCCCCTCCAGCTATCGAGAGGAAGAGGAAGGGGCGTGGCAGGGAAAGTAAACCCCACCTACTTCTAAGCTGGCCCCACCTACTTCTGTACTCATTGGTTGGCTTTTGCCATGGGCATTCACCCCTGCTTTTCAGTTCTCCTGTGACCATTGGAACTGTGAATCTTGCATCAAGTACTTTTTGGTGGGTCCTTCGTAACTTTGAACAGTCATTATGTAAGGACTACTAACCTATAATTTTGAGCCAGTAATGTCCTAGCCACTCTTTCTTTCAGGAAGCCCATCACCCATCTCCTAAAACCCCTGGAAGTTTCCATCCCGGGCGGCCTGCGGGGCAGCGTGACTTTCTCCCTGCAGCTCAGCGAGAGCAGCGCCCTAACCCAAGAGGTTGTCCTGGACGCAGCGAGTCCTTACATCTCCTTCCGGACCCAGGTTTGCTTTTCTTGTTCGCTTTGCCCCAGAAATGTTCACCGGCTGGGTAAAATTCGACTTGTCTTTCTTCTCCTGATCTGCAGCTCTCCCTTCCTTAGTTAGAGTCGCCAATGGGGGAAATATCTGCTTCTTTTTTTTTTAATTGCTTTTTTAATTGCTTTCCAGGTTGACTGGAACGAAGCTCACAAGTTCCTCAAGGTGGAATTTCCAGCCAAGGTTCGGAGCCCAAATGCCACTTACGAGATCCAGTTTGGCCATCTGCAGAGACCGACGCATTGGAACACGTCCTGGGATTGGGCCCGGTTTGAGGTGAAGCTCTTCTTCTCCTAACTGGGATTCCCAGGATGGGAGTGATCCAAATTCTGCTTGTTTTTTTTTTTTTTTAATGTACGACTCTTCAACGGCTCCATGGTGGCCACCATGTTGAATGTTTGGACCACACCTCCATCTCACACACCAGGCTGAGCCTGAGGGAGGGAGAGAGGGAGGGGTCAAACACGTCATCAGTCTCGAATCCCTTCATGCCCTCAAGAGACCTAAATCCAGCCCACCTTGAATTCCGTTGACTCTTATCTCCCGCCAATTTCCCTTGACCGTTAGTAGCTCAGATTCTTGTAGCGAGCTAAAACTTGCGATAAGCCTTTCTATTCATTCGAACTGCCTGGATTTCCTGATTTCTCCAGCGCTTGACAGATTTCCCACATGACTCAAGCCCGAATTAAGTTTGCGCCATGCCTCGTTGACCACCGCCCCAGTTTTAATGAAAATGGACGGATCCTGCCCGCCGGATAGCCAGTCTGAAGTGTTCCAGAATCACATTTGCCCTGAAAGCAACTTCAGTTTTCCTTTTGGCTTTTTTGAAGGTGTGGAGTCACAAATGGGCAGACCTGTCCGAGCACGGCTTCGGGGTTGCCTTGTTGAACGACTGCAAATATGGCTGCTCGGTCCACGGCAATGTGATGAGTCTCTCCCTGTGAGTTTTGGTGAACGGTAGGAATGCCTGGGTTACGGCAGAAATGATTTTGGGAATGACTTTGGCCTTGCCTGCTTCAGTTTTTTTTTTTTTACTTTTGCCTTGTGTATCTGCCGACGGTTTGATATTTTGTAGGGTTATCGTGGGGCTTAGCCACTTCAAGTTGTGTTTAATGCACTAGAAGGGCGGGATATAATTCCTATCAACGTTGGCTGCTTGGACCGTTAAGAACGAAAGCAAACGGTGTGAATGACTGGATAATACGAGTTTTGATTCCCATGAAGGTTACGGGCTCCAAAGTCCCCCGATGCTACTGCAGATATTGGACGTCACCAGTTTACCTATGCAGTGATGCCTCACCTGGGTAAGCAACACCTGAGAAGAACCTGATCTTGGCAAACTGCTCTTTTTTTCTTCTCCTCCTCCTCCTTCCTCTGCTTCTTCACCATCTCCTTCTTCCTCTCTCCCTCTCTTCTGCTTCTTTTTCTTCTTCTCCCTCCTCTTCCTCCATCCTCTATTTATTCTCCTTCCTTCCTCCCTTCTTGTCGCCTTTCCTTCCTTCCTTTCTTTTTCTTTCTTTTCTTTCTTTTCTTTCTTTTCTTTCTTTCTTTCTCTTTCTTTCTTTTTCTTTCTTTCTCTCTTCCTTTCCTTCCTTTCCTTTCCCCTTCCTTCCTTCCTTCCTTTCCTCCCTCCCGTTGTTATTTAGTTTCTGCAAATCGGTTGTTGATTTTGTCTTTCATAAATCGCACCATTAGCACAGATGTTGGGCCAGTGGGAAGACACCAGGAAAACTAGAAGGGAAACAATGCCCACTTTAACACTCCTGACTGTACAGCTTTGTCATCCACAGATTCTTTCCAAGATGCCGAGGTAATCCGGCGGGCCTACAACTTGAATTTTCCTCTTCATGTGACAGAGGGCTCTCCTCCTGGGCCGGGTCCAGCCTGGAGTGCCTTTTCTGTCCCGTCTCCAGCTATTGTTCTGGAAACAGTAAAGCAGGTAAAGAGCCCAAGAAAAATCCAGTCATTAAACTCAGTTCATCTGGGCTTGTTTCCTTTCTGGACCGTCTTGCAAGCCTGGAAAATACATTTCTCCCCTCTTGCTTTTTCAATCCAAACAGTGAAGGAAGCTCCCCTTCTGAGACATTTGCAAGCCCCCCCCCCCATTCCTTCTGGGGCTCAGCTGCTGCTGTTCTGGCACATAGTCTAGTCTGTGGCTCTTCCTCCTGTCTCCCAAGTTCATTCCCACATACGATTAACATTTATCACAAAACTAATGGGACTTGGTGAGCTTTATGTTCAGTGTGGAAGCCAGCTTAGCTGAGTTGTGGCTTGCCAGTCTTTTCTTCCCCTGCTTTCGATGAACATTTGAGCGAATTTGGGGTTCTAGCTGAAGATTCTCTGAGTTTCAACTCGTCAGGCACCACCTTTCTCTGTCCCTTGCGGCATCTTACAAGAGCAGGACAGGAGGAAGGAAAGAACAGGGTTGAGCTGACCAGGGGGTCTTTCTTGGGGTCTTTTTCCCCAGGCTGAGGACAGACCAGACGCCTTGGTCATCCGACTTTACGAGTCCCACGGCAGCACAGTCGACACCTGGCTCCAAGTGGGCTTCCCGGTCCACGAGGCGGTTGTGTAAGTGGAAAGAGGGTGTCTCAGTGGCCAGCTTTTTCCCAAAGACTCATCTCTGACAGCATCACTGTCCTCTTGCAGGTGTGACCTCCTTGAAAGACCTGATCCTAACATCTCCTTGGTTCTGGAAGAGCATCGACTGAAGCTTTCCTTTAGGCCCTTCCAAATACTCTCCGTCCTGCTGGTCTTGAAAGGACAGAGCAGGGCTTGAGGCTTCGAGGCACGGACTGCTCTCCTAAGGACTCTTCAGCTGGAGCTTCTGTTCTCTGCCTAACAGGGCAAAGAGCACCAGGGATGGGCTACAGATAGTCCTCCATTTATGATCACAGTTGAGACCGGAGCTTCCATCGTTAAGTGACGCTGTAACTGAGTCACTTAAATTTTATGATTTTTCCCCTTCCATGGTTGTTAAACGAATCATGTGGTTGTTAATCAAATCACACGGTCATTAAGCGGATCTAGCTCCCCCCCCCATTGATTTAGCTTCTTGGAAGATCAAGAAATATGCCCCCCAAAATATAATAATAAATAAAAAGCAATTGTTGAATGAATGAGTAGAGTTCGGGATCATTGCTTCGACCGTTTAGTTTTCTGACATAGAAAAAAGCAACTTTTAAAGCAGGATCTTTTTTTTATTAGCATACAAAAACAGTTTTTTTAAAAAAACATACACACATTGTTATAAAAGGAAAGCATTTGATTTAATTGTTGAAGATTAAATCTTATTCATTCGCTGTCTTGAACTTTTGTTCGGAGAGTTCCCTGTACTGGGCTGGTTTTCTTCCCACGATCAGAGGTTTGAGAGGCGGCAACTATTGAAACTGCTGGACTCCTTTCAGTTCCACTTGCCAGAACAATGTGAAACCAACGGCATTTTTCCCCCCAGGTGCAGGTTCTGAAAAGCAGCCTAAGTAATATCCAAGGAATCTGCATAACGCTAAGTTTAAAAGTTGGTCAACGAGGCAAGAAAACATTGTCTCAACGAGAGTTCTCAGCTGGGAATCTTGGATCAAAAGCTTGTATTTATCTCCTCGGCTGGAGCATGAAGTTCTCTGCCTGAAGCTCATGAGGGTCCTTCAGTTGGTAATCTTGGGTCCCAAAGCTGCATTTATCTCCTCCATGGGAGCGTGAAGATCTACCTGAAGCTTATGCAAAAATATCCTTCCGCACCGAGAAGGGTTTTAGGAAGCCTTCACCCGTTTAGATCTTGAGATTGCTGGTGCCTTAGCTAAAAAGGGAAAATTAATACGAGTTAGAGGACCTAGTGCAAGGGTAGGCAACCTTGGCTCTTTATGACTCGTGGACTTCTACTCCCAGAATTCCTGAGCCAGCACGGCTCAGCTTGGAAACCTCTCCCTTTCCCCTCAGCATGGCTGGCTCAGGAATTCTGGGAGTTGAAGTCCACGAGTCGTAAGAGAGCCGAGGTGGCCTACCCCTGGGCTAGTGGATAGAGACTTGAGGTAGCCCTCATAAACCCCAGACAGGTTATCTTTCTCACTCTGTTTTTTCTGAGCAGGCGTTCGCCTCTTCCGTGCTGGAGGCGGTGAACTTAGCAGCAAGGATTCTTGCAGATCGGAAGACGATTTCTGAGATCTGGTCTTGGGACCCCTGGCGCTCTCGCCCACCACACGGCCGGCCTCCTTTTCTTGAATAACTCCATCCTCTGCTTTAAGCTTCCTTCTTCCCTTAACTTCTCTCTGAGCAGGACTGCTGCCTGACTTCCCCCTTGGCTTGCTGGCCTGCAGAGACGGACACAGATGCTCGGAGAAGCCAACCCGCCCCTCGAATGAGGTGGATAAAACCCCGAGATCAAAAATTGATCTGGGGCAGAAGGGGGGGACCTGCAGACCTCTGAAATGTGGCGCAGTTATGACAGTCGGAGACTCCCTAGTTCCCAAATTCATATTCTAATACCACAATGACATAAAAGATGGAACTCCCAACTCAGTATGGGGAGAACGGCCCCTTGAGGGACGCTATCCTAAGTAGAAAAATCACACGGGTTCAGGAAGACTTTTTTCTTGGAACTGTAAGATCTATGTGCACATTATGACCAGCAAATTCATCGTTAACGTGGGGCCGTCCTTAAATGAGGCATCCCATGATGACACTGAATTTTATGACTTTTTTTTTTTTTGTGCTGTGGATTAAGCCAAATCCAGCTTCCCCCGTTGAACTGAGAAGGTCACAAACGGTAAGCACAGGACCACAGGACACGGCAACGGTCGTAAACCCGAGCCGTTCATCAACGGCCCGAATCGCAATCACATGACCCAAGTTCATCCAGTTAGCAGATCGAAAAAGCACTAACTTCTTAAATGATCAAATATTGGACTAGGAGGTTTCTATCTGCCCCGGTTTTCTTGACCTTTGGAACAATTATCCAGTTCCTTGTTTTATTTTTCTCTCTCTTCTTTTTCCCCCCCACTCCATTTCCAGGGTAGAGGAACTTAGCTAATAATTCTGGGAACTTTACACAGAGAGGCAGAGAAATAGACAAAAGAGAAAGACCTTAATGTCTTGGGTAAATGATCTCCCCAGAGAGAGAGATAATATACCTTTACCTTCGAACCCTGCACAACTGGTTTAGACTTTGGTTGTGTCTTCTTTTTCTGAGATTTCCCCCCTGGGATTCAAAACATCACACACAATTAGATCAGTGCCATCTTAATTTCTTAATTAACCACAATGTCATTCTATGTTCTATGATACAGGAACAAAAGGTGACTTCTTAGTCAGAGACGTCTTTCTAGCTTAGGTTTCTGTTTTCCAGCAGAGAATTTTAATCCCCGGATCCTTTAATCAGAAAAGCTAGCAGTGAAATCTGAAATTTTCTGGCTGCAAGTAGAAGTTGCCTGGGACTAAGATCTTAGCAAATACCTTTGATGCCAGCCTACATGCTGCTGTATGGGGGGGGGGGACACTTTCTCATTTTCTCTTTTCCTCAAACTACTGGAAATGTAAAAGTGGAGCTCACCTTTTGGGGTCAGGGGTCCAGGGTCTCCCTATATGGACGAAAAATAATTCAGGTTTCTTGGAATAGAGTTAGGCCAGGTTTGCTATATGTAGGTATTGATCATCCGATAGCACTAGCACTAGCACTGAAGACTTATATACTGCTTCACAGTGCTTTACAACCCTCTCTAAGCAGTTTAGAGAGTCAGCCTCTTGCCCCCCAACAATCTGGGGTCCTTATTTTACCGACCTCGGAAGGATGGAAGGCTGAGTCATCTTTAAGCCGGTCAGGATCGAACTGCTGGCAGTGAGCAGTGCAGTGCTGCATTCTAACCACTGTGCTATGATGCCTGGAAAACCTGAATGTTACTGGTTGTAATGGTTGAGAAATGAAGAGGAAGAACACACAACTCCAGCTTGTAGTGAGAGCACATCAACATGCAGGGGGGGTTGGACTAGATGACCTACAAGGTCCCTTCCAACTCTGTTATTCTGTTGTTATTCTGTTAACATATATAATATGTCAGAGCATGCCTAGTCTTATTGCGCTGAGATAACCCAGGAGTAAACACAGTAAACAGTGGTCTATATTAAATGGTGGCTTATCTTACACAATCTACAATATCAGATACCAGGAACGACACACATACACGTGTTAATACAGCAGTCTCCAACACACAGCAGTTACAGCAGGAAACAGAAGAGAGAGAACACATCTGCGGAGCTTCCCTTTCTATACAAAGCTGTTAGCCACACCGACAGGTGAGAATGGTTGCGTTTATGCACAACACACTAAGGCAGATATTGGTGCAACCTTCAAACCAAGCTGAGGCCGAGGCAAAGATGGCTCCATCATCTTACCTCGAGGGCAAACGTTGCTTGTTGTCTGTATCCCTACCTGGAACCAGATGGTCCTGCCGTTAGCATCACGCAGGGATTTCATGCCTGGAACGGAGTAACAGTGAAGCCACTCTTCAAAGACGGCAGAATCCTCTCGGTTGGTGGGGTCATATCCCTTGCCACCTCCTAGGACGGTGAAGACAAGCCGAGACATAAATACAGGTAGTCCTTGACTTACAACAGTTCATTTAGTGACCGTTCAAAGTTACGACGGCACTGAAAAAAGGGACTTAGGATCGTTCTTCAGAGTCACCACCTTTACAGCATCCCCTTCATCTTGTGATCAACATTCAGAGGCTTGGCAACTGGCTTGTACTTATGTCTGTTGTGTCCCAAGGTCATGTGATCCCCTCTTGTGACCTTCTGACCAGCAAAGTCCATGGGGAAACCAGGTTCACTTAATCACCGGGTTATTATAACTTATCAACTGCAGGGATCCACTTCACACGTGTGGCAAGGAAGGTTTTTAAAGGGGGCAACATTCACTTAACAAGTGTCTCACAATCACAGACGTTTGGGGCTCCATTGTGACCGTGACACACCTCCACAACTGAGCCCAATGTTTCCCCCGCTAAGCAAAGCAGTTGTTAAGTGAGTTTGACCACATAGTACCACCTTTTTGCCCCATTTGTTAAACAAATCACTGCAGTTGTTCAGGGAACCTGGCTTCCCCCATTGACTTGGCTTCTCAGAAGCCTGCTGGGAAGGTTACAAATGGTGATCACATGACCCGGGACACTGCAACAGTCATACGTACATGCCAGTTGCCAAGCATCTGAATTTTGATCACATGACCACGGGGATGCTGCAATGGCCTTAAGTGTGAAAACTGGGCACACGTCATTTTTTTTTCAGTGTCATAACAAGTCAAGCACTACCTGTAACTGCCATAAATCTCACCCTTCTCAAATGGGGGGAGGTCCTTTGGGGGCCCCACCGGGTGCTTACCTAGATTCACGACCTCCATGGGCAACAGGTGACAGACCTCCAGCAAGTCGGGGTTCTCTCGTTTCAATTTCACTTTCTTGCTGAGGGTCGTCGCACCCGAAACCTGAAAGACAGGAGACAGGAAATCGGATAAACAGAAATCTTTTATAAATAGGCAAAAGAAGGGATTCCTTTGGGCTTCTAACATCTTACCTGCAGTCCACGCTGCAGATCTTCCAGAACGGTCCGTGCCTTCTCAAAGGGAGGGATTTTTGATCTAGAAGAAGTCGGAGAAAAGTGGTTAAAGGCTCAGAGGGTATTTAGTAGTCATGGCTGATGCTTCTTGTCTGGACTACCTCGAAGGGTCAGTCTTGCAAGTTTGAAAGTTCCTTTCCCTTCCCTTTTTTATTCTGTCCTGAAAATGAAGGATGTTAGTTTGCAGGGTAGGTTGCTAGTAACTGCACTGAAGATGTTACCTAGTCTGCAAGAAAACAACCAAGCTCAGAGAGCAGCAAGGACCCCAACAGCATATATTGCCTGTAACCCCACATCTGGAGCTCAAAGGATAGGATTCCAACTCTAGAAATACATGGAATAGCTTCCAGCTTGAAATCCAGATGCTGTTGTCTCTGTGGTCAATCTGCAAGTCTTAACCCAACTTGTTTTCTCCAGATGCTTCCTTGAATCCAAAAAAGGTCTTCTGGATTCTCCAACACAGAACCACAAAGTTCCCTCTCCCCAATGGAGAGACCCCCAAATAAATCACAGACTCACTGGTAAAGAATTTCAGCCCGGAGATAGTTGCCAACTCCATTGAAAAACTTCTGGTTTAGCAGAGCCTCACAGATGGGCTTATCAAAGGCCTTGTCCGAGAGATTCCTCAGGATGTTTTCCCTGGAAAGCAAGTCCCGACTGGTTAGCAGGGAACATTTGGGATTCTGTGAAGGAATTTAGAGATGCCTGGAGGAAGGCATGAAAGAGGCATGAAGGGAGAACTTGGAGAAGAGATTATGCAATCCAGAGATCAAAGGCACTGTAGGAGTTAGTCAAGTCTAGCAAAAAATGGGAAGATTCTGACTAATTTTACTAAAAAACCCACAAACTTCCAAGAGCCGCAACCTTTTCAGTTGGAAAAGCTGCAACCAGCCTTAAAGTAGAATGACAGAAAAAAAATAATCCAATTTGATTTCATTTAGTGTAAAATAGACAAAGGTGGGCAGGCTTTCAAGACGAGATCATCCTTTGAAGTAGACCGGATCAAGAAAGAGACACTACACAGATCCTGTATTGTAATACAGGCTGTAATAACAGAACCTTGAAAACTTCTCCAAGTTTCTTTCTGCCCATCATGTGCTAAATAAAATCAAAGTGGGCTTATTTTGAGTTTCTCTCTCATGCTTCTTTCTACCTCCAGGGCAGTGTTTCTCAAACCTGCCAAGTTTTAAGACGAAGCGAATTTGATAGGATAAATCCCAGTTTTGGTGTAAGAGATAATCCCACATCACCCCCAACCTTCTCCAAACTGGCTGCTTCTAAATTTGTTGTGTTACAATCCTCCTCCCTCCAGCCGCTAGCTGGTGGATGATGGGAGTTGTATTCCACCCCTTCTTGAGGACCAATCACAAGATCTCCTTCCTGCTATGCCGATTCATGAAAATAAAAAAAAAACCCTCATTTTTAACTCCAAGGACATCAAGCGGTTGAAATATACATACAAACCAGGCCTTGGGTAAGGAGGCAGGCGGGTTGGGAGGCAGCCCCTCACCTGAATTGTTCATACTCCAACATCACGCAAGGCCCTCGGTCCGGTTGCCAGGTGCCGTCCACCTCCCACTTGCCAAAACGCCGGACGTCCACGTAGCAGAGAACTCGGAGTGGCTTCTCTTGGGTATAGAAACGCAAGTGAGCGTGTTTGGGCATGTCGGAAACTGGGACCAGTTTGAAATTCCCACTCATGCCAAAACGGAACACAAGATCCATAGGGGGCTCTTTCGAACCCTCCCGTTTAATCGGGGTCAGAGTGAGCTTCAGTTCTTTGCCCCGGGAGACAGCCGAGATCAGGTATCCGTTGCTCTCAAAAGGCACCTCCGGATTTTTGCTAACTTCGGATTTTTCTACCTTCCCCGTAAACGTAATTCCTGCACACTCTGCGTTGATGTATCTGGAGGCTAGAAAGAGCTCTGGGCCCTCCGGCATCCTAGAAAAACGGGAACAAAGAGGAGGAAAAGAAAAGAGACTTAAGGGCAGGTAAAACCACAGGAGAAAAGCATCAACAGGCATGTTTTAATGAGTCATTATTTCCTTGTTACATAATCTTGTTTTTATTGTATTGCTTCCAGAGTTGAAAATGAGGGGGGGGGGAAAAGTGCAGTTCACTACATTCTTTCTCATCCAACATGCTCTGAGGACCCCTGAAAATCCCTCCCACCCAGACACCCACCCCCCTGGCCTGGCCGTCTGCCAAATCAAAATCATTTCCCAGCTATTGAAGATATTTGCAAATATGTAAAACAATGCCCTTCTTCTATTATTTATGTGTTATACAAACACAGTTTTAGGACACGCATTTTAATGAAAACTAGTTTTTCATGACACCTATTTTATTTATGTTTGTCTCGTCTGGGTTTCCTTTACACAATGCAGGAAATAAATGTTCTACCCAAGATTTTGTTTGTCTGTTTTTTACTCGGTATCAATAAACAGAACCGGTACAATGAAAAAGTCCATCATTTTTAAAAGCAGGAAGGGGTTCTATGAGCAAAAAAAGCTTAAACTTAAGTTTTAGGCTAAAATACAATTACAGTTCAGCTGTTGGCTGATTGGCGAGTCAGCCTCTTCCTTGTTCCCAGATCCACTCCTGCAGGTGTAACTCACCTGAGCCCAAAAGGTGGGACTGGCAAAAGTCGAGGGCAGAGAAAGGGCACCAAGCAGCGCTCACGGCCGCAGCCTGCCTGCTTCAACCAGCCACTCCTGCAGCTGCCCAGAAGCCACGCGCTACCCTCTGCAGTCCTCGGCTCCGGCCAGCGAAGGGTTAACGCAGGGAACCGCCCCCCTCTGCTCCTATTGGTTGAGAGGAACCCCCGAGCATCTTGGGAGTTGTAGTTTCCGAGGGGCGCACCCACGCTTCTGGGATAAGGGCTTAGCATAGCAATGTGCACTCGTGGGACATTTTTTTGTGCAAACGGCGGCGGTCGTGAATTTTTGCAACGAGGGGAGGGGAGGCATCGGGCACAGAGCTTCTGGCGTGGATTTGACAAAGATGGTTTAAAGCAATCGTTTTAATATTAATATTAAATACTACTCTAGTATAGTGCAACATTGAACTGCAACATTAGGGGCAGCGCAATGGTGAATAGAGTGTGAAGGATGTGTGTGTATAATGTATGTTTCTACTTGTGTGTAGTGTGCACTGTGGACAGCACTTAATTTCGTTGTGAGTTACACAATGACAATAAATCTATTCTAATTCTATTCTATTCTATTCTATTCTATTCTATTCTATTCTATTCTTTCCCATGAATTAATTCATAGTATTAAAAGTTATTGTACAGCGGCTCTTCTAACCAAAAGAGACTCTAGGTCAGCACTGGTGTTACCTAGCTGGGTCATGAAATGTCTGCAAGAAAACAACCCAGCGGAGACAGCACCAAGAACAGTTCAGTTCTGAGCTGCAAATATTCTCTTTTATTAGAATCTGGGTAGCAGGCAAACATAGTAACAATTAAAACCATTATCACAAGGCTAAACAAACAATACTATACAAAAAAAATCTGAAAGATAATGGGAGAAATAATCATAAACATCAGTAACAAAAAATATATAAAAACGTAAAAGACGTTGCTGAGGTTGAGAAATTCCGATTTCAACAAATCTGCTTATGTGCCTCTCGGGACTCAAACCTTAAAACGAACAAACATCAAACCGTTTTTTTATCTCATTTCCAGCCCAAAGCAATGAGGCCACAGCTTTGCCCAACACACAGACTCAACAAAGGTAGCTTTCGCCACATATGTAAGATTTAATTTTCTGCTTTTAATGAAATACAGAAAAAAAAACAAGGCAGCATTTGCATATTTTTGACCTGTGCTACGTTTTCCTTGACAACTGATGCTCAAATGAAAAAACATAAAAACAGATAGACTTCTCCTAAGGCAGGGGTTGGACGTTTGTGACCGAGATGTCCCTATACTACCACACTCCGGACCCCTCCCCCACTGGTTTTGCTGGTCTGGCCTATTAGGAAATGGACATTAAGCCCATTTGGCTGCTTTGCTTGTATCTCATAGGCTGGGAGATTACTATCCAGTGGAGACATTTTGGTCTGTGGTCAAAATGAGGCTTCTTCTGACTAGACCTGACAGCATCTGAGGTTCCTTAGTCGAGGGTTTTCATGATGGCTTGAGCCTGTTTTAGTTCTGAGGAGGGAAAATAGGAGGTTAAAAAAAGAAGAAAGGAATCTAACAACAAATATAAGTGGCCTAAAAGGCCACACGCCCCCAGGAGCCAGCAAGAACAACACAAAAATGTAATAAAATAAACATACCCCTTTGCTCCCATGAAATGTCTAATTTCAAAGGTTTTGCTTTATGTCCTGCCAGGAATGATATTAAGCAGACCAAGGCCAGGACAGGGGTGTCTCTGGGATGCCATAAAACGGGACATCCTGAACAATTTTCACCAGAATTCTACTGCAACCCTGTTCAGATTATTAAAGAACACACTGTGAGGTTTGTTCCTTTTTAAAATATGTATCTTTCCATGCTGTGTGATAAAGCAGTCTTGACTTCTGGCTTCTGTTTCCTCTACAAAGTGGTGCCCATTACGATGACTAGAAAGAGGCAGATGGAAAGGTAAAAGGATTGAGACGTTGTTGGAGGTTTTAAAAGAGAAATTGGAATGTTTTGCCTCTTTAAATAGAGCTAAGGGATTTCCTGATGCCTTTCTTGTTCTAAGGCTCTGGCAGATACAAGCAACCTCCAAGCTGTAAAAAATATTTAGCTCCTCACCAGCAAGTAAGACGCGAAACTTTTCAGCCGATAACGTCATTGCCACGGGCTCTGTCACCTTCCGCTCGACATCTTTCACGTTCAGCTTGAGGTGAACGACAGATTCGTTGACCTGCCGGAGCTCGCTGGAACTAAGCGTATAATCCACTCTCCATGAAACAGAATCCAGGCAACTCACTGCAGGCAGAAAAAAAATCAAACATTTAGGCACATCATTTGTGCAAGACACTAGTCCTCTTGCATGTGTCAAGAGCATTGCCAAGGAATTCACCCAATCGCAGGTTGCAGCAGCTTCCAAAATTTATTGCAATTTTTAATTCGTGTTAAAACATCACAGCAAAAACATCTCAGCCCAGGGGGAAAAGGCTGCAGAGGACAGTTTCCCTAAAGTGACCATTTGTTTTGTCACCGGCAAAGGAAGTTAACTTACATCTCAGGCTGCACTTCCTCAGACTATCCTGGAGAGAGCCCTGTTTCTCTTCGTAGGACCGGCACAATCCTGCGGCGTGCTCTGCAACCAAGACATCCACTAAGTCAGGGGTCTTCAAACTTGGCCCTTTTATGACCTTGGTGCGTTCTGAGCTTGGTGGTTTTCTAGACACAATCAAACTCAGCATCAAGGATTCCCCCTAAGTAGCAGCCAAGTCTCTTCCTTCAACCTTGCCAAATTCTGGATCCATTCTAAGCCATGATGGGGGTTAATTGGTTTTTGGTTTCATGTCTCATGCTAACTCTGTAACACTGATTGATTCCATGAACCATATGGCACCATTGCTCTACCAGCTATGGCAGGGGTAGGCAACCTTGGCTCTTTTATGACTTGTGAACTTCAACTCCCAGAATGCTGAGGGGAAAGGGAGAGGTTTCCATGCTGAGCCATGCTGGCTCAGGAATTCTGGGAGTTGAAATCCACGAGTCATAAAAGAGCCAAGGTTGCTTACCCCTGGTATACCTAATTTCATTCTCCCGCTGGCTTCTAACTCCGTCAACGTCTAAAGTTTTATTTACGGTTAGAGGTAGTTCTGAGGAACTGTTAACATTTTATGTTTTTTAAAAGCAATAACCCCAAAAATCACCTTTGGGCAGTCCCAGCTGTTGAAGTTCGCTGGAGAGAGACTCAGAGTCCACGTTATATTTGGCGGCACTTGAGAGAATGAAGTTGAGAACAGCCACAGTGGCTTTCACGTCTCCAATTTCTGCAGCAGAAAAGAAAGGAAATATAATTATCTGAGCTTCAGACTAACACATGTTATTGAAAAGGATGTAAGTGACTTATGCTGGCTGGGGAATTCTGGGAGCTGAAGTGCACACATCTCAAAGTTGCTAAGGTAGAAAAACACCACTCTATCATTAGCCCAAGGCCTTGAATTGCTCCAAAACTGTGTAGGTTTGTTGAAACTACTATCATTTTGTTCAAAATTTACCTATTTGGGATCAACACTTTGGAAAAGAACGTAACCACAGTCTATGTCAGTATCATGGCTGGCTGGGTAATTCTGGGAATTGAAGTTCACACATGGTTCCAACAGATGAAACTCTTCGAAAGAAGTTCGAGGCATTGTTTATCTTAAAGAATCTTTTATTTGAGTAGCATAATATCGGCACTGCATAATCGAAGCCAAAAACTGAATTCCCCTCCCCTGGGCACATAGTATCAAAGCACAATTCACTCCTCCAATTTACAGTCATAAATCACATTCCCCAATTAGTTTGAAGCTCGGGCTTCCTCTCCAGCTCTCCAGCCTGCCAATTCTTCATCAGCTCTGGGCTCAATAACCTTGATTCTCATGCTAAGTTTAGTATTGTTATGTCTAGCTGGACTCTCATTCACATCCCCCCCTCCCAGCATCATCTAACTCTAAAAGCGAAAGGGAAAAAGATGGCTACATTTCCATCTGTTGTCAATGCAAAAACATCCGACGTTAGCAGCGTTGACACATATCTTAAAGCTGTCAAGGTTGAGAAACACTCGTCTCTGTAGTTTGGAATGAACATGTAAAGCAGAGATACTGTACAGGATCTGCCATATTTTTCTGGATGCTTGCAGATGATTTTGCAAGTCTCTTGCAAAAAGATACCAGTTGAAATAAGGAACCACAGCACTTTGCGTGCATACCCCATGCACAAATTTGCTTTCAGCACCAATACTAAACTCAGGAAATAAATGCAACCCTGATGCTCAATTTTCAGTTGAGAAATATTGGCAGGGTAGGAAATGGCTTAGCTGTATCCTAACTTAGCCCTTGAACATAGAAGGGAAGGACACTCACCAAACTTGGCATCTGATGTTAACTTCAGGATTTTGTCATACTGAGAGAGACAAAAGAACAATTTCTAGTTTAGCTCAGCTCAAACTTAACATTGGGGAAGTCCGAACAGCTCTAAGGTGTTTTTTTTTAATTAATCCCAGAATTTTCAATTTACAGAACACCTTTTGGGAGCCACTAATCTAAGCACTCAATTGCCATGGAAACACAATTATGAATGGGGCAACTGATTCTATGAATTTATTCCACAGGTTTAATCGGAAAGTGCTTCTCTCTTACCAATTCTGGATTTATGCAAACCAAGTTTGACAAGTATCCACAAAAGAGATTGAGAATGAACTCACGTCAATACCCTCTCCGAGCACATCTTTCAGAACCTGGGCACAGATCAGCTTGAGTTTCACCGAAGACTGGAAAAAAGACAAAAATGTGCCATAACCATCATCTTCGGGGGTTTTTAAATCCTCCCTTCGAAAACAGTAGTTGTCAGGCAAAATCTTACAACGGGGCAAATCCAGCTTCAAGTAGGTAGTAAAATGCCAGCAACCCCCATACCTTAAAATAACTAAAATATTCATGGAACTCAAGGGGGGGGGAAATCACTTACTATTTTAGCCAAAGTGCTAATTTCTGCCAAGACCCAGTCAGGACAGTCCAAATCTCCACAGAATCGAAACCTCTGGCAGGAAGAAAGAAAATTTGAGTACTTTTCGATCACAGCAATTTTAAGATGGGTGGATTTCAGCTCCCAGAATCCCCCCATCTAGCATGCATGGACTCCAACTCCCAGAATTCTCCATCTAGCACGCATGGACTTCAACTCCCAGAATTCCTCCAGCTAGCATGCATGGGCTTCATCTGCCAGAATTCCTCCAGCTAGCATGCATGGGCTTCATCTGCCAGAATTCCCCCAGCCAGCATAAGTGGTATAGGGTTTCCTGCCTGAGCCGGGGGTTAGACTAGATGACCTCCAAGCTCCCTTCCAACTTTATTATTATTATAACTCCCAGAATTCCTCCAGCTAGCATGCATGGGCTTCAACTCCCAGAATTCCCCCCCCAGCCAGCATAGGTGGACTCCAACTCCTAGAATTCAAGCTGGCTGGGGGGATTCTGGGAATTGAAGTCCACCGTTTTAGAATTACTGAGATTTTGCACTGACAAATGCACTACTCTGCACTTGCACCAATTTTTCTTTTAAAGATCTGGGCTTTCTCTCCTCTAATCCTTTAAAATAACCACCCCCCGTTTCCCGCCTTGCTAGCAATAAAGCTTCCCCCCCCCACGCCACTCACCATCTTCCCCTGAACTGAGCGACACCCTCCTCCCTATACAAAGCGAGTCACCTGACTTTTCCTTTCTACCCAATCGCTGAAGAGCTCCCCTTGTATCAGCTGACTTCCTTCTAGCCAATCCGTGAAAAGCTTCTTTTTTTCCAGCTGTCTGCTTTCTAGCCAATCCCTGAAGAGCTTCCCCTTATTTACTTCTTTCTGGCCAATCCCTGAAGTGCTTCTTTTTTTTTTAGTTCGCTTCATTCTAGCCAATCCCTGAAGAGCTTCCCTTGCAATCAGCTGACCGTGAACGTCAGCTGACCGTCAGAGGCTCTTGCTCAGGGGTAGGCAACCTTGGCTCTTTTATGACTCGTGGACTTCAACTCCCAGAATTCCTGAGCCAGCCATGCTGAGGAGAAACGGAGAGGTTTCCATGCTGAGCCATGCTGGCTCAGGAATTCTGGGAGTTGAAGTCCACGAGTCATAAAAGAGCCAAGGTTGCCTACCCCTGCTCTTGCTTCTTGCTGTAGCGGCACGTGTTCTCCTGTTGGTCGTGAGAACTGCAGGTGTTTAAAGAGCTAATGCGTGTCTTAGCCCTTTTTCAGCCTTTACTTCAAAATCTCTACTTTCCATATCTGTTACTAATTCAGTATACAAAATGAACTTTGGGGAGGCTTTTTTTGCATCTTGATGGATTTTTGTTTGAAATTGTAACAGTTCCTTGCGTGTCTAATCACACTTGGTCAAAATAAACTATTCTGTTGTATTTGAAATTAGTGGGCTTCTCTGCAGCATTTTTTAAATCAGAGCCCTTATTCTGCTTTTCACTACTCTTCCTTCCAAATCTGCAAAACAAATCCGATTCAATATTTTAAGCTGTTTTTAATGTTCTTTAGTTCTGTAGGCTGCCCAGAGTTCATTGGAGCTGGTTGGGCAATACATTTAAATAAATGAATAAATTTGCGGCATGATAAGAGGAGCTGGTAACTTTGAGGGGTGAACTTTAAAATAGGAAATGAGAGTCAGTGGACTAGTTTGTTCTCGAGAAACCCAGTTTTCATCGTTCAGTTAATCTGTGTTTTATTTACAAGGCAATTCCATGAAGTGATATTAAAGATTTAAGCTGAATATACTTAGCATATACCCAAATGTTTGATTTAAACCACAATCAACCAAATTCACACATGGCCTTATTTATCAAACTACTTTGAAGCAAGTCATATCCTAACATAACCTTAGGAGGACCCACTGAATGGGAGTTATAAGAAAGTATCTCTCTGATCTTAATAGCGAATGCAACTCTTTAAATCACTCCTTGTTCTTCAGGCTCAGTTGCAGCCTTGAAAAATCAAGCCTTACTTCAGTTAAGAGCAGGGAGATGTGATGGTGGTGTGAGGTCCAAAGGAATTCTGTATTATTTTTTTTGAAGTGAGCACGGTCCTAGCAGGTACAAGTCAGCTAATCTTTGTTTTGATGCTTCCGAGATGTTTTCTATGCAAGCACCATTATATTTGTTTTTTCCCCTCCACCTTGTTCAATAAACCAGTTTTTTTTACGCCTTGATTTGTTTATTTTAACATCCTTCCACATTGCACAACATCTTAAGAAGAATTAGAACGTCTTTTTCTAGTACAAAAGATTCCTAGAGTGGTCAGGGCCAAGCTTGTAGTAAGGGCTATCAGGATGATCCCCACCAGCATCCAAGGAACTTGGAAAAATCCTGTAAAAAAGAACAGAACAGTACTGGATTCTCTTAAACAGCCTTTTTTGCAGTGAAAATCAAAAGTAAAGAATATCATACACAGTAAAAAACATAGAGCTTAACATTCCGGATTCCCTTCCCTTCAAACCTAAAGAGTGGAACTTAATGATAAGCAAGTGCCAATAAGGTGACTTTTATCCCAAATTTCTGCTCGGAGAATCTCCTGCTACTGTCAAAGGTCTTAACAAAAGTTCTGTGTGAATTTATAATTGGGCAAGGTTATTGCCAGTCTGTTGAAAGAATAAGGGTAACTTCAACCGATTCTATTCTTCTGGCTCCAAGTCAAACAATTATATAGAATTTCACTGAAATCCATACAGTTAATACTAAGTCTAGTGGGAGTAATGGTTGCAGACTGTCAGATCAAAAGATTGTAATCACACGGAAAATTTCTGGGGGCTGTTGCACCCCCAAGGTTACAAAGGCCATGCACCTCTGATTTAGCAAGTGGTGTGAATATGGTTTAGTCAGCAAATCATGGATTAACACAATGTTTGAACTCCATAATTAACATGTTACAGTACCATGTTCTGCTGAGAGGACCAAATTCTTATTTTGGTTGTCAGGAGGAGTTCTGGAAGTCATGTACGAGTCAAGAATGAGGATGGGACCGAGCATCACGTCAGCATCTGCCTCCTTTGATTTATCTGCATGAGAACAAGATTAACAAGACATTCATGTTAAGGTGGAGAGTGCCAGTTTGGTGTAGTAGTTAAGGCATCAGACTAGAAACTGGGAGACCGTGAGTTCTAGTCCCAGCTTAGGTACAAAGCCAACTGGGTGACCTTGGGCCAGTCACCTTCTCTCTGTCTTAGAAAAGAGTCAATGACAAACCACTTTTGAGAAACCTTGCCAGGAAAACTACAGGGTCTTGGTCCAGGCAATCTCGGAGAATGTGACATGATTGACCCTCCTCTAATATTTCCAGAAGTAGAACAGCTGCTTCTGAATATCATTCAAGGGAATAGTTCTCTTCCTATGCCACCTAATCTTGACTACATACCCAATTTAGCAGCCACATCTCTGCCCAATCTTCTTCCCCATCTGTCCCAGCTGGCTTGACCCGTAGTTCGAACACAATTCCGGGTTTCACAACAAGAGCAAATATCTGCGGTTCCTTCAACTGGAACCCAGCTGTGGTGAAAAAAGGGAAACATTTCCTGTAAGGTTGCGCCTATATAATGTGATTTCATTCAATACTTTCCCCTCTTAATAGACCAAAGGATGGATACCTGGCTATATCCTAAATTACTGGTAGTTAATTTCTTAGGTTCAACCATTGATCTGCTTAACCTAAGAGCAATTGGGCTTACAAAGTTGTTAAGTTGGAACCCAGGTTGGTTTCTGCTTAATGAACTCCGCCATCTGTGGTTTATGCAAACCTCTTAAGTTCACCATATGCAAAATATCCTTACTCTATTTGTACCAAGCACAGCTAACCCCTCTATAACAAATGTTAATATTTTGGATAAGTCATTTAATAGGTTAAGGGGTAAGAGAAAAATCGGGCATATGAACTAGTATACAAAGTTGAGATTTCTAATAGGTTCACCTATCAGGACACTCAATTATGGAATATGTCTTCAAATATGGAAAAGTGTGTTCTTCAAACCACTGTATGAAGCCAAGAAGGTCCTTACTGCTTATAAATTAATCTCTCTTGGAATCAGAACAGTATGCAATAGCCAGTTAGGTTAGAAACTGCTTTCCAAACTATTGGTGTGTAGCTCAAAACAAGATAATCACTAAGTCTTCCAAAATAAAACGAATCCAAAACATTTTTCTCCAAAGAAGCAGATAAATTATATCGAAGGAACTAGTTGCATGTTCACATTTCGGTCGACTAAGCCTACTAAGGTCCTCCTACAATGACACATGGCTTAGCACAGTGGTGTCACCCTGTAGGAACGTCAGTTTGCTTACCTGTTACTAGCCTGATGGAAGGAGCAAGCTTTGTTCTCAGGATCGGGGGCTTGAGTCGCTGCCGCGACTTTCAAATGACAGGTGATGTAGATCTAGGAACAAGATAAAAGGTGGTTTAAGCTAGGTTACGGCATGACGAAGAGTGAGACTTCAAAAATATTGCCTGCTAGGAGCTGGGCTTCAGAAGAAGGCCTCTTACCAGATCTCGGGGGTCTTCACTAAACCGGAAGACGTCTACTGTGAACTGGAGGAAGTCATCCCTGATCCTTGGTGATAAGAAGGTTGAGCTGGAATCAAATCTTCCATCCACCAGGCAGCTGGAGGACACAACACCCGTCAACAGTGCTTCCTACTATTGACACACTTGGTTACACATTAGTGCACTCTGCATTTTAGCGTGCTTGTGCAAACAACAGGCCTATCTGAACCTCGTGTTTCAATGAAATTGTGAGTCTGTTCTTTAGTTCCCAGTCTGGCTCAGAAATTGTTGTCCCCAAAACTGAGCCTTAGCTTGGTGTGGAAGTCAATGGATCACCAAACAGAAGGTGTGAGACAATTATTTTGGTACCAAGATATAAGGACCCTGGCGTCCTTTGAAAGCAGCCAAGGCCCTGATTACAGTTTTACAGCAATTTTTATAGTTGAAGGTGAATCACATACATCCCCTTGCCCTCCCCCTAATAATGCATGCATTACATATAATATAGATTGGTTACCTGGATTACAGCCCCCTAAAACTTTCTCGCTTGCTGTGCAAAATAGCTAAACGTCACGCCTCCTGTTGCCTACCCCAGTCACGGCTATCTTGCGAAGTTTCTAGTTCTATGTTCTAGCTATGTGGTTTGGGGTTTTTTTTCTTGTAAGCGAGCTATTCTTGCATCCAACATCCTGGTTTCTGACACGTGAGTCTGCCTCGCTTCATTGTTCATGCCTCCCCCGCCCTCTTTCCACCGCAGCCCCCCTCGTAATGCTATCAAGTATTGGCAACTGTTAGCAAAGTTGCATTGCAAATCCCCTATTACACTGGACAGCAAGCAGGATGAAAGAAAAGCTTTTTTTCTCCCTTGTTTTGAGGCCGTGACATGAAGACAAGAGAAAACATTTCTCTCAGAATTCATATTATCTCCACAGATGTTCCTTCCTCTGATCCCCGGGGCCTCATCTGATCGTATATTCCTTCATCTGATCCTTCAAAACGACCAGGGGAAACCACACTACCTGCGGATTGCCCTCAAACACAAATGACACACAAGGGGGTAGATAGAGACCGAAGCAATCAGCGCCATCACTTCAAATTAAAATATAATTTTTATGTAATAGAGAAAAACAGGCCAGGAGGCGATTTAACAACCCAGCCGTGATAATGGGGATGAGTTGATGGCTTTCTTTGTGGACGCAAGCATAGGACAAGAACTTTCTGGCAAGTAAGGGCCAGAAGGCAAAAGATAAAAAGGGAAAACCTGATTCTTCGTACAAATTTAGCAAGTTTCACGAGGGGTTCTTGATGCTCTGAGCTTGGTTGCTTTCTTGCAGACATTTCATTACCCAAACTAGGTTACAGCAGCATCAAGGACCCCTCATTTCAACCCAAACATTCTCCTTTATTGGCAATTTTCATATGTAAGCAAGGTTATTGCTCCCGATGGTCATCCTACCCCATAGTGATGACAGTATTTAATATTTATTTGCTATGTATATGTAGGGATGTGGGTCTATATATATGTTGTACATAGTATGTTTAGGTGTGTGTCATGTATATGTTTCACTTTGAGAGCGGGCAACTAAATTTCATTTTTTATGTCTGCCGTTCTGCCCACAATATAAAAATGACAATAAAGGTTATCTATCTATCTATTTTAGGTGGACATGGTGCAGTTTTGCTACTGAACAAGCAACTTTAAGATCTCCAGGAGCAGTGAGTTATCTCCCATGAAAATGTTCAGTGCAAGTGCGAAGAGAGATAGTCAGAACTCTTACCCCTTGAAATCGATGATGGGATAGCGGGGACTGGAATCTGCCTCTGGGCTCAACGTGGCCACACAGCTATCAACAAAGAGCCGGAGAGGTGTGTGGTTTTCTGCGATTACTTCAGCCTGAATAAACATGATTTCTCCCAACTGGTAGCCATTGGAGGCTCTCTCTGCGCTCCAGCCATCTGAAAACCAAAACCATCACACCCAACTTGGAAGGACTTCTTGGATGCAAATTTCAACCTAAGTGAGCCCAGTTCAGATCAGGAATGCAACTCGGACAGTCTTTTTTTCTCTCCCATGTATCATGTCTGCAAACCAATGTGCATCCCATCCTAATTCTTATATTGGCCTGTCAAACCGTTTTTAAATTTTGTGTGCCACCGAATCGACTGCAGTCTTCTGAAATATGCAGAATCCAGAATGTACACCAATATCTGCATTTCCCCCCCCCCAGAATTTTGAAGGACTATTAGCAATTCTGGAAACGCCACCAAAAGTCAGAAGCTGTGCAAAATTGGGATTTGAGGAAGTACATGTGCACAATTCTGTACCATGGTTTGCGTGGCATATGTACACATGCACATATGACTATTTGGACAAACATTATCTGGCCTTATGCGCAAAGCAATGCGAAAGTGGGATCCATTTTTTTTTTAACCAAGTTTAAAAAAATGGTTTGACTAATGCCAATGTGAAGAAAAAGTTATTTGTGCACAGTTAAGGTTTAATCTCAGTGGACCCTGGTGTTCATGAAACTCATGAAGAAATAGGGGGCTTCTGGAAGCGATTATGGGCCATCAAGTCATTTCCAACTCCTAGCAACCACATAAAAAGGAGTACCATTCATCAAACGCAAGGAGAAACGTAGTTTTTCTTCTGCAGAAATCGTTGATGTGAAGGGAATCCATGTTGGCTTGATTGCACTACTGCTTACATTGTTTCTCCTGGAAATAAAGACAGGTGAAGTCTCCCAAAGAAAACAAGTGATTTAGTGGTTTTTTCCCCCCACCAGGCCTACTCTCAGAAATTCTGTTGCCTTGGGTGAAGAAAGTGATACACTATTTCACCCTCTAGAACAGGGGTCTTCAAACTTGGCCCTTGTATGACTTGTGGACTTCAATTCCCAGAATTCCTCAGCCAGCAGACCTCTGGCTGAGGAATTCTGGGAGTTGAAGTCCACAAGTCATCAAAGGGCCAAGTTTGAAGACCCCTGCCCTAAATAGTCAAGCCAACCCCACATTTTTGTTAGTTTCATCCTCCAAACATACCTTGGGTAGTGACACTCAATGGGGACGTCCACTGGGCTGGTTCTTACAATGACACTGTGGGAAGAAGGGGTGGGCTTATAATGGAGACTGATGCTGTAGACTAGAAACTCAGCAGTCATCTAGAGAAAAGGAGGAAAGATGAGACCAGGGAGATGCAGCAATAAACCAGAAGTGGATTTAGTGCTTACAATATACAAGGGGAATTTCTTGGCAGGTTTGCAGAATCTTCCATCGTTACCTGCAAGACACTCCCGCACTCATGAAGACCTACATTGAAGATCACCGTGTTCTCGGCAGCATTGTAGGCCGTGGGTTGGCAGCCAGATGGACCCAAACTCAGGTCCTCCACCTGGACGAGTCTCCCGGTGCCAAACAGGTCTCTCTTCACAGTCACCACCACCTGGGCCTCTCCACACTGGACCAGCACAGGTGACAGGAGGGACAAAGCTCGGGCCTGAGAAGCATCTACCCAAGCATAAGGGTAAGTCTCAACCCCAGAAGGTATATAAGGCTGCCTCGCAGGGGCAGGAGTGTTGTAATACCCCCAGACGTAATCCCAGGGATCCAAGGAGCCCACTTCCCCAATTACCCAACAAGCTAAAACAACGGCCAGATTCTGTAACGGTCCCATCCTGTCTGTTCTAGGAAGCCGGAGAAGAAGAGACCAACATCTGCCCAGGATCCTTTTTATTCCAACTCCTGAAGGCCAGCCTTCTCTCACCTGACTTCCATAATCAGGCAGCTAATCAGCTCCCTTTGCAGCCAGTGCAAATCCTGCAAAGCACCCAAAAAAATATGAAGTTTTGCATCTCCCCCAGCTGCAAGGGCTCTGCAGCCAGAGGGAGGGAAGAAGAGATTAATGTAGGTTAAAAGTTTCAGCCACTCTTCTGAAAGTACTTAGATTTGCATAGGGCCAAAGAGGATTTGAGTATCCCAAAGGTGCTTTTTCCAAAAGGCAAGCAGACTTTTTTGGTTGTTTTTTTTTTAAAAAAAATATTTTGCTTCTCATCCAAGAAGCTTCTTCCGTTCTTCAGAAGCAGCTTAATGGATGAGAAGTGGAATGTTTTCAGAGGAAAAAACAAGAAGAGATTGGACAACCATTTGTCTGAAATGGTATAGGCCGGGTTTCCTGCCTGAGCAGGGGGTTGGACTAGATGACCTCCAAGGTCCCTTCCAACATTATTATTATTATTATTATTATTATTATTATTGGAGTGTACAGGATTGATTGATGTCTTCTTTATGATGTAATGGCTCCGTTGTCTGATTTTCATTGGCTAACAAAGTTTATAAAGCAATGCTACCAACTTTCTAATGCGTGGCACTTCTGGACGTAACTCTGCCAGCGTTCCAGATTCTTGGCCACCCAGCTGCTTAATTTGGTCAAATAAAGTGCTGCTTGATCAAGAAGTCTCCGCTTGAGTTATCTGATTAGATTGATATGATATCTCAAGTTCACACAAGGAACTGGTACCTTACACAAGCTACAAATAAACTATGATGGCTGCTTGGATTTTATAGTAGGCTTCTGCCCCTCCCCCCCCAAAAAAAAATACTGTATAACAATGTGATATTTGTAGGAAAGACAAACAGATCTTATCTTAAAGCAGTGCTTTCCAATCTTGGCAACTTGAAAATGTCTGGACCTCAACTCCTTCCCAATTCTGGAAATTGAGGCCCAGACATTTTCAAGTTGCCAAGACTGAGAAGCAGTGCCTTAAAAATAGTTGTATTCTGCATTCTAGCTTTACCATTTTCTATACAAAAACCAGGTATTGTACATGTATGTGTGAAGGTCAGCTTCTAAGAGAGAGCAGCAAAATGTGTTTGTGGCTTCAGATTCAATGCAGGAGAAGAGTACACGCAGCTAAAGGAAAGGAACATCAGGTAAATGTCCTAATGACCAGGTTTCAAAGAAAATGGAGAAGAGAAACTCAAGAGGATAATATAGCTTTATGGATTTGCATTGATGGTGGAAAAAGGAGTCTGTTCTTAATAATCTCACATTCCCAATATGTAATTTTGAGGATAGAAGCTTGACCTCAAAAACCACCCAGATACTTAAGGATTCCAAGTGACCAACTAGATTTTGAGAGGGGAAAGAGGTTGATCAGGAGCAAACTTAGTCTGGGACTTCACACAGGAAGTTGTTGGTATTATAACTTTATTGCAACTTTTAATATGGTCATTGCATTTAATCTATATGTAAAATATATCATGAGATTTCTTGGATTGGAAGGCATAGAAACTAGAAAGAAACAACACAAGTGACATTACAGATATTGCAAACTATGATTTCTGGCTTTTCTTCTTACTGACTAGGTTTTTTTGGGGGAGCTGCTGGTAGTTGAAGTTCACCCAACTACAACCGAAGACGTTCTCAGCTTCTTAAAACACTAGCTGAGCTTTTGTGGTGGACATTCAGATTTCATATCATCAATTATTTCATCTCTGTGAGCAAAGAATCCCTTGAGAGAAACCAAAATGGATGGAGATGGCCTTTTGAGTTGGATTGAATCATTGCCTTCTTAAGCCATAATGCGGTCTGCACGGTGTTGTCCTGTGTGACCTTGTCACGTTGTGGTTTGTAAATCAAGGCTCATGGCTTAGCATAATGCACCAACCTAATAACCCTCTTTGGTGAATTCCATAAAACACGATGATGCGGTCTATGCAAACTCTGACAGAAATGTCAGAGACCCGTTGGCCAGATGTGCCAGCCAGCCTGTGCAGTTTTACTTCAAGGTAATTCCCTTGTGTACAGAGGGGTGACTTAATCCCATAAAAAATGAGAGGGTCGCTTAACAAATCTGTGGAAGTGAAGAACATCGAGATGACGATGGGAGGCTTTGGAAATAGCTGCGGATCTTGCTCAACCTATGAATTTTTTTCTCGCCAGTCCTCCGTTTGGCGTTCAAACGCCTGCAGAGATTCGTTAGCCCTTTCTCGGGGTCCTTTTGATAGATTAACTGCAGATCGAGAAGGGAGACGTTGTGTAGGGCCAAAGTCTGCATGGAGGGCTGGGAGAGGACTTTCTCCCACAGGAGAGGTTGAAGGGAGAAGTAACATCTGAAGCTGGAACAGGCAATTACCTGCCTGTTTTGGGTCACAGGGTTAATTTCCAAGCGGGTACAGAGATCTTTCAGGGCTTTGGCACATTCACCTGCCTGTCCCTGAAGATACATCTTGACTAATTTTTTCAGTGTAAAATTCAAATTTTCAGGGCATGTCTCTCTGATGAAGGGCAAAACATCCAGGAATCCAAAGATGGAATCTTCAAACTGTTTTTCCTTGTTGATCTTTCGAAGGGCATCAAGCAGAACAGGGAGTCCCATGGACCATAACTTGTATCCCACAAAAATGGGCATATGGAGGGTGCTGAGATACTCGAGGAACTCATCCACTCCATGCATAAGGACTTTGTCACCTGTGTTTTTGAGGCAAGAAATCATGACTTTGAAAGTGGGGATGTCTTCTCCAAGCGCGACCAGGTGAAGGATATTTTTTGCTGCAATGAAAAGAGAGACTTCATTGGTCTGGGCTGATGGATGAAACTTATGGATCTTAAAACGTTTCTCATACCTAACAAAAATAAGAATACAGGTAGTCCTCAACTTACAACAGCATAGTTGGTGACCGTTTGAAGTTACAACAGCACTGAAAAAAGTGACTTATGATCATTTTTCACATTTATGACCATTGCAGCCTCCCCACGGTCATATGATTTAGATTTGGATGCTTGACAACTGACTCACATTTATGACGGTTGCAGTTATGTGATTCCCTTTTGCGACCGTCTGACAAGCGAAGTCAAGCGGGAGTCCAGATTCACTTAGCAACCGCGTTACTAACTTAACAACTGCAGTGATTCACTTAAGGAATGTAGCAAGAAAAATCGTAAAACAGGGCGAAACTCGCTTAAGACGTTTCCCACTTATCAACATAAATTCTGGGCTCGATTGTGGTCATAAGTCAAGGACTACCTGTACTAGGGAGCAGGGAGGAAAAGAGATAAATGCTGAAAGAGCAAATAATACTGAAAATTTCTTCTTGGGTGCTAAATAAACAAAGATTGTGATCAACCTTTGAGACCCAACATGTAGTTAAGAACATTCCTCTACAGAAACAACTGAAGAAGAATGAATGATGGAGTCTTCTGGGGATACCTGCACCCCTGCAAGGCCAGGGGTGAGATGATGGGGTCACTCACGCTTTGTGGTTACAGGTCATTCTAGGAAACAGAAGGTTGGGTTGACCTACTTCAGGCAAGATGACCACATTTGGCTCCCAGGATACATATGATCAGAAATATCCTGGAGACCAAGGCCACTTACGCAGAAACTTGAGGTCAAAGAATATGATCTTGGACTCCAAGCTAAGATCTTCAGATTTGACGCACGGATACTTCATTGGGCTTTGCTGGCCAACTGGTGATGTAGGATTGATGTCCAGGGGCAAGACTGAGGCCTGCAAAAAAGATGAACAAGCAGTGTGATGCTCTGGAGATCCAGAACTATTTGACTTGCCCCCTCAATCATGATGATTTGGTAAAAACTGGAAGAATTGAACCATGAAGCTCAATTGTCAAGGGAAGAGTCTTGTAACAACTTCAAGAACCAACAGATATATTGCAGTAAATAAACTGAAGTTAAGATCCCCCTTTCATGACAAGAAATCATATGAAACGGGCCAAACAGTCTGTTTTCCCCATCTATGACATGGTCAGTTGAGATACTGTTATCCCAGTCAATACAGTGAAAGGAGGATCCGTGAATCATTTCTTGAGGGGGCACAGATAGGTGTCCTCAAATTTGTTGGTCTACAAATCATCGGGGCAGAAACTCATGTTATGAGGAGAATGCCAAGGAGGTGGCATTCTGGAACGAGGTGACTATGCCCTCACCCCGGTTTCGTCGTCAGTGCATTCTTCTTCTGAAGAAACATTCAGCGAGGAGTCCTCTTCTGCCAAAGAAAGGACAAAAGGGAAGGGACAGCCACAATGAAATCACAACGAAAAGCTACTTCTATGACAACGTCCCATCAAGTCAGCATCAAGTCTTAGTGACCACATAGATCAGGGGTGTCAAACTGCCGGCCCGCGGGCCGGTTGCATCATACGGAGGCCGTGCCCACCCCAACTCCAGCAATGCAAAAAAAGTTGCGATACGTCGCAACACATCACGTGGCGAGTTTGACACCCTGACATAGATGGCCCTTCTCCGGCAGGTCCAGAACTTAGTCCTCCAGTCCTTCTAAAAGGGCCTTCATTGATCCTGTAATTGGCTCTATCTACCTCAGGGGTCTTGAAACGTGGCCCTTTTATGACTTGTGGACTTCAACTCCCAGAATTCCTCAGCCAGGCACGCTGGCTGAGGAATTCTGGGAGTTGAAGTCCACAAGTTATAAAAGGGCCACGTTTCAAGACCCCTGATCTACCTGCTGGTTGTTCTCTTCTTCTCTTTCCTTCCATCTACTGAGCTACTAAGAATCTTCAAATGCCACAATTTCTCTGACATCCATAAGTAAACTAGGACTCCCATGCAGATAAGCGAGAAGGGGAATTTGAGGCAGGTAATAAATTGAGTAATAAATTTCTCAAGTGAATAATTTAGGATAGTCTCTAGATCATACAGAACTTTTTTTTTAAAAAAAAAAATAGTTTCAAGGAATATTACCACTGATCATCTTAAAATATATGGAATATTACTCTATCTCTTCCTCCTTTTTTAAAAAAATTGCTTTTGGGTAATGCAAGCTTGCATTATAGTTAGAAACCAGGAGGCCAGGTGAGTTCTAGTCTCACTTTAGGCATGAAAGCCAGCTGGGTGACTTTGGGCTAATCTCTCTCCCCCAGCCCAATCCATCTCACAAGGTTGTTTTTTTCGGGAAAAATAGGCAGAGGAAGGAGTATTAAGCATGTTTGCCGAATTATTTATAAACATAATAAAGGCAGGGACACCAATAAATAATCTGTTACTTGCAATTTTTATAAGGCATTGATAACTGCTCCTTTAAATAATCAAAAGGTCTTTTCATCAATCGTTATACCGTGGCAGCTTTATCTCAGGCCTTCCTTGGAATGAAGCTCACCCAGAAAAGAAAGTGTCCCTCACACCTCCCCAAAAAGAGTATCTATTTTATGCATGCACTGAAATGCTCTTGAAATTTCAAGACGAAGCATCCTGAATACAACGCTACCTAGATCAGATAAATCTGAACAGCCATCAGCAATCTCTAGACCATCATCTGGGTTTTCGTTGAGGCCCCCTTGACTTGGTGAGACAAAGCCACCTCCGGTGGATCCATAATTGGTCCCTGGTTGATCCATCGTCAAACAGCTGCAAGACTCTACGGCGGAAGCATTCCATTCCTCATCAGTTAATGCCTCAATTTTGACAATTTTTGGATGGCTGTCAGTGTTTATTTCCTCTTCAGTGTAGTTCCTTTTAAACGGTGACTTTCCCAAAAGGCCCTAGAACAGTGATGGCGAACCTTTTAGAGACCGAGTGCCCCAAAACTGCCCCACCCCTGGCCCGCCCACGCTCCGCCCGCCCACTCCTGCCCTGCTCCGCCCTCACCCCACCCACCCTCAGGGCCATCCACGGCCCGCTGCAGATCACCCAGGCGGCCCTGCAGCGCCATGGTGGCCACGCCCTCTGCCCGCACCCGGCAGCATCATCTGCTGCCCAGCTGCCATGTGCTTGGCTGCGCTGCTCCACGCGGGCCGCACCTGGGGGTGACTCTCCGGGGGGGCTGCTGGTGAGGAGGCTGCGGGGAGAGGCGGGGCTGGGGCGACGGCATGCGTGCCCACAGAGAGGGCTCCGAGTGCCGCCTCTGGCACTCGTGCCATAGGTTCGCCACCACTGCCCTAGAAGAAAAAAAAACAAAGCCATGATGATATTCACCTGTATCTTGGTAGAGGTAGTTCTCAACTTACAACCATTCGTTTAGTGACTGATCAAAGCTACAACGGCACTAAAAAAAGTGACTTATGACCGTTTTTTACACTTACGACCTTGGCAGTATCCCCATGGTCACGTGATCAAAATTGGGATGCTTTGGCAACTGACTCGTATTTATGATGGCTGCAGTGTCCCAGGGTCACGTGATCCCCTTTTGCAGTCTTCTGACCGGCAAAGTCAATGGGGAAAGCTGGATTCACTTAACAACCGTGGTACTAACTTCACAACTGCAGTGGTTCCCTTAACAACTGGGGCAAGAAAGGTCGTAAAATGGGGCCAAACTCACTTGACCAATGTCTCACGTAGCAACAGAAATTCTGGGCTCTATTGTGCTTATAAGTCAAAAACCGCTGGAAGTTTTTAAGAAGAGATTGGACCACCACTTGTTTGAAATGGCATAGGGTTTCCTGCCTGAGCAGGGGGTTGGACTAGAAGACCTCTAAGGTCCCTTCCAGCTCTGTTATTCTGCTGTTCTGTTATTCTGTTGCCACCTATACAGGAATTTACACAATCTAGTACAAAACTCGAATCTTCATTTTCAGGGCCAACGCTGATGTCTTAATATTTTGATTGGCAGTAACATTTCCATCTGATAACATGTGCCGTTAACTCACAAAACCTAGTCCTTTTAATAAACAAATTCAGAGTTGGAAGGGGCCTTGGAGGTCTTCTAGTCCAGCCCGCTGCTTAAGCAGGAGACCCTGTGCCATTTCAGACAAATGGTCGTCCAATCTCTTCTTAAAAACCTTAAATTCCTTGACAAAGGCTCCTGATTTTGAGCTGCCACAGGGTAACATGCTGTCTGTGTATAAGATACGCAAGCCTTCTCACCTCTTGAGGCTCTGTTTGAGCTTTAGCTGGCTCGGCTTCTGAAGAAGACAGAAAAACCAAAGGGTTAGAAAACAAGGCAGCAGAGTGAAAGACACAGTGACAAAAACGTCATTCTACAGTTTCTGCTGGTTTATGCCAACACTGTCTCATCCAGAAAGCTAGGTGTTTGGGACCTTGGAAAGAGCGATAATAGATTAAATTCAGCCAGAAGTACTAAAGTTGTTCCGTGCCAGGACTCTAGTCCAGGGGGTCTCCAACCTTGGCAACTTTAAGACTTGTGGATTTCTGCTCCCAGAATATCTCAGCATGGCTGGCTGGGGGATTCTGGGAGTTGAAGTCCACAAGTCTTAAAGTCGCCAAGGTTGGAGAGCCCTGGGCTAGCCTCTTAAAAGCCACTATTAGATTGGCACCTGGTGTTGGTTTTGTAACTCCAGATCCTCTGGGAAAGAACTGGTTGCCCAAAGATCGGTCTACTGGGACTAGCCACGAGCCTCCATGTTTTTATTTATTTATTTACCTATTTATTTATATAAAGTATTTTTAAACTGCCCCCTCTCCCCCTCTCTCTCAGAGAAGGGCTCTGGCTGGCGTAAAATAGAAGCAATCAACTCAACATTAAAATCAGAATTAATATAAAAGCTTTAACATGATAAAAACATTATAAAAATAGGCAGGGGAGGTGTTCTCGGGGGGCAGCCAACCCCACGGTCGTGTAGGTCTCTGTGTTCCCCCAAGTAAGGCCGCACCATTTTCTCTCGCTGAATTTTTAATTCAAGACACGTAGGATGTAAATCTGGAACTTTCCCCATGCAAAATAGGGAATCCGGTTACTACTCCAGGTTAATGATGGTTTAAAGTTAGAATGGCCCTGGAAAAAATGTAAAAAAGAGGTTGAGACTCTAGAAAGAGGGCAGAGAAGAGCAATAAAGATGATCAGGGGACTGGAGGCTGAAACATATCAGGAACGGTTGCTGGAATTGCGTATGTCTAGTTTAATGAAGAGAAAGACGAGGGGGGACATGACAGCAGTCTTCCAATATCTCAGGGGTTGCCCCAAAGAAGAGGGAGTCAAGCTATTCTCCAAAGCACCTGACAAGAAGCAACGGATGGAAACTAATCAAGGAGAGAAGCAACCTGGAACTAAGGAGAAACTTCCTGACAGGTAGAACAATTAACCAGTGGAACAGCCTGCCTCCAGAAGCGGTGAATGCTCCAACACTGGAAGTCTTTAAGAAGAGACTGGACAGCCATTTGTCCGAAATGGTATAGGGTTTCCTGCCTCAGCAGGGGGTTGGACTAGATGACCTCCAAGGTCCCTTCCAACTATTATTATTATTATTATTATTATTATTATTATTGTTATTGTTATTATTATTATTATTATTATTATTATTATTATTATTATTATTATTATTATTATTATTATTATTATTATATGACTTATAACCCGTCCTCAAAGTTACGACCATTCCCACAATCATGTGGTCGTAATTTGGGTGCTTGGCAACCAGCTCACATTTTTGGCAGTTGGCAGCATCCTGCATAAATTCCATTTGCAACTTTCCTAGTTTTATTTATTAATTATGAAATTTATTTGCCCCCCATCTCGTCTCCGATGCCTCTGGGTAGCTTGCAACACCGTTGGCTTCCGACAAGCAAAGTCAGTGGGGCAAGCCGGATTCACTTAAAGACCGCAGGAGTCCCTTTAATGACTGCGGTAGAAAAGATCCTAAAATTGGATCCCTGATGACTCGCTTCATAAATGCATTGCTTAGCAACAGAATTCCCGACGGCGGTTGTAAACCGAGGACTGCCTGCGTATCTTTGCAAAACCTTACCTTCGTCTTTCGTCACTCTTTTGAGCAAATTTTGAAGTTGGGCCTTGATTTCCAGGTAGTTCCTCACTTCGATTCCCTTGACTGTAGATGGCTGCTTCTTCTTGAGGTCCACCATGGACATTTTGAGGAAAGGATGCATCTCCAACACCTCCTGGCCAGAAGCGTAGAGTTGCAACTTCTCCACCAACCTCTGGCTGGATGTAATTCTCTGGACCACTCCATCCGTCTCCTGCAGCTTCTTATTTACCTCTTGCAGTTGGTGGTTATGATGGGCTTCTACTTCGGCTAAGAATCCTTTGCCCTTTTCTTGCAGCAACTGGATCATCTGCTCTATCTTCTGCTGGATCAGCTCTCTCATCTCGTTCCTCAACTGCTGCATGTCCTTCACCAGTTCCTCAAGGCTGCTGTAGGTTTCGTCGTACGTGTTCTTCTTCTCCTTCAGCTCCACGCTCATGTTTTGCAATTCTTCTTGCTTGCGTTGTATTTCCTGGCTGATGTCGCAATGTTGACCCAGGTGCTTGCTGTCCAGTAGGGTGCAAATGGCACACATAGGTTGAGAACACTGCTTGCAGTAGAGGCTGGGGATCAAGAAAGGCAAAGCATATGAGTTTTGATTGGAGCTGCTGTCCATCCCTGGTCACTTCATTTGCACAGGGATCTCAAAACTGGGTGTTTAGCACCCAGTCAAGTCACGTTAGAAACCTGAGCATCTTCAAGCAATGTCACAATCCCATTAAAGAGGACAAAACCATTTACCTGTTGAGTAATATCTGAAACTACTAGATTAAAACTAGGGAGGAAATACACTATTTACCATGGAAGATTGGGAGAAATGTCTTCCTAGGAGGAGCAGATGGAGAGTAGAAGTGGGATTCAGGGCTCTATCTAAGCAGAGATTGGCCTAGTAGTTCAATCCAACAAGGCTTGAACAATTGTCCCTAAAGAAATATCCAGATTCATGATTGTCCAAGCTAAGCTGCTTCCCTCATGAGAAATTGGAGACTCGTCTGCAAGAATGAGATCTCATTGGGTTATGTATGTGTACACTTTGAGAGCAAGCAACTAAATTCCATTTTTAATGTGTGCCATTGTGCCCACAGTAAAAAAAAATGACAATAAGGTCTGTCTATCTATTTCCTGAAACTTTGCTTCGGAGGCTATTCACTCATTGCCTTATGCCACAGAATGTTGTATGAACTGGGACTTATTCTACAAATCGTGCGGAGTGTCCTGGAAACCCAACTGGGACTTATTTCATTAGAGCTGGGGGCACTTCCTTTCTTCCCATCGTCTCGTTCTCTCTTAGCTAGTTAGTTCAAAACATCTCTACGCCTCGCTCCAGATGTCTGTTGGAGCCACAAAGCTCGCTCCTTCTTGCTCCAGATTCTAAAACCGTCAGCTTTTGGGCAGACAGGAAAGCCAGCCAGTGGGTAACAGGGTGGCAGCTTCAAAGAGGTTCTCCACTTTGAGAATGAAGCATAGATGGACAACCTACCTTAATATTTGGATGTTGTGTCCCTCCTTGGAACAAAACATGGTGTTGGGCTTTCTGATGGTTGAAAGGAAGTCGTTGCAAGATTCTGCCTGGAAGTCCTTCAGCGGCCTGGCTTCGTGACTCTCTTTCTTCAGATATCTCTGGTGGGTTCGAAAGCACGGGAGGCAAAGGAACTCCTTGCAGGTGAAACACCAAAACTCTGCCTCTTTCTTACAGTTATTACAAACCGACTCTTTGCTCTCCGTGACCTTCTGGTAGAGATTGAAATTGACTTGGAGGTTGGCGAAGAACACATTATCCTGCTTTTCGGGGGTCTCTGCAAGGTGGAAGTACGGAGTCCCACAGATGACACAGAGATTGGTCGGCTTTTCTTCAAGGCACGGGGAGCACAGATTGTGAAGGCAGGGCAGGAGTTTGGGGTGTGGGACCTCTGAGTGGCATCCGTCACATAGGAGGAACTGAAACTCCTCATTCATCTCCTGTGGAAGGAGAAGATGGGAAAGGAATGTCTAGATTAACCCAACTCAGTTTAATGAACGCAACTGAAATGAAATAAAATACAAGCCGGAAATGAAACGCTGCTAGCTGGAACGTGTAGAAAGTTGGGCGTGGCCATTTTTCAGACTCAATTCTTTCTGAAGAGGGAGGAGAAAGTCAACTGTAAACCAAAAAGCACATAAGGGGACCTAACAACCCAACTGGAATTAGCTTCCTTGTTTGGTTTCCTTCCAACGCTGCGGATTTGGCTTCACCTTTCGGTAGAAATTCTACACCCCATCTTGGCCAATCTCAGCAGCTTCCAGATTGGTTGATTTCAAATCCCAGAATTCCCCAGCAAGCATGGCCCCAGCTGAGAATTCTGGGAGTTGAAATCTGGAGGATAGCCAGAAGTCCTGGAGAGTAAATCTTCAACCCATCTGCCCAGTGTTTCTTAACCTCAGCCACTTGAAGACGGGTGGACTTCAACTCCCAGAATTCCCCCAGATAACTGGCTAGGACAGCAACCTTGGCTCTTTTATGACTCGTGGACTTCAACTCCCAGAATTCCTGAGCCAGCCATGCTGAGGGAAAGGGAGAGGTTTCCAAGCTGAGCCATGCTGGCTCAGGAATTCTGGGAGTTGAAGTCCACGAGTCATAAAAGAGCCAAGGTTGCTTACCCCTGGGCTAGGGGATTCCTGGGAGTTGAAGTCCACTCCTCTTCAGGAGGCTGAGGTTGAGATCAATGGTCCAGTATCAACTGCTTTCTCTAGCTCTCAATAATTGTAAAGGAACCTGTGGGCGACCTTGGGGGACGAAGGGAAGGGAAGCTATGATCAAAGAAGAGAAGCAGGAACCCTCCGTGGCTTATTGGTCAGAGGAATGAAATTAGGAAGGAACCTCTGGAATAAAACAACCTGTTTAAAGCAGGAAGCCTGTACCTTCAGACCTGCAAGATTCTGTTCATGTAGCCTTACAATAAAGTAGAATTAGTGTCAACCCTGCAAACGAATTTGGCGGAAGTCATTTCCACCTCGCTTTCAGTTGCCACAGAGTTCGGAGGGGAAATGAGTATTTTTTAGTTTAGTCAAAACAATAAAGTGTTCTGTGGGAACCAAGGTCATTGCTTCCCCAGTCCACCAAAGTAGTTAATTGGGGAATGTGATTTATGACATATTACTGGGGTGGGGAAATTAACTTCGTAACATTGTAACCTTTGGGGGGGGAACTTCAGTCTTGGTTTCACTTTTGAAAGTGCCGGTACTTTGTAGCCAATAAATGCATTCTTTAAGGAAATCTCTTGCCTTGGAGTTCTGTTTTTACTGGTCTCGTCTGTCGGAACCATGACAATTAGTTCCTTTCATCATACAGGTAGTCCTCGACTTACAATACTTCATTTAGTGACCGTTTCAAAGTTACCACAGCACAGAAAAAAGTGACATGACCGTTTTTTCACACTTAACGACCGTTGCAGCATCCCTAGGATCCCTTGATCAAAATTCAGATGCCTGGCAACTGACTCATACTTATGACGGTTGCAGTGTCCCAGGGTCATGTGTTCCCCTTTTGCGACCTTCTGACAAGCAAAGTCAATGGCCATGTTACTAATTTAACAACTGCAGCAATCCACTGAAGAACTGTGGCAAGAAAAGGTCGTAGAATGGGGCAAAATCCACTTAGCAAGCGTTTCACTTAGCAACATACAATTTTGGGCTCGGTTGTGGTCGTAAGCCGAGGACCGCCTGTATTTCCTGTCTGGTTTGGCTGCCCCCCCTTCACTAAAGAAGGGAAGTGAAGTCTGGCTTTCCAACTGTGGCTGACCCTACTCCTACGGGCCCCGGCCATGCTGGCTGGGCTTCATGGGACATGTAGTCCTGCCTGATCTGGAAGACACGGATTCCTCCTGAAACGCTCCGGATGAGGCATACCGGAGAAGCGCAGAACCAGGAAGGAAGAAAATAAAGGTGTGGTGGAAAAGAAGGAACGAGAGAAACTGGGTGGGGAGGCTGAATATGGGGGGGGGGGCACGGATCTTTACAAGCCCTTCTCCACGGGGCAGCCCCCTGGCTCTCAAAGCAAGCATCTTCACTGTCACTCCGCAGGTCCCACTTTTAAGACTCTTAGATGGGACCAAGTATTTTTTTTGGGTGGGGGGGCTTCTTCCTCTCCCCCTCCCTCCCAAACTGGAGGGCAGTGTTCTGCATTCTGGGCCAAGTACGTCTCTGCTCTCTTTCTGCTCCGGAGTCGCCCGCCCTCCCCGTTACTTCGGAACAAATCTCGGAAACCTTCCCCGAAGCTCACCGTCAAGTGGGAGGCGGACGTCCCCGGCATCGAGGCGGCTTCTTCGGCCATCGCAGCTCGTTAGCAACGTGGGCAGCCCCCCAACTCCGTCTCGTGGGGAGGAGGAAGCGTTCCTTTCCCGCGATCTGCGAAACTTAACTTTCGTTTTCCCCGCAACTCTAACCCTCTGACTCGCGAGAAACAGAAGCCTGTTGCTTCCTCTGGTGCCCGCGGGCGCACTTCTACCCCTCCCCCGCCAGGAGGGTTCAGACGTTTCTCGGGTGGGGGGCACTTCCTTGCAAGGGGTGGTGGTGGTGGTGGTACTCCAGGGGTAGGCAGTTCATCCTAGCTAGCATTGAAAGAGAGAGAGAGAGAGAGAGAGAGAGATCTGGAAGCAAAGGAGAAGGGAGGAAGAGAAGGAAAGGGAGGAAAGAAAGGAAGAAAAGAGAGGGAGAGGAAGGAGGGAAAGAAAGGAAGAAAAGAGAGGGAGAGGAAGGGAGGAAGGGAGGAAGGAAGGGGGGTCCACATCCCTCCATCGCCCTCTTTCCATGAACTTCTGGGATCTGAAATTTCTGCCCAAATTCACAGCTCAAAGGCCAACAGGCGCAATGAATTCCCCATTGAGAAAAAGGGAATGCATAACTGAAAAAACATTAAATCGTTTGCCCCTGTTAACCTGAGAAGCATTGGTGCACCTTTTGGAAACATTGAACCATCTAACTTTTGTAGACCCTCCCTCACCTTTTGAAGATGCTCAGCCAAAGACCCCTATTGTCTTTTTTTTCAAGAGGCGCCTGAATGGGGCGGCCCGGGGAGGAGCCAGCTTGGGGAAAGACTGGGCCATAACATCTTCAGAAGTTTTCTGGGCTGTTTCCATACCCCCCCACCCCACTTTCCTCTCCTACCCCCCACCCCACCCCACGCCACCCGTCCCCGTTTCTCCAGCCGGCTGCCAGGGAAACGTTGGACAAAGGAAGACCTGATTAAAAAACAAAACAAAACCCAAGAAGCATCATTTAGTGAGATGGTGCTTGTTGTTGTTGTTAGGACAATGTTCCTCCAGGCCTCCCTGTCCTCTACCATCTTCTGGAGTCCATTTAAGCTCACGCCTCCTGCTTCAGTGACTCCATCCAGCCACCTCCTTCTCCGCCGTCCCCTTCTTTTATTGCCCTCAATCTTTCCCAGCATTAGGCTCCTCTCCAGTGAGTCCTTCCTTCTCATTAGGTGGCCAAAGTACTTGAGTTTCAACTTCAGGATCTGGCCTTCTAAAGAGCAGTCAGGGTTGATCTCCTCTAGGACTGACCGGTTTGATCGCCTTGCAGTCCAGGGGACTTCTTAGGAACAAGAAAGAATGGATAGAAACTCATCAAAGAGAGAAGCAACCTAGAACGAAGGAGAAACTTCCCAACAGGGAGAACAATTAACCGGTGGAACGGCTGGCCTCTGGAAGTTGTGGGTGCTCCAACACTGGAGGTTTTTAAGAGGAGATTGGACAAAGGTGCTTTCCCCCCTCCCCCCAGGCAACAGGACTTTCTGGTGTTTCTTTTGAAGACGTTTCACTTCTCATCCAAGAAGCTTCTTCAGCTCTGACTGGAGGGTGGGGAACGGAAGGGTTTATCATTGCTTGCAGACAGATGATCATTTGCATTCCTTAGACAGTCGTGAAGGCAAATGACCCTCTGTCTGCAAGCAATTATAAATCCTTCCACTCCCTCTAGTGGAGCTGAAGAAGCTTCTTGGATGAGAAGGGAAACGTCTTCAAAAGAAATCCAAGAAAGTCCAGTTGCCTGGGGAGGGGGGGGGAAGGAAGCACCTTTGGGACAACCATGATCTGGATGGCTGAGAGCCTCCATAGACAGGAGATTGGACAGCCACGTGTCCGAAATGGTTATAGGGTCGCCTGCGACTAGAAGACCATCAAGGTCCCTTCCAACCCTGTTATTCTGTTCTATTCTGTTCCTGAGACTGGAGGTGGGCGGTATTCCGAGAAGGGGGGGAGCGTGGGTCTGAGTCAGTCGATCGCACCAGATCACTCTCTCTCTCTCCTTCCCTCCCCCCTCCCCAGGATTTGCAGCTGATTCTCCTCCCCCTTGCAAGCCGCCCCTTCCTGTCCCTCCCTCCCTCCCTCCGCTGCGCTGCTCCTCGCGAGGAGAAAACGAAACTTTCATTTCTCCGCCTGCTCCGGGGTGGGGGACAGTGGCTGGGTACCTTCCCACCCCCTTTCTCTGTCCAGCGGCTGCAGCTTCCAGCAGGGGAAGGACACCCCCTTCCCCCCCAAAAACCCCGCACTGTTCCTTCCTGCCGCCGATTTCAGGGGTGCATTCGCTGCGTTGCTGTCTGGGGTGCGTTTCCTTCTCCCGGGGGTCTCGGAGGGAGGGGGGAGGGAGGGAAGGGGGGTCTCGTTCTCACGTTACGGGGTTGCAACCCGCGGACGAGTTTGCAGGGCCTTCTGCCCCCCCCCCCGGTCAAGGAACGGGGAAGCGGCTCGTTGACCTCGTTCAGACGTGCTGAAGGGACCGGGTTGGGTTTGGGGGCGACCCGAGAAAGGAGGAGGCCTCGTATTCAGTCTCGGGTTTATTAGAGTCCCCGGGTGGGGGGACTCGGGGACTAAAAAGGTTGCGTTGGTGCTTTGGGGGGGGGAGCAGGGGTGTAACCCCAATTGTTTTGCTTGTTTGCTTCTTGGCACCCCTCCTTGTGTGATCCAGCTGCCTGTTGCACGAAGCCCCCAAATTATACTTAAAGCATACTCTGCTCAGGGACACTTAGCCCCCCTCTCCCCCACCCCCTTGGAGAGTTCCCTAAATTAATTAGACTGTGGAGGGAGAGGAGACCACCAGGAAATCCTAGGGTGGTAAACCAAATTGAGCAGGGGGAAAAAACCCAACATTCTAGGGGGAAAAAGGCAGTGGCGAGTCCGTATCCTTGCCAAGCCAACTGCACAGACCTGTCCCTGGACTCCCCAAGAGATTTTCGGTTTCACATTCAACTGTTTTATTTTGTCCCACAGTGGCGGAAGCTCCTGGCAACCAGCCGGGCTCCCTTTGCCGGGAACAGAAATCGGAGCAAAGTGAGACGTTTGATCTGAATTCCTTCCGGATCCAGGAAACCTTCCCGACTGGGTGCATTCAGGTAGTCCGTGACTTACCGCCACAATTGAACCCAAAGTTTCTGTCGCTAAGCGAGGCAGCCGTGAAGTGAGTTTTGCCCCATTTTAAGACCTTTCTTGCCACCGTTGTTAAGTGAGCCTCCGCTGGGAGGAGGCCGCGTGGCATCCGAAGCAGAACATCCAGATTCAGTCACAGTTTTCTTCCATATAGCATCAGCCTTGTGAACTGTCAATCTTCCTCTTTCTGCTATGTGTTCAAAATGGACTGGGATTAATATATATGTATATATATGCATGGGTGTAGGTATATGTACAGGTATGTGTGTGTGTGTATATATATATATTTATATATATATATATATATATATAATAAAAAAAACACTTAAGACATTGTGTGTGTGTATTGGCTGGAGCACCCGGTCTACCGAGTGTAGGATAAATCGGTCTGTTCTGCGTTTCGCTCCAATCTAGGAGCAAATTTTGCAGGCAGACGTCACATACTGTGAACACTGTAAATTCAAAATGTTTGGGGCTGACAAAGAGTTAGTGGGAGACTAATATAGCTATTTGAAATGGCTATACTAGTCTCCCACTAACTCTTTGTCAGCCACAAAAATGTGAAATGTGTGTGTGTGTGTGTAAAAAAACATACTGATCTCCGGGACAGAGAATTTTATTATGTACTAAGCTTTCGTTAGCCCCTGCTAGCATTATCAAAGTATAAGCTGACATTGGAAAAACATTGCTTTTTATAGCCCTCTAAATGTCGGTAATTTGGCCACGTGTGATTGGCTGTATCAACCGCGATTCAGCTGTGTTAGCCGATGTCTGCCTGGCTCCCGTTGCTCTGCTTCCTACTGCCCGCTTTATAGGCTGAATATGCTTATCATGTAACGTCAGGCTGTCCGATGTTGCCTTATGGTTACTCCTCCTACTATCATGGGCCAATGTGTTGTTGACACCTCGTGCGGTTATACTGGTTGGTGACTTCTCAGTCGCGCTTACAGCATCCGTCACATTAGTTTGCTGTTTTGTCTTCGACCTCGTAGCTGGTCCTATATCATTGATTGTCATGGCTTTTAATCGTGCAGGCATATGAGCTGTTGTGTGGCCAGGGTCCCCCACTTTTCTATCCTGGATGACTATACGGGAGGGGGGATAGTTGTCGATTTGCACCTTCTGGCCCCTTGCACAATTGCTCATGATGTCTTAAGGCCTGATATGCTGGTGACAAGTCGATATGTTGGTTGCGGACAGCCAGGCTGGAAGAAGGGCGGACTTTGACTCCCAGAACTCTGGAGCCAGGGGGATTCTGGGAGTTGAAGTCCAATTATCGTCCGGATGGTCAGCTTGGGAGAAAGGCTCCCTGGGCTTCATCTTGTCTTCTCCCCTTTTTCTCCAAGGATGGAGGGAGACTTCCAGTTCCTCTTGTGCGAGGGGTGCCAGAGAGAAGCCAGGAACCCCAAACTCTTAGCCTGCCTGCACACCCTCTGCAGCGAATGCCTCGAGGAGAACAAGCAATGTCCGGTCTGCGGCATCTCCGTCCAGACCTCGGAGAGATTTCCACTTCAGGACAACCTGCTTTTCATCAACGTCCAGGCCAAGCTCAACACCTACCAGAAGATCCTCAGGAATCAGGAGCTGCTTTGCAATCTCTGCAAAGGAGGAGCGGAGTTCTGGTGTGTCGAGTGCGAGGAGTTCCTTTGCCTGAAGTGTTACAAAGCCCACCAGTGGTACATGAAGCAGAAAAGCCACGAGACCCAGCAGCTGGCCGATCTGAGGAAGGAGACGGCCCAGAGTTTTCTAGAAGGGGCGAGGAAGTCTTGCAACCTATTTTGTGCCGAGCCAAGCCACAACAATCAGATGATAAGGTGAGGGCCCCTCTTGGCAGCTGAGAGAGGGAAATCAGGAAGTCCGGGCAGTTCAAACGAATATATCAAGGTTTATTGGGAGCTGATGATCTCAGCGAGAATCTGAACTACTAGCGGTCAAGGGAAATTAGCGGGAATTAACAATAGAAGGAATTCAAGGTGGGCTGGATTTAGGTCTCTTGTGAGCGCGAAGGGATTCAAGACTGATGATGCCCTTGACCCCTCCCTCCCTCGGGCTCAGTCTGCTCATCTCCTACACCGTCCTAACTTCAAAGGGTTGTAAGTTGAGATCTCTTGTGAGCATGAAGGGATTTGAGACTGATGATGCGCTTGACCCCTCCCTCCCTCGGGCTCAGTCTGCTCATCTCCTACACCGTCCTAACTTCAAACGGTTGTAAGTTGAGATCTACTCATTTTACTTGAAAACAAATTGGCAATGCCCTCTTTTTAATCCAGGAAAAGACAGAAGGGATTCAGGTGTCTTATTTTTTTTTTAAAACAACAACAACAACTGGTCTTCTTGTGCCTAACAGCATCTACTGTCGTGGCTGCCGCAAACCCATGTGTTGCTCTTGTGCCCTGCTCGATGGAGAACATTACAACGCCAAGCTTTACAGTGACATCCGGGTGGAAATTGAGAACCGGAAGGAGGAACTGAGCAGGGTCAAGGTGGAGCTGATGGAGAAGAAGAGGAGTTACGAGAGCACCTACCACAACGTCCAGGAGCGACTGCAGAAGCTGGAGAAGGTACGGAACGAGACCCGAGAGCTGATCCAGAAGAAGGTGAAGGACATGGTCCAGTGGATCCAGCACAAGGGGGAGGAACTTGTGGAGAAAGTGGATCGACGACTGTGTCTGGAGCAAGAAGAAACCAAGAAGAAGCTGGAGTCTACGGAGCAGTTCCTCAAGCAAATGGAGGCTGGCGAGCGGCTGGTGGAGAAGATGGACCTCTTTGCCTCGGACCAAGAGGTGATGGACATGCAACCCTTCATCAAAGACTCCCTGGAGAGGCTCAAGAAAGAGAAGCTGCCCCCTTCGAACTTTCGGATCCAAGTGGAGAACTTCGATGAGGTCAAAGGGGAGCTCCAAGATCTGCTTAGGAGAGTCAAAGGAGAAGGTGAGAAGCTTTTGAAAAGCCAGTTCTTGTGGTTGTTCTTTTTCTGGGGGTGGGGCAATGGTGTCTTAAACAAGACTGGAAGATCATGAAGAAACATCTGTGGGACAGTCGTGAAGGAACCTACAGCCATATCGATACCGATGGTATTTTTGATGGGGAACCCAACTGAGCCCAAATCTGTAAAGGAAGGATGTCTAAGCTTGGCACCTTGAAGACCTGTGGACTTCAACTCTCAGAATTCCCCAGTCAGCTAATTCTGAGAGTTGAAGTCCACGAGAAAAGCAGGATGAGTAACACGATGACTGGAGAAGTTGTAGTACCAACACTTTTGGGTGCTACAGACTGTGGAACGTTGTTTAGGAATTGGTGCTGAGCAGCTGGTCTGTCTCTCGGTTGAAGAATCGAGGCAGAACCCTAGGCAGATGCCTTCAGCCCAAGCTTTGATCACCTCAACCTAGTCTTAATTCTCTGTTTTGCTTGTAGATGCCTTTGGGTGTACAGTTTCCAAGCCCGGATCTTGCTGTTCGCTGGTCAATTCGGTAAGCTTGAGTTGGGTGGATATGGAAGTGGACACTGCAGTCGAAGATGGTGAGGGCCACTGATGCTGGGCCTGGGTCTGGATCACAGGACCCTATTTCATCACCTATCCTGTGGGCAGAAAGTCGATTAGTAACGACAAGTCGTCCTCTTCCTAAGACCACAACTGAGCTCAGAATTTATGGCGCTAAGTGAGAAATCTGTTAAGTGAGTTTTGCCCCGTTTTGCGACTTAAGTGAAGTGAATCACTGCAGTTGTTAAATTGGTAACACGGTTGTTAAATGAATCTGGCTTCCTCATTGTCTTTGCTTAGCGACTGGCCTAAATGATGACACTAATGCTAAGCTCAGTTACAGTCATAAGTCGAGGACTTCCTGTATAATAGCATGTCTCAAATATCTTTATCAGGAATATCATGCAGACCAGCTTCCTTCTCCCCATCTCTGTTCGCATTAAAACTCGTTTTAATCTCTGCTTCTTTTTTTTTTTTTTTTTGCTGTTGTTGCCTGCAGGATAGTCCACACAGTGAGAAAACTCCCCCCAGATCCCAAGGGATGAAAACACAAAGGCCCACGTACACCGTCAGTGTTACCAAAACACCACAAGGTTTTGTAAGTGTTGGTTACCTGCAATAGCTTTTCGTTGTTCCACCTGTTCAGATTTGTCTGCTGGTCAGTTTCAGCTTTTTGGGGAGGGGGCCTTCCAATTTATCATAACGGGGGAAAAAATTGTAAATTTTCACTGAATTTTCCTTGAAGCAGGGGTAGAAATATTTCTACTCTGAAATTAGTTCTTCTTGGCTTTGCTTCTAAGCTAAGCTAACGTGCATTTGACCCTAAAAAGTTACTTACTCATTTTTCCCCCCCTCTGAAAACACCAAGCAGGTCTGACTGAAATAATGTTAGTTTATCCACTGCTTTATTTTATTACTTTTTTTAAACATCCCATAGTGTGAGCAGTGCAACCTATTCCGATAGGAAAGGAAATTCCTGTTTGAGGTAAAGACCAGACAATTAGGATTGTTTTAAGGAAAAATTGGGGAGGTGGGCTTCATGACTGACTCAAGAGCTGGCCAATCGGCTAGATTATGGATCTATCTGGAGTGTGTTTATTAACTGAGGATCTTTTTTTCTACCATGTTCTATGTTGTTTTTGCAAGCAGTGCTCCTAGAGTAAAATAAACCAGCAAAAAAATGCAATAAACAGCATCATTGGAATATATTAAAAACCGTGTGCAGCCATATGCATTTAAGAAGGGCATGAAATGAAATTGCAAAGGAAAAAAACCATCCATATTTAGACAGGGAGTGTCTTGATAGCCAGCTGAGTCATCCCTACAGGCCGTTCTGGACTTAACAACAGTTCATTTAGTGACTGTTCAAAGTTACCACATCACTGAAAAAGTGACTTATGACCGGGTTTCACGCATATGACCGTTGCAGCATCCCCACGGTCAGGTGAACAAAATTCAGACATTTGGCAACTGACTCCTATTTATGACGGTTGTAGTGTCCCGGGGTCACGTGATCCCCTTTTGCGACCTCCCGACAAGCGAAGTCAATTGGGGGAAGCCAGATTCACTTAACAACCAGCTACTAACTTATCAATCGCGGTGATTCACTTAACAACTATGGCAGGAAAAGACTTAAAATGGGGCCAAACCTACTTAGCAACTGTCTCATGTCGCAAGAGAAATTTGGGGCTCCATTGTAGTCGTAAGTCAAGGACTCTCTACAAACTGGGACATTAATTGTTGGGTGTTGGTTAGAGACATCGGCGGTGTTTCTCTTGCTCACAAAAACCTACGTTGGCTCAATCCAACTCTTTAATGGAAATCTCTTTGATCCGGATTGTAGACCACCTCGATTACGTCACCCAGTGCTAAGCGACCGATCGCCCAGTTGGAGAAGTCCATCCAGGCTTCACCCAAGCTGATGAAGTTGGAAGAACGTGAGTGCAACGCTTGTGAAGTCTCCAACAAGCAAGTTCAGGAGAAGGTCCTCAGGTCTCCGCCCCTTTTGCTGCGGGAATCGACCCCAGAGCAAGAGCAAAGAGAAGCTGCCAGATTGTTTGGGCCCAGGGAAGACTTACCTTCTGGGATCTGTGAATCAGGTAGGAGGAGAAGCAGGTGTTTACAAAAAACAACAACCACACAGGTTGAACCACGGGAAGTCGGTCTCCAGGGGAGAGATGACAGGACACCGTTCAAAGTGAACCTGGAATCGGAATCAGAATAGAGCTGGGAGGGACCTTGGAGGTCTTCTAGTCCAGCCCCCTGCTCAAGCAGGAGACCCTATCCCATTTCAGACAAGTGGCTGTCCAGTTTCTTCTTAAAAAACCATCCAATGATGGAGCAGCCACAACCTCTGGTGGCAAGCTGTTCCACTGGTTAATTGTCCTCACTGTTAGGAAGTTTCTCCCTAATTCCAGGCTGCTTCTCTCCTTGATCAGTTTCCATCCATTGTTTCTTGCCTTGCCTTCTGGTGCTTTGGAAAATAAGTTGTGCCTCCTGCCTCCCGAGGGGATTCTCACAGCCCTTTACACACCAATTGGGCCAGTCCGAATCCTCAGATGCTCCCTGCCTCCAGGATGCTAAATAAGGAAGACTCGGTCCATTGTGTGGCATTCACACTTGTGTTTTTCTGCAGAGGTCGCCAGTATTGTGATCAGTAGTTCTGAAGACACTGAAGATGACGCTGTGGTGAGTGTGACAAGGAGGTCCTTGCCCTTCAGGACTTGTGAGGCCTTTAGATAGTGCTCCTCAACCGTGGCTGTTGGAAGATATGTGGACTTCAACGTGCAGAATTCCATGCAGACGGGGGAATTCTGGGAGTTGAAGTCCACACCTCTTCCAAGTTGCCACGGTTGAGAAGCACTGCTCTAGATATGGATTGACTACATTTCTCATCGTCCCTGTTGACGCAACAGGGAGAATTGTGGCCATAACAGCCCTGGAATTCTGGTGCTTGTAGTCACAAAAGCCCTGAAGTTCTGGGAGTTGTAGACATAACAGCCCTGTAATTCTAGGGTATGTAGTCACAAAAGCCCTGGAATTCTGGGATATGTAGTCACAAAAGCCCTGGAATTCTAGGGTATGTAGTCACAAAAGCCCTGAAATTCTGGGATATGTAGTCACAAAAGCCCTGGAATTCTGGGGTATGTAGTCACAAAAGCCCTGGAATTCTGGGGTATGTAGTCACAAAAGCCCTGGAATTCTGGGGTATGTAGTCACAAAAGCCCTGGAATTCTGGGAATTGTGGTCACAACACTGGGAAAGTCTGGTGCTCTTTTGGTCTGATCCAGTAAAATTGGTTGAGATTTCTGTTTGTTTGTTTTCTTCCAGTGACGATCGATGGATGTGCAATTGGCATTTTTCTCCTGGGCTTCTGCTAATGACATCCCTGAAGAGTGAACAGCTGCACCAATTCGGAGCTGTTGTTTCACTCCGGGGCCTTTGAATCATGGAAAAGGACGGTCTTTTCTTTTTTCCTTGTGCACAGTTTTAGCCAGCCTGTAATTACAAGCACTGAACCACGCATTGCTAATCTTCTCCGGATCCACAGGCCTTCCACGGGGGGCAGAGTCAGACGGGGTTACCGAACAAAAATATTTTATCTGTCCGCTCAGCTCCTGAGTTTTGCTACCTGCCTGTTTTGCTAGGAGTTTCTTCCAAATAATCTTAGGGTGTTTTTGCCTGCTTTATAGCTCAGTAACTAGAGCAATACAATGTGTGTGTGTATGTGTGCACTGCCTTGAATTTTTTTGTAAAAAATAAATTAAAAGGGAAATAAATAATAAACAGGTTTTACAAGCCACCGTGGCTAATTTCTCCCAGTATGCTAAGCCCAAAGCAAATAAAGCACATTATGACTAGCCTGTTTTGTGAAGTTTGCATCTTGTTTGTGTGGTGTAAAGACAAGAAACAGCAGGTGGCACTCTAACACAAGAAGAGTTTACTTGCCTTGCCTTGGTGCCTCAAAAGAGCAGAATACCGATAAAGGAGAATATTTGTAGCTCAGGGATGAAACGAGGGCTCCTCGGTGCTTCTTTGAGCTTGGCTGCTCTCTTGGAGACGTTTCATTACCAAACTAGGTAACAACATCAGTGCTAGAGGGGAGTGGGGTTTGCAGAGAAGAGGAGGAAGAGGAGGTCTGTGGGGTCCTCGGTGCTCTCTGAGCTTGGTTGTTTTCTTGCAGACGTTTCATTACCCAGCTAGGTAACATCATCAGTATACTGGGGTCATTAAGTGACTGGATTCCTCTATTGGCTTTGCTCCTTACTGGGAAGATCGCAAATGGTGATCACACGACCCAGAGCGCTGCAATCTTCATAAATAAGTATGTGCTGGTTGCCAGGTGCTCAAATTCTGCTCTCGTGACCATGGGGGCACAATGGATGTAGGTCCGAGGACCGGTCGTAAATCAGCATTCTCAGTACTGTCCTAACTTCAAATGGTTACTAAATGAATGGTTCTGAATTGAGGACTATTTGTATCCTTGTCTGTGTGAAAAAGGGGCATCCGTGTTCTCAAACAGCCTCGGCAGAGCGAACAGAGCAGAGCAATAGAATAGAATAGAATAATAGAATAGAATAATAGAATAGAATAGAATAGAATAGAATAGAATAGAATAGAATAGAATAGAATAGAATAGAATAGAATAGAATAGAATAGAATAGAATAGAATAGAACAGAACAGAATAGAATAGAATAGAATAGAAGCTGGAAGGGACCTTGGAGGTCTTCTAGTCCAGTCCCTTGCTCAAGCAGGAGATCCTATACCGTCTCAGACAGGTGAATGTCTAGTCTCTTCTTAAAAATCTCCAGTGATGGAGTGCCCACGATTTCTGGAGGCAAGCTGTTCCACTGGTTAATTGTCCTCATTGTCAGGAAGTTTCTCCTTAATTCCAGGTTGCTTCTCTCCTTGGTCAGCTTCCAACCATTGTTTCTCGTCCTTCCCTCTGGTGCTTTGGAGAATAATTTGACCCCTGTCTTCTTTGTGGCAGCCCCTCAACTACTGGAACACTGCTATCATGTCTCCCCTATTTCTTCTTTCCTTTAGACTAGCCAAACTCAAGTCCCGCAGCCGTTCTTCGTATGTTTTAGTCTCCAGGCCTTTGGTCATCTTAGTTGCTCTTCTCTGAGTTTTATTTTAATTGCCCCAGATCATTCGAGTGAAGAAGGCGGGAGCATTTTAAATTGCCTGTAAAATAACAGTTTACTTTTCGGAGCCGTAAATAGCACTGCCGGGTTGAACTAATCCCCTGAAATGGCAGCTGTAATATTCAGCCAGCTCGATTTGCAGCGATTAATTATGCATTGCTTAATTTAAACGGTTCTCAACAATCTCTGCAAGAGCCGGTGGCAGAGTTTCGTTCGCAGCGCAGAAATCCACTGCATTTATGAAAATTGATTTCACTCGTTCGCCTCCCCTTTCCCGAAGTAATGAAAGCCGAGGGGCAGAGTTTAGGATTTAATTTATGCCGCCTGATTTCAACGACATAAATTCCCAGTGAAGTTAGCTCGGAGAAGCAGTTAGCTTTGTAACTGGCTTATGCTTCTAATCAAAAGCCTTTATTCAAATATTGGGATGAGTGCCTACCGACTAAGGAGAGCGAATAACAGAGTTGGAAGGGACCTTGGAGGTCTTCTAGTCCAACCCCCTGCACGGGATATGGTTATGCCTGGTGTGTAATGCCCAATAAACTAGACACACCGAGGTGGAGATTTGCAAAAGCTTTACATATGGTCCTCGACTTAACAAAGGTTTGTTTAATGACCGTTAAAGTTACGACAGCACTGAAAAAAAGTGACTTATGACCGTTCTTCACAGTTATGACCCTTGCAGCATCCCCATGACCGTGTGATCAAAATTCACATTTGACTGCTTGATTGTGGGTCTGACCTTAATCCTGGTGTTTGTCTCTGGTGGGGGTGGTGGCTGAATCATTAAAGGAATCAACCCAGAGTTCTTGCTCAAGGAATAAACAAATGGCCAGGCTCAAATAATCCTACTTGGGGCACCTTATGTGAAGATCCGGCTCTCTGGAGAAGGCTTTGATGTTGGGAGTGGTGGAAGGAAAGAGAAGAAGAGGACCACCAGCAGCAAGGGGGATGGACTCCAATACAGCGGTGATGGTGGAAGACCTGAAGAACCAAATTAGGGACACATCACCATGGGGGGGAAATCTATGTGGTTGCTAGGAGTAAAAAAATGACTTCATGGCACATAATCAATCAATCTATCAAATCCCACAGGAATTCATTTCTCTCTGTAAAGTAAAGCAGTATTTCTCAACCTTGGCGACTTGAAGATGGGTGGACTTCAACTCCCAGAATGCCTCAGCCAGCTGTGCTGTCCACCCATCTTCAGGTCGCCAAGGTTGAGTTAAACCATTTGGGTTACAGTGAAGTGGGAGAAACGAGAAAATTAAAAGGTGGTGGGTTTCTTCTGCCCCGTAAGTCAATGAAATGACTCTTAACTTTTTCCAAAATAGATACGGTTTCCAAAAAACAACAAATCATAAAGAGCAGGAATAGGTAGGTGGCTGGAGAATTCTGGGAGTTGAAGTCCACCCATCTTCAAGTTGCCCAGGTTGGGAAACACAGCATCAGCACCTTGAGTTGCGAGAGTAGAAGGAAGGCCTTTGTGTCATGAGAGCAGCCTGCGTGTGTTGTTTTGGTATCACTGCAGTCTGCTACAGAGGCATTGTGGGTGACTGGGCCAATCATCAGGAGACGGGGAGTTCTAATCCCGCCTTAGGCATGAAAGCCAACTGGCTGATTTTGGGCCAATCACCAGAATACAGTGAGTTCTAGTCCCGCCTTAGGCATGAAAGCTGACTGGTTGACCAGGCGATGGGGAGTTCTAGTCTTGCATTAGGTATGAAAGCCAACTGGATGACTTTGGGCCAATCACCAGGAGACGGGGAGTTCTAGTCCTGCCTTAGGCATGAAAGCCAAATGGCTGATTTTGGGCCAATCACCAGAATACAGTGAGTTCTAGTCCTGCCTTAGGCATGAAAGCTGACTGGGTGACCAGGAGATGGGGACTTCTAGTCTTGCCTTGGGTACGAAAGCCGGCTGGGTGAATTCGGGCCAGTCTCTCTCTTTCTCAGCCCAACCCACCTCACAAGGTCGTTGTGCTGGGGAAAATAAGGAGGAGGAAGGCGTATCAGATACGGTCACCACCGTTGAGTTATTTATAAAAATAAATAAAACATCAAAAAGCCTACCCCACAGAGCCAGCCCCTCGCACCTATTTTAATTTCAAAGGATGGTGCCAGGGGGGCAGTTAAGAGACCAAGGGGTAGCCCTCTTTGGGCCACCAAGGCAGGAAAGTGAGAGGGGAAAACCAGCTGAAGAGACCCCCATTTGTTCTGATTTGAGTTCAGGATAGAAAAATCAGACGGAGAAAGGGAGAAAACCGCTGCAGCCCCAGCAGAGGAAGAACAAGCATAGCAGGACCGTTCAGATGATTGTCTAGAAGATTTCCCCCTTCGTCTGGATCCTGGGTTGTTGGAAACGGCTTTCCTGCCACAGTTGCCCAGTTAAAGGAGGAGGAGGAGGAGGAGGGTAAAAATACCCACTCCGTCCTTGCTTGGGCTGGGCAGAGGGGGAGGGAAAGGCCCGGTGGCTTGGAGGGATCTTGACATGCTAAATATTGCATGGCTTTCGCTGGGGAGGGGGCTGCGCTTTCCACACCCACTCAAGAAACGGGAGGTGGGCCGGGCCAGGCTGGGCTGGGCTGGGCGCGTCCGCGGGCGCCTGGGCTGCGCGCTCGGGCTGGCCAGCTTCGCTGAGCGAAGGTGAGGCTTTGGCAAAGGGGCGGTGGGCGGCGATCGGGAGGAGAGGGAGGGGGCGAGACCCTCTCGGGCGATCCGGGGAAAATCCGAGACTCGGAAAGCCGCTCCCCATCCCGACGGCCAATCTCATCAATCCCGAAGGAAGGAAGGAAGGAAGGAAGGAAGGAAGGAAGGAAGGAAGGACCGACCCACGGCGGCTCCCCGTTCCGAGTGGGGCGGTGCCACCCGCGATCTTAGTCCCATGCCTGGAGTTCCGCAGGGCTCCTGCGCCCCCCGAAGGAGACGCTCTCGGAGCCCCAGCTGAAGCGGTAAGGGGTCTGGAGGAGGCTAGGGACGGGGTCCGGGGAGGCTGGGGAGCTGGCAGCCACCTGTAGGCGCAAGGAGCAACCCCCCTCGCCCTCCAGGGAAGCCCCCGTTGGCAGGTCCCAGTTGTCTGGGCGGGGGCAGGGCGGGGGGGTAACTCAAGCCAGGCGGGGCATCGTCTGCTTCAGGAGAAGCGGGGGGGGGGGAGAAGCAGGTTTCAAATCAGCTGCTTGCCTTCCTTGGGGAGCCAGAAAGGGTCCTTAGATCTGAAGGCGTGGGGGCTGGGGTTTTTTTTTGGGGGGGAAGGTTAGCTGGTCGTGAATCCAGACGTCCCGAGAGCGCGGGAGGCGAGGCGAGCCTTAGAAGGCTCCTGTTTGCGACTCGCTCTGGATCAGCGCAGCCCAAGCACAGCTTATATCTTTAGCCCAAGGAGTGGTTTATTGACTAAACCATGGCTTAGTGAGGTATGTAGACCTGAAAGGGGGGAGACGGAGGGTAGATAGATGGACCGATAAGGTGGTGGGGAGGGGCAGCTTTGCGCACCCCCAACCCCCCCCCCCAGCCCTGCTCGCAAACCGTTCGGGTGGCGGGTGCCAAACGGGAGAGGACGGGCGGGGTTGGGGGGGGGCGGCGTGGAAGGCAAAGGGGAAAACTCCCGGGACAGACAGGCGGAGAGGACGCCAGTTTTACCGCTGAGGGGGGTCCTTCTCCGCCGGGAACGGAGACTGAAGCTGCGGAGGCTCCGTTCTCAGGATTCGGAGTGACTCCCATCGCGCGCAAGGCGCGGTCTCGCGTGGTTGAGGATCAGATTCAAGCGGGATAAGGGAGAAAAAAGGAGGAAGACGGGCGATATCCAAGGGGCGGAATACATTGGCGCACCGTCAACTCAACTCTCCAGCCAAACACGTGTCGAGCTTCTGCGTCGTAAGAACCCGGCACGGATGGTTAGTTGGCGGCTCTCTGGGCCCCCCAAACCCCGAGGATTGCCCAGCGCAGGTTGTGTGAGGTGCTTCTTCTGGCTGCGGATGATGGGGGTGGTACTGTGAGACTGTTGGAGGTCTCTGTCTTCCTTGGCATGGAATATTGGGGTGCAGCTCCGATAATCCCATTAACTGGGGATGATGGGAGTTGCTAAACGTCTCAAGGCACGGGAGGGGGGGCAGGTTGGAAGGAAGGCGGGCGGGGAGTGTGATTGTGGGGTCCTTGAAGGGGCTGGGGGATCCTGGGGGGGGCAAGCATCTCTCAGCCTCTCTCTCTTTTCTCCCCCCCCCTGCAGACCCAAGATGGTGGCCACGCTTCTGCTGCGCGCCTGGCTGGCGGCCTCGGCTTTCTGGTGGGCGCCCAGCTCTGGCTGCCCGGAGCCTTGCGCCTGCGTGGACAAATACGCGCAACAGTTTGCCGACTGCGCTTACAAAGACCTGCAGACGGTGCCGTCGGGGCTGCCTTCCAACGTGACCACGCTGAGCCTCTCGGCCAACAAGATCACGGCGCTGGCCCGGGGCACCTTCGCCGAGGTCACCCAAGTCACCTCGCTCTGGCTGGCCCATAACCAGATCCGCGCCGTGGAGGAAGGCACGCTGGCCGTGCTGGGCCAGCTGAAGAACCTCGACGTCAGCCACAACCAGATCGCGGACTTTCCCTGGAGCGACCTGCGCAACCTCAGCGCTCTGCAGCTGCTCAAGATGAACAACAACCGGATGGCCCACCTGCCGGCCGGCGCCTTCGGCTCCCTGAGCGACCTGCGCTCTTTGCGCATCAACAACAACCTCTTCGGCGGCCTGGCCGAGGGCACCTTCGAGCCGCTGAGCTCGCTCTCCCACCTGCAGATCTACAACAACCCCTTCAACTGCACCTGCCAGCTCATGTGGCTGAAGAACTGGACGGAGCACACCTTGATCTCCATCCCGGAGAGGGAGGCCATCACCTGCGCCGCGCCCGAGGCCTGGAAGGGGCAGCCGCTGCTCAACGTCCCCTACATGCGCTGCGCCGCGCCCGCCGTGCTGCTCAGCTCCCAGCCGGGCCTGCAGAGCCTGGCCTACGGCTCCGCGCTCGCCTTGCACTGCCACGCCGAGGGGCTCCCGCGGCCCGAGCTCACCTGGCGGATCGAAGCCTCCGGGCAGACGCTGGAGATCGCGGGCAGCGAGGCCGACCGGCTGAACGCGCTGCCACCGGCCGGCGCCGGGGAGAGGCAAAGCTTCCGCGCCTTCCCCAACGGGACCTTGTTGCTCCCTCACCTGGGCAAGAAGGAGGAAGGTACCTACACCTGCGTGGCGGCCAACGAGGTGGGCAGCAACCAAAGCTCGCTCCGTGTGGCCCTGGCCCACGCAGCCCCCAAGGACCCCGTGGGCAGCCCCAACAGCGAGGCCAAAGCGCCGCCCGGTGAGCGCAAAGCGTCCAAGAACAGCGTGATGAAGCCGGAGGAGACGCGCAAACTCCTTTGGCCGCCGGTCCCAGACGCTGCGCGCGATCCTGACGAGCCCGGCGGCGGCGGTGGCGGCAACAGCGCAGGGCCCAACGACTCCGACTCGGGGGCGGACGGGCCCTCTCGTCCGGCCGGCTTCGAGCCTCGCTGCGGCGGCGGTGGGGGCAGCGGCGGAGCGATCCAGCCGCTGCGCTACGTCTCCAACCACGCGTTCAACCAGAGCTCGGAGCTGAAGCCGCAGAGCTTCGAGCTGGGCGTCATCGCGCTGGACGTGTCGGAGCGCGAAGCCAAGGTGCAGATCACGCCTTTCTCCGGCCGGGAGAAGGGCCAGCTGCGCCGGCTCTACCTGTGCCAGGAGAGCCGTCGGGGGGCGCCGCCGACGCTGGTGCGCTGGTCGCAGATCGAGGAGGGCCTGAACTCCTACTGGTTCCGCGGCCTGGTCCCGGGCACCAACTACTCGGTCTGCCTGAGCTTCGCGGGGGGCGAGGAGTGCCAGGTCCAGGTGGTCTTCAGCACCAAGAGGGAGGTGCCTTCCCTGCTGATCATCGTGGTGGTCAGCGCCTTCCTGCTGGCCCTGGCCACCCTCCCGCTGCTGGGGGCCACCTGCTGCCACCTGCTCTCCAAGTACCAGGGCAAGACCTACCGCCTGATCCTCTGCGCGGCGCAGAACCCGGGCGACCAGATGGAGAAGCACATGGCGGCCGACTTCGACCCCCGGGCCTCCTACCTGGAGTCGGAGAAGAACTACCAGCCCAGCGAGGTGGGCCGGGGGGAGCTGGAAGAGGAGGAGGAGGACGAGGACGAGGAAGAGGAGGAAGAAGAGGGGAGGGCCGGCGAGGGCGGGGGGCAGCTGGCCAGGGACCCCAGCTTGGCGGCTGGCTCCCTGGCCGAATCCCAGTCCAAAGCCAATCCGGAGGAGTTCGAAGGGGGCTCGCAGTACAGCGACCGCCTCCCGCTCGGGGCCGAGGCCGTGACCATCTCCCAGGAGATCAACGGCAACTACAAGCCCCCACCTCGCTGAGCTGGTCCGGCCGGCTCCCCTCCCGAAACTCTCGGAGGCGCCCCCGCCTCGCCGGACCCGCGGATCCATCGAGCTGTTATTGGGAAGGGTCTCCCCTTGGAAGAAGGGCGGGATATTTGGGTTTCAGCCTAGGTTGGCTGTGGTCGGGGTGGGGCTGGGAGTTGGGGTGGGGTTTTTTGGGGGGTGGGGGTTTTCTCTCCCCAGCTCTTTCTTAGAGGGGGGGGCTGACCTATTCGGACAACATTTGAAGGGGTCCGTCGGGGAGAAATTCGCACTCCGGTTTTGAAGTCGGAATTGTACAGGCACCCAGCCTCAGTGTTGGCCTTCCTTCCCCTCTCTTTGACACGCGTCTCCCCTCCTTTTCCCTCACTCGCGTTGAATCCGTTTCTGGGTCAAAATCCAAAGGTAAGGATGGAGTAGAACCCGGGTTTGGGTGGGTAGAGGGTGCCTACAAAAGAGCGCGCCCGTTTTAGTTTCAGGAGGTCGCGATGGCTGGACAGCTCCCGTCCTTTGTTCCCGCTTGGCCAACCCTCCCGGACAAGCTGCCTTGCCTTCCCATCCCATAATAAAGGGTTGAAAAGTTGGTCGTGAAGACGATAACCCGAGTCAGGGTCGCTGTTCGGCAGCAGATCCAGGAAGGTCCAACCGAAGGAAGAGGTTTCTTCTGACCGTGTGAATAATATTGGAGGCCCGTGCTGTAGAAACGTGTCAGTGTATTTGTGTGCATTTGGACCGCTGGTGGCCTCATTCAGTCGAGTAAACAGGCCGTGTTTAGCCCCACCCTCCTCCCCTCGTGGATTTTCCCTCCCGGGTCCCCACCCGAAGCGTTTCCCTCATGAAGATCCGTGTTTCCTAAACGTTTAATCAGTAGAATAGTTGCTTAGATAAATTTTTCTGCCCTGGCTGGTATTTGGGTGGCATTTAAAGACTGGAAAGGAAAAAGGGAAATAGAAAGGAAAGGAAAAATGGAAGAGGAAAGAGGAAAGAGGAAAGGAAAGAGAGAGAAAGGAAAGGAAAGAGAGAGGGAGGAAAGGAAAGAGGAGGAAAGGAACGGAAAGGAAAGGAAAGAGAGAGGGAGGGAGGAAAGGAAAGGAAAGAAGGAAAAGAAAGGAAAGGAAAGAAGGAAAGGAAAGGAATGGAAAGGAAAGGAAAGGAAAGGAAAGGAAAAAAATATTGGTAGGTCTGGCTGCTGATTTTGGGAGCAAAATAGTTTCTGCATCAGTGAACCTGTGGTTTTATTACTATATATTTTTAGACTTTTGTCAAGGAAAACAACGCAACAAAAATGCAAACACAACAAAAGATCAACTAAGAAACAGCACAATTTTTTTCTCCCTCTCCAGGGCTGGGAGAAATAATACCACTTAAATACTGTATACGATGATGGTTTGAAGTCTAAGAAGAATTAAGGATACTATCAAATTCGAGTCACAAGAGGGGTATATTTCTGTAGATGGAAAGTCCAATAAAAACAGAGCCAAAAAAACCACCCCCTACTCTGTTGCATCCTTATTTGGCGAACTGGGAGAATTTGGTTTTTTTTTTTTTTTAACAGTAGGTTGAATTCCAAGTGGGATGAAAAGAAAAAGCAAACTCAGCGATTCTGCCCCTTCGCCGCCCCCACCCCGAATTCCTCTCTGCAAAATCTTTGTAATATAAATGCAGAATATCTCGTTGCCACGCTTATGCTGAATATATATATATATATAAAAAAAACAGTGCAAGGTTAATCCCCCTGGTTGCCAGTTTTGGAAAAGGGGGGGGTGTCTTTTGCCAGAAGGGACCTGCCCTTTCCCTTTCCTCATTGTCCCGTTCCTCCCTCTCCCCCCCCCGCTAATTCTCATCAGAACTTATAGAAGCCCGCTTCGGTTTACCAAAATTAATCATATCCGATCGCCGTTTCATTTCCTGGAGAGCTTAATCGTTCCTACATTCACAGGTCTTCGCATTTAAAAAGCTGCGCGCTCAGTGTGTTACGTTTGTGTGTGGAGGGAGGAGACCAATTCGAGAAGGGGAGTAATTAAGTTTTTAGGGACGGGTTGACTTTAATTGCGATCATTTGGGCCAGTAGTGAGGGCGGGGTGGGTGGGGGGGAAGTAGTGTCTTTACAAACAACAACAACAACAAAAACCGAATGGCGAAAACACAACCGTTTGTCAGAAATGGTATCGGGGTTTCCTGCCTGAGTAGGGGGTTGGATCGATGTGTGTGGGGAGGAGGGGGGGGGGTCCGCCGGAGGAGACCCCAACTCATCTAATCGTTTCATAGTGCAAACATCAGAAAAAGGAAAGGGGAGATGGCGCTAGGGGATGGAGGTTTGTTTGTTACCTGAAAGGCTTACTGGAACAGACCTTGGCTTAAAGAAAGGGGGGGTCTCCCTGCTGAAGGGAGACCCCCGATTCTTGGCAAAGAGAGAGGCGTGCCATATGGACTCCGTGGTCGAAGGAGGAAGTCAAACGGCGTTTGACTTCGCGCGCTCTTGGGCGCCCGGAATGCTGCGCGGAGCTCTCGCGTTTGCGCGGCGCTTCGTTTCGGCTTTCGCTTTGGAAACAAGGGGAGCCTTACAAACAACAAGAACAACGTTTGTGTGTATGTATTTGTGTGTGTGTGAGAGAGAGAGGGGGGGGAGGATGATATTTTGAGGATTGGCAGAGATATCTTTGGATCTGCGCAGGCTGGAGATTCGAATAGATCCTGCTTACACCAGCGGCGCCCAGCCCGAAGCGTTCCAAGAGCCTTGGAGTAAATGTCCCCATCATTCCCAGCCTTAGACTCTGCTGAGTGAGGAACATGGGGTTTGTAGTGGGAGGGGAACCAGTCCGGGAATGCTGAATTGGTTACAACATTCCAGAAGCGGGAAGCAGCAAGGGCGCACTCGCCAGATTTACCTTACCCAGGTAGGGTGATCCACACGCGAAAATAAAACAAAATAACAAAAAAATAAAACTGGCGCAAAACTCCATCCCGTCGCAGAAGGATTTGGAAAAGAGCGTCGGGGCCCGCTTGAACGCAAATTAACTTTGGAGTTGAAGGACACCCCCGGTGGAAAATACGCTGGATTACAAACCCCTCCCCCCCCAAAAAAAACCTCAGCCATTTATTTCCCTGGCTCCACGCTTTTCTGCCCCAAATGTTTCCACTCCTTCTCCTGAGCACGATTATCAATTAAAAATGGGGAGGGGGGAGGGAGGAGGGAGGGAGGGAGGGGGAGAGGGAGAGGGGGAGAGACCCAAAGTCACCCAGCCATCTTTGGTGCCTAAGGCGGAACTAGAATTCACCATCTCCTGTTGACTGGCCCAAAGTCACCCAGCCACCTTTGGTGCCTAAGGTGGGACTAAATCTCATCGTCTCCTGGTGATTGGCCCCAAAGTCACCCAGCTGGCTTTGATGCCTAAGACAGAACTCGAACTCATCTGGCGCCTTCACCAAGGGACCAAACTGGCTCTCAAGTAGCCAATTCCATGCAGCGATGCAGGCTGCACACAACCCAATGGCTAAAATCTCAGTTGTGAAACGAAACGCACGCACGCGCACGCACGCACGCACGCGCACCCTTTTAGGCTGGCCCTCCAGAATCTGAGAAGTGAAAACCTTGCTTCTCCCGGCGGGGCGTTCCAGAGCAGATGGGACCCCGGGCTTCCTCTCCTGCTTCAAGCAGGGCTAATTTGCAGAAGGCAGGAGGCTCAAAGCAGCAAGTTTCCTGCCTTGGCAGAGGCGCCAGGACTATTTCAGCATTTCTTCCCTCCTTCCCACAGCCGCTATCCGAAGCGGGTTGCTGTCTCGGGGATAACGCAGTCAGGATGCAGCGACCTGGCAAGCATCAAATGCTCAGTCGCTTTTCAGCACGGCGAGCGAGTTGACGTGAATCGGCAGGGGTTGTAAATTGGGCAGCCGGTCCCCTTTCTGCATTCTTACAGCAGGAGTTTATTTCATTTTTTATTTCATTGTTATTTTATTTATTTTAAGAGAGAGAGAGATTGGCCTGGGTGGACAAGCCAGCTTCGCACAAGGAATCTTATCAGTCCTCACCTGTCCAATCCTACCTGCCCATTCACATTTCTGCCAGTCACTTAGTGCAGCTGCATGCCATCTATTCAAATCTTGAAGGACTGCAGGACGTTCCCAACTTACAGCCATTCATTTAGTGACCGTTTGAAATTACAACGGCATTTTTTTAAAAAAGTGATCTATGACTCTTTTCCCACACATATGACCACTGCAGCATCCCCAGGGTCACACGATCAAAATTCAGACGCTCGGGCAACTGGCTCATATTTATGACGGTTGCAGCGTCCCGGGGTCACGTGATCCCCTTTTGCGACCTTCTGATAAGCAAAGTTGACGGGGGAAGCCAGCCAGATTCACTTAACAACCGTGCTATTCGCTTAACAATCGCGCTGCGGCAATTCACTTAACCACTGGGGCAAGAAAGGTTGTAAAATGGGGCCAAACTCACTTACAACTGCCCCGCTTAGCAACAGAAATTTTGGTCATAAGTTGAGGACTTCCTGTACTTAAGTCATTCAGTCAAATCTTGAAGGACTACAAGAAAACCACAAAACAAAAGCATCAATGCAAGCAAAGCCATTTGACCGGCATTTCAAACAGAACCGTAGAACTTGATTGGAGAGTGACAATGTCACTCACAACGCAGACACGGCATCCAGCAGGAACCTGCTGTGCCTTCACAATTTGCGCTGTAGTCCTGGTTTCAAGGGATGTGTTGGCTTGTGAGAAAAGACAAGGAATCGATGTTCTCACAATAACACAGTGAAATATTAGGAAAAAGGCAATTTCCTTTGTCCAAAGAGATGTGTTCAGAATCAGCAGCTAATGATATTGTAAATTTCCCGTCTGATTAAAAACACGATCCGTATGGAGAGCACGTCTCCCTGTCTCTCCATGGAGGGGGAGGAGGATAATGGATCCTGTTAGAGTTGGAAGATAGATTTTATTATGTTCTGAAGGTATTTGTACCAAATGGGAGCAAACTGGCTCTTAAAATGAACACGGATCCCAAACACTCAATACAGTTTGGATTGATCTGTGTGTTTTTTTCGTTGAGTGTTTCGGTCTAATCAAGTTCGGGGAATCCATTCAAATATTTTCAACAGCCCTAAAAATTGCGTTAGGCCTCGGCTTAGAATCATTTGTTTAGTGACCATTTGAAGCCACAATGGCAGTGGAGAAAAAAATTACAGGCCGTCCTCAACTGGCAATAGTTCGTTTAGTGACCGTTCAAAGTTACAACAGCACTAAAAATAAAAAGGACTTATTTTTCACACTTATGACCGTTGCAGCCTCCCCATGGTCACGTGATCAAAATTTGGACGCTTGGCAACTGACTCACATTTATGATGGTTGCAGTGTTCCCTGGGGATCACATGATCCCCTTTTGCGACCTTCTGACAAGCAAAGCCGATGGAGAAAGCCGGATTCACTTAACGACGGTGTGACTCACTTAACAACAACAGCGATTCGCTTATCAACTGTGGCAAGGAAGGTCGTAAAACAGGGGCAAACTCACTTAACAGATGCCTCACTTAGCAGCAGAAATTTTGAGCTCAGTTGCAGTCGTATGTTGAAGATTGCCTGTGCTTAGAAGTCCTCACAGTTATGACTGTCACCACATCCCCAGGGTTGTCAACTGGTACGTATTTATGAAGTTTGCAGCATCCTGGGGCCGTGATTGACAGCTCCTGACAAGCAGAGTCAATAAAGTAAGCCGGATTCGCTTAACGACTGCATCCTTCAATTAACAACCGCAGCGCTTTGCTTAACAACCGTGGCCAAAAAAAAGGTGGTAAAACTGGACACGATTCACTTAGCAAACCACCTTGCTTAGCGATGGAAATTCTGGTCCCAATCGTGGGTTGTAAATTGAGGACTATCTGTAAAGCGGGGGAAGGGATTTGTCATTATTTTAAATGAAATGAAACCGTCTAAGAATTGAGCAGAGGGCAAAATGGGGACATTCTGCAGGCCGAATCCTCCAGGGCAAAAAAGTAACATATATTTGTCCTCTTCTCTTCTCTTCTCTTCTCTTCTCTTCTCTTCTCTTCTCTTCTCTTCTCTTCTCTTCTCTTCTCTTCTCTTCTCTTCTCTTCTCTTCTTTAAGCCTCTGCTCGATTCTGAGTCTGGCGATCAGAACCGAAATGGCATAAATCTTCTTTCTCCAGAGCGGGCGACAATATCAACATTTTTACGGTGCATTAGAAATGTAGACTTTCTCATTATGGAAAAACGGTCTCTGGTGGACACATTTTAATTGAGTTTCTCGCTTTAAGACATAGAAAAGAGGGGCAACGCAGCCCTCTCCGCCTCCAATTAATTAGAGAGTAATAGATTTCTCTCCCTGTCGGCCCCCTCCCACCTAATAATTCTCCGGGGAATCTAGTTATGATGAGATATTGGAATTGGAGGATACGCCATGGATCCCTTCGGGAGCGGGACGTAGAAGGAAGACGAGGGTAGAGGACAAATGTCTCTTCCGAGAAGCGCAGCCATTATGTGTGAGAGAGATGCCTTCCAGTCAATTGTGACTCCTGCTGATTAGACGAAGGTGTGCATAGACGTTTCTTTGGGTAATAGTATGCAGGTTTTATATTATTTGATTTGATTTCTACAGCTGCCCATCTCAACCAGTGCACATCATAAAACATAAAAACAATTCAAATGATTAAAGGAGAACAAAATAAATATATCTTTAGAAGAGAATATTCGTAGCTCAGGGTTGAACTGTGCGGTCCTTGGTGCATCCTGAGCTTGGTTGTTTTCTTGCAGACGTTTCATCACCCAACTAGGTAACATGATCAGTGCTAGAAGGGAGTGGGGTGTGTGCAGTGGAGGAGGAACAGGTGGAGGTGGTGGTGATGGTGGTGGGAACTGTGGGGTCCTTGGTGCTTCCTGAGCTTGGTTGTTTTCTTGCAGACGTTTCATTACCCAACTAGGTAACATCATCAGTGCACAGATATATACAGCACCAAGTAAAATTGTTACTATGGATGTTAATACAGTCAGACAATAGGGCCCTTTACACCCTTGAGATTCCAGGCTCAGGCACCCAACCCGCTCTTCTTCATGATCTTAGAAATCACCAACAGGATTGGGATCCTCGTGATATCTGGAGGGGCAACATTCCAGAAGGTAAGGGCTACAGCCTGGGGAATTCTGGGCATTGAAGTCCACAAGTCTTAAAGTTGCCAAGGATAGACACCCCTGCTCTAACTTGCTCCCTTCCCAAGTTAGACTCTCCATCTCAGAAGCCCAAACAGGATCTATAACTCTTAAGCATCACCATCCATCAACTGGATGGCCTGTTCTTGGCCCGTTTCCTCTAATTGGGAAAAAAAGGAAGAACGGGAGATCCATCGAATCCAGTCCCAAACTCCTCTTGGATCTGGTAGCTAAAGGAACAGATCACAGATAATTGGACTGTGATTGTTGACATCCAATTTTTCATAGATGGAGAACAACAGGTGTTTAAAGAAGAGGTGGACTTCTGCAGAAACAGTTTGAAAGAAGAAACCATGGGCAGATACCTTAATGGAAAGGATGAGACGAACATCTCCTGATGCCTTGGCATGGATGAGGACCGGATTGGAAGCTGTCTCCTGCTACGGGCAGGGGATTGGACTAGGAGACCTCCGAGATCCCTTCCAATCCTATTATTCGATGTTCTGTGTACTATGAACAGTGGTGGATGGACAGCAGAATCACCACACCAGAAGGTAGCAAGCTCAAAAAGTGAGGGGAGGAGATGACAGGTGGCCTCATCAAAGTTGAAGATGGAGGAGGCCAAAAAGATGACCTTGATGTCTTCTCTAGCCTACGACATCTGCTGTCTGAGACACCCGAAACACACACCCTCACACAGAGCCAACAGATTGTTTTCCCTTCCCACATAAGCTGAACTAGCCTTTGTAGTCATTTTACAAAAAAGGAAGGTTTTTTTTTTTATCTACATGCTTTAGAATATATTGCCCACGTTAAGAGACATTACTTCAGTCCGAAGCAGCAGCCGGTGAGTCAGGTTAGAGACTCTGCTTCATCTGTTATTCATCGGGGAGACAGACAATCTCCATTTTATTTACTCCTCCCCATCTGTGCTTTACAGCCTGGAGGAGACAGAGAAGGTGTGAATTTTTAAGTGAGTACGTACAAAGGAAGGGAAAAAAATAAATAAGAAAGCAGGAGTGAAAATCTGCCATGGACTACGGATAGTATCTGAATCGGTTCTGTGGGAAATTTTTAATTTAATCATCTGAGACTTTGCCAAGGCCGATGCTTCGATAATCTTCCAGAGTTGGTTTGTACGGCCCACGTTCCTTGCCATCTCATATTTTGTTTCATGGCGAGTTGGGTTTTTAATTAACCCAGTTAAATCATACTCAAACTCCTGGGTCTGTTTAATTGCTTGTAACCTTCCATTGGGCAAAATAAGGCATCGTAGGATCACCATTTTTGAATGGATGTATCTGAATCGGGCTAACCTACAAAACGTATTCAAAATCGGAGACCCATGATTCGCAGAGGATCGAAATTTGGCAAATTTGCGATGGCTTCGGTGCAGCTGTGGTGCCGTGCTGCTTCCCAGAGTTTCAGTAGACCAATCCTGGCCAAGTCCTCTGGAAGTTGAGGAGATAAGTCTCAGCTGGAGGACAATCAACCATAATCAAGCTGGCAGGAAGTCAGAGTCCAACACTGGGGAAATCAGGAGATTCAGGCAGTTCAAATGAGTATAAAGATTTATTACAAGCTTAAGCTCTCTACAAGAATCTGACCAACTAACAGTCAAGGGAAAAGAGCGGGAGATAAGGAAGGCATTCAAGGTGGGTTGGACCTGGATCTCTTGCAAGTGTGCAGGGATTCGTGACTTATGACACGCTTGACCCCTCCTTCAGGCTCAACCTGGTCATCTCCTACAGTCACAAGTCATTCGGTTCCTACTGCTTTTTTGCCCTCGATCATTCTGTTTCTCTGTTGAGGTAAAGAAATATCTCTGAAAGGAAAAGCCGACAGCCCATAGATTTTCTAGTTATTGTTTATTGGTGTTTATTGGTTCCAATATCTGAGGGGCTGCCACAGAGAAGAGGGGTCAGCCTATTCTCCAAAGCACCAGAAGGCAAGACAAGGAACAACAGATGGCAATTCATCAAGGAGAGAAGCAACCTGGAATTAAGGAGAAATTTCCTAACAGGGAGGACAATTAACCAGTGGAACGGCTTGCCTCCAGAAGTTGTGGGTGCTTCATCACTGGATGGTTTTTAAGAAGCGATTGGATAACCATTTGTCTGTAATGGTATAGGGTCTCCTGCCTGAGCAGGGGGTTGGAGTAGCAGACCTCCAAGCTCCGTTTAAACTCTGTTATTCTGTTATTCTATTATTCTGGTGTCTCACACAGCCTGAGCTGTTTGGCGAGAAGGACTGCTGCCCAAATCAATTAAACAAACAAATACGTAAAATCTGTGTGTATTAATGAGGGGAGAAGGAAAACTCAATCAATCTGAACCCTCAGGGGAAATCCAGAATATCGAGAATAAACTTTTCGGATGTCTTTTCCTTGAATGTCCCCCGTCAGAGACAACGTGAACAGTTTATTTCCAGAAAGCACACTGCACACCAGAGGCCCCTTCCATTAAACAGAAAAAAACCCCAAACATTTCTCTTTTTTTGGTGAGGCCTGCAAAAAATCAACTCCTTCCCCCCCCTCCCCGCTTTGCTCCAACTCCTGCCAAATTGGAGGCAGGACTTTCTATTATTATTAATGTTTTTGGAATGCCTAACTCTGACTGCGCTCAACGCAATGTTTGTAGAGGTTTTCCTCCTGAAACATCGCAAGAGACAAAACAGGGGAGCTTGGAAAAAGGTAAAAAAACCAAGAGAAAAACATTCCTTTTTGTGTCTTAAGTTCGTTGTTGTTAAATTGCTTATTTTCTGGGATGGCGCCTTTTTTCTCTCTCCCCCCCCCCTAAAAGCTGGTTCTGATTTTCCTCGGATTTCAGTTCCTCTCCCTTGCCGAGTGACTCTGTTTTAGGGCCAGGGATTGTGAAACTGGGAGAAAGGAAACATCTGGGCTGATGGCGTTTTTTGCGTAGCGTATTTGAGGGAGGAGGGTAATGGCTGCAAAAATTGGAGGGATAAGGACTACCACTCCGGAGAGGAAAGGGAACGAAATGAGATTTGCTTCTGTTTTGGGGTTCTACCAGAGAACAAATCAAACTTTGTAAAGTTTTTCTAGAGAAGACTCCAAATTGTGGTGGCTCCAATTAATGCCGAGAAAACAGCTCAATTTCAAGCGTGTTGAATTTGCCCCTCCAGATTTTGCTGTGAATTCCAGCTTTTGAGCAGCCGCTAAGCTCAATAGTGAAAAATACAAGAAGTTCTTCTCGTTGGTCCTAGAGAGATGTTGAGGCCACCTTTCCCCATCCTCCGTTGCTGATCAGATGGGACGGATCCTCAGCACACCTGGGAAAAGCCAGCCTTTTAAACTATTCATTGGTTTTGTGATTGTTCTTAGCTTAAGGGAGAGAAAAACAAACGTGAAGCACAGGTTCTAGTTTTTCCAGGCAGCAGGCCAAGTGGTTAGGATTGAACTGGTGATTAGGACTTGAGAGAATTCAAGGGAGGGCCTCTTGCAGAATCAGATTTCAACTACAGCACCCTAGAAATCCAGGGTGCCAGGGTGAAGACCCCCTACCCAGCCTTCTCTTTCATTGAAACGTATAAAGCAATAGAATGCCAGAGCATTGATGCTGGTTGGTGCCACCCACTCCTCATGAAGGCCTCTTCAGGAGGTAGAACTTAACATAACTTAACAGAATAACAGAGTTGGGAGGGACCTTGGAGGTCTTCTTGTCCAACCCCTGCCACAAAGAAGAGGGGGTCACGTTATTCACCAAAGCAACAGAGGGAAGGACGAGAAACAATGGTTGGAAGCTGATCAAAGAGAGAAGCAGCCTGGAATTAAGGAGAAACTTCCTGACAGTGAGGACAATTAACCAGTGGAACAGCTTGCCTCCAGAAATTGTGGGCGCTCCGTCACTGGAGGTTTTTAAGAAGAGAGTAGACAGTCACCTGTCTGAGACGGTATAGGTTCTCCTGCTTGAACAGGAGGCTGGACTAGAAGACCTCCAAGGTACCTTCCAGATTCTATTCTATTCTATTCTATTCTATTCTATTCTATTCTATTCTATTCTATTCTATTCTATTCTATTCTATTCTATTCTATTCTATTCTATTCTATTCTTTCAGACAAATGGCTGTCCAATCTCTTCTTAAAAACGTCCAGCGTTGGAGCACACACAACTTCTGGAGATAGTCTGAAGGTCATCAACAAAATATATTGCACTAGGGGAGCCATAATTTTCTGAAGGCGTGCATGGCAAGTCTCCAGTTCTATATCTGGGAAAGAAGACTTCTTCTTAAGCAGTCCATGGAAAACAGTCCAGTTATGTTAGTGTCAACCAAAATTTGTAACCTGAATTCCAGGATGTGGTTAATAGACCTGAAATCCTGACTTTATCTTTACCTTTGAGCTGCCGAGTTCTTCTCCCAAACTCCATGTATTGGGATAAGCTCAGAATGAGGTCGCTGTCCTTGGGGAATGTGAAAGAAGAGAGTGTTGTTGGAAATGTGTTGTGGTGAGGTGTTGATGATCTACCAGAAAATTCTTCTTCTTTTAGCTATAAAGTCATCCTTTTTACGGCAAGGCACATCTTCAGCTAGACACATACTAATTGGCCGAAGATAACTTCTTCCCAACAGAATTGTGAGATCAGCGTAGCAGTTCAACAAGATAACAAAATCTAATTCGGAATAGATTATGGCTGTGTTTCTCAATCTTGGTGACTATAAGATGTGTGAACTTCAATTCTCAGAATTTGCCAGCTGGAAAATTCTGGGAGTTGAAGACAACACATCTTAAAGTTGCCAAGGTTGAGAAATGGGAAGGCTTTCTTGAGTCTGTGTGTTTACAGGGCTAAACCAGAGTTGATTAATTAAGCAGCACAGGGTTGGATTCACACAACATGAAAATAACATGGAAATAAACCTCATGAACCTACTCTTAAAATAAGAGAACTGGTACAGGAAAATTATAAATTGGATGCTATGTTACTTAAGTTTTATGTCTTGGCCTACACAGTCTAATGCAAAGGACTTATTTCATAATAATTTTAAAAATGCAAGGATCTTTTGATTAAAATTCAGTTGAAAGATTGAAGGACATCCAGATAGGAAATAAATAGAAATGAGACTGCTGTATATGTACGCAACGGACATTCCTAGAAAGGTTGGAAGGGACCTTGGAGGTCTTCTAGTCCAACCCCGTTTGAGTGGAAGACCTTATACCATTCCAGACTGGTTGTCCATAAGCTGGCAATAAAAATAGTGTTCCTTGCTACCTGCAATATATTTTTGATTGTCATAGTTTTCTAACTATTATCACTTCATCCATCCAGTGTTGCTGGAATGATTTTTTTGCAGATATCCAAGACAAATTGAGGACATACAATTGCTGGGCAGAAGTCTTGATACCAGATTTGTTAGATTACCCAACTCCAGATTGGTTCTCTCCACTCAACAAAAGAAAGTCCCATCAGGTGGTGCCCTTGTTCAATCTGAGGTGATACAACACAGCTATAGGCCGATGGTTGGGTTGGACTAGATCTCAGAAGTATGGAAGATAATCTCCACTGTTATTGTTTTACAGCTAAATGGGGAGAAAGCAATGGATCCCTTCACCTGCTTGCTAACTGCACTGCTCTTTGTGGGGATCCAGAGCTGCCCAGAAGTCTGTCGGTGTGCAGCCAAGAAGAAATACGAGCGATATGTTGCAGACTGTTCTTACCAAGATCTCCAGATGGTTCCTCAGGACTTCTCCTCCAACACCACCACCCTCACCCTGTCTGTCAACCACATTGCCTCATTGGGGGAAGAATCCTTTGCCAACACAGCAAAACTACAAGGTTTGTGGCTCTCCTACAATGAAATCGACACCATTGCTGAGGGCACCTTTGCTTTTTTGGTACACCTCCGAGCGCTTGATCTCAGTCACAATCAGATTATGAGTTTCCCCTGGGGAGACCTAACCAACCTCACCTCTCTGCAACAGCTGAAGCTCAGCAACAACCATCTGGAGAAGATCCCACCAGAAGCCTTTCAGTCCCTTAAGGACCTTCGTTCTCTCTGGCTCAGTGACAATAAGCTGGCTACTCTCTCGGATGGGACCTTCAGTTCCATGCCTAAGTTAGCTCAGCTGCAAATCAACAACAACCCCTTTGACTGCACCTGTAAAATTTGGTGGTTAGATGGATGGCTACAGAGCACGCTGGTTTCACTTCCAGAGAAGAAGTCCATTACATGTGCTACTCCGGAGAAACAGAAAGGTCTCGTTCTTGGGAGATCCTTGAAGCTGGACTGTGCCCTTCCCTCAGTCCAGCTGGTCTATCATTCCAGCCTGGGTGATAGCAAATTGAAGGATGGGCTTACCCTTCAATTGCACTGCAACGCCGTGGGTAAACCCCCACCAAAGATCAGGTGGAAAATCCAGACAGCTGATCAACATGTGGCCATCGATGGGCCCAACATTGAAAGAGAAGAGGATTTATTGCTAGATCCTGCAAGTTCTTCACAGAGCAGAGGGCGCATTCTGGTCTTCAAAAATGGATCCATGGCCGTCACCAAATTCAGCAAGGCCAGTGAAGGCATGTATACTTGCCAGGCCTATAACGATGTTGGCTTTCGTGAGGCCTCCGTCCACGTGGCTTTGACCGGCTCCGAGAAGCCCACCACTTTCCTCAAGAACCATCTCCAAGCCAGCAAGAACCCAAACAAAACTTGCGACATCAAAGAAGTCCTGACGTCTGAAGAAAATGTGAAGTTTGTCTATTTGAATCCTACAGTGCCCAAGACGGTTTGCAATGGAGGAACTCAAAGCCCGCTGGGTTTTTGGAGTTTATTCCTGTTCCTCTTGCTTGCCCACGACAGCTAAGACATTTGCCATCTGGGATTGTGTAGAAAATCTGATTTCCTTCTACAGTATGGCCCATGGCAGCTTTTAGTTTAGGTAAGAGTTTCACACTTCTGTTCTAGATCAAGAATCTTCGTTTGAACTGGGGCAGGTTTCCCCACATCCTCGAGTAAGAAAAGAAACAGGTGGAGAATGTGAGAGAAAAAAAATAAAAATCCTGATAGGCAGCCCTTTGATCAGGCCAACCAGTTTTATTAGTTGTATTTTTTAAAAAAAGTCCCAACATCATCAAAGCAACTTCTTCATCAAATGCATCCTTCCAGCGTTTGACTTCCAGCGGGCCAGAAGAGCTGCAGGAGAGGTACAGGAGAAGAAGAAGAAGAAGAAGCACACCTTCTCCAAGACACTAACAATGACGTTTCATTTATTATTCATCGTAGTAGAAATCAGGTTTCTGTACTCTTTAATTACTCTACATTCACTAGGTGTGCGGGTCCTGAAATGGGAGCTGTTTTAAATTTAAAGGCGATGGGAGGTAATCTCTAGTTGGCTTAAGGAGAAGGAGAAGCAACTCCATAACTTGGCAGGAAGAGGGACACAACAATGTAGGATTTTTCTCAATATAACCTATCAGAACTGGAGGGATTAAAACGTCTGAAATGTGTTTTTTCTCTCTCTTGTGCACATATTTTGATTGTCCAGTTTCTTGTTCTCTATATTCATAACCTTTTAATTCCACTGAAGAATAGCGGCCATCCGTCTAGACAACCTGGAACAGTGTATTTGGGAATTTAAACAAGATAAAGCGGTCTGTTCAATGCATTTATACAAATTCCCCATCTCAAACACCCTCCCACCCCTAACATTCAAAAAGAACCCATTACTTACATTTGCAAAACCCTCAAAAATCCACATTTTGAGGACTACTCCGATCTCTGCTCTGCTTTTAACTTATTAGCCTACCATCCTTCGCTTGCTTTCTTGCTAAAAGTGAGCCCCCCAAGATTTAGGGTGCACCCAGCACTCCAGGAGGCCTCGAAACCCAAGATGTATGAAAGGGCAACATGGACAGGTTTCCCATGTTTAAAAAAAACAAACAGGAGGACACATGCTAAGGAACATCGTGTTATGCAGAGAAACAGACCAGCTTTGGATCAATTCCAAAACTTTGCATGGGTTTCATGCCCATCCAGGGTTGTTTGTCCTGAAGTGGGGTGGGGTGGGAAAGGAAGGGAGGACAACTAAGCCTCTGTCATCTTCTAAGTCTACAAACAGGTAAGGTAGATGCATAAGCCCAAAAGAGGCATGGAGAAGAACTTGAAGAACCCCAAGATGAAAACTCGTGATGGAATCCATCCATCATCTCCTGATGGGAGTCCATTGTTTCCAAGAAAGCTTGCTGGTTCCATCAAGGCTTGGTGAGGCTGCCTTTTGTCCCATTAGCTGTTGCATCCACAAGAGCCCCTTTGCGGTAGGGCAATAGGGAAGGGTTGTTGATGAGGGTATACGCCAGGCGCCATCGGACCCGGTTCTGTTGGCCCTTTGATGCTTTGGGTGCTGAATTGGTGGTCTTCATGAGTTTGATTCCTGTTGAGAAAAGAATCACGTTCAAACGGTGGTCTTCAATGGTTGTGTGGGGGTCAGCTTGAAAATAATCAGGAATGAAGAAGGAGAGAGTAAGTGGTGAGTATGATTTGATAGGTTCATTGCATGCAATCTGATTCCAGGCTTAAAAAAAAAAAACTTGTAAGTTAGAGAAATAAGATTTTTAAAGCAGGATAGATGTAGAAGAGAGATGAAGAAGAAAGCAAGGCAATTATTATTATGATGATTTGGACTTATTTCTCTTGAGTGTTTAGTACAGGTAGTTCCCAACTTACAATAGTTCGTTTAATGGCGGTTCAAAGTTACAGCAGCACTAAAAAAACGTGATTTATTACCGTTTTTCAGACTTACGACCGTTACAGCATCCCCAGGGTCACGTGATCAAAGTTCAGACGCTCAGCAACTGACTCATATTTATGACGGTTGCAGTGTCCCGGGGTCACGTGATCCCCCTTTTGCGACCTTCTGGCAATGGGTGTTGCTAACTTAACAACTGCAGTGATTCACTTAACAACCGTGGCAAGAAAGGACATAAAACAGGGCCAAACTCAATAACTGTCTTGCTTAGCAGCAGAAATTTGGGGCTGAGTTGCGATCGTAAGTCGAGGACTACCTGTTTACGTCTATTTCAAAGGAAAAGCTTTTGGAGCGACTTTGGCGGCTGTCGGCCCATTTTTCTCCATCTGCCTGTTGCAGCTTTCCACGCATTCTGCTCCTGGACTTGGTCCTCGGCTGATCCCTTACCTTCTTCCGCATCTCTGAGCTGCAGGGTCTGCATATTTTGGGCGCTGTGCCAGCGGAGAAGCAAGAGGCAAAAGGCTTTCATTACTGGGTGGGATTGGCTGACCTCAATTTTCAAATATTGGCAGTAGGTACGGTAGCCTGCGAGGAAGAGACGGAGGGTGGGGACGTTGGTGGAACGCATGGAAGAGGAGAGAGGGGAGAGGTTAAAATTGCAGCACATTAGTCTAGACATGTACAAAGACACGACAGGCAAGAAGACAAAGACACAAATGACAAAGGCATGTTGTGAAGCTCTCGACTCAATTTCGTTTCATGTCTCTCCAGAAACAACTTTTAAGGCTGCCCATAGAGTTGAAAAAAGGTTATATGATAAGTGTCTTTTAATGCAGGGGTCCCCAACCCCTGGTCTGTGGACCGGTACCGGGCCATGGCATGCCAGCAACCGGTCCACACAAACAAGCAAAGCCCCATCCGCGGGATGGAGGCAGCACACAAAACCACACCCCCTCCAGTCCGTGGAAACCCCCCTTGCCATGTAACCAGTCCCTGGTGCCCAAAAGGTTGGGGACCTCTGCTTTAATGGAGGTGTTCCATGATGTCCTAACCCGGGGGTCCCCCACCCCCGGGCTGCGGCCTGTTTGAAACCGGGCCGTGTGAGTGGAGGCTGAGCGTGTGCATGCAGGGAACTATCCCCTTTCCCTCCCTGCCAGGCTGCCAAGCCAGAAAGATTGGGGACATCTGACCTAACCTATTTAACCTTAGTCAGTCAGCTGAGTTCCCGTAGACCAGGTTGGATGAGTTTGCATATTGCGTTAGTCCCACAGGTGCTTTTCCCAAAAGGCAACTGGACTCTGTGTTTTTTTTCTTTAAAAATATTTTGCTTTTCATCCAAGAAGCTTCTTCAGTTCTGGATGAGAAGTGAAAGGTTTTCAAAGAAAAAAAGCAACCCAAGAAAATCCAGTTGCCTTTTATGAAAAACACCTTTGGGACAAGTATGACCTGGATGATTGAGACTCTCCACAGACATTTTGCACTAGGTTGCAACCAAACAAATCTACATGGGCTTCATATGACGCATGAACAAAGCTTTAGGCATCCTAAACAAAAGGGAAGGGTGCAGTCAGGGCAAAAGAGGCTGGTTGGGGGTGTGTGTGTGTGTGTCTTTTATTCCTTACCTGGATCAAAACCCTCCACCCCACGGCTCAGCAGACTCCCATCCAGCTGGCAGAAATGAACAATGTTGTACAGCGCTGAGATCACCATTCTCCAGATTCCTGCCATTAACCCCAGGAGCACATTGATGGGGAAAAACATGTATGTCACAATGTAAAAGGCTCGCCTGCATAAGAGGGAAGCAGAGGCGGTCATGAGTAAAGCACACAAAAGCACCCACACACATATACACAAATGGGTTGCAACGATATAATAACAAATGTTCAGGTAACATCAATACCAATGACGATGGCTCTCCACATTACATCATTCCTTCTTGCCTAAAACTTGTAAGTTGGTGGAAGTTTTTAGGAGTTGTCAGAATATCTGAAGGGTTGGAAGTAGGAAAAAAATCGGGCCAAACCGATCAGATCTGCTCCAGAAGATAAAACCTAAAGAAGGGCCTTCAGTTTACGAGGAAGTAAAGGATGATTGGCCATCAGAAAGAATGGGTGAAGGTATGAACTGTTCAACAATGGAACAGGCGACTCAGGAGGTGGTGGACTCTGTTTGCTGGAGGTGTGTAAAAGAGAGGCTGATGGTCATCTATCAAGGGTCTTGTAGTATGGCATGGAGGTAATCGGGCCAGATGATCTGCAAGGTCTTTTCCAACCTTCCCTTTTTCTTCATCTAAAATGTATTGTATCTCAAAAAGAGCATTATCTGTTCCTATAAGTGGGCAGATGTTGCCAGTCAGAGTGGTCCATTCTGGACTTGATAGTCAGGTGGTCCAACGTGACCATCATTGATGCTTTCTTTTTCATTATTTTATCCTCATTCATTGCAGAATTCCAGAACAGGCTAGGGATCTCAACCAGATGATCTCTAGATGATATACCAATATACTTGGTATATTCTATGATGGATGGTTTTCAATAATCACCTGTTGGTCAACTCTCTGGGTAGATGGTCTCGCTCCAGGAAGTAGTAGCGGACCAGCAGGTTCTGGGCGATGAATGAAACAACCAAGGTCAACCAGAAGGGCCTAGACAAAACCATAATAATCCCTCATTCAATGAATGAACATCCAATTTTCTTAAAGCAACAACTTAGGATATAGTAGTTGTTCTAGTCATCACACTAGAAACAAATGCAATGTTAGAGAAATGGGAAATGATTGTTCCCCTAGACCCAACGGCTACATAAAGAAACATTAAATAGATAACAGCTAAGCTTGACTGTTTTTAGTTCAGGGAGAAAAAAGTAGCTAGTTCAACATAAGGGTCTGGCTGGCAGATAAACCATGTTACTTTCCAAGCTTGGCCCTGTGGAACACTTACCACAAGTTCACCACAATTTTGAAAAGATGCGTGTTGCTGCCAGACTGCAGTGGGACAACAATCAGGAAAGTGAAACACACGATGCAAATGAAGAAGACAATGTGTTGGATGAGCAGAGCTGGGACAGAGACAAAAAGGCCCGGTGGGTTGCAAGGAAGATCACAGATGGACATCCGTTCTGATCTTGGGGCCCACCATCACCTCTTCCCAACTGCACCCTTTTCACTTTTTGGCCCAATTATTGCTCAGAAAGTGGAGCAGAAGGCCAGGGAAATAATGAAGACTCCCTCAACACAAGCTTGACTCCTGGTGGCCATGAGGACACATCCATGCAGTTTTCTTGGCAACAGTATGGATGTGGTTTGTTCACATCTTCCAGCACGTTCTTTTCAACATACTACTCTCTATTCCCACCTTCTAAGGTGTGATTAGGGCTCCTCAGTTACCTAGGCACGCAAATGATATCTGGAAACCCGTGAATTGCATCCAGCATACGAGAGATTGCTGAGAAGGTTGGAGTTTACAGGAACGATAGAAAACCTTTTCAACAGCCCCTCGGTAGAGACACCGGAGATTAGTCCTGAAACACAGGGAGAACATGTGATCAAAAGGAGGAGGAGGAAGAGGAGGAGGAGGAGGTTTTGACCTCTGAACCCTGGGAAGAAGCCTCACCTGTGGTTTCTCATGGACTTCAGTAACATGCAGAAGGTCACCATGCAGGAGAGGACCAGGGATGAGATGAAGCACACTGCAAAACAAGAATGGGCAGAGAGGGATCTAGACAAAGGCTGCAGGATTCCTAAAAGCTTGCAGCTTTTTCACAGGATCGAAACAAAACCCACCCAGATCTCAGTCAGGGTCAGGCAAATAAGGAACAAATCTAGCTATATCTGATCTATAGCAGCTATAGGTTCTATATAATTTTCTAAATAGATGTTTCTATTTTTTTTCATCTCTCAGAACCTGTAAAGTTATCTTCGTCAGCCTCTCTGTGTCCACCAGAATCGGCTCAGTATTGTAGCTGCATTATCCAACGATAGGACCAGCCTCCTGATTGTAGTTTACATGTAGGTTTGTTACATGGTATGAGTTCTACTGTCTTTATAAAACCCATATTTCTTTTAAAAAAAATTGCAATGCATTGATAATCTGCCCAAAGGCAAGCAGAGATATCAGCTACCGTGGACCTTTAGACAAAGTATCTGCTCTGTCAGTTGCAGATGTTTTGTCTAAAGGGCCAAAGTTAATAGTAACTCTGTTCCCCAAGAACGGTTGCAGGAATTGGGTATGTCTAGTTTAATGAAAAGTAGGACATGGGGTGACATGATAGCAGTGTTTCAATATCTAAGGGGCTGCTACAAAGAAGAGGGGGTCAACAAGAAGCAACAAGAAGCAACAGATGGAAACTAATCAAGAGGAGAAGCAACTTAGAACTAAGGAGAAATTTCCTGACAGTGAGAACAATTAATGAGTGGAACAGCTTGCCTCAAGAAATTATGGGTGCTCCATCAGCTGGTGGCTTTTAAAAAGAGACTGGACAACCATTGAACTGAAATGGTATAGGGTCTCCTGCTGGAGCAGGGGGTTGGACAAGATGACCTCCAAGATCCCTTCCAACTCCAATTCTGTTCTTTCCAAGAATGCTCCTTCAATTCTAGGCCCAGGAAGAACCAGGATATCGGGACAGGGAAGGGCTTAGTTTAGCTGGAGGTAACAGGAACAGCAGGCCATTGTGCGTTGTTGGGTTTGATGCCCCCTTCTATCCTTCTTTGTAGTTTCCCTCTGCTCCATGCACCTGGTTCTCAGACGTCTTTATGAGTGCAAAATCAGCGGGCCTTTCTGCTACATCTCTGTGCTGCTTGTTGCTTAGAATCTGCCCCAACCTTTGACAGCTTCCTGATTACATTTCTTTAAAACATCCCACACGTCTAGGCTCTTAAAAATTCCAGGAAGTTTTACAGACCATGAAACATCTCTGAAATTATTCTATTTTCTCCAGGGATTGGTAAAGAATGCCTTGGCTCCTGTGTTCGGTTTAGCCTCAGCCCGGAGACCTATTTTAAGGCATGGATAACTAAAGCTCTTTCTTTCCTAGGAAGCAACAGGCACTCGTTCAGATCTGCAACAAAAGCACATCTGAGCGCAACTCTGCTTGCCGACATATGCTAAATATTAAGGACTTCGGAAGCTGTGATTCAGACCTCTGATTTGAAGGCAACTTGACTGAATCACCCCTTCCTTTGAATGGAATTGCAGAATCAAATTGCAACATCATCAGTCTAAATGAATCTAAGTGTGCCTTCAAGGACATTTCAAGAACCAATGGACTTCTTATAAAGACTGAATCAGATCTCCAAATCCATTTAGTTCAGTTGCATGATCCAAAGTGACATTCTCAATCAAGCTGATTAGCTTGTCAAATGAAACTGTTGAATTGCATATTCAGAACAGATCTTGGGTGATGCTTGCAAAAGATGGGTTGTCCCACTGAGTTATCTTCATTCTTAAAAAAAATATATCATTTTTAATATACAGTGGTGTCTTGGTACTTAACTGTTTTGAAACTCATCGGATTTGGTACTCAACGCATTTTTACATGAAAATTCTGTCCCGGTACGCATCATTTGTTTGGTGCTCAATACGCAAGTTAGAACATGTCAGTGTCGGCTGCTTTGTGACTCACTACATTATTCCTTATGGGAAAAATTTGTTTGGTTCACATCATTTTTGGTAGTCATCATTCCTCTTGGAACACAGTTTTGGTCTCCACACTAAAAAAAAGGTGTTGAGACTCTAGAAAAAGTGCAGAGAAGAGCAACAAGGATGATTAGGGGACTGGAGGCTAAAACATATGAAGAACGATTGCAGGAACTGGGCATGGCAAGTCAAGTGAAGAGAAGGACCAGGGGTGACATGACAGCAGTCTTCCAATATTTGAGGGGCTGTCATAGAGAGGAGGGGGGGTGTCAACCTATTTTCCAAAGCACCTGAAGGCAGGACAAGGAATGACGGATGGAAACGGATCAAGGAGAGATTCAACCTAGAAATAAGGAGAAATTTCCTGACAGTGAGAACAATCAACCAGTGGAACAGAAGTTGCCTTCAGAAGTTGTGGGAGCTTCATCACTGGAAGCTTTCAAAAAGAGACTGGACTGTCATGTGTCAGAAATGGTGTAGGGTCTCCTGCTTGGGCAAGAAGTTGGACTAGGTGATCTACAAGGGCCCTTCCAACTCTGTTATTCTAATTCTAACCAATCAACACTGAGTACCAAGGTACCACTGTATATTTTATCTTGCAGGAGGAGGTGAGACAATCAAGAATAAGCAAGCACTGTCATTACTTGTTCCTTCTCAATATTGATCATTGAATTCCTTTTAAGCAGATGTCATCTTATTCTGGTCTTGTTTTGAGTTCCTGGACCTAACTCTTGCCTTCTGCAAGAACCCTCTTCATTCCAGCTGCAGTTGGCCAAGCACCGAAATGGACACTCTTGTCCAAGATTGAAGAAACATACCTTCCAGTGACCAGATGTAGTGCTTAGCCGTTGCCAACTCTTTGTCTCCGGGAATACTGGCAGGATTTTTGGAAGGAATTATACCAAACTGGACAAAGAGTGCTGTCATTTCTTTTGTCATCCCAGCTCTTACGATCTGGATGTTGGGGATGAAGGATGCAAGTAGAAGAAGGGCCACCTGCAGACCAGGAGAGCAACAGATGAGGCTGGTCCTACCACAGGTGGGCAGGCTGAGAAGAAACTGGGGTATACTTTACCTGGTAGACAGCTATCACAGCCATGGCTAGAGAGAGGGCCAGCTTCAGTGGGATCTGGAAACCTGCAATCACAAAACCAGGGCTACATATCAAGAAGCATATTATGATGGGTAGAACATGAACCCATGGCCTATGGAGATTCTCAGTCATCCAGGTCATAGTTATCCCAAGAAGCTTCTTGGGTGAGAAGCGAAACATCTTCAAAGAAAAACAAGAAGTCCAGTTGCCTCGTGAAAAAGCTTTCTTGGGGATGAACCTGTGGTCTTTCAAAAATTTGCTAGCTAAATTTTACCCATTGGGGATGTCGCTAGGGTTAGTGAGACTTGAAGCACAACAGACCCAGAAGACAAATGAGCTCAATACATGGATTGTGTTGAAAAACAGGCCCATAGTGAGAGAAGGAGAAAGTCAAAGAGATACGGAACTTTTCAGCAACTCCTTGCTTCAGAACATATGTGGCAGTCTTGAAGATGTAGAGGTTCTGGAGATCTTTCCAGAGCAATCACCAAAATAGAATGGCAGTACAAAACAAGCTAGCCTAAGCCCTTCCAATATCTCCTAAGAACCTACTGGAAAAGAATATATATATATATATATAAATGCAGTACCTTTCTGGGGTGTGTATACAAATGTACGCAAGTAGGATTGGAGGCTCGAAAGCCTTCTTGGCTTCACTCCATTGATGCTGAAAGAAGAAGGTCTGCCATAAATACAAGGCTGGTCCTCACCAACCCCTCCTTTTGGGATCCTCCAGCTCTTGGGTGGTCAAATTGAGGTCTCACCGTTTCTTGGGTATTCTTTTAGTCAGGATGCGCTTCAAATAGTCTTCATAATAGCTGCTTCCTGGAACCTTCAAGCAAACAAGGAAACACTCAAGATGAGATGGGGTTTCATTTAATCCATGAAATAAATCCTCTTCCCCTTCCAGATTTTGCCCAATACCTTCCCCTCCCTCCTTTCCTTGCAGCTTCCTAAAAAGAGAAATGTGGTTAAGAATGCTGGTTGCAGAAGATTAGATTTACAGAACAGAATATTTGCAGCTCAGAGTTGGTCAGGGGGCCCTCTGAGCTTGCTTGTTTTCTTGCAGATGTTTCATTACCCAAGTAGGTAGCCTCATCAGTTCTAGAAGGGAGAGGGGTTTGCAGAGTGAAAGAGGAGATCTATGGGGTCCTTGGTGCTCTCTGAACGTGGTTGTTTTCTTGAAGACATTTAATTACCTAACTGGGTAATGTCATCAGTGCTAGAAGGGAGTGGGGTTTGTCGAGTGTAGCAGAAGCAAAGGGAGGGGGCAGGAGGAGGAGGAAGAGGAGAAGAAAGAGGAGGAGAAGGAGAAAGAGATGGACTGTAGAGTCTTTGATGGTCTCTGAACTTGGTTGTTTTCTTGCAGATGTTTCATTACCCAACGAGGTAGCATCATCAGTATGAGTGAGTTTGGGGTTTGCTTCCTGTTTATATTCAGTAGCTCGCTCTACAGCCAGCATCCAGCAACCAATACCCAGATAAGCAGGGATTAACACCAGACAAAGAATCAACCAAGCAGAAAACAATAACCTAATTAGGAAATCACTGAAAAGAAAACCATATCCCCACCAACACTGAAAGAAGTTGCTATGTATAAACACGGAACAAGTCACACTCACTAGCAGTGGTGAAGTTACCTAATTGGGCAATGAAACATCTGCACGCAGACCACCCTGCTCAGAGAGCACCAAGGACCCCACATGTCTATGAAGCGTCTCCGTCATGCAGGTCCTGGTTGTCCCAAAGGTGCTTTTTCAGAAGGCAACTGGACTTTCTTCTTTTTCTTTGAAGATGTTTTGCTTCACACCCAAGAAGCTTCTTCAGCTCTGGCTGGATGGTGGGGAAGGGAAGGATTTATGCTCCTTGCAGACAGCCGGTCCTTTGCCTTCTTTTAGAGAGTCCTTGGAGGTTTCTCTGTGTCCTGTAGTAGTGCAAATGGGTGTGGAGCCTTCTTGGAACTGCGGAAAGGACTGTGTTGTAGACTGGAGATAGATGGTGTCGTATCCCTCCCCCTCTGTTGAGAGAGGGCTGTTCAGTTTTGACATAGATGGCGTCTTTGACCGCTCTTTCAAACCAGCCAGAGCTGAGGAAGCTTCTTGGATGAGAAGCGAAACGTCTTCAAAGAAAAACAAGAAAGTCCAGTTGCCTCCTGAAAAAGCACCTTTGGGACAAGGACCCCACAATTAGGAAATTGCTATTCTACCCAGGCATGGTTGCAAAGCTGCCTCTCCTGGCTGTTTCTCCTACATTCTCCCTGTGCTTTTTAGCAAGTAAATAGAAGGAAAGAAATAGGCCTGATTCACGCTACCCATTAAAAATGTCTCGCATAATTTCCATCTGCTCCGCGAGTCGTGATAACAGTTGCAAAGGTGCTAATTACATGGCTGCGCAGATGCCCCACCATATCTGGCGCAAAAGAAGAAGAACGGCGTTGTCATTCTGAGAATTGTGAGGAAAAGAGAGAGAAGGCTGGGTACACAACGAGGAAAAAAAATATCCCTTCCTTTCCTCTTAGGATTGTATAAACGGTTGGAATTGGTGAAACCTGAAAATCACATGCAAATTTCCAGAGGCACCAAGCATTCCTCTGGCTATTGTTGGTTTGCAAAGCAGGGATTTCTTACACAACCGTCCGAGGGGATTACAACACCATTGCGCCAACAAGCCGCTTTTTTATACAACTGTTACAATAAGGCATCAGTTCTCCTCTGAACATTAAGACTCAAATCTTCTCGGGCTGAGAAGCTGGGTTGACACAAATAAATCAATGAGAGGTCATTCAGAAAAAAGCAGATTTTTTTTAAAAAAAACCCACGGCTCTCTTTCCTACATTTTGGATGTACTTCATACTCCTTGACTTACAACCATCGCTAAGCAAGGCCGTTGTTAAGGCATCCTGGCCAATTTTACATTCTTTTTTGCCATGGATGTTAAGCAAACCACGGCCCTTGTTAACTGAATATGCGGTCGTTAAGCGAATTCAGCTTCCCCCATTGACTTTGTGTCAACATCCAGCACGAGAATCCAAATAAATCCCCAGGATCATTTCATTCCGAAATTCTTACTGTTTATTGAATACACAGCATAGTATTGCCGAAGCAAAATTCACTCTGAGGCTCCCAGACACCAGATCTACTTTTAGAAAGCCAGCTAGGGAGGCTGCAAATGGTGGCCATGTGACCCCGGGGTGTTGCAAGTGTGAAAACTGGTTGTAAGTCACTTTTTCCAGTGCCTTTGAAAGTTTGAACGGTCTCTAAATGAATAATTATAAGTCGAGGATTACCTGTATAAAATAATATTTAAGAACAGGAAAACCCTCTACTAGATCAATTGGGGAAAAATGAAAGCTGGTGGTCTCTTCTTATTGTGGCTTATTGTCGCAACCTTGTGAGCTCGAGAGAGCAATGTCAAGAGAGGTTACCTTCTCTGCCGCCATCTTGGCGTCCCCTTTGAAGCTCTCGGCCAGTTTCATGGGGTACCAAAGGCTCAGCATGGCGAGGCACAGAATGATAGGAAGGTAAGAAAGCAGGGAATAATATCTGTAAATCTGAAAAGAAAGGGTAAGAAAAAAAAACACAATAAAGAAACTATCACTGAGACTCAGAAGATGAATTGTATCTCGGTCACAATCCCTCAACGGCTAATATTACACTGGGACGTTTCCAGAACCAGGGATTGTGGTTTATGGACCAGAATTCTCTGCCACAGCAACTCATTGGTGGATGAATTAAAAGAGTGAGTTGGTCCCTTTTGCTAAGTCCCCTGTGAATTGCTTTGAGGGGCAAGATCATAAGCAAAGAGAGTGGATTAATTGCTCTCCACCCCTTCTTCAGATCTTCTGGAACTCCGAGATGGTGTTCTTGACCTCTTTCATCCTTGTGCCTTTGGAGGGACTCAGAATAAGCTTTTGTGTGAATTACAAGCTGTGCACCTAATTGCTTTCTGCCATCATCTCTGGATGCTGAGAACACACTGTAGTTGATGGGAAATCCAGAGATTTTGCTATTCCTGTAAGTCAAAGCATCCATTTTATCCAATGTATGGATAATGAATGATTCCTGGTCTGAAATCCACCTGGGAAGAGCCCCATGCCATATATATTCCTGAGAACTTGCTCAATAGTTAGCTCCTTCCTCATTCTTCTGGGACCTATCCTCACCTTTAGCTTGCAGTGGTTGCGTCCTAAAATCTACCTAACCGAGTTAGGCAAACATAAGTAATAAACAGCCATGGACCTTCTGAAGCATCATGATCAAAACACGCATGCAACTGTGGCCCCAGATTAGTATCCCCCAACTCTACGTATGGCCTTCAGAACTTCTCCAGAAGTTGTCCCCAGGATGTCCTTCTGAATATGATAAAGGCAGAAATGGTTTTATTTGGGGAGTCACTATTAACTGCTTCAAATTAATACATTTTGATTCTTTGGCCCAACCACATTTATAAAAATCCAAAATTGGAGTCCCAGAGTTCTCCAGAACTTTGATATATCCTGTGGGCAGAAAGTCTCCAGGCTTCACACGAGAGGGCTCTTCCTCTAGTTGGCTCCTGCCCAGTTTCTCCCCATCAGCATCCTTCTCTGTCTTTACCTTGGGTGACTGAGGACATTCCACCTTCTGCCAGATGTAGAGCACACAGTGACACCAGGACAGCAGGCAGCCAAGCAGGTATCCAACTCTGTGTTGGACAGTAGCGCATGCAAGTAAGGGATAGTAGAAGGCAGGGTAATAGAATAAAGCCAGCATCTTCCAGTACTCTAGAGAAAGAAATCAAGGAGAAGAGAAGGCCCAATGTTAAGAACCCAAGTATTTCTGTAGAAAGTCATGTGGACAATGCAAATGGAAGGGTGGCTAGGATTGCCACGACCTCTGCTAAGGGGACTTTATCAGATTTTCCCATAGGAGATAGTTTATGGGACATTTACTTGTACAATAATGACTGTTGGCCAACAGACCTTGGACTGATCCTTTCCTTAGGTCAGGATGTCCTAACCTTAGCAACTTTAGGGTGCATAGACTTCAATTCCCAGAATTCCCCAGCCATCCAAGGGAACTCTGGGAGTTGAAGTCCATACCTCTTAAAGTTGCCAAGGTTGGGAAACTTTGCTTTAGGCAAAACAAGGAAATTACCTAACAAGGCAGAAATGGCAGGCTTTCTCCTGAACCCTTTGTTTGTTCTTCCTGCTCTTAGCTAAAATGGCTTTTAAAAACCAGAGCTGGGTCAATTTGGAGCGCTCTTTCACCTAAAACCATGGTGGAGGAAGGCAGTATCTTTTACTAAGGTCAGGCCGCCATCAAATGCCAATTGGCGTGGGTCAAAAGCAGGTTAGCTGTTTTTCTATGCCCACTTGTGTTGCTTTCTCTCTAGGAGAAAGGAAGATATAAATTTGCTTTGATCCATTGAGGTATTTTTAATGTTCTTGTGAAGAAGGAGTTGACTTGCTGGATTAGACACAACTCTTAACCACAACCCTTAATTATGGTATGTCTGGGAAGCAGCCAATCTTAGCCCATGTCAGAAGCTCCAGGATGGTTACATGTTCTAGCTGAGGTGGACATATTTTGTTCTCCATATTCTCTCGCTACTACAGAATGACAAATTCAATGGACCTCTTGAACGTCTTCCAAAAATGTAATCATCCACTTAAAAAAAAAAAAAAGATGATGGTCCTCATTTTCTATCAACCTGGGTGCTGTCGACCCATCTTTGACCACAGCTCCCAAAATTCTTAGCCAAGACGGCTAACTTGAAAGAGGATGTGATCCAATGCATTGAGGATGCCTGTTTGGAGAAGATCCCATCTTCATATTGGAAACCCTTTGAGATTACCTCGATTCTGTGTGGAAGAGTTGGAGATGAAAGGCAGGGGGTCATTATCCAACAACAGGACACACAGTGACGAGAAGACAATGCCAAAGACTGCAATGGCCAATCCTTTGTTCTGCGTTTCTTCCAAGAAATTCATAGGGCTGGGCAAGCCGGCAATCGGAACGCCAGAGGGAGAATAAGCAAAACAAAAAAAAAGAAAAGAAAAATCAGTTCTACAAATGGGACGCCTCTGCAGGAAAGTTTTGAAAATATACGCTTCGAAGCTGCAAGGCCTCCGAGGCGAAGGGTTCCCCCTACCCCAGCACCAACGAGTGAGTACCTCAATAGTCCGGGTGCGCCCTTCCAAAAATCTGGCTGGAGTTTCTTCCTTTTCACCAACAGCGAGAGAGCCAAGAGTACAACCAGCTGGAAGACAAGATTCCTTGTGTTTACACAGCCCGATTCCTTACACCAATGAAGTTATCCCTCTGCTCTTAGGGATGGCAAACGAAGACCAGATCAAAACGAAGACAAAACAGATTGCATTTCTAAGGTCCTCCACCCACCTAATGACCCGGACATAGATTTATTTATTTTATTTTATTTTATTTTATTTTATTTTATTTTATTTTATTTTATTTTATTTTATTTTATTTTATTTTATTATTTTATTTTATTTTATTTTATTTTATTTTATTTTATTTTATTTTATTTTATTTTATTTTATTTTATTTTATTTTATTTTATTTTATTTTATTTATTTGTTTTGTTTTGTTTTGTTTTGTTTTGTTTTGTTTTATTATCTATATCTATCTATCTATCTATCTATCTATCTATCTATCTATCTATCTATCTATCTATCTATCTATCTATCTATCTATCTATCTATCTATCTATCTATCTATCTATCTATCTATCTATCTATCCATCTAGAAAATGTATATGGCCATTCAACTCATGGTGACTCCGACAAGGAAACCCCAACTACAAAACCCAACAAAACCCCCATCCCCCTGGTGACAACAATCAAACCACTGGTTGGGCTCCCAATCACCCTAGGATGCCCACGGCCTACTGGCAAAACCATCTTTGGGGGTCTTTTGAAAGAGCGTCAAGGTAGGGACCAATCTTATTTCTGCAGGAATTATGTTTCATAGGGAGGAACCACCACATTATTGCAGACGTTTCATGACCCAACTGGGTAACATCATCAGTGCTAAAAGGGAGTGGGGTTTGTGGAGAGGAGGAGGAGGAAGAGGAGGAGGAGGAGGACTGTGGAGTCCTTGGTGCTCTCTGGGCTTGGTTGTTTTCTTGCAGACATTTCATTACCATACTAGGTTACATCATCACTGCATAAATATATACAACACTAAGTAAAATGGTTGCTATGGATGTTAATATAGCTGGGAAATGGGGCCCTTAACACACTCGGGGCCTCAGACCTGGGATGATGTTACCCAGTTTGGTAATGAAACATTTGCAAGAAAACAACCAAGCTCAGAGATCACCAGATTTTACAAAAACCACCATGAGCCCAAAAAAATATATCTAATTTTTCTCTCTGGTTTCTCATTCTTTGCTTTCCATAACTTCACGTCCCGATTTGAAGTTTATTTTCATGGATTTGATTTTATTTCAATTACCAATTCTTCCATAATTCTTCCAAATGGCCAAGAGCATTTTAAAAAAATATAAAATGGTTTTATTCCCAGCCATCTTTTTGATTGGGCCATCTGCCACATCGCATACAGGGATTTTGCAGTGTTTAAAACACAGTCCTAAACTTTCTGAAAACTGTAAACCATATCGGTCCAAAACTCCCTTTCCAGCAGCTGAACATTTCAGCAGCTGTCAACAAAGGATATTAAAGGGGGGGGGAACCCCACAATTTCACTACGCATAAAACATTGGCAGCAATTCTTTTCAGCTGCTCGCGGTGGGGAGATAGTTGTTATGGCAACACAAACAAAGACAGGCAAAGAAACCTTGGACAGCCAAATTTGGCGGAAGAAATACTATACCGTTAACTCTTGCACAATTTGGGCTTAGCCTACTTCACAGGGCTGTTGTGAAGATCAAAACTATGAAGCGGTGGTGATGGTAGCAGTCAAAAGAGTCCAAAATGTGTGAGCCAGCCAGTCAGAAAAATAGAATAAACCTGGACTGTCACAACAACTAACTTTGGCTTATGGCTTCCTCCCTCCCTCCCTCCCTCCCTCCCTCCCTTCCTTCCTTCCTTTCTCCCTCCCTCCCTCCTTCCCTTCCTTCTTCCCTTCCTTCTTCCCTCCCTCCCTCCCTCCCTCCCTCCCTCCCTCCCTTCCTTCCTTCCTTCCTTCCTTCCTTCCTTCCTTCCTTCCACGTGAACGTGGTTTCTTACGTCCTTAAATTAATACTTTCCTTAGGCTCACTGAATATAATTTACATTCTTGGTTAAATAAAGTTAGATATTTGCAACTAAAGTATAGTATCAAACTAATGGTCTCTTCCAGTGTTTCTCAATCTTGGCAGCTTGGAGACGTGGGGACTTCCACTTCCAGAATTCCCCAGAATTTCCCTTGGCTGGCTGGGGAATTCTGGGAGTTGTAGTCGACACCTCTTCAAGTTATCAAGTTGAGAAACCATGGTCTGTTTCATGGATTGGCATATCACCGATTCCAATCAGCTTCACAAATGTTGGGTAAGATATTTTGGAGACTATTCCTCTCTCTATAACTCCGTTTTCCTCTGACCTCTTTGCGAAGTGACCCATGAAGGCTAAAGCAAACTTCTTTTTTTCCCTAAGATACTTACAGAAATGGGAGCCATGCTGCAGTGATAGAGATCAAAGGGGACAGTCAGTTGGCAATCAGGGATCATGTCTGAAGCCATGCTGCAAGAAAGCATCACGACCATTTAAAAGAGCATCTGCTTCAGAAAACAACATTTTGAGAGCCATACAATCTAAACCAACATCATTTGACAACATTGCCTTAGGACGGGGAAAAAAATATCCCTTTTAACTTCTTTCATTCTATCCAGATATTTTTTCCCCCCAGTTCCTCACCGAAACGAACTCACTTAAAACAGCGGCTTAAAAATAGACGTTAATTGTGTCACGTTCACAGAAAGCGTAGAAAACTAAAAGGAATAATTTTAGCAACCAAAATCAACCCCAAAGCCCATAAGCCAAAAAGCTTGACTGGGAGCAGAGATTAAGAGCTCTAATATGTATCATGCGGTTAGTTGGATTTACGAAGATGGAGTGCCATGGAAATGTAACTGAAGGTGCTTATTAAAATGAACCCAAACAAGCAACAGATTTCCTAACACAGGACTGCTTTTGTGGTGCCCTGATAATTTAAAAAGGAGTGCACTTTAGGGTTTTTGAAATGACTTTCTCCTGTTAAAATCCAGCAAGAACTACGTCTCAGAGAACACAGGATGTTAGTTTATCAGCCCTGTGGGAAAACAGCCCAGTTCTTTGTATGACTTTTCAACAAGAGTCGAAAGCTTCTGAGTTGACCAAGCTTGAATCTGGATAAAGTTACAGCCGCTGAAGGAAGCTTCTGAATTAAAAAAAAAAAGCTCACCTCTCTTGCTAGACCAACTTCCTGTAAAATCAGGGGGGAAATAGCTCGTTTCCTGCAGTCTGTCGTTCCCTCTCAGAATATACCCAGGCTATACCCATATTTTTGGAGATCCCTCAAGGGGAAATATCTAAGGGTGGTAGGATTAATGGTGCATAAGGGGTTGAGAAGGGGTTGAGAAGGAGCTCTGGTACACCAGTGTTTGCATGTTAGATTCTCCTGAAGGATACGTTTGAAGGCAAGGTCCCAAAGCAAGCAAAAATTTAGGATGGACATGAGCTCAAAACGTAGGATCGGTCAACCATTCAGAAAGACTGTGTTGCTTAAGAGAAGTTCAGCTAGGACAGGAAGGCTTTCAAAATTCTTTCTGGCCCCAAAGGATCCAATATCTAGCCTGAATGAGAAGAATCAGATCAAGGAACTGAAGTTCCTTCACAAAGTTCCTTCACAAAGGAAGTTTCTTCCTACAGTTCAGTGGTTTGACACAGGAGGGAGGCAAGTTACACCAGAAGGAATCCAGGCCTTTGTGATACAGTCTGGAGAGGTGTTTGGATCCAGCCCATGGGATGATGAATGGAGCGTGGGGTGGGGAGAAGGTATCACATGTGACCCTATGAGGATCCTTGGAAAGCCGATTCAGAGCTTGAGGGTAACAGCAAAAAGTAATGATCTCTAGGTTGAAGGATTGAGGGGTGGCATTAGATACCAGCAGGCAACTTATATGTCAGGATGGAATGAGATGGAGCAGAATTGTCCAATCCATTGACCAGAAGTCAAGACAAGAGACAACAGATTTAAATTTGTAAGGAAGGGGATTGGGTTGGACACCAGGAAAAATTCTTAACAGTTAGAGTCAGTCAATGACAGAACTAGCAACCTTGGTGAGTTCTTCGGAAGAATTTAAACAGAGGTTGGATAGTCATTTGATGGGAATGTTATAAGAATGGATTCCTGTAAAAGACAGGAAATTGGACTAAATCAGTATTTCGCAATGTTGAGAACTGTGGACTTGAACTGGCTGGGAATTCTGGGGATTGGAGTCCACAGATCTGAACACTGAAGCTGAGAAACATTGGGGTAGGTGATCCTGAAAATGACTCCCAACTTTTGCAGTCTGGGCTTCTGTGATAAATGAATTCATAGCAGTGGGTGCAAACCAACCAAAACAGGAAAGCATCAAAGCTTCCTCTGTCTTTTGCACCCCTCTGAGCCGAAGCTGGGGAAGCGAAGAATGTTTCAATTCAGTCTCAGCTGCTTATGCACCATTAATCCTACTTTGGGGCAGAATTAGTGAGTTATGTTAGAAATGCTGATATTTAATCCCATCCAAGGGCTAACTGCTAAACTAATTACGGATAGAGTCAAGTCCCCCCCCCTCTCTCCCCCCCCCATCTTAAATGTATGGATTTCTTTGAACAGTATTAACCCCTAAATACTCATAGGCTGATTTCCATAAATACGATATACATTTTCCTAACAGCGATGAAACCCAGAGAGAACCTCTTAACTGTTTTCTGAAAAATACTGCTAAACAACTTGACACACACACACACCCTCCAGCTCACTTGTAAATGTCAAGCTTGGTTTCTAACAACTTTCAAAGTCGCACACCAATATTCTCAAGCCCTGAGTTATTTTAAGAATATTTGGGGCATTCGTAAACGCTTTGCCGAGAGGAAGTTTTAGCAGCAACCTTAAGTTCCAGATAGAGAAGCGACGCGCAGATGAAATCTGAGAAATAAGTAGCATTTATACTCACTCATTGGGGTTTCCTATTGGTTCATATATGTACCAATTATCTTCATCAGCAAAGTTCCCGGTGGGTTCCAATCCATCTCTTAACTGCTCTTGGGAAGACATCTCTCTCTTTGCTTTAATTTCCCAGGCAATCAAATCTAAAGAATATCTTTAAAAAAAGAAAAGGAAAGGACACAAGATCTATTCCGAAGTGGAGACTCAATCCTTCCAAAAATTTGTCCTGTAGCTGATACACTTTGGGGGTCAAATTAAAAACCTGGCAAGTTTTTTTTGGTCTATCATACAAGCAACTCAATTTCCTTCTGTCAATTAAGCCGCTTTCCATGCTTTTTTTTTTTTTAACCCCACAGAGGTTTATCCAAAGTGACTTCATCCTGTTTCAGCATTACACGAGAACAAAGGAGGAACAGAGGTTGGTGGTTAAAAAAAAACAAAAAGGAGGAAAAAAAAACAAAAAACAAAAACCCAACCCCACTACACAAACCAAACTAAGAACCGTCAGTTATGAAAGACTTGGGCTGTGCTCAGAACAAGGAGATTAAAGAAACTAAAGATTTGTTTAACTTGGTTTCTCCCCAAGACTCAGCCTAAGGAGATGAAAAATCATTTTTACTTCTCATACCTATTTGAATGGATGCTCTTTTTTTTTTCTTTTTGCAAAAAAATCCAAGGGAAATATTACTTAGAAATAAAGCTTGACACCCCCCCCCCTTCCAAATCAGCAGTTTCTTGATAACTTACTTTCAAAAGGGACCGTTGTTTGATCTGAGAACCTGTGCAGCAAAATATTAAAAGATTATTGCTTTGGGCTTAGGAAAACTCTGGTATGCACCCAATATTTAAGTATAAAATTAATAGGCTGATCATCTGGCCCCTCCTATTTGACAGGGGTTTTAGCCATAGAATACAGGAGGATGTTGTAGAAAATGTCTTGAGTTCTTTGCAGAAGACGTGAGGTGTTAATGTATGGAATAAATAAAACTCACTTTTCATATGCTAAGCCACTTTGCCTCAGCTGTGTAGCTGGTTGAATAAACTGCAGTTAAACTAAGCCTAAAGCATATAAGCCACATTATGACTTAATCTGATGAATGAAACTGGTCAAAATCCCAGCTTGATGTGAAAATCATACTGTTGCAGAAGGATATTCCTGGTTAATAGTAAGACTATGTGGTCCTTGGTATTCTCTGAGCTTGGTTGTTTTCTTGCAGACCCAACTAGCTAACATCATCAGTGCTAGAAAGGAGTGCAGTTTGGTCTCTGTTTATATAGAGTGGCTTTCCCCACTAACTGATTAAAACACATTGGAATCTTGGATAAACCATCGTTCGGGGTTTCCCAACCTTGGCAATTTCCAGGTATATGGACCTCAACTCCCAGAATTTTACAGCCATTGCTGAGAATTCTGTTGGTTGAGGTCCATCACGGTTGAAAAGCATTGCCGTACTTGTCTATGGAGATTCTCAGTCATCCAGATCACGGTTGTCCCAAAGGTGCTTTTTCAAGAGGCAACTGGACCTTCTTGTTTTTCTCTGAAGACATTTTTCTTCTCATCCAAGATGCTTCTTCAGTTCTGACTGGATGATGGGGAATGGAAGGATTTATATTCCTTGCAGACAGCTGGTCATTTGCCTTCTTTTAGAGAGTTGTTGAGGCCACTTGGAGGTTTATCTATGTCCTCAGGGTCACCTGAGTGGTGCAAGTGGGTGTGGAGCCTTCTTGGAACTACTGTGTTGTAGACTAGTGATAGATGATGTCATATCCCTCCCCCTCTGTTGAGAGAGGCCTGTTCAAAATTGAATTAAACCCTTCCTATCAGAGCTGAAGAAGCTTCTTGGATGAGACGCGAAACATCTTCCAAGAAAAACGAGGAAGTCCAGTTGCCTCTTGAAAAAGCACCTGTGGGACATTGTTCTACTTGGTTGTAGCTGTGGCTTGTTGGACAAGCCATCAATGGGCTGATTTACCCAGTGGCAGATTGAGCCCAAAGGGAAGAAGCTAGAGGATGGCACAGAGCTGCTGTCTCCCAATTTATTCTGCTAGTCCTAGGAGACCCAGGGAGCCCGATGGAAATTGTAGACTCCCAACGGGCAGCCAAGATGAAAGCCAGAACACACCACCGAGACGAGAAGACTTGTGCTGTGTTGCAGCCTGGCGTTTCAGCTCCACCTCGGTTTCACCCTAAACCTGATCTCTTTGCTCCTCTGCCTGACCTCCGCTGGGGAAAGCCACAAGGCTTTGATGGGGAGACAGCACAGGGAGAGATTGATGACTACAATAAATATTATTCATTTCTCACTCTTTATCACTCCCTGGGGAACGTTTTTTGCCTCTCGCCCAAATAAATAGAGCGAGGGGGAATCGGGAAGGTCGAGGGGATGGGAGAAGGGGGAATTGAGTGTACAGCATGTGGCTTTTAATCAAAATGATAAGAGATCAGTTTCCGGAAGAGCTGTGGAATTTACTGAGTAGGAGGTGATTTCATTCAGTTGAGCTCTGCTCGGGAGTTGCCAGAAGGACGAGGGGGTGACATGATAGCCATGTTCCAATATTTGAGGGGGCTGCCCCAAAGAAGAGGAGGGGTCAAGCTATTCTCCAAAGCACCTGAAGGCAGGACAAGAAGCAACTGATGGAAACTAATCAAGGAGAGAAGCAACCTAGAACTAAGGAGAAACTTCATCAGAGTGAGAACAATTAATGAGCAGAACAACCTGCCTTCAGAAGTTGTGAATGCTCCAACACTGGAAGTTTTTAAGAAGAGACTGGACAGCCCTTTGTCTGAAATGGGATAGGATCTCCTGCTTAAGCAGGGGTTGGACTAGAAGACCTCCAAGGTCCCTTCCAAGTCTGTTAAATGTGAGAGATATTTTCTTCATCAGACAGACCAGCCCTGCTGTTTTCAAAACAACTTTGCACTGGGAGGTTTCCTGATGGCTCTCGAAATGCCCTTTGCTTCATCCCGGTGGGGTTACTTCCGGCCAGAGCTGTTTGTACAGGTGTCAACTCACAGCAAGGCAGTTGCAAGTGTGTGAGATTGCAGCAGGCAACCTTCACAAATTCCACCAGCATCAGAGTTCAAACGAATCAGGCCGATTGTTATCTTCTGCTTCCAAGCCTTTTTTAGTGCTCTTCGTTCCTTCCCCACCTGGCTAATTCGGGGAGGAATACGCAACAAACTAAATGTTTAAGAGATGAACTAAAGAAGAAGAAGTCAGACGCGCAGGCCTGGATAAAACAGCCAGACTAGATCCACAATCTGGGTTGGCTAGTCATGAAAAGTTGTAATGTCGATGCTTGATTATGGCCGAGTCTTTGCATGATTGTGGAGAACTCAGTCCATTGTGGCTTATAAGTCATGGGTTATAGGTTAAGCGTCACAGATGGTTCATGCTGCAATGACTTACTCAACAAGTATTTAGTTATTATTAGGGGTAAACCCATAGGCTCACATTGCCGTAAGTCATTAAGTGATGGTTTGATGGTTTAGAATGAAGTGGGAATGTAGCCATTGCGGTTTGTAGATAGCGGTTTATGGCTTAGTCCAAAATACAATGGCATCTAATTTTGGCATGTTTAATAGTCCTGGCTCAATTAAAAATAATTTGATGCAATGGATGAAGGGGTTCATGTGTAGAGTTCTCCAGCTGATGTGTAGAGTTTCTAAGACCAACATCTGCATTTTTCAGCCAAACTCAGATAATAAATAAAACCATCTAAAGCATTATATAAAAATATGCTTTTTGAGATGAGATTTCATGAAAAGCGGGGCCACCACTGAAAGAGCCTTGTCTGCTCATTCCTTCATTCCCTACCTGGCAATGAACACAATTTTGACCAGTTGTTTCCAGATGAGTGATGTTGTCTCTTTCTCATCCATGCTAAATGTATCTATGACTTTACTGTCTAAGGAACCATTTAAACCAGCTCCCAGCACACAATAACCCATCTCTCGGTTGGCTTACTTTTGCTTCTTATGGAACCCAGTCACCCTAGCAAATCATGGTTACTGTGTAATGGGAAGGATGGACCTGGCCAATGTTTAAAGTACAGCCCAACAATTTGTGAACTCAGCTATGATTTCATGGTCAACCAATCCAGGTATCCCCAATACTTCTGAAGACACCATTAAATTGGAGCAGTGTTTCTCAATCTTGACAACTTTTAAGTCGTGTGGACATGTGGACTTTACTAGCCAGCATGGCTGACTAGGGAATTCTGGGAGTTGAAGTCCACATGTCTTAAAAGTTGCCACGGTTGAGAAACACCAGCTTAGAGAGATTGGGTTCCTGGGACATATCCAAAAAACACATTTTTCAATCCCCTACTCAAATATGAAATTATCTACCTTCAGAACTACACCACTCACTGTCTTGGTTTTTTTGGAGAGCTGTTGGGTCAAACTGTTTCAGAATAGTTTGTAAAATCTGTTTGTTTTTTTAGTCCTTTGGGGGAAGAGGAAAAAAGCTGGGAGGAGGGTCTACCTTCTTGTAAATAATTTTCTTGCAATTACTCAACTTCTAGCCTACTTGCTCATCCTTTAGCAAATAAACATCAGTGCTGATTATAGCCTGTAATGACTCGGAACACTGAAGTCCTGATACAAAAGGATACCTCATGGTTTAAGGAGATCAAAGGAAGGGGTGGGGGGGGGACTTCTTAGTCGTCTTTCACGAGGTCAACAAGCCAACCAACTGCACACACAGAAGTAAATTACAGCCTTCCCATCCTGATTCAGGTTTAATCAATCTCCTGGAGGTCCCGTTGGGAGGGGTTTCCCAGGACCTAGGATTTCTCCTCAGCAACTTACAGAACAAAAGAGTTGGAAGGGACCTTGGAGGTCTTCTAATCCAACCCCTGCTTCAAAAGACCCTGTACCATCCTGGACTAATGATTGTCCAATCTCTTTTTGAAAACCTCCAGTGATGGAGCACCCACAACTTCTTGTGGCAAGTCGTTCCACTGATTGTTCTCACTGTCAGGAAATTTCTCCTTAGTTCTGGGTTGGATCGCTCTTTAAGGAGCTTCCACCCATTATTTCTTGTCCTGCTCTCGTGCTTTGGAGAATAGGTCGACCCCCCCCCTTTTTCTGTGGCAGCCCCTCAGATACTGGCTGGTACCACGTCACCCCTAGTCCTGCTCTTGCTCAAGGCTCCGTTGTGATGTTTAATAGTCTCAGCCAGAGTTACAAGTGTAACTTGATCGGTAGGGAAAGCAAACGCTCAGGAAGCATGAGGTTGGTCCATGGGGGCAGGGAAGCAGATTGGGACCTACAAAAACCCTCACAAAACAGCCAGCAAAGATTCAAGGATTCTTTGGGACAGGAGAAACTCAAACTGCCAATCTCAGAGCGACTCAATCCAATTGCAAACCTTGGGTTGAGCTGAGCGCCTGGCCCTGATTTCCATTTATCATTTCTTAAAAGAGCTATAAAAATCTTGATCGATCCATCACCGCAGAGTTTCAGAGCCAAGATGGAAGGTCTGGTTTTGTGTTGTTGTTTTTTAAAAAGACACCGTATAATTCACTTCCAACCAGTGAGCAAATGTGACCTGGAGGGATCATAAATTCTTCCTTTTTATTAAAAAGGAAAAGCAATCAAAGCCGTGTCACAATTAGATGCCTCGTTTGCTCTGAAAATCAGGGTGATTAAAGGTTTCTTTCTTTCGTTTTTATAATGCCAACGGCCTCTTGATAAAATACCTTTTTCACCTCCTCTATTGTAAAGCAGCTTTCCTGGGCCCTTGGAATATTTTTTCCCCCTACCGAGACGACAATGCAGGCTAAGCAAAAAAACGGCTATAAAGCTGGCAAAGTGTAAAATGAAAGGAAACAAAGCATCTGTCTTTTCAACTGCTTGTAGATTTAACATAAGCACCTCTATTAAACCGAGGGAAACAGGCTGGGAATTGGCAAGGTAAAGACTCCCTCGTGATCATTTTTTTAAAAGAATGCAGACTTGGGGGGAGGGAACCCCCACTATACAATCGCCACCTTTCTTCTTGTTAAGAATTTTGTTGCTAAGAAAAAGCTTGCTGGGGAGAGAGAGGCTATTATTCTTGATAAGAAGAAGAAGAAGAAGAAGAAGAAGAAGAAGAAGAAGAAGAAGAAGAAGAAGAAGAAGAAGAAGAAGAAGAAGAAGAAGAAGAAGAAGAAGAAGAAGAAGAAGAAGAAGAAGAAGAAGAAGAAGAAGAAGAAGAAGAAGAAGAAGAAGAAGAAGAAGAAGAAGAAGAAGAAGAAGAAGAAGAAGAAGAAGAAGAAGAAGAAGAACCTTTTTATTAGAACTTGGAATAGTTTCTCTTGCTAATTAACAAAGAAAGAATTCTAATGATTATTTAGGAGGGGGAAAAAATCAGGTTTCTTTTACCTCTAACGTTGCTTCCCTTAGAAATAAGGTCATTTTGTTTTGTATATCTGAGCAAAAATTCAACCTTAACAATGGCATGGTTTGACCAGGATTGCGGTAGGACTTTAAGAATTCTTTTTTTTTTTTCCCAAAGGGAACTTGTTCAGTAATTAGCAGGGCTAAAGGTTACTGGCATAGAAAAACACAACAATAGAGAAAAAGAAGCTTGCAAAAGTAGAACATTACCTTGAGCCGTGCAAAATTTCCAAAAGCCTGACCAGGCTGAGCACCAGACAGACACCCAAATCCCAAATCCAAACAGCAACTTCTCCACAGCAGGTAGACAATAAATAAAAAATAAAAATAAAACTCTGATTCAAACTCTCCAGGGGGGCCCAAAGATGCAAGCCACACCGGTCTGCAGATTCGATCTTTTTCTGGGACAATGGTATCACCCCCTCCACACCCCTGGGAGACCCTCCCTATGATGCTATCTCAAGACTTAATTGTCTAGGGGTGAGAAATGGAATTCTTGAAAATCCCAGCTGCGGCAGCTGCGCCCAGGACTTCCCAAATCCAATCAGAAGAACCGCAGAGGTGACCCAGCCCTGGAACTTAAAGGTAAAGTTGAACTCAGAGTGGAGAGGAAGAATTTCTTCGTCCCGAGGAACTTTAGCCCCTCTACGGTTAAGAGGGATTGGCTTGGGGCCAGCCTGGGGCTCAGAAATTGAAAACAACCCGCCTGGCGGGAAGGGAGGGGGGGATTTATCTAGCCTAGTGTTGGAACCACAGCCAAATGGAAGGTTTCCCCCTCCTCACGTTTTCTCACCTCTTCTTCAATCCTGGAACATCTAGAATTGGATTAGAAGCTTTGCTAGAAAGTTCCCACCTCAAGATTCTCGTCTTATATTAAAGTTTCTTTGGGCCAAACACCGTAAATAAATATCTAATCACGAGCAGGATCAGACCTGTCCTTAGACATGTCAACTTGAAGATGGGTGGACTTCAGCTCCCACTCATCTTAAAGTTGCCAAGGTTGAGAAATGCTGCAGAGAACATGGGACCCGGTTCTGGATACGTTTCTCACTCCTGAAATAAAAACATGTTGCGCTTTGCAGAAGGATCTGTGTAGATTTGGCCCGTTTGCTAAAAGAATAAATAAACCAAAGCAATTCATTTTGATATGAGACAAACAGCCAGCCGTGGTCCCTTTTTGAGTCCAATCCCTGGGGCAGATTCACACAGAGCATTTCTCCCTCTCCCCCCTTTTTTTCCTGTTAGAGAAAGGCTCAGGCTTGGCCTCCTTTATCCAAGGGCACGCACAACACCTTGTGTCAAGTTGCCATGGCTTCGTGCAAACAAATGGAAGGAGCACAGCTTTTGTTCCTGTCTACACCTTGTCACTTTCTTCCTTTGGGGCTCGTAGGGAGAGTTTTCTCGCTGGACCCTGAGTCAATTCTCCAAAGTTTGCTCCCATTCAAGAAGGGGTTTCATCCCTTGGTCTTCAGTCTGAGCACATTCCTCAGAAGCAGCGAGTGATGAGTAGCATCACACCCATGGAGTAGAAGATCTGGTCTTTGGAAGACTGTTACGGGCTGCTTCAGACAGGGCCAAGGTCTGTATGGACACAAATCCTTTTCCAGGTAGGGTCCATCCCTGTGGCTGAGAGGTCCAGGCTGTATTAGGCAGCTGCAACTCTTCAGTGATGGCACCATCTCCATTGACTCAACACCATCTCCTGTTTGGAAGGTAGATACCATGCTACTAATCTGGTGGGTGAAATCATTGATGACTCGTTCGGACTATCCATACTTCTTTGGAGTTCTTTCTTCCTCTTTGGGGTTCTCCTGGCTATGGCTGGGAAAGCAGGGGAGCCCCGTGTCCCAGCCACCTTGCAGAAATCCCGCCTGAAGGCCGAGGAGAAGATTCTGGATCTTGACTTTCAGCTGGAGAGCGTGCAATTCAATGAGATAGGGAGGTACGCCCTGCGGTTGACTGCAGAAAATCCTCTGGTGGAGGGGTCTGAATCTGGGGTGCAGCTGCGAGTAAATGAAGGAGAAGTGCTTCACACAAACACGGCCACCACCGACGTGGTGGAGCAGACTAACCTCAGCGAAGTCTACCTGTTTGAGAAGCGGAGGTTTCTCTTCATCCTGCCCAAAGGTAAGAGGAGGGGAAAGATGGAAAGGTGGCAGAATCCACTTTCAGGGGACTAAGAGGGGCATGGGGGATTTGAAGAAGGGAGCAATCTGAAGTGTAGCATTGTAAAACCAAGGTACCGCAGGATTTTGATGCTCTGTGAAGTCTAGGATTAAGGAGCATGAAGACTGGAAGATTGCATTACAGACTTAGGGTCTCCTCCTCCTCTCTTCCTCCTCCTCCTCCTCCTCCTCCTCGTCCTCCTCCTCCTCGTCCTCCCCCTGCCCTTCTTGACTGATTATACACCAAAGCAAAACAAGATGCAGGGTATTGGACTACTAGAAGACCTCCAAGGTCCCTTCCAATCTTATTATTCTCTATTCTATGATAAAAAACATAATCTTGATTAAGTAAACACTTAAAGGGTATCATACTATCATAAAGATAGACAGTTTGATGTAGTGGTAAAAGGCAACTTGAAGCCAGGACATGTGCATTCTAGTCCTGCCTTGGAACATAAATGCACCTGGTTGACTTACCCACTTTCCCACAGAGGCTACTAGATGCCTCCAAAAAACTTCCATAAATCAGGGCAGAGAAGAAATGGAGCCCCAAGGAGCTGCCATTCAAAAGAAGATGGCATATTCTGGGTACACAAAGCCCATTTGGTATAATGGTTAAAGGCACTAGGGTAGAAACCAGGAGGCGTGAGTTCCAGTCCTGCCAAATTCATCCCTAGAAAGAGGATAAGTCCAAACCACTTCTTAAAAATCCTGCCAAGAAAACTGCAGGGACTTGTCAGGCAATAGCCAAGATCGACTTGAAGACAAACACACACACACACCAACACATTCTCCCACATGAAAAAAGCTCGAAAACACAATAAGATTTTATCTTGGCATTCACCTTTATTTTTTCTCGACTAAATAGCGATAGCTTCATAGAGCTTTACAGCCCTCTTTAAGCGGTTTACAGAATCAACATATTTGCCCCCCAACAATCTGGATCCTCAATTTACCAACCTCGGAAGGACGGAAGGCTGAGTCAACCTTGAGCCTCGTCAGGATCGAACTCCAGACTGTGGGCAGAGTTAGCCTGCAATGCTGCACTTTAACGACTGCGCCATCCTTGCAGAAGCTTTGGGCAAATGAAGGCAAATATAGGCGTCCCAGGATAATGTTGCAGGATCCAATCTGAGTTGGTCACCAGGACCGAAAATCTATTCTTCTTCCAAGCTTTGGGCTTGTGATGGAGCCCTTTCTTGGGGAACTTCTCTCTCTCCAGAATGTGTCCACTGGGCTGTTCTACCTGTTGTATTTCTATGGTGAACACATTCTGGAGAGAGAGAAGTTCCCTGAGGATGGGAAGAAGCTTGCAAGAATAAACCGTTGGTCCTGGTGACCGACTCAAATTGGATCCTGCTATTGGCAAACCCTGTAACAGAGACAAAGAAGAAAAATCAGGTTATTCCACTATTTGGCTGAAAGGTCACCTGCCTTTGGCTTCCATCAGGCTACCTGAAGCATATCTCCAGTCAAGGACTGCCTTAACTAGCTTTGTTAACCTCTATCCCTCTTTCTTTCCTGTGCCTGAGGGTGGGGATGGATCCAGTGGTGGGATTCAGCCGGCTCGCACCACTTCGGCAGAACCGGTAGCTAATTTTTTGTTGCCCAGGCCCAGAATGGACTTCCAGAAGCGGCATCCACACAGAGAACCGATTTTTCACCTATTTGAATCCCACCACTGGACGGATCACACACTGCTCATCCTCATGGGTCCTTCTTGCAGCTATTTTAGGGGGCCAGGCAGACTAAAAAGAAGAATAAAGATGCTTTCAGTGACAAGAGTCCTCACTGTGAGATGGGTGGATACATACGTTATTGCAATAAAGGAATTTGAATGAAGGAGAAAGGGAGCAAAAGGAGGATTCAGTTAATCCTATTTGATAGATAGATAGATAGATAGATAGATAGATAGATAGATAGATAGATAGATAGATAGATAGATAGATAGATAGATAGAGATAGAGATAGAGATAGAGATAGAGATAGAGATAAAGATAGAGATAGAGATAGAGATAGAGATAGAGATAGAGATAGAGATAGAGATAGAGATAGAGATAGATATGCTGCCAAGAAAGTGGGAGAAAGCCTTACAGAAGGCACAAAGGGGGCTCACACAATTTGATCAATCAGAACAGAGCTGGAATGGAGCTTAGAGGTCTTCTAGTCCAACCCCTCATTCAAGCAGGAGACCCTATATACCAAACACCTCCAGGGATGAAGCATCCACAACTTCTGAAGGCCAGCTGTTCCAGTAGCTCAATCTTCCAGTTGCACTACATTTTTTTTTCTCCCCCGCCTTTTTTTAAAAAAAATGTAGGTTTCTGCAAAAATGATAAAAACCACGATGCTCGGCTGCGGATTGAAGCTTTACGCCAGCGTGGGTCCTTCCTGAAGACCAACGTGAAGACGGGGGAAGCTTTCTTTGCTATTTACCCCCGCACTAACCAGCCTAGAATGAACCTCTTTGCTAGCAAGGATGAAGATTTATACCGTTATAGTGATATTATGGTGCTGCTCCGGGCCGGTAGCGATGACTTGACCATGCATTGTGGAAGGTTGGCTTACACAGTATCGTTCCATGAACACCGACCTGGAGCCAAGAGGGAGATACCCATTACGCCACGCCATCTTTCTCCTTTGGTGCCCCGCAAGGAAGATAAGATGCAGGTGGGTGTGGGAGGCTCTTATCTGGCACCTTTACAGTTGTTGAGGGTCCAGCCAGAGAGGACCCCAGGCAGTGCATCTGAACGACCATCTCAGCTGTCACCGACTGCAGAATCCCACGTCCATGGGGTAAGGTGTGTTCAAGTATCAGGGTTATTCTGAATTTCATTTTATTTTATTTCCCTTCAGGGTGGGGGAAAAGTGAATGCAAGTGGATCAAAGAGGAAGGGGTGGTTTTCCTCTGCTTTGGGAGAGAAAGCTTGGCTGTCCAATGGAATGAATGAATGCATCGTGGTTGGTCTTGGAGAAGCAAATAGAATGAATTGGGTGGAGGCTGGTTAAGAACTTCTAAGGGATGTGGGAATGGCCTTGGGAAATAGAAGGGAGGGCTGCAAAGGGTCCACCGGTGGGTAAAAGGTGGCTCAGCCCACAGAAAGGGGGAGGGCATAGAGAATGTTTCAGAAAGGATCTGTCAAGCACCAAGGAAGTCAGGAGATCCAGGCAGTTCAAATGTGTATAAAGATTTATTGTATGCTTAAGCTCTCTACAAAAATCTGGACTACTAACGGTTAAGGGAAATTAGCGGGAATTAAGAATAGAAGGAATTCAAGGTGGGCTGGATGTAGATCTCTTATGGGCACCGAGGAACTCGAGACTGATGACGCATTTGACCTCTCCCTCAGGCTCAGCCTGGTCATCTCCTACAGGATCCTCTCCAGTTTTCTGGAGAGTCAAAGGAAAGGAGGAAAGAAAGAAATACTTTTGGTATTCAAAGATTCTGTTTGTGCAACCTTAGGATAAAAATAGAAGCATCTTTGGTGCCCCCTGTGCTTGGGTGTTCTTTTGCAGACATTTCATTACCAAACTAGGTAACATCAGTGCTAGTAGGGAGTGAGGTTTCATATTGGCCCAATTTCCCGATTCATATGGCTTGGGGAATTCTAGGAGTTGAAGTCCACCCCATCTTCAAGTTCCCAAGATTGCCCCAAGGGATTCAGTGGTGGAATTGTGGCAGCCATTTTATCTTTACGGACTTCCTCGGCCAGACACCCTTTCTCTCTTCTTAGCGCTCACCATACAGCCCGCCGGAGTCCCAGAAAGAAGTCCCCGATGAAGACATTCAAGACTTTTCAGAAGAAGAACAATCCATCCTAGCAGCTTCTTCTTCATCCTCCTCCTCCTCTTCGCTTGCACCAGCTTTGCCAAGGCAGTTGCCAAGCGATGCTAGTCTCCATCTGCCTTCTCCAGGAGAAGGCCCAAAGCTAGCATCTTTCTTAGGACTGCTGGTAAGTCAAAAATATCTGCACAATCAACCGTGAAAATGCAACTTTTGCCTGCTTCTCTTTGTTATCTGGGTCCAAACAAGGTTAAGTTAGCAAGGTCCAGAAGCTGCTCCTTCTTGGCTAAAGTGCCATGAATTTGTTAGTTTGATTTTTGTGCGTATTCAAGGGCAGGTTTAATTCCTTCCACCGAGAGCTTTGTAAGTCCTCCACAGTGTATTCTAGTCATTGCTCAAGTCAGCGATGGCTCTTCCAGAAATCTTTTTGTTACCTGGGCCTGGGTTTAACCCAAAAGGTGCCAAGGATGGCTTCCAGAGACTTGCAGAAGTGTTTTCAAAATGGAAATGTTTTCCGTGGCTGGAAAGCAAAAGGAGTCAGCGCCTGATCAGAAAGTCATTGTGTGGTTTATTTTTTTTTTCTTAGGTGGAACAAAAGCTGAGAAACAGACCGGTGCTTTAATGAGTAGTAGACAAATTCTCTGCTTAAGTGTAGGATGGAGAAATTCTGAAGGATGCACAGTCTTTATATTTTATATATTATATATATATATTATATTATTTTATTATTTTATTTTACTATTTATTTTATTATTTTATTCTCTTGAATTTTAAGTTCACTTGATGGTTTTCATTATTATATAACAACAACAACAACAACAACAACAACAACAACAACAACAACAACAACAACAACAACAATAATAATAATAATAATAATAATAATAATAATAATAATAATAATAATAATAATAATAATAATAATAATAATAATAATAATAATAATAATAATAATAATAGAGTTTGGCAGATAAAACAAGCCGCTAGACCTTGTAGGAAACAATTAAAAACTCAAAATGTATTCATTTATTAGTGAAGGCCCTGTTTTTATAGCCATAGTTTAAAACTGTCTGTTACTGCTATAATTTTGGGGTTTTTATCTACATATTCAAAGTTATATCTTAGCCTCTATTTTGATGTTTGCTGTTAGATGTTTTACACGGGGTCCTTTTGAAAGGGGATTGATGAATTTCAGCTCAAAGAATGGGTGACGAGAGTCTCGCCTGATGGTGAATGAAAATAGGTTCTTGTTCTGCTTTTATAAGAGTGACACTGATTGTGAGCTCATTGCTGGATGGCTGAGCATGGACAAAAGCATACACATGTTTCTTAAAGTCTGTGGATTAGCCTCTGATGGGGCAGTCCCCATATTGGGGCAATGATTTACATGGCAACTTCTTTAAAAAAAAAAATACTTTTAATAAGGCCACTTAGTTCCACCATTGTAAATAATTCTTGTTCTATCTTTGCCTTCAGCTTCTGCGCTCTTTTGTTTTTCCAAGCTGCAGAAAGGGTAACTTCTTTTTCTTAAATTAGCACCCACTTCCTATGCTTAGAGCGCTGTTTTCAGGAGGTGTGAAGCTGACGTTAGCAGTGATGTTTTAAATTTCTTCTTCTTCTTCTTCTTCTTCTTCTTCTTCTTCTTCTTCTTCTTCTTCTTCTTCTTCTTCTTCTTCTTCTTCTTCTTCTTCTTCTTCTTCTTCTTCTTCTCCCTTCTCCCTTCTCCCTTCTCCTCCTCCTCCTCCTCCTCCTCCTCCTCCTCCTCCTTCTCCTTCTCCTCCTCCTTTCCCTCTTCCTCCTCCTCCTCCTCCATAGTATTTTATATTTTATATTTTTGTCTCTTGTATTTTTATCGAGGTGTGATGTGAATGTGCCATACGAAAAATAATAATTCTTCGCCTCTGCTTCTGTCTCGGCCTTTGGCTAATATGAATTATTACATCTACATACTGGGAGAAATATTTGGGAATGCATAAATTGTGAATTCTGGCTGGTGAATTCTGGGAGTTGAAGTCCACACGTTTTTAAGTTGCTAAGATCAAAAATGACCAAATAGCAGCCCTAGATTTTCAAGGGAAGACATTTTGATCACTGGCAGCACCAACAATTGTCTCACTCTAATTCTCATCCAAATTACCAATTTTCAGAGTACATCAGCTTCAATATCCATCTTCAGTTTGAAACCTATAAGATACGATTGAATTGTCAGATAAATTAACTTAAAAGGTCTAAATTACAATAAAATGATCATGGTTTGAAAAAAAGATTTACCTTTGGGGAGCAATGAAACCAGTGGTGTGTTTGTCAAGACGAGACATTTTAAGTCAGCTCTTATGAAGGCATCCATGTGCAATAAAACTCCAAAGTTGATAATTTGTGATATCACACACCAGTCATAAAAAGCAAACAATTATAGATTCTTCTTCAATCTATTTGGGGGTTTTCAGCTGAAGAACAAACAAAATGAAACAACAAGTAAAAACACTTCAATAATTAAACCCTGAGCTTTGCAATTATTGTATGAGAAAAATGCTCATGTGAAGTGGGGAATGTCTTTTTTTTTCTTTCTTTCTTTCTTTCTTTCTTTCTTTCTTTCTTTCTTTCTTTCTTTCTTTCTTTCTTTCTTTCTTTCTTTCTTTCTTTCTTTCTTTCTTTCTTTCTTTCTTTCTTTCTTTCTTTCTTTCTTTCTTTCTTTCTTTCTTTCTTTCTTTCTTTCTTTCTTATCCTGGAGATTGGAAGGTTTGGGATAATGTTTTTGAAGTGCAAAAGATAACACATTCGCAAACATTTTGAAATGGGGGGGGGGGAAATTGCAGCAAAAGATCCTGGATCATGGTGGAGGCTTCTAATGAGTTTCGGTGAAAAGTAGGTGTTAGAACAGGTATTTCTCCAGACATATCTTTTTTCGTCTTGTCTTTTATTAAAAAAAACTTCCCTTCCCTCCAGATGAGTATCAGTTTCAAATATTAGGAGTATTTCATGAGAACGTGATCTAAATTAAGACACTGAAAGTGGCAAGATGACTCTGTCACAAACAAGTGGGAAAATAAAAAGGAAGGAGGAGAAAATAGGTGTGATAATGAAAAAGAAGAAAAGTAAAATGCTTTCCAGGAAAGAGAGAATTGCAAAACCAGCTCAACAAACAGATTATAATCTGAAGGGCTGAAAGTCTTTGTTCTCGCCTCTTTGTTCAAAGAAAACTAAATCAAACTCAATCTCCAGAAAAGCAGGGCAGGAATTTACTAGCAAACCCTTTTTACGTTCATGGTAAACAGCCCGAACAATGCTTTGGCTTGGCCTAGAATTAACTTCATGTTGTCTTCAGATCTCCTTGTTGATCCTTCTTTTGTGCAGAAGGAGGCAAAAGTACCTGGACCAGCTTGGAAAAGCAGCCTGTGGCTCCAGAGGGGTTAAACCCCACAGGAGTGGAAAGAGGTCAGCTTTGAAAACTCCAGGAGATACTGGTGGGGCAGGAGCTGGAGGTAGAAAAGACAGAGTGATGGATGAGGAATTTCTGGGCAACGTTATGCGGTAATTGACCAGCTTCTAAACAATGCCATGGAGGTCAAATGTGGAAGTAAGCAGGTTGATGTCCCACAGGGTGCTTTTTCAAAAGGCAACTGGACTTTCTTGGGGTTTTTTTCCCCCCTTGAAAACGTTTTGCTTCTCATCTAAGAAGCTTCTTGAGTTCTTCAGTTCAGAAATGAAGAAGCTTCTTGGATGAGAAACGCAACGTTTTCAAGGAAAACAAAAACAAAAACCAAGAAAGGCCAGTTGCCTTTTGAAAAGCACCTTTGGGACAATCATGACCTGGATGACCGAGAAGCTCCATGGACAAGCAGGTTGATGGTTCAAGGTAGAAGACATCCAGTGTGGCAGAAAAGCAGAACTACACGCAACTGGATCCATCGCCACCTCTTTATCCGACGGTCTCAAGCTTTTCATGGGGAACTCATAGGATGTGCCAGGAATCCAAGGTCCTGGGCCAGAATGTGCTGCAGAGGGGAATTAGAAAGGGATTAGCGAAAGCCGCAGCCGAGGCGGGGAGAGCCAGGGCTAACAATTTTTTTTCACTTCATCAAATCTGTCCAGATAATGTATTTGCAGGCATGAGCAGGGAGGCTGAGCTGGTTGCAAAGGCGCCACTTGTGGAGAAGACATTTGAAATGAGTCGGTTATTATGATGCACAAGAGAACTTGAGCGTGAAGCAAAGGCACCTTATCCTAACCCTTCTGCACACTGGAATAGATTAAATTGTGCCACGAGAGTTTTGTGCCGCCAGGACTAACATCTTGGTTCTTTCTAATGGGTGCGTTTGTCCTAATACAGGTAGTCATAAACCATCTTCCAATGCAAGGCTTGGTCTTCTCCTTTACTTTTTTTGCAAATCTTGAGAAATTCAACATGCATTTTTTTTCTGGGTCCGCTCCCGAGAAACCCAGGCTGGGCACCCACAGGAATGAGTTAAGTGACTTAGAATTTAAGTGGATCATAAAAGGAATCTTATTACAAATGTCAAACCTTTACTTAAGCAGAGGAACGGGAGCCAAGCTGATCTATGAAGGCAGAATGTACGGGCAACTTTCAGCCACTAAATCCAAGCGTCTTGGTCTTTCCTTCTGGGCAGATATCTGAGGGAGCCCTATTGACCTTCCTGACGGTGGGAGAGAATTCTCTATTAGGCCTGTGATGGATGATCCCGAAGCCTGCCTCTTGTGTGCCCCAACCGTGTTGCCTTCTTGATGGATCTCTCTAGCTGGTGGCTGTCATTCATCATGTCCGTATTGATCCCTGGGCCTTGGTGGGTTTACAAGGAATCCTTAGCTGTTCAGGGATTTGTCACGAAGAAGTTGGCAAGAAGCTTGGTGGGGTGTTCACCAATTAATAATAATAATAATAAAGTTGGAAGGGACCTTGGAGGTCATCTAGTCCAACTCCCTGCTCAGGCAGGAAACCCTATACCATTTCGGACAAATGGCTGTCCAGTCTCTTCTTGAAAACTTCCAGTGTTGGAGCATTCACCGCTTCTGGAGGCAGGTTGTTCCACTGGTTAATTGTTCTAACTGTCAGGAAGTTTCTCCTTAGTTCTAGGTTGCTTCTCTCCTCGATTAGTTTCCATCCATTGCTTCTTGTCCTGCCTTCAGGGGCTTTGGAGAATAGCTTCACTCCCTCTTCTTTGTGGCCCATATGCCTTAGCCAAACATATGGGCCTTGCTTCCTCTGGGCTGCTTAAGTGCATAAATGCCTCTGATCGGCACAATTTGCAAGCTTTGGAGGGGCTGTCAAGCCAGGGAGACGGATTTATCAGCAGTCCTGTGTTGAGCCAGGATGGAGAGGATGGATGAAAAGGCACCACCACCACCTCTTTGCCAAGCGACACCCCTCCTCCCCAAGGCCAGCTTGAACAAATGATTACTTGGGTTCAGTCTACGCTGCGTGCACTTTTCCATATTCCAATTTCGAGGTACAAAAGCAGGCTGGGAAGGATAAAAGGAAGGGAGAAGGACAAACCGCAAGTGAGAGGAATCAGAGGTCAGCCACAAGAAGATGCAACAGGGGTTAACCTGAACGGGCTGCCTGGGGAAAAAACCCCTCCCCACCTCCTTTGATACCCTGAGCCGCAATCAGTTGCAAAAACTGTAATGCATTAAAGAAAGGTAATTATGAGGTATTCACGACAAGCTCCTTTTCAGGATAATAATCGCTCAGCTAGTGACAAATGTCTGCCCGTGCAAGACACTTAAATGGGCTTAAAAGGGGGGAAATTGCTTTCTTTTTTTAAATATATTGGAAGGGGGGGATGCTTTCTATTATATAGAGAATGGGAAGGGGGAGGAGGGGTTTTTGTCAGAGCAGGGCTGACAAATGGAAGGCTGGTAGAAACTCACCGAGAGAGAGGAGGGGACAATGGGCAAGGAATGGAGCCAACCCTGTTTAATTATTTGCCAGAGAAATTGGGGCAATTTTGCACAAATGGGGTGGGATAAATGCCACGAGAAAGGATCCCTCCACGGGAGGTGTCCAAGAATCAAAGTTGCTCCTCTCCCTTGGAGAAATGGCTAAGTTCATTTTTTTTCCCTTGGGAAATTTCCCCCTGGAATTGACAGAGAAAGTCAGGATAGAACCAACTCGGTTGCCAGGAAGCGCCAAAGAGTTCCTGAGACAGCGTAGAGGGCAACATTTTGTTGAAGGGGAAGTCTTCATCATGGTTCAGTCCAAGCTGGGAATAAACTACAACCTTCTTTCTAAAGTAGTCGCCACGTTGTTTATTCCTGGCTTGGACGTGTTCATCAATTTGATGGCACTCACGCCCTCCCAACCACATTCTGCAATTGCTCCCAAGTGATTAATATGAAAAAAAAAAGGGGATGAAAGAAGGATGAGTTCTGTGGCAGAAACCAGGATAAACCCATAAGGATACTGTGCTAGTTTGATTGGCGACCTTCCCAGCTGGTTTCTACCAAGCAGAGTTAATGGAAAAACTGGATTCATTTAATTTGCTTAAGGACCATGGCAAAAATAAAAAAAGTTGTTAAAATTGGGCGTGATTCTCCCCATGACTGCCTCTCTTAGCGATAGACGTTCCGGTTTCCAGTGTGATCGTAAGTAGAGAACTATTTGAATAAAGGAAGGATGGGAAGCCTTTTTGCAGAATACAAGTGGCTGAATTTAGCCTAAAGATAGTTTACTGAAGTTGGGGTAGTTTCTCCCTTCCGTGCCCTTGCTCACCAGGGTGGGCTTGTCAGCTGAAACTACACAGTGGAATAAATATGCACTTAGCTCTCTTTTACAAAAAAGCGTTCAGACTACCTGAAATATAAACATGGGATCTTGGTGTCTGCTGAGTTTAGTCTCCTTCTCACAAACAGTTCAGCATCATCAAAAAAGCCATGATGGGGGTCACCTCATTGGATAACAAAACATTTATTTTCAGCACAGGTCCTGCAGTCTCAGCTCTGACCTAAAGTCAGTCCTTCACTTACAAAACATTCATTTAGTGATGGTTCAAAGTTATAGGAAGTCCTCATCTCTCCTTTTTATTTTTGCAGCCTTCTTCTGCTTCAATTGCTTGTCGGAAAGCATCAGGAGTAACTAATTTGTGTTAAATTATCTCTCCTTGGTCCCCTCAGCTATTCATCGATGCTGCGTCCAATTATGCAGCGTTGATAATTACCGTATCATCTGTTTTGTTTCCGGAGCTGACATCCAGGGAAGTCCCAGGGTTTTTCTGAGGCTCCTTGATTAAAATTTTCTTTTCCTTAGGTCAGTTGTTGGCAAAGGAACAAACACATCAGCCCGCTAATTGCTTTCTGCAAGAAAGCTGTCCAGAAGTCATATGTTAAGGACCTGATCCTTGGCAAGCTCCTTTGAGTAATTCAAGGATTGATCCCACCTCTCTGGGGAAAGGAGAGACGAATCGATAGGAGAAAAAAATGACCCCCTTTTTAAAAATTTCCCTCTTAGTTAATTGCTTTCCGATTGCTCCACACCCTTTCTTTCCCAGTTCCAAGAGGTGAATTCCTCGATAAAATTGTTTCCTAAGTTTCAAGTAAGTGGAGCCAGGATGGAGCCTGCACCATTCCAGCTAGGCATTAATACACCTTCAAATGAGATTTCACAGCCTTAAATCTGATTATTTGGAGCACTACGGTTACCCTAGAGAGCACAAAGGAATAACGTAAGGTAAATGGTTCTAGCTGCAAAAAGCACACTCACCAACTGGAAATATAATTAAAGTAACAATTGCACTGACACCATACACTGGGAATAGTTATACGGTATTATGGTTTGGCTTAGTAAGGATTTTCAGGGCTCTCCCACTGAGTTGTGGGGTGGGAGGGGAAATTTGAAGGGGAGTTCCATATTTTTAAAACTATTTTAAGCCAGATTTGGAACTTTCATTGCCACATCTATGTGTTTCCCGTTTTGAAAGAATTTTTAGCACTGGTAGTTGGAAAAGATGGGAAGAACAAAGAAAATCAAGAGGTGTCTGTTGACTTCCTATAACTGGTCTAGCATAATTTTGTCCTCTTTGTCAGAAACTGGACTTGTTTTTCTTCTTCTTGGTCACTTCTTGTCTCTCTGTTTTGTTTATGTTTGTTTCGGCTATATTTAGTTCACACAAGGACTTTTCATCTGGTTTTACTAGTGCCCAGGGAACCGTTGAGTTAAGGAAGCTTATGCTGCAGTCACTTCATCTTCATATTATTTTATGAGGTCTCCAGAGAAGGATAAAGCTTGTGTGTTGCAACAACTGATCATAAATCACACACGGGGGAAGGTCTAGGCCTCGTTGAAGGAGATCTAACAAGAAGAGGGACTCCTTGCTTTGTGAAACACACTCTGATGCTATGTGATCAAGTTGGAGAAACAGATCACCAAAAGTCCTGGAATTAATGGAGCCAACTGATAAAGCGTCAGAAGACTCACAACCAATGCAATTGTGCAAGTATTTTGCCGTGGCTTCCTGAGCAATTTTGTAATTCTGAATGTGACAGAAGACAGAAACACACATGCAATTGGCATGGTGATTGTCGTGAATCTGATGTCTTTTTGATTATAGCAGAATAAGAGAGTTGGAAGGGACCGTGGAGGTCTTCTTGTCCAACCGCCTGCTCAAGCAGGGGATCCTATCCCATTCCAGACAAGTGGATGTCCAGTCTCTTCTTAAAAGCCTCCAGTGATGGAACACCCACAATTTCTGAAGGCAAACTCTTCCACTGGTTAATTATTCTGTTAGGAAATGTCTCCTTAATTCCAGGTTGCTTCTCTCCTTGATTAGTTTCCATCCATTGCTCCTTATCTTGCCTTCTGTTGCTTTGGAAAATAGGTTGACCCCCCCCCCTCTTCTTTGTGGCAGCCCCTCCAATACTGGAACACTGCTATCATGTCCTTCTTTTAATTAAAAAGGAAATTGTAATAAACTCCCCACTGTTTGGAATATGGCTCTGACTTATCTCCCTATTTGGCCAGATGTAGAGTAGGTAAGAACAAAAATTCACACCTGCAACCTTCCAGGCCCTGCTGACTCATAATTCTCATACAGCCCTAGCTGACCCGCCCTCAATCCATTCCCTACCCTTCAAACACAAAAGGGCTGTAAGCCTTGGAAATTGGGTAGCATCCTCCATCAAGTATCAAACAGGAAGTTCATGAGAAGGTGCACAGAACACTCATGTCTGTTCTTTATTGCCCATTTTGCTGGGCAACCACCCTATTAAAAAAAAATCTTTTTAAATATACTCAACAGGCCTTGGTAGTTGTCAAGGTGAGATCACGTTGGCCTCGGAAGAATGAAGCTGATGACATCACAATCAGTCAGTTGTGACGGAACCGACAAGCTTCCGTTCTACTCCACAGTTCAGTCGGCACTTTCATTCCTTTGCCAAACCTCCACTGATGATGGAGAAGCTCCCTAGAAGCTAGAATGGAGCATGTCCTCTTCTCTTTCAAAGGGCTGGAAGTAATCGTGATGATAAAAACTGCAGCTGGGTCACCCTTTCACGCACAAAAAGTAGCACTGTAAGAAATTATTCTGAAATAACAGACAACCATCCGGAATTGCCCGTAGAAATGGCTGAAGAAACGGACGAAGAGATATATAACTTGGAGGTGAGTTCACCCGATTCTCCAGGTGCAGATGAATACCACAAGAATGGGAAATATAGAATTGCGCCTTGTGTCATATTTGTCCAAGGAGGGGAAGAAAAGCTGCGTTAGAACTAATGGCGGTGGAAAAATAACAGAATAACAGAGTTGGAAGAGATTTTGGACGTCTTCTAGTCCAGCCCCCTGCTCAAGCAGGAGACCCTATATTATTTCAGACAAATGGCTGTCCAATCTTTTCTTAAAAACCTCCGGTGATGGAGCACCCACAAATTCTGGTTGATTGTTCTCACTATCAGGAAATTTATCCTTAATTCTAGGTTGTTTCTCTCCTTGATTAGTTTCCATCCATTGTTTCTTGTCCTGCCTTCAGGTGCTTTGGAGAATAGGTTGATCCCCTTCTTTTTTGTGGCAGCCCCTTAGATATTGGAACATAGCAATCATGTCACTCCTAGTCCTTCTCTTGGTTAAACAAAATGTACCCTATTAACGTGGTTGATTTTTGCTGGGAACCCAAAAACAGGAGGAGAGAAGAAGACATGATTAAATTCTTCTGTACAATGTCTTTTCCTTATTTGCCTTTGTAAAACAGCCTGTTGAATGCACACAAGTCCAATATTTTCAAGGAAGATGTTACACTTGGTTAGAGTGAACCCCAAGGAAGGAGAAGAAATATGGAGACTATTAAATCTGGTCACCCTTAAGGAGAACCCAAAAAAGATGGTAGCTGTGGATTATAAGGCTATGGCTGCTTCTTGACTTTTTGTATACACAAATACACACAAACATAAAGAGACCTCACAGATGCTTCTGTTTGGGGCCCAAGAAATATATATATCAGTCAAATTATTTTTTTTCTAGACAGCATAGGGCTGGCTAGAAATATTGGAAGCCACCTTCGAATAAAAGGTGGTTGGTTCCATTAATTCAGTTTCTGTGTCTTTATCATCTCAAACCTTTTTTGTACCACCTTATTGGATGAAATCCTAACACCCTCGAAGGCACACAGACGCCTTTGGTGTCAACGGGTTTGGAAAATCTTGAAATGTGTGCATCTCTCCAAGTCTCCTACATAATTTGCAGATCTGAACCGATTTTCTCCTATGTTCCTCCCTTAAGGAATTCCCGTTCAGGTAGCATGAGATCTCTCCCTTTTACCAATGCATGTCACTGAGAATGCTCTCCTATTTTGCTTTTTTTTTGGGAACCCGGGGATTTCAGAAAAAATCAGACCACAGAAAACCCAACATACGAAGTCGATTCAGTTTCTTTTCTTGGGGAACCAAAAAGGTAGGTTAGAAATATTATGTAATTATAGATTAGAAATATAATGTAAACTGGGGGTGTCTGGTATGTGTTTTAGGATGGCACCAGAATGACCAGGGTTTTCTTTTCCTCTTATAACTGTTTGATGCCTTTCAAATTCTGTTATTGGTTTTTTGCAGGGTAAGGTAAGGAAGAGATACTCAAAATACCTACTTGGGTAGGTTTTTTTTTAAAAAAGCCAGGAAATTAAAATCTCCTTTAATACTGAGGGATGTTTATCTGCCATTTTATTGGAGAGCCACTAAAGATTTGTGTCATAACACATTATTTGCACTATATGACAGTGCCGTGTTAAATGCACTGGCCTAACTAGGAAACGATCAAAGATGATGCATTACAGTAAGCCATTTTATGTAACCTAATAGATCAAGAGTTTGTCTGATATTAGGTTTATCTTTTTTTTAAATGAAGCTTATTTTGCAAAAAATAAATAAATCCAAGCAGTACTGTAGGCTTACACAAATGCAGATTAAGCATTTAAAGGTATCCAATTCTTGATCTGATGGCTGAAATAAAAATGTGATGCCTTTCTAATAGACTCTGTGGGAATAACGTATTAAATAATGATGCACGGCAGTGTGTTTAGAGGTATATCAACAAAAGGATCTGAAGAAACTAGGTCTGATCTATCTCATAAAGGCGCTGATCTCCTGTCTCCATTTCCCAAATGTCTGAAGTTGCTTGATCAGCTTCTCAAACGCCTCCAGTGCTATGTCAGTTTTGCAAAAGGCTGTTATTATTCCCCCCCCTGCACTTTCAAACATTCCTTCCCTCCGTCGTTTTCGCTCATGCTTCGGAGAGGAGCGCTAAGAAAACTCACGGATGCTTCCAATTTAAAACCTGACCCCGGGAAGGAGAAAGAGAGAGGGGGGGAAAAAACAAAAAAACCCAAGCCGGAGGCAAGAGTAAATAGAGAATATGCATTCAGCTGTTATATGGGTTTATGCTTGGCTTCTTAGGAGAGTGAGTACGAATTGGTTGTGCCAAAAGGAAGGACATAAAGGGACGTCTTTCAAGCAGGGTAGAATTGCACAACTGTTCTCAGGAGCAATTCTGGGTCTAAAGAGAGAAATATCAGAATAATTTAAGGGAACCAACAAGGACTTTGTTATAGGGGAGGATAGAGAAGACAGGAGAGAGGAAGTCCAAAGTAGAGTTGTCTCATGAAGTTTTCAGGCACGGATATTGAACGAGTCTAGCCAAGAAGATTTTGGAATGAACAAGGTTGAACCCTGGAATGGACAAGGGGTAGTAGCTTTGCCATGAGTGGTTTGGATCTTAGGATTTCCTTCGCTGCTAGCAGAGTACTTCCTATTATTTTTAGGAAGGGTGTCCTAGAAGAAGTTAAAAAAATATTAAACTATGCTACAGATCTGAGCTGCAGTGGAAGTACTTATAACTCCCAAGTATTCTGGGGGATCAATAAGGTTGTTACCTACAATTCTGTGGAACACGAAATGGACCAAGAGGAGACTTTATGAGAAGATTACTCCATATCTAGAGCATCATCAGTGAGAAGTTCCTTTCTCCAGTGGTCACTAGTCCTTCCTCCACACCCTGAAAAGGACCTCCATAAATACAGTATTTCTCCATGGATGTCTACAAGAAGGTCCTCCTTTAGGCAATGTGTATCCTCCTCAACTCTTCTGGAAAAGGAAGTATAGGGAGATGGAGACCTGTTTTCCATCTCCATTCCTTCCACACTGTCCTCCTCGACTGGATGGGAAGATCTGTGGAGACATTCTTGCTATTACAGCCAAAGGACCTCTGAGCTTGGTTGGTTTCTTGCAGACGCTTCATTACCTAACTAGGGAACGTCATCAGTGCTAGAAGGGAGTGGGGTTGGTTCTCTGTTTATTTACAAGTGGCTTCCTTGTCAATGTTGGTGGGAGAGTATTCTATGTATTTCCTTCTCAGGAGCCCCTCTTTCATTTTCTAACTAGAGAGAGGTGGTTTCCATATGTGTATGAAGTTTTCTAACCACACTGCCTTGTTTTCTCCTAATGTGCTGGACCAGCCTTCCCTTAGGCAGAGTGAGTAGATAGAAGAAGGAGAGAGAAATAGCGAAAAATGAGAAATGAAACATTTTCAAGCAAAAAAACCCCAGGAAAGTCCAGTTGCCTTTTGGAAAAAGCACCTTTGGGTAAAGGAAGGGAGGAAGAGTTGCAGACTTGCAAGATTTTATTACTGTAGTCTTCAAGTAGTGTTAGTACACCTGGTTTGTGCTTGTGGTTTGGATTACCTCAAAGGGCTGACAGATGCTGGACAAAGACCAGGAAATCTTACCTCAAATCCTTCCATAGCAGCTAAAAGACCTTTGGAGACTTGGGACCAATTGTTAGCTCTCACTTCCATCCGCCTCACACAGTTTGGAAATTTCACATTGGATCAGGAAGGTCCTTATATATGATCCTTTGGAAGAAAGGCAGCACAGAGAGCAAACGCATCAATAAATAAACACCCATTTCTCTCTGTTCCTTTTAAGGTTTCATCTTTTATTCATTTCTTTCCCCCCCCCCTTCAGTGCCCAGAGGACGTCAGCCTTCCCTTTGACCACATCTCTTATTATTTGCAGAGCATGGACCAACCATGGCTCCAGGGCTCCCTGGGTGACTTCTTGGTGTAGTTGTCTACTCGGCTTTGGCAACAGCCGGGTGTAAGATGGGAAATTACAAAAGAACTGGCCAGTGTCTAAGAAAATAGGAGCCTCGGTGTTGAATCGACCAACCGCAGTTGTATAATGCAGAACTTCCTGGAAAGGGCAGCAAAGAGATAAAAGCTCTCTTGGTCTCCCTGGGTGTGTTTGTGTGTGTTTGTGTGTGTGTATGCATGCTTGTGCATGCGCTATGAAGAATGTAGCCACCAACTCCTTTAATACATCATGAACTGGAGAGAAGACCAGTTTTTGCTCTTAGAATCTTCCTTCCTTCCTTCCTTCCTTCCTTCCTTCCTTCCTTCCTTCCTTCCTTCCTTCCTTCCTTCCTTCCTTCCTTCCTTCCTTCCTTCCTTCCTTCCTTCCTCCTTTTTATTGTATGCTCAGCAAAAGTGGCTGCTCTGTTTTATCTCGTCAGGAGCCGGGCATTATCTCTTCACCTTGTCTCCTATAACCTTTGGATGTAACCGAGTTGTAATTGCTTAATGCAGCCTGGAAGCTTTTAGTCTCAGTCTTTGGGTTGGATGGATTAGAAGCAACATGTCAGGTGAACATAAAACGCGGTGGAGATATTTCTCGGAAAAGCTAGCAGTGGCCCCGCTTTTCTACAACCCACCATCCAGAGATGCGTATTTTCCAGTCATCACGGCCAATTTCCACCATAGCTCTTCGTGGAATAAAAGGAGGGCTTGAAAGGAACTGTTGGCGGGTAGAATAATTTGGGGTAGCCAAGCATCTTCCTTTAGATCAGGGTTTTTCAAGCGGTGTCCAAGCTCTTGGGAATGGCTGTCGATGAGGCGCTAATGAAAAGGTGATGGAGAGCATCTCCCCCCATCCTTCATTTGCAAGTCAAGAAAGTTGAAACATTTAACTCTTGCCTCCCTTTTCAGTGTGTATGTCTGTGGATTTATAACACTGTAGTTGTTAGGATTAATAGTCGCATGAAACAAAGTATGAAGCTTCCTTCCTTCCTTCCTTCCTTCCTTCCTCTTCTGCTCCCCTCCTTTTTCCTTCCTTCCTTCCTTCCTTCCTTCCTTCCTTCCTTCCTTCCTTCCTTCCTTCCTTCCTTCCTTCCTTCCCCTTCTCCTTTTTCCTTCCTTCCTTCCATCCATCCATCCATTCCCAGCTTGCTTCCCACAAGCGAAGTCCATGGGGGAAGCTGGTTTCATTTAACAACTGCTGCGATTCCCTTACCAAGAGTCCCTCTTTCAGGGAGACGGGTGGTTCAGAAATGTGAAAAACAAACAGTCTTGCTAAGCAGTGGAAATTCTACTTCTAACTGTGGTCATAAGTTGAGGACAACCTGTAACTCAACTCAGCTAGATGCTTCCATCTCCTGTAGTCCTCCCTCTGCAGAGCATCTCCTGCTTCCAGAACTGGAGCTACGGATGTGATGGAGCCGGGGGGGGGATGGGGGAACCGATGGGGCGAGACTTCAACGAACTTGCCATTTCTTCCTCCATCCGATAGAAGATCAGACCTCCATCCACAGAGTCCAAATATTTCTCTGGCTTCCATCCGGCAGGTGAAAGAGGATCCAGCTGGACCAGGACAACCTGCGTTGACGTCCCACACAAATGACTGGCACCTGGCAAATCCAGAAAAGGAATCCATCACCTTTGTACTCCACGGTGCTGCCAACCTGCCCTCAACGCGCAAGGGAAATGTCCCCCACCCGTATGTCATTGTGTGAGTAGCGCTCCCCTTCCAAACCTCTGAATTTTGCTTTGTTTTTCTTTATTACATTTCTATCCTGCCCGTATTATTTTTTATAAATAAGTCAGCCAATAATACTCATCCCTCTTCCTATTTTCCCTACAACACCCCCCCCCCCGGTGAGGTGGTTTGGGCTGATACAGAAGGTTCGGCCTAGTCACCCAGACAGCTTTCATGGCTCAGGCAGGACTAGAACTCACGTCTCCTGGTGATCGGCCCAAAGTTACTCAGCTGGCTTTCATCCCTAAGATGGGACTAGAATTCACAGCCCCAGTTTTGACAACTGGGATGAGATGTGGGGAGGGCAAGACCCCCAGGACACAATTCCCACAATCGGAGATTATGAAGGATTCTAGCTGATTTGCTCTCTGAGGTCAGAGAGAGAAACATCACATGCTGGAGGATTCAGCAGCTTTTGACATTCTACATTTTTTTGCATTGAATACATAAAACGGAGCTGCCCAGACTTTTCCTCTGTGGGGTGTCTAATCAGGGCACCCTGGGACTCAATTACAGCCTGGCTGTGTGGGCTGGCTGATTAATTGAAAGGGCATTGCTGAGTGAGCTTGGGATCAGAAGGAAGTCTCCTGAAAGCAGGAGGGAGCCGAGCTGAGTCTCGTTCTCCGGAGCCCCAACGCTTTGCAAAACTCCTTCAGACTTCAGAGGTGAGGTCCCAGAATCCCAGGGAAAAAAGGGAAAAGAAAAGGAAGGCATGGATTTTGCATTTTCAGCATGAAACCCTCTTTTACACTGAGGGGTGTGGGGGGGGGGGTTCGTGTAGGTTTAATGATCTGCAGAGGGATAAGCAAAAGGGAAAGGCAGATATCTATATTAACAATAAACAAATGCCACCGGCAAGAAAAGCGATCTCTCCCCTCCCGGAGTGAGATTGGATGGATTCGGTCCTCCTCCTCCTCCTCCTCTTCTTCTTCTTTCTTCTTCTCCTGAAAGACAAAACAAAACAGAAATACATCAGCTCTTTGGCAGGCTAGGAGGCTACAAAAAGCACAGGAGGTCTCAGCACATTTTGAAGTAATTAAGAAGAAGAAAGCTTCGTTTGTTTGTTTGTTTGCTTGCTGGAAACCACACTGGACATTTTGAGAAAGGGCAAGAAACCCCAAGAGTGCGGTGGTGAAATGGGAATGTGGTCATTTGTCCTTTTGGGGTTGATGAGAGATAATTATCCCTCCTCCTCCTCCTCCTCCTCCTCCTCCTCCTCCTTCCTGGCCTCAGACTGTCATGCTGGTGATTTTCAGGATCTTATCTTTCCCATTTATCACCTGAATCAAACTTTCACCAAATGTTTCTTCTATTCATCTCGCCACCCCTTGTAAAATAAACAGAAGAGAGTATTTCTAGTTCAGGTTGACCTGTGAGTTTCCTTGGTGCTCTCTGAGCTTGGTTGTTCTCTTCCAGACTTTTCATTACCCAACTAGATAATCAAAACACTTATGACGATACCTAGTTGGGAAACGAAAACACCGAAGCTCAGGGAGCACCAAAGACCCCCCCACCTTATAAAATCACTGTAAGTTGTTCAGAAAACTCATCTTCACATGGAAAGTTGGGTTATAAATACATTGAAATAGTCTTGGCTAAAGAACCGGGTGAAATAAAGAGAAGGGAATGGCCTCCTTTAAACTTTGAAAAAGGTTCGCGCTGTAGAAATCAGGTGGTGACTTGTCCTTGGGGCGAAAAGACCATGTGAGAAAAGGCAAGTTGGTTGCAGGTCAAAGAAAGCAGTGGGAGGGTCTGCTTCAAAAGCTATCAACCCCTCTGGGATCCTGTCTCATTAAGCCTCAGGGTTTGCCCGCAGCCTCTGCAAACCTGCAACGTTGAACTCATAAATACACTGTCTGGTTGACTGGAGGAAGGGAGCAGCTGCTTGAGAAGGGAAATCGTACAGAGAAGTAGAAGAGGGATGGCTTTTTGGAGGTGACTGCCTCAAACTATTACATCTTAGAAGGTTCCCATGTCTTCATCTTCAACCCTAAAGGGACATACGTCTCCTTCTACATCAGGGCTGTCCAATCTTGGTAACTTTAAGACTTGTGGACTTCAACTCTCAGAATTCACCAGTCAGCCAGGCTGGCTGGGGAATTCTGGGAGTTGAAGTCCACAGGTCTTAAAGTCGTCAAGGTTGAACACCCTGGCTCTACATCCGGGGTCTTCAAACGTGGCCCTTTTATGACTTGTGGACTTCAACTCCCAGAATTCCTCAGCCAGGCATAAAAGGGCCAGGTTTGAAGAGCCCTGCTCTACCTAGATAGCAGTGTGTTCACTTATGGATTCAAAGCATCGACGGCACCAACGTTGTGATCAACAGCCTTGGCTTGGCTATAAAAGTTGGCATCTTTCCCGGTTTTTCTCCCCATCGGATGATTTCCTTAAGAGTCTGTGGTGACTGTAGCGCTCCTTTGTTCATCCTTCCTGCCTTCCTTCCTTCTAAATATTTAGAGGTTTAAAAATATGTAGAGGTTTCATTCGGGTCCTCCTGTTCAAAGTTTATTTGCAGTCCAAAGGATCGGTTTTTTGTTCTATTATTAATAGGTCTTTAATCGGTTTTTCTTGTAAGGAAAGTAAGCAAATATCATTGATAAATAAATCAACACTCCTGTTTCTGTGGGTGAGCAGGATGGAAGCTTTTATAAGGGGCTATTTTAAGAGTCTCTCCCTCCCTCCCTCTTTCTCTTTCTCTTCTTTCTCTTTCTCTTCTTTCTCTTTCTCTCTCCTTTCCTCCTCTTTCTCTTTCTCTCTTTCCTTTCTCTCTCTCTCCTTCCCTCCCTTTCTCTTTCTCTCTCCCTTCACCAGTTTCCTCTTTAACCTCCAGATGACAGCAGCTTTGTCCCTGCTTCCCACCCATCATTAGCATCTTGCTAATTCCTCCTGCTTAAAGGATGCAGCTCCGAAGGACCCGTTGCTAACAGCAGATGCCTAGCAACTGACTCATTAGAGGGCTCTGCTCTCCCAAGGCCATCGCTAGGCCTTGGTGATGACGCTCCTCTTAACGCCCCATTTCATACTCCTGGAGATGAAATCAGCATCCTTTCAAATCACAATGAAGATCCTTCCACCTCGCTTTCTTCTTCGCCATGGTTACTGAAATAGACGTCTTTGAAAAACACACACCTGATGCATCCTGCATGACTATTTCACAGTTGCTTCTGCAAACCTCCTCCGGGGGGCTACCTGGGTTCCTCTCTGCCCCCTTTCACCTCAGGTGGGATGGGAAACACGATCCTAGCTTGGGTTGCCATGGTGAAACATGGACTGTGATGAAATCTTGCCGCAAGGCTCAGCGGGAGAAATGCAATGGTTGCAACAGCCTTACACAAGATGGATGAGAGCTGTCAGGCGCAAAGAATCAGGACCATAAGTTATGTTGCAGTTCAGGATATTGATCGCTCAAGCCTACACACAGGAATCTAGTCAACTAAAGTTCAGTACTAAAGTGGCACCAGATAACGGTTTATTTAAGACTGTTAGACCGTGGGAACTTAACGACTCTGGGCTGATGACTTGCTTAACTCCCCCCTCCATCTCTGTCTGCTCTTCTCCTAGAGAACCTGAGTTATTTGGAGTTCCATACTGTATCCCCAGTTCAGATTCAAAATATTTTTTCTTACTTTTCCCAAATCCTGACTTAGGACCGTTTTTCACACCTGTGACAATTTCAGCATCCCCAGGGTCACGTGATCACAATTCGAGCGCTTAGCCACCAGCATGTATTTATGATGGTCTCAGTGTCCCAGGGGTCATGTGATCCCCTTTGGCGACCTTCTGAACAAAGTCAATAGGGAAGCCAGATTCACTTAACAACCGTGTTACTAGCTTAACAACTGCAGTGATCCACTTAATAACCGTGGCAAGAAAGGTCGTAAAACGGGGCAAAATTCACTTAACAACTGTCTCACTTGCAACAGGAATTGTGGTCGTACGTCCTGAGCATGGCTGGCTCAGGAATTCTGGGAGTTGAAGTCCACGAGTCATAAAAGAGCCAAGGTTGCCTACCCCTGGTCTAGGACGACCTATATTAAATTTGTGGCAGACACAGGATTGAAGCACATTAAGGTCACCTCTACCGCTTTCTTGAGTTTGTTCTGCTTGGGCAGGAACGAAAGCAGGAAATGATTTTCTTTGGAGAACTGTTAGTTTTAATCTCACACATTGTCACTCGCCTGCTGTTTTGAATGTCATTTGTGCCTAGAGGCAAGGCCTGGATTGCGAAAAAGACTCTGCCTTCGAAAAGCTCTGCTTTCATGCCGGAGCATTTCCTGTGATTTTTGTTCAAATGCAATTTCCAACCCCCACCCCCACGGCTCTGGTGACAAATGTCGTAATTGTACAAATGGTACAAGACAGATGCAAAGAGAGGAACGCAGGAGATCTGGCATGATGCACGCTCCTTCACTGATATACCTCTCTTTCTCTCGACTTCTTTATTGTTTCGTCTAAAAGAAAGGCTACGGAAGGAAACAAGCTCTTTTGCTTTGGGTCCTGGTGTCTTTTGGGAGCTGGTGGTGCCCCAAACAAGTATTCAGAATCCTTGATATCTCAAAATGCTCGTAATGTCTGGCTCGTAGTGTGTGGAATTGAGCCTGGAGAACAGGAAATAGGCAACAGATCACAGCCAAAAAAACTACCCAAAGGAACCAAAGAACAACCAAAACATACAAAATTTAAACAAATTAGGAATCAGGACTGAAGGACTACAAAGATGTGGAAAGACCTCTGAGCTCTGGAAGGTTTTCTTGAAGAAAATCTGAAAGACTCTTCGGTTCCTTCTTATTTTGAAAGATCTGGTGGATACTCTTACTCCGTGGAGTCAATCCAAATTGGAGTCAAACCAGATTAGGAATCAGGACTGAAGGACTGCAAAGATGTGGAAAGACACCTGAGTTCCGGAAGGTCTCTTCCAGGCAGACGGAGGAAATCTTCAGTTCCTTCTTATTCTGAAAGATCTTAGTCAGTGGAGTCAATCCAGGGTTTTGAAGGTCCTTCACCCAGATGACCACAGTTCAGTCACTCCCTCCCTCAAAAAAAAATGAGTTTGCCTACTCACTTCCTTCCTCACTTCCAATTAGTGTGAAAATTCCAAGCATAAACTTCCAGAGAAGTTGTTGGGTAAGACTCAAGATATGCCAGGAGGTGATCTTCATAACCCAAGGACATTCAACAACGCCACTGAACTAATACCATGCCTGGCTTTAGGTGAATGTTTAACTTAAGTGTAATTCTGAATTGAGCATCTCAAGGAGAGATAACCAAACACTAGTTTTCTGGGTTAACAAGCTACATGGGAATCTAGATTAAGTCAGACACATCATATTCAAGAAGTCCTATGAGGACACGTTGAAGGAAGCTCAAAATTTCAAAAGGGAACCTGGATAAGGTCAAATCAGAAAGTTGATGTGTCAGAAAAACAACCTTGTTTTTGCCTTGTTTTTCAAAGATAAATTAATTTCCTTCTCCCTTCTCCCAACACCTCTCCCTTATTGAGGCTGAACTTCTCAAAACCCAAGAAAAGTTTAGAAAATTGTCCCTACCCAGTGTGTGTGTGTGTGTGCCATAACTCTACCCTGTTTGCATCGTGGCATTGCCAATTCACAGGAGCCTCCTTCTCCCCTGGCCCTCAAAAGCTTGCCCAGACTAGCATCGTTGTACGAAAATGAAGCGGGTTTCAGAAGAAAATATCTGTTAAAATATCAGGTTTTTTTTTGTGTTTTTTAAGCAAGAGAAGAAAAACAAATATACTTTCTTGGTGATCAAACAGAAGATGAAATATCCAAGGGGTGGCTTCACAGAGACCTTTGCAATTAGCAGGATGGGCCTTTGAAAATTGCTTTCTAAACCTGCAGCAGGCAGTTGCTGGAGCTTTTAATAGATTATGTTAAGATCGAATGTTAAATGCGTCTGGTGAGTATCTGATTAATTCTTAATGCGCTCCTGGTTGTTTACACGTGGGTTCCTAATCAGAGGGAACCATCCGTTTCTTCTTTCTTTGTGCCTTTTCCTTCTGTCTTCTTCTTCTTCTTTCTTTCTGTTTGTTTGCTTAGTTTTTGCATGGAAGGATGGGAGAGTTGTGTTGTTGTTATTGATGGTGGTGGCGGTGGCATAGCCCAGCTACTTGCCGGCATGCAAACATTGTGCATTTGTCTGAAATGGTATAAGGTCTCCTGCTTGAACAGGGAATTGGACTAGAAGACCTCCAAGGTCCCTTCCAATTCTGTTATCCTCTTATTCCAAATTGCACCCATGGGCTTCCAGTTTTCAGTTTACAGATGTTCCTTCCCTTCCTGCCCATCTTCATTTTCATTCACGGCAAACATCTGTGGTCTCGACGGCATTTGGCTGGTTGTAATAGTTGGCACCAGGCAGCTGTTCACATTTCCCTGGAATGAGAAATGACTCCCACACCTTTTGCCTTCTCGGTGGAAGGAGGGCACTGGCGAAGAGGCAGCAGTGACCTTCCACCAACGCTGAGCATGAACAGAAAATGAATGAGGGAGAAATCAACAAAGCCAGACTTGGAGGCTTGGGAAGAATTGGAAGGTTCAGGGGACCCTCTCCTGCTGCAGTGTGATAACAGGACAGAGCTTAGATATGGGGACCCCAAATTACATTTCTCCATCAGAGGCGAATCACCTTTCTGGGACTAAATTCTGGAGCCCAGATAATGCAAACTATGAAGGGAGATTGAAATTTGAGAGAAAGTTGAAGACTAGAAAAGAATAGAAAACAGAGAAGGGGAGAGGGAGGAGGAGAGGAGGAGAGGGGAAAGGAAAGGAAAGGAAAAAGGGAAGAGAAGATAGAAAGAAAAAGGGAAGGGAGGGGAAGGGAAGGGAAGGAAAGATAGAAGGAAAAAGGGAAGGGAAGGGAAAGGAAGGGAAGGAAAGGAAAGATAAAAGGAAAAAGGGGAGGGAAGGGAAGGAAAAAAAGAAAGGAAAGGAAAGGAAAGGAAAGGAAAAAAAGTTTATGCACACAATTTTAATGGAGCGACTGAGATCGGAATTAAACTGTGGCCTTTGGAGCACAGTCTTGTCAAGCATTCCTGCAGACACATTCCCAGCCTGACCTTGGGAAGGGCTGGCAAGTCGTGGCGTGAGGGAGCTGGTGAGAACTCTCCTAGTTGCTTTCAGTCAATTTCCCCTCAAATGTCGAAAACATCGAGTTTTTTTACCTTTTCGGTTTTAATTCCAGTTTCACGTGAAAGTCCATTCTCTCCCTCACCCCTCCAGCCCAATTGACGAAGTCCTTGTGAGCACTACGGAGTCCGGTCACTCCCCAAACGCCTTCAGAGAAATTTAGATCATCTGGGTCAAATTGATGTTTTTTCCCCCTTCCCATCCGAATCTGGGCTTAGCTGGCTGAGCAATTGAGCATTTCATGCTCAGCAATTCACCACTCAGCCAATCGGCACCGTCTCTTCGCTGTCGCAAGAGAAGCAAAATCAATAGATGTATCGGGTTCTGGCTTTTAGTGGGTGCAATTAAGCAGGGGGGGGACGGGGAGTGGAAGGCTATGCATGTTTCGTTGGGTTCATTTTATGCATAGATTCTATCACCAATTTCGGAATACAGGTGGTCCCCGAAGTACGAGCCTAATAGAGCCTGCCCGTTAGGCTCGTAATCGTCAAATGAATCGGATTCAATATTACAACATTTTCAAATCAAACTCATTAATTGAATCAAATGCGTCTTTAAATGAACGAAGATTTGATTTACTATTTTCTTCGATGGCTGCCTGAAATGAGAGGCTTTTCCTGCTGCAGGCTGTTTCCAGCTGCAAATCAGCTGTTTCTGGTTTCAGTAACCACAGTACTTGTAAACTGCCTCCCAAGTAGGCAGTAGGCAAAGCCATTTGTTGCTAGGCAGCTCAAGCTTCTTCAGAGGGGAATGGAGAACTCTACCATTGCAGCTGCCACTAAAATAATTAGCTTAAGCGTCTCCAGGAGTTTACAGAAATCTCAGATCGCTTTAAAACACACACACACAAACACTTGCCGGCCATTAGCTTAAGCGTCTCCAGCCAGGCATGCAGAAGGAGATGGGGTGGAGTTTACAGAACTGTTGGCTTGCCACAGTAACTGAGATGGAAGGGACCTTGAGGTCATCTAGTCTGACCCACTGCTCTCGCAAGAACTGTTGTAAGTCAAGGACTTCCTGTACTTCATATCCTGGAAATCGGATAAGAATAAGTCAAGAAAGTCTTCTGAGTCCATGTAAGGAAGTCACTCCTTAGAGAGAGAGAGAGAGAGGGAGGGAGGGAGAGAAAGAAAGAGAGGAGTAGAATTTCTGAGCCAGCTCTATCGATCATCACCTGCAGCTTTCTCCAACTTTTGCTTTCGCTTCAGGAAGACCTGGGCCTGCTGTTCGCTTCGCCAGCTCTCCCTTTGCAATTGATTTGAAGGTTTGTTTGCAGGGCTACGGGTATCTGCCTGCAAAGAGTAGCGGGTCAAGGGACCCTCCATTATTAATGCACTGGTGGTGCAGAAGGCTCTTTGGGGAGGGTCCAAGATGAAAGAGGGGGAGGTCGTGATCAGGTGGTCTGCATTTACCTAGAGGGCGAATTGCTGGCTGAAGTCACACGGAGCCAATTACGAGTTCGAAATGCCAGCCGCTACACTTAAAGATGACGAAGGAGAGGTTAAAAGAAGGGGTGGAGAGAGAGAAAGAAAGAATAGAAGTGAGAGCGAGGAGGAGGAGGAGGAGGAGGAGGGGGTGGGCTAGGAAGATACAAGAGCTGTTACTCCCCCCCCCTTCTTCAAGGGAGAACCTCATTAACACATCATGGGAGGGCCAACCTGAGCTTCCATTAAAAAAAGCCTCTTCAGCCACGGGTGGGGGGGCGGCAGCCGAGAGGCCACGATCAAATGGCTTGAAAGAAACCGTCATTAAATTTTCATCAGCTGATTGCCCCCGGAGAAGAGGCAATCTGGGCTGAGTGGATCACGGGGGAGGTGGCTGGCAGAGGGGCCTTGTGTGTATGTGATTGTGTGTGTGTGTGTGTGTGTGTGTGTGTTGGATGGAGACGCAAGGAGCTTTCAAAGATACGGCAGCCCAGGAAGCAGCTGGGGAGATGAGTTGGAGGGGTTCAAGGTTGAGCGCTTGACCGTCGGTGGTCAAGAAACATCTCACCATCATCTGATATCTCCAGCTCCGGTCCAGAAGAGAGCAGGGGCCTGGGTCTGCCAGTTCAGTCCTGGGGTGGGTGGTGAGCCCGGCAGGCATTTTTTGAAGCCAGGAATCAGCTGCCTCAAAAGACAGATTTCTCTCCTGGACTGGAGAGAGAAATGAACATGGTTGGGTTGTAATTGTTACACGAAGAACAGCGTCCACCTATGAGTCCAATCACTTACATCGCTACTTTTCTTTTTAGTTTTTAACGCTTTTTAGGAGAGCAGCTGGTGGGGGGGGCTCTTCAAAGAGGCATGCCTGCCTACCGGTAGGTGAAAGAGAAGGAAACTGGGAGTTAGCACCTTTTTGAGGCAGGATGGAGATAGAGGATCTAAAAAGACAAGAAAGGTGTCTTTTTTTTTTTTTTTTGCTTAAGAAGAGCTTTGTGTAGAACTTTTGGTGTTAATTAACTGAAATGCATTCAAATTTTAAAAGAGGCACTGCCCAAATGTGCAAAAGTTTCTCTCAAGAGGAACCTTGTGGCAGCAAATAATCCCTCCCCTTCTTCTTCCTTTCTTCCTTTTTTGCTCCCTTGCTCCCTTCTTTCTTTTCCCCCTCCCTCTTTCTGTCTCCTTCCTTCCTTCCTTCCTTCCTTCCTTCCTTCCTTCCTTCCTTCCTTCCTTCCTTCCTGGATGTCAGATGCATTTTCATGCTTGCAATTGAAGGATATAATGACATTACATCAATTATCTCTCTTCCAACACATTGGTCTGAAGGAAGTTGCAATTTCTGATCTAATTAATTGCTGCCTTTTACGAATCTGTACAGGAGAACAAGGGGGGGGGGGAAATGAGCACGAGCTGAGATTTACGGAAAGATGATACTTCTATAGAGATGCATGACAGTTAGTACTTTGGCTCCTGAACGTGGGTGGGGTCTGTGCAAGCTTCTTGATGACTTCTCCCCCCCCACTTCTCTTCCTCCTTTTCCAATCTGCTTGCCTCTTTCTCAGTTCCTGCATGGATTTGTTCTTCTGTACTTGGTAACAGGCATTAATGCAGTTGGATAGTAACATGCATAATAATCACCGTCTCCAGGGAGTTGAAAAGCCGTGGTGAGAATGAAGTGTAAATGATGGAATTGATTAGTTGGGATCAATAGAAACCCCAAACTAAAAAGCAGTCACGGCAGACCAGTGAGACCCAGGTAAAATATGGATGTTTCTCAGTAAGGAATATTTATAGATTTCCTATTCCTGCATCCAGATAAACAGAAACAAGTACACAAAACTCATGTCCAACATGCTACAGGAGCTAAGCAGGTCCATTCACTTGCTTTGCTTGTGCTTAGTCAAGGAATCCAAAACTGGTAATCCGGCCTGAACATCTGGCTGATTATGTGATTAATAACAATGACAATAATCATTTGCAGCAATTTTCTCATCAAGAATTGGCTGGACAATTTCTTTTTGATCTGTTCAGTTTTACCATAAGAGAAGACCTCAGAATTTCCTCAATCCAACGCAAGAAAATTTTGGAGTTTGGAAAAGACTTCTCCTTAGAATATTATGGGAAAACTCAAAGAGGTCAAGTACAGTTGTTTGTCTTTATCCCAGTGCAGAACTGAGATTGTAAGCTCTGACTAAATTAGGGAATAGCCATCATTCATATTTAGAGCACAGTTTGCGTGCAGGAAATTGTGTATATTAGCTCAGCATTTCTAGGTTGAGTTGGGAAGGACTTTTTTTTTTTTTATCTGAAACCCTAGCGAGCTCCTGCCAATCAATGCAAATTATATTAGGACTGTAAAATAAATTATACTGGGTCTGGAAATAAGTTATGGTAGAGAGGTAAAATAAATGATCCTATGGATGGAAATAAATTATGCCAGGCAGGTCAAATAAATCTGCCACGAGTGTAGTGCAGGCAGCACCAGAGAAGATCTGTGGACGTCTTTCATTCTTGGCTGGAGAAGTCTGCAAATTGAAATGCTGATCTGGCAAAACGCCATTCAAGATAGCATGTCTAGGCAAACATTTTTATTTAGGAAATTGGTATAGGAAAATAGGTTGGAGGCGTTGCATGCAAAAAGTAGAAATGATACCGTACATAGCTACCTAGACTATGAATGTTGGGGTGTCTGTTAAGGCAGCTATGATTATTGAAGGAACTTAGAAATCAGCAAAAACTATTTATTGGAAAAATAGGATAGGATGGGACGGATAGAGTAGAGTAGAGTAGAGTAGAGTAGAGTAGAGTAGAATAGAATAGAATAGTTGGCACTGACCCCAGTTTTGCTTTGATTTGAAAATTGAACATTCCTGAGCATAGCTGGCTCAGGAATTGTGGGAGTTGAAGTCCACAGATAGTAAAATGCCATATTTGCCAACCCTGCCCTAGAAAATATCATTCTATGCCCAAATTTGAATTTAGATATACCCTGAATTGAAGTTCAGTTTAAGAAATACCTGATTTGGAAGGAATCTTTTGGACATCACGAAATCCTGCTATTCATTAAATCATCCTGGCTTTTTTCAGATTTCTGTGAGAGGCTGTCACTTGTTTCCGTTAACTCAAGTCCTAAAGCAATTTCAACCTTGTTTCCCCCAGTTTTATGTGGAAGTGAGGTTGTTGTGATAAGTAGCAGAGATGGCGTACATTCACCCAAGGTCTTCTGACTCCCTTCTGAAGCATCTCCAGCCATCCCATTCCACTGTTTCTCTCAAAAGCAAAAGCTGACTTTATCTCAGTATGGAATGCTTTCTCTGCTGCTATCTACCAAGCTCCCAAATTATGTCGCATCTTCCCCTCTTCTCCATTTATAGCAAAACCACTTCAGAAGAAGACAGCAAACAGCCAGCTCAGGCAGTGACCCATGTCCCTGCACAACCCACACACGCTCCAACCTGGGAGGAAAGAGTGACAGTGGAAATTGACTCCATCAAGGCAGGAGAAGAAGGTGGGACCACTTTGGAAGATCTGAGAAGCTTGGTGGGACTGAATGAAATGGAGTGGAAGGGGGAAAGGGGTCAACCTGAAACAAGAAGGATAGATTCAGTGACAGTGGCGATGGGGGTTGGAAGCTCTTAAGGATCAGGCTGGGGGGTTTTGAGGGTCCTGGAGAACATCTATGTGGTCCTTAAGTGTTGACGCCAACTTGATGGCATTTAATCAATCGATGGAATGCAAGATTTTTAAATGTTTGTGTGCCAAACTGAACCGAATTTGGTGGTGTAAGCACATGATGTGGTACCCAGCAAGCAGGTTGTGTAGAGAGTCCTGCTTCTGAACCTTTCCTCTCTGCACCAAGCAAATGAGTCTATATTTAATAATAATTGTCTACCAAATAGTCCCGCTTATCTCCCAGCTAGGAAATGGGATCTGCTGTCCCTGGCTCTTCCCTCCTAGCTCCGTTGCCTACCTTAATGGGGAAATGATGATAGATAATTGAGGTGCTTTCCCAAGACGGTGGCCATTCGTCCTGGTGACTTGATCTTTATTCTTCCAAGCTGAGCGATGTTATGTGGGTAATCATAATAATACTAATGGCATTAGAGTTAGCAATTAGATTAATGCCAGACGCTGGCGAAATGAAGCCAGCGGCAGTCGGCCGTAGCACTCCAGGTAATTCCATTACAGCTCCTGATGCAGTGAAACAAAGCAGGCTTTGATGGACTCTGCTACCTACCTCAGCCCAGGAGGATCGGAAGAGACAGGGCCTGCAGAATTTCAAGCTTAGGTCCCTTTAGTCCAAATCCAGTTGGAGAAAGATGTTTGCTTAGGCAAGGCAGGGGCATCTACAGGACAGGTTAAAAAAGTCAAGATGGGGGCCATGATTGTGTGGTCAGAGACCTGCTCCTTTAAGGGTGCAGCACTCCAAAAGGACACCCCCTCAAGCTCTCTCAGCTGGAGACTTTCCCCAAGAAAAAGAAAAACATCTTCAGCAAAAGATATGTCAAATGCTTCTGTCCAGTCGTGTCCGACTCTAGGGCACAATGCTCATCTCTGTTTCTTAACCGAGGGAGCCAGCATTGTCCGAAGACATATTTGTGGTCATGTGGCCAGCAAGGCTATACGCCAAAGGCACACGGAATGCTGTGATCTTCCCGCCAAAATGGTACCTATTTATCTACTTGCACGCTTTCGAACTGCTAGGTCGGCAGGAGCTGGGGCAAGGAACGGGAGCTCACCCTGTCGTGTGGCACTCGGGTCTCGTACTTGGGCTGTCAGCTTTCCAGCTGACGAGCTCAGCGTCTTTAACCGTCGAGCCATTGCGCCGTTGCTTCTGCTCCTGATAGCAAAAAAAATATATCAGTCCTTAAGTTTAGGAAAAGAAGAGTCAAGGTACTTAGTGGGGGTTTCATCGTTTGCTCTCTGATCAAGATGTTGTGATGGATGGTGGCCATCACGGCAACAACGCTGAAGTAGCAGCGTTCTTGGAGTTAGTGATTGCAATCAGAAAGAAAATGAATAGATGGGAGGGATCTCAAAAGAGAGAGAGAGAAAGAAGAGGGAGAGACAAAGAAACTCCCGTGTTGGGCAGCTGCCCACCAGACTGTTGCTCAGTGGATGTCTAGTCAGTCATAGTTGCATGGTGCCTCTGCCCCCTCCCTCTGTGTGGGGTCACACAGAAAGCAACTGGCAACTAATGGTTGAGGAAATGAGGCTCTATTCTTCCGTTGTCAAGGCTCAAAGGAGAGGCAGGCCTTCCTTCTTGGGCAAGGGGTTTAAGGGACAAAGAATAATGGTCATGGCGAGAACAAGGCTGCTGGGGGGAGATAATGAGACAGCCTTGCAGACAGGCTGGAGAGCATCTCCAGACACAAAGCAGCAATGTCTTCCTGGCTCAGGACTTCCTAATAAGGTCAGAGCTGAGCTTCAGCTGAGTTCTCGTAAAATGCTGTGGAGGCTTAGGAGAAGATAACAAGGCCAATGATATGGTCAAGGGAGAAGAGGGCATCAGCAAGAGGGTGGTGCCTATGTAACCCTGGTTAGTCCTTCATCCATTCTACATTCCATCTCTTCTTCCATCCCACGTTGAACCAATGCCTTCTCCTGCCCCTTTTATCTAGCAACGATGCTTACACTTTTTCTACCTGGTCTTCAACACCTCAGAACCCAGCATCTTGATTTCTCTCTCTGTCTCTCAAGGAAGAGTAGGGAGAGATAGAATAGAATTGTTGGTGTGGCATAACATTCGGCAGTCTTCCATAAGTTTCTGCATGTTTCCTCTTTCTGCTCCTGAATCCCAGGGACTAGTTGGGTGGTTGGATGAAATTTTCATGATCTACACCAGGGGTCTTCAAACTTGGCCCTTTTATGACTTGTGGACTTCAGCGTGCCTGGCTGAGGAATTCTGGGAGTTGAAGTCCACAAGTCATAAAAGGGCCAAGTTTGAAGACCCCTGATCTACACAATGTACCTCGGGAAGAGAGTGCTAGGTTTCCATCTCAAGTTGGCTCAAGGGAATGGTCTGGTCATCTAATCATCTAATCAACTAATCATAAAAAATAAGAGCCTTTAAAACTTCTCTTAGTAGGCCAAGAAGTAAGGAAGATATAAGCCAATGGTCCACCCAAATCTGCAGGTACTTCTTTTTTGTTCCAGCTGAAATAACAGAAAAAGCCTGTTTCAACTAAGCAGACTCTGAGAACTCTCTATTTTGGGCCTGCTAAAAGGATGATCTCCCCACACCCCATTTTCATAAAAATTTGGTGGCTTTGCTTTCATACTCTTAAATTATTAGGTTCCTTATTTGTATTGAAGGCTTAGCTATTACGGTGTTCTACTTTTGATGGAGCAGTGAAACAAAAGGTTTTTAAAAAGTTCGTTTTTTTATTTTAATACAGCACTATTTCAATACCTTCCCTTCCCTTCGTCCTGTTTTCCCTTCTCCTCCTCTTCCCTCCATCTCTCACAACATTATAAAAAATAATAAATCTGGGATAGAAATAAGTAAATAAATGAAGCGTACACAAATGTGTTAGAAAGGAAAGAGAAAAAAACGTCAGGTGGGAATAGAAGTAAAGGCTGATGATCTTTGCAGATAAAAATGTGAATATTTACAAATCCTTTAAGTTTTTTTTTTTTTTAGTTCTTTTTACCACAGCCTAACATAGCTACACTCTGTGGATATTCCCCACCCTCTGAAGATGTAAATTCCAAACCAAAATGTATACACCATCAACTCTTCATGACACCTTCCTCTTTCCTTCAAGTAGTGCCTGATTACAGTTCAGCACCAAGGACAGCGCTTTCTTCTCGGGGGGGGGAGGATGGGGGGTGGTCCCCAAGGATTGAAAGCATCTTCAGGCGTCTTTCACACGTGAAACTAAGAATAATGAGTTTTATCAAGTGAACAGGAGCTTATTTTCTTCGCACGGGCCTTTTGTTCCACAGAGCTTTTAAAACTTTGCTTAGCAATGTTAGAAACTCATAAGTAGGATAATTGGTGAGGTTAGAAATTAGCACATGGGTGGCTTGTCCCAGATGACAACAATACGGCAATTTTCCTACTGCAATTATAGTGCAGTAGACCTGTAAAGTGATGGCTATTGAGATGTCTGTCTATCATCTATCTCCATCCATTGTCTGTTTGTCTGTCTAACTATCGATTTCTAATCTTCATAATCAATCTCATCCTATCTGTCTGTCTGTCTGTCTCATCTATCTAGTTCTATCTATCTCTATTACCTCCATCCATAATCTATCTCTCCCATCCATCCATCCATCCATCCATCCATCCATCCATCCATCCATCCATCCATCCATCCATCCATCCATCCATCCATCCATCCATCCATCCATCCATCCATCCATCCTATCAATCTATCTATCTATCTATCTATCTATCTATCTATCTATCTATCTATCTATCTATCTATCTATCTATCTATCTATCTATCTATCTATCTATCTATCTATCTATCTATCTATCTATCTATCTATCTATCTATCTATCTATCTATCTATCTATCTATCTATCTATCTATCTATCTATCTATCTATCTATCTATCTAAGTGCTGAGCTCTCAATAACTAACAAGCATTTGGGATGGTCCATGCGAGGTAGATTAATGAAAACAACAATCAATTTTGCAACAGCTAGGAAAAGATAGATATTTGGTTCTCTTTTAAATTTCAAAGCAGGCGCTCTGCTTCTAATTTTGCCCATAGGAGCGCCTTTCAGACCAGGCCTGTTAATCCTCCCAACTCCATTATGTTTTTGGGATCTCAATCAGCTGCCACCCTCACCATTGAAACCGGCGATTTCTCCCCAGAGCAGGGGAAACAATATAAAAATGACCGAAGAATCTGCTTTTTTCTTTTCCTTTTATGTGCCTAATAGCTCCCCCGGGGGAGATATTTAGATGGGGAAAATGGCACGAAGGACTGAGAGATTAAATGTCACCGCTCTGATCAAAAGCAGAACCCTGGCGCCCCGTTTGCTTTCAAGGAAAGAAAATAAAAATGGAAAGAGCTGACCATGATTCTCCCACGTTTAGCTAAGTTTGGCTCGCTGGCATTTTTGTTACGTAATCTGACCGTCTTTGTCTACCCTTTTCTTCTCTTTCCAGATGTGTCTCTCACTGTGGCTGACAAGGACACCAAAGAAATCCTTGCGAAATACAACATCCCTGTAAAATACCTGCGTCCTTTTCATCATTATCACTGTGCTTTAGTGCTGGTGAGTCATGTAATCCAGGGGTCCCCAACCCTCGGGCTGTAGACTAGTACCGGTCCATGGCCTATTAGGAACCGGGCTGCACAGCTGGAGGTGAGCGGTAGGCGAGCAAACCTTACTGTGCCAAAGTTATTGGGGACCGCTGACGTAACCTACCTGTCTAGACTTTAAAGGATAATATTTGTGAGCTGACATGAACCCAGGGCACTGCAACCCGTCATGAATGCATACGGATTTCCAAGGACCGGAATTTTAATCATAGGACCGGGGGGGGGGGGATTGCGAGGATCCTGAGGACTGATCCTAAGTCATTTTTTTCAGTACTTGTGTAACTTTGAACGGTCTCTAAATGAACGGTTGTAAGTCGAGAACTTACCACCTCTGTCTCCATAAATGCAAACACATAATTAAAACAGGACACTCTTCCCCCAAAGTTCTTGCGGATGGTGAGCTAGCACATCAAGAAGAAAGCTACACAAGACTGCTTGGACCCCAACGTTTGAGCCAGCCCTTCTACTTGTTTGTGCAGCACAATTATTTCTCCACTTCAAAGCTTTCCCACCAACCCAGGGAGGTGGGGACAGGGCGTGCTTCCAGATGGCTAATGTTCCTAGCAAAAGCAAACAAACCCCTTTGCAATCTAAACACCAAAGAGAAGCCATTACCAGAACAAAATAGCAGATGCAGACCAGATGTTTAGATGGCTGCAAGAGAAAAAAAAAACATCCAACCATGAGAACTTGGATGGGATGATTTTAACCTGTCACTGAAAAACTGGGGAAAAAACACAACAGCTTGGAGCTCTACGTTCTACCAAACCCTAAGTTGGGTCACCAAAAAGGTTTTGTTCTCTTAACGCTAGAATAGAAGAATAGAATAGAAGAATAACTTTATTGTCACATTGAATGTACACTAATTGGCGTACATAAAAATGAAATTTCATTGCCTACAGCTCTCAAAGGGTCATCACCTCCGGTATAGACTACATAAATATGATAAAAATAAATAAATGCAGAATTATGCATATGCCCACATATATTATATGACACAGAGAAACAACACAGTCTTTGCAGAGAATACGAGGTCTACGGGGGGGGGGGGAGATCTTGTTGCTGGTCAAGCTGTTGAAAATCCATCGGTTTAAGGGGTCTGCTTCTCCTGTCCCCTCCTCGCCCTTTGCCCAGTTTTTGCGAAAGAAGGCACATTCTTTGTTCACTTGGAGGGGAGTTTGGTTGCTCAGCCAAGCAAATGGGAGAGAGAAAATTCTCCCTGGCCTCGTTTCTAACCTTTGTGGCATCACAGGCATTAAAAGGAACAACTTGACGTTCAAAGGCAGTTAAAGCGGCAACCTGACATGTTTGCTTTTCCACATGAGCAGTGAAAGGGAAGGGGTGGGGGCGCCGCTGGGGGTGGAGAGTGTGTGAAAATGGGCAGAAGGTATGAGAGGCCCAAAGTGGAAAAAGACAAAAAAATAGCAGTGGGAAAACAGGAATGGTAGAGAAGGAGTAGCGACTACTGAGACATCTGTCTGTCCGTCCATGCATCCATCCATTCATCCATCCATCCAGGATCAAGGACAGAAGCAACCTAAAACTAAGGAAGAATTTCCTGACTGCTAGAACAATTAACCAGTGGAATGATCTGCCTCCAGAAGTTGTGGGTGCTCCATCACTGGAGGTTTTTAAGAAGAGACTGGACACCCATTTGTCTGAAATTGTATAGGGTCTCCTGCTTGAGCAGGGGGGTTGGCTAGAAGATCTCCGAGGTCCCTTCCAACTCTATTATTCTGTTTTTCTGTTATCCATCCATCTCCATCTATTATCTATTTGTCAGTCAGTCTGTCACCATCCGTCCATCCATCCATCCATCCATCCATCCCTCTCCATCCATAATCTCCCTTATTCATCCATGTCCATGTCCATCTCTATCTTCTAATCATCTATCTCCATCCATAATCTGTCTGTCTGTTTATTTCTCTCTCTCTCTCTCTCTCTCTCTCTCTTTATTTCTTTCTTGTTTCTTTCTTGACTCTCTCTCTGTCCACATCTGTATATCTACTGTATCAATCAATCAATCATTGTACCTATTTTATTATTTTTTTGTTCTATCGGTATTGTACTATCTGTATTTGTCTACTCATTTTTCTAGCATTCTATTGGTCCATTATTTTATAGTTCTATGGTTTTATCTAACCTCCATTTATGCAAAATACATACCCTGTTTTCCTATCATCAAATACCGCTCGCTCTTTCTACAGTAGCAAACTCAAGTGATGTGTGAGAAATGAGTTGAACAATTGAGTGTGTTCTGAGATTGAAGAAGTACAAAAAAAGAATGAAAAAAGAGAAAAGAAAAGAAAAGGGAAATTTAAAGGAGAGGGGAAGAACTCAGAGAATATCTCAATGAGGTCCAGTTTGGATTTCAGGAATACTTCAGGAGTAATTTCCCCAGATTTGGCTGGATGCTGGAGAAACCTTTTTGTTCCAAGCCGAAACTATAGAACAAATAAAGAAAAAAAGCCCATCCCATCCCTTTGATCATCCGAGAATGGATACCTATGTATTTCCATTCATCCTGGAAAGCGAAAATGCCTTAAATGCAAACATTTGTGTTGTTTCTTGAAGCCATTGTGCTATGCAGAATGTAACTGCAAATTCTTCTTTCTGACATCTTAAAAAAATCCAACCTTTACACTTTACTTTGCCACCCCACCCCCCACCCCATTTTGCACAAAACTGATTTAAAAAAGGAAAAGAAAGAAAGTGCTTGTATTGATGACACGATAATGATTAGCTGTCTGGTGATGGCTCAGGAATCCATTTGTAGGCTCTGCTCATCTCAGCGTGGGCCTCCCAGTATTTCTATAGGGCTGAATTGCTTGTGATTCTAACCTTTATGGAAGCTTTTAAAGATGAGTGCTTTACCGATAATTAAAAACAGGGCAATTGAAAGATTTCTGTCTTGTGGTCCCTTGTTTGCAGATTCTAAGCCACAATCCAGTTCAGGGTAGAAATATGTAAAGAATTCACTCTTCCTGAACTTTTATATAGGAATCTAAGTCGATCTGCATATTTCAAAACCATGAGTAATGTCTTCCATTCAATTTCACGCTTCTTTGTGCCGCAGCACAGTTCTTGATAAGTTATGATAATAAAGTGGTTCAGAACTTTGAGAGGGAGAGAACAAAATGTGAAATAAAATTATAGAACTGGAGGGGGTTTATAAGCCATGGAAGTCTTCTGTTTAATCTAAGAAATCCAAGCTTGATCATCTAAAGACATCTGCTCAACCTTACCTTGGAAATCTCCACAGAGAGAGAATTACAGTTCTTCTAAATCAGAGTTTCTCAACCTTGGCAACTTGAAGAAGGGTGGACTTCAATTCCCAGAAGTCCCCAGCCAGCCTTGCTGGCTGAGGAGTTATGGGAGTTGAGGTTTACACCTCTTCAAGCTGCCAAAATTGAGAAACTTAGATATCCACAGATACCAAAAGATTACCCCAGACCAAACATGAAACATTTTTTCAATTGTATAGATATTTGGAACTAACCACAATGATGAGAAAACAACAAAAAGCGCTTTGTGACATCATAACATAAGCTCTCCCTTTTGTATTGTCGAATCTACTGGCCATTGACCTTCCCAACAGCCAAATCTTTGATGTTAGCTTAGTTGAAGGCCAATTTTATTCTTTCTCCAGGAATGGAAGCATTACTGTATTTACTTTTATGCCAATCAGAGCAATTTATGGCATTGAACTAATCTCCAGGGTAGCATGCACTATAATGAACAGCTCCTGATTTACTTATCAATTACAGTTCCTTAGAGCCATCTCAAGAACAATCCGTAAGCCTCCTATGGCTTGGTTTATTGTCTTGTTTGCACCTTCTGATCTGTTTTCATTCTGGTTTTTGAACAGCCTCGGAAGAAGGACCAAACAGGAACCAAGTTATATGCATCCATCATTCGTAAACGCAGCCTCATCCCACGCTATGCTGGAGTGAACTACACAGGGCTGGAGGTGAGGGCCAGAACAAGGAAAGGTTATTAAATCTGAGCCATTGGGGTGATGGGTCACAAGAGAGCTTCATGAATAAATCAGGTGGGGCTAGACATGGGATTTAAAAAAAAAATTTTAAGATGAGAAATTTGACCGTTGCTTCTCTCGGTGTCGGAATGTGTGTGATATGAAGCATCCTTAACTGGTCAAGAAATGGTTGTTTATTTTACAAACAACCATTTCTTGACCACTTAAAGGTGCCTCAAATCACAGCCATTTAGAACTTGGTGGTCCTCAAAAGAAACCGAATTTCAAAGAGGTTCTAAAGAAGGATGTCCATGGATGATAAAAAAAATAATAATCCAGTAATTCAAGTAATTGACACAATTCTACAGGGAAGGAATTCAGGGGATATTCCTTCCCAGAGTGCTTTGGGAATCTGTTAGTGATCTTTTCATTTTTTCCCTTCCAATTTTAGGTTTTTCTCAAGGGGATCAATGAACCTCTTGCCCAGCCTGGTGGCAAAGTCAAAGCCGTTGCTAGAATAGTGAACAATGTTGGAGCTTACCTGTGAGTAATAGATCCTGTGCATGTCTGCGCATGTGTGAGGTGGCAAACTTCATGAGGATTGTGTGCAAACTTCCTGAAAATCCAGAAATGTGACAGTGAGGTTTTCTAAGAAAGCTGACCTCTAAATGGCTACTGTAGTGAATGGGGACAATTGCAATGTCAAGGTTGAATGGCTAAGATGCTTGCTAACCTCTGTCACTACGCAACTTGCCATAGAAATGGGGGAGGGAAAGCCTGGGAAAGAAACGGGAGTTTCAAGAAGCCGTCCCCACCGTGAGACTCAAGGCCGTCAAAAGCAGGTGTCTGACGGAGAAATGGACCGTTCCCATAACAAACAGAAAAGATGTGATTGGGCAACATGAACACTTGGTGGGCAGGGGTTGTGAAAAGCCATTGTTACTTAACCAGAATTTCGTGTGGGAAAACTAGAGTTGATTTTGCATCTTTGGGGCCGGGATGTGTATTCAATAAAAACGATCTCTTATGGCACTTCAAGACTGTAGAGTTTCTTTAATATTGAATTCACCGGCCGGACGGTTGACAGGCAGTTCACTTTAAGCTGTCTGGTTTTCTAAGTCATGTGATATAACAATCTCCTTCTAATTTTTCTGCCCAGATCCAGAAACGTCAAAAATTGTGTAAGGCCATGAATGTATCTTGCACCAGGACTTGTCTGGAATTTTTTTTTTAGCTTGGTGGAATTTACTTCTGAGCAGCCTACATTGTGTGGCATATTTACTTGACGTAAACCCTGTGGGGTAGTACAGGACTTCCTTTTGAGAAGAGGTCTGGGGTTAGACTGGGATTAGAATCTTCTCGCCAACCATCAAATGACATCAAGCTGTTGATAACACATGACTGACTCTTCTGTGCTTTTTCATTCTTTCTAAAGAAGAGAGATGCAGGCTCGGTTGCCTAATGCTCCGGCCGTTCCCTTGACGGTGGTGAATTTCCCAGATCCTGTAATGGAGGATTTTGATGTCCCTCGAGTCAACAACCATGGATATCCACAGGTAGGAGGGAAGAGGGAGAGAAAAGACATTACAGCCACCAGGAGTCTGTGGACCACAAGGTTGAGAACCGCTGACATACAGTATGAGGGGTGGAGAGTAAGTTTTATTGGACCTTTATTGGACCAGTAGTGAAATAATGTCACCCAGAGACGTTCTTGGCACTGGATGGAACTTGAATGGATTGCAAAAGCTGTGATGGGAGATACATTTTAAAAAATTGTCCCCAGGAAGCTGTAGACAATGAGCAGAACATAAGGAGAGCAAGACGTAGGTCTTAGGTTCATGAATATTAGCTCCTGGGGGGGAAGAGAAGGGAAGGGAAGCCCCTGTTCCATCCAGATTTGACTGACAATCCTCCGGTGAGGCACGTTGCCAGCTGGAATTGGCGGAAAAAGAAGAAAAAAGAAGATACAGGATGTCGATTGGGTGTTATAAATGATTTAGTGGAGCCATCTGGGCTGTGAAAATATATTCCCTTCCCTCCTCTTTTGTATCAGTTTTGTTAAAGACCTGAAATGAAAGTTTGGTTTGGCAACAGAGTCCACGGGCTACTTATCGGTAGCCCAGCTCTCCCTTTTTTATTTCATTTAGATTTTTTTCTATTTCAGTCAATTTTCTCCAAGCAGGACGTTCTCGGTGAGGAGGAAGATTGTAGGTGAATACGTGTAGCTCTTCTGTGAAGAAAAAAACAAAATTGAATCTGCGAAGAAGAAGCCAAATTGAATCTGCTAAGAAAGAGCAGAATTGAATCACAAGGCTGACCCCCCCCCAGACCTTGAATTTCATTCAAATACAGCTTTGGGCAAGTCCTGTGCAGTTGCCCTTAGCAGGACACTGATGGGGTGATGGTTTTGTCCCTTTTAACAGAATAACAGAGTTGGAAGGGACCTTGGAGGTCATCTAGTCCAACCCCCTGGTCAAGCAGGAGACCCTAGACCATTTCAGACAAGTGGCTGTCCAGTCTCTTCTTTAAAACGTCCAGTGTTGGAGCACCTACAACGTCTGGAAGCAAGATGTCCCTCTGATATGAATTGTTCTTACTGTCAGAAAATGTCTGCTTAGTTCTAGGTTGTTTCTCTCTTTGATTAGTTTCCATTCATTGCTTCTTGTCCGGCCTGCAGGTGCTTTGGAGAATAAGCTGACCCCCCCCCCTTCTGTGTGACAGCCCCTCAAATATTGGGACACCGTTATCACCACACACACACATACACACAGTCCTTCTTTTCACTAGATTAGACATACCCAATTCCTGCAACCGTTCTTCGTATGGATTATTCATATGTATTTTATAATTGTGAGGGGGGCCCTGATCTCTTCATTAGAGTTGGAATCACCCCGAATGGGGTTGGAAATGCCCCTCAAAAGCCACAATTTCCAAAAGCTCCCAATATCAGCCTTCAAAGCAGCAAGAGGCCTTTGGTGTAGAGGAGGCAGAGACACGCGTGGGGTTAAGCCCACCCCACCCAGGTGGTTTGCTTTACATACCGTAAATTACACTTTCTGGGCATCAGGACTGCACTTAGCAATTGAATTACAAATTAATCCTCAGGGGGAATTGAACTATCACGTCCGTGCTCTCTCCCCCTCCCCCTCCAGCCCCCAGTCCCAACCCCCACACAATCTTTCTGCCTCCCCCTGTCCTGCTTGCTCGGTTGTTTAACCCTTGGGCGCCTGTGCTGAGCCGTATCCGTTTCTGTGCAGCAATTCCTTTCATTACTCCGCTGATCAGCCACATTTCTCTGAGCAAAATCTACACGGGGACCCATTCAAATCCCAGTTTGAGGCATCCACCCGTGTCAGAGCGAAATGCCACCAGCTTGTCTGTCCTCAGGCAAGCAAAGGGTTGCAAGAAAAAGAAAAAGCAGAAGGAAGCCTGTACTTCCACCCACACAACCTTGTACAGTTGCTGGAAAATCCTGGACGTGGAAGTCCACCCATCTTCAAGTTGCCAAGGTTGAGAAACATTGCAATACAGTCTCCTTCTCTTGGGAGAAATGTCTCTGAAATGATGACTCAGTGGGTTCATGAGTTGTCTAGTTAGTATATGTGCTGATGAAGTCCTGAGTCACCATTTCTCACCAGGATTCCATTGGGTGGGTAGAGCATAGAATAACAGAGTTGGAAGGGACCTTGGAGGTCTTCTAGTCCAACTCCCTGCTCACAGCAGGAGACCCTATTCCATTCTGGAAAAATGACTGTCCAGTCTTTTCTTGAAAACCTCCGGTGATGGAGCACACACAACTTCTGGAGACTGATTGATTGTCCTCACTGACGGGAAATTCCTCCTTAGTTCTAGGTTAGAACTCTGAATTCCAAATCTTTCATTTGCTGGCATCTCCCTTTCACCAACTATGATGATGGTGCATGGTTAGAATATTGCCCAGTAGCCCCCTTGGCCTCCGTAATCTTTTCTATCATCGGAACAATAGCAGAAACTCACCCAGTAGGAGCGAAGTTCCAGATTAGTCGGTCCGGGGTGGCCATTACTTGAGTTTTGCAACATTGACCTCAACAGTTCAACGGTATTAAATTTGTCCGAAGACATTGGAGAAGGACGTCTCTGTTCCAGGCTGCCCTGGGAATTGGGGGGGGGGAGAGAAAGAGAGCGAGCGAAAGAGGGTAACCTTTGGGGTGAGCATGTGACTTAATCATCAAGGGCTATGATTGCATGGATTTTATGTCCCAGCCTTTTGTAAATCACTGGAAGTCCTCATGGGGGCTGGAGATATATAAATGCTACTATTAAATGAATAAATAATGATGTTTCTTTGGTGTTTTGCCTAGGAAAACTCTGGGTTGTAAATGTGTGTGTGTGTGTGTGTGTGTGAGAGAGAGAGAGAGAGAGAGAGAGGAAAAGAGGGAAGGAAGGAGGGAGGGAGGAAGAGAGACAGACTATGTTTAATCAATATACATGATTTGATTAACCCATTATCTGGGTTTGTGTCATACAAGGAACCACAAACCAACCAAAACAATTCAGTAGTAACCAAGAGTAGCAGGTCTTGTGCATGCAACCCCAGGCTTTATATCGGCCTTTGTTAAGCATGTTGTGTGAACCACAGCTTTTGGGTTAGTATGTGTGGATACGAATGTAAGCAAGGATATCTCTCTTCTGGCTCATTCCCCTCCTTCCTCGTTTGAGGGAGAGGGAAAAGCATGCATGCTTCATTTGCTAATTGTCTGTATGCTTTTCTAATATATTTAGTTTGATGGCTGGGGACGTATCGTTTAATCAATATTTGGCCCATTTCAGATTGGAGGATGCTCATTTTGAAGTCAGTTCAATCAGGTTTCAGCATCTTGTGAAAAGAAAAGAAAAGAGAAAAGGAAAGGAAAGGAAAAGAAAAAAGAAAAGAAAAGAAAAGAATACACAACGATGCAGATTTTCCTAATCTACACGTTTGTACTTCAACCTTCTTTTCATGGACATTTCTTTGGATAATAACTACATTTTTCCAGTTGTAGGACAGGAAATGTTGAAGGATGACAGCCTTCTGACCCACAATGTGCAAATTAGATCAGTTCCTATAAAATATGTAGATCAAATGAAATCTAAAATAATGAACGGTCCCTAAAGGGATGGTCTACCTGCATTAGGTTCAGGGGTTCAAGGAAAATCCTGAACTGGCGAAGCACAATGTCTCTTCTTATTAAGGAGCGAAAACAGAAGGCGGTTATTGATGTTTCTTCTTGTAGGGTTTGAGGGTGGGACATTTGGAGACATCTGATGAACCGAAGAAAGAGAAGGCTTGATTTGTTAGACTTTGGATCTACTCCACCATGGTCCTTCTGCACTTTCTTGGAGTCATCTATATGGAATCGGAAAACTGAGATATTCTGCAAATAGTTTATCTCTGCCTTCCTGCGCAATTAAATTTTACGGCAAAATTGTTATGCTGTGTAATACGTGAAGCTTTCCTCCGTTTTATTGCCTCTTTATTTTTTATTGCCTTTTCAGCAGGCTATTAGAAAGACTTGCGGTCTTTGCCGTGTGAACTCAGCCAAGCAGTTTATTAACTTGGTTCAACATCGATGTTCATCATCCGAGGTGCCTCTTGAGCTTTCATCCTATCTTTTCTCCAATCCTCAGGTTTCTTCACTCGGTGGACCTCCTGAACAGCCCACGTGGAATACTTCCTTCCTGTTTCAAGGAAGGGATGGTGCTACTGCTTTTTCAGATGATACGGCCTTGCTAATTGAATACTATAAGTCGAGTAAGTCCCAGGGTGTGCTGTCTAACAAGGAGCTGCCATCTTCTTTCTAAGAGATGGGAATGAGCTCAAGAAGCTTGCCAACTCTTCCCAGATCATAGGCCGTCATAAGAACCATACCATAAGGCATGGTAGCATCCAAGATAGGGTCCAGAGCTAATAGAAGACTCTTGTAGCTAGATAATCAGTTCAGACTTAGTTAACAAGATGGAAAAGAATATTTGTACATCAGGGTTGAACTGTGGGGTCCTTGGTGGTTTCTGAGCGTGATTGTTTCTTGAGGACATTTCATGACCCAACTAGGTAACATCATCAGTGCTGGTAGGCAGTGGGGTTTGCTGGTAGACTAGTGGCGTGCCCTGTTAGTATTGGTCTTGGTCTTGATTAGGCTGTTGTTTACTGTATGATTGTTTGTCTGAGTTGGTAGTTCCTTGATTGAGATATTGTTAAAAATGAAGAAATAAACAAACCCATTCCCTTGTAGCACTGATGTTGCTACCTAGTTGGGTCATGAATTGTCTTCAGGAAAACAACCAAGCTCAGAAACCACAAAGGACCCGACAGTTTGTTAACAAGCCTCACTGACTAGTACCCCATCTAAGGGTCCATTTGGTTTAAGGATGCAAATGTCTCCAGAACATTCAGGTATTTAAGACTAATTCTTGAACATTCATCATCGGTCCACTCCTAGTCCAACATCCCCAGACATTGGTTCAATGTAGAAACCACACATTCAATCCCAACAACTTTAAAACCCAGAACGAAGTCCGTGTGGGAAGAATTGGGATTCTGAAAGCAGGTTCTGAGGGAAGAGGAATAGCAGGGGTTAATTGATCTTTCATCTTCCACTATGGAGTAAGGAGGTGTTCATCCATTCTTTATTCTTCTCCAACACTGTCAGCACCAGGAGAAGATCTGGAAGGCACACCTCCGTTTTTAGGCTACTCCGTGCTGCCACTGACCAACCGAGTTTACCGAAAGCTTGCAGCAGATAGTAGCCGAAGTGGAATTAGGGTAGAAAATCTACCCATCCAGGTAGGAATGGACGAATCGGATTGTATTGGAATAATATTGGTGTGTTTTTTTAAATGGGTGAATTCCATCACATTTGCGCTCCAGTGATTCCCTTCTCCCCGGGCCAATTTTGAGATGTATGGATTTCAACTCTCAGAATTCTTAGCAAAAGCCATGTGGGTTGGGGAATTCTGGAGATTGAAGTCCAGACATCTCAAACGTTGCCCAGATTGGAAAACACTGTTCTAGAACATAGAATATCAGAGTTGGGAGGGACCTTGGAGGTCTCCTAGTCCAACCTCCTGTTCAAGCAGGAGACCCTATACCATTTCAGACAGGTGGGCTGTCCAGACTTTTAAGAAAAGTCTCCAGTTCTACTTGTAGTTAAGCTTCAGATGCTGAATTGGAATCAGGAAAACCTGAGTCAAAGTCCTCCTTCACAAACTCACGGAATGACTCATTCTCAATTCAAGCCAGATTGAGCCAGAAACTCTACGAGGACCTTTAAAAATGACCAGCTCTTGCTGGAGACAGAAGCCATTGGAATTCTAGGCAGGAGAGGCAGTCTAGCTGCGGATTTCAATTCTCACTTGTTGCCAGATGTAATATTTGTTGAGTTTCTTCCTATTTTACCGATTGTGTAGCAATAGCTTCTTTCTGGCTTGAAATGCTGATAATGTGGGATGGATAGGACAGTTCTAGCTGGCTTAGAAAGCTAAACCAAGATAGAATTACTTTACTCAAAAGAGGTGTTTTATGTTAGCATTCCCAGGGGATTCTCTAGTTTCGATGACTCATTGACTGATGGATTAACTGATTGATCGGCTGTATTTTAATGAGCCACGTCAGTCGTGATCTGACTCTAAGCAGCTTAGTCCTCCAGTTACCATCAAAAGATGAAAACAAGAAATGCAGCACAAAATAATGAAAACGTTGTTGTGCCCTGCCCAACAGCAACATTCCAGAAAGAGAAAAAAACTACTGTAGAAACGGCCGTCGTACTTTTCCCCAAAGACCTTTTAAAACAGCCAAGTCATAACTGCACTCTTAAACCCAGCTGGGTTGATGCCAATCTAACCTTGGAAGGTGGAGAGCAGTTATTTTCCAAAGATCAATGACCCCGCTCACCAGTGGGTCTTGTTCCTCAGTTTGAAGTCTGGTGTTGGTTCAGTCTTAAACTGTCAATTTAAATGACATGGGTATGTCATGGAAGAGGGTTCAGCTTATTCTTTGGAATAAGTCAATGAATGAATGAAACTCTTGATGACCAAATGAAGTTCTTCCAGGCTTTTGATGACCACACTGTGAAGATAAACAGAGATGGGTCCTTGTTCCCCCATGCTTCTTGCAAATTTTTTGAATGTCTCCTTTTTTTAGAAAACACATCTTGAGTTAGCTGGCCCTTTATTCTACCCCAGCAAAGCAATTTTTCAATGTTAAGAAGGAAACTTGCAGAATCAGTTTTATTAAGGCTTTAGAATTCTTCCGAGGAAACTTGAACAATGAATTCTACATACTGTACAGATTGTGTTAATTGGTTTTGCCTTTTGCCTATTATTTCCCCAGGATACCACTATGAGAACCACGTCTGGTGGGCTCCCAACTGCCCAACTTGGCCTTCAGTTGATCAATTCAGAGGTAAGGTTAGGAAACGGCAGTTCACAATGACCTGGGAGCTTCCTACCAAAATGTCAAATGTCTAGGCTGCAGTCAATCCTTGGGCTAAGTGGCCATAATCCACACGGGACTGGAAAAATGTATAGTTCTCCTCCTAGTTTCATGTATCTCAGAAAAATAGGGGTATGGAGAAAGGTAAGAGGTAAGAGAGAGAGTTCCCACAACACATTAAACTCTTAAGTTAAGAAAACACTTTAGCTATATTCACACTACGAAATAAACCATTTTATCACTTACTGGGACAGCCCAATTCTTGTTAATGCTACGAGTGGGTGACCCCAATAGGCCGAATCACAAACTACCCCATCTCATTTGACCCTAGTCACATCAGTTTTGAGAACTCAGCCAGGAAAGAGAGACAGGATGGTGTCGGGAGAAAAGGGAATAACGCAACACGTTTCCTAGCATCTAAACCTAGCCGTGCTTTGAATTCAATTCTTCTCGGGAGCAAAATAATTCACATTCAACTAGTACCCTGGAATGGCGCCTGTTCAAAAATCGATGCATTTCCAAGCTCGTGCAGGGCCGCTCGGCATACGAAAAGCTATGCAAATGTGGCATTTGTCTAAAGAGGCATTCTTGCGGAGGTAAAGCACAACAGATGCAACACGATGTCCCTAATCTTCTTGCTGTTTTGAACCTACCATCTCGCTAGACCTCTGCCTTTCCTCCTGGTCTGTGGCTGGATTGAATTAAGCTTCCTTCCCTCTCCTCCTTGCGATTCTACCCGAGCGCCGTAAAAGCGTTAGAAACCCCAGGCGGCTGGGCAGCTGACTCCACTAGAGATTGGTGCCTCCTGAATCCACTTCATGAATATAGATGATGTTTGACATGGCCTTGGAAAGCACCTCCTGGCTGCCTTCCCTTTCTCCTCTCCGCAGGCCGGCAGTCTTGAAACAACAGAGGTTGAGAGCAATTCCTAGCTAGGGACCGGCTTCAGCTCACCGGGGCTAAATTACATTGTGAAGGATGGGGGTGGAAATAAGAAAGGGGAAAGGAAAAGTTAGAGGAGGAAAACACAATAGTTTTGCAGCCCACCGTGGATCCGCGAGCAACAGGACCTGATGGAGCAATTTGCAAGACGGGAAGTGCTCTTCAAGATGACCCAAGCAGCCCAAATCCGACCTCTTTCATGGGTGCGTGCAACATCATAATTCATATAAAAAAGGGGCGGATCTTGCCTAGAAATGCTGCCCTTCACACAGACACGGAAGCTCCTGGGAGCCAAGGAAGGATCAAGTCATTGCTCCAACGTCATGTTTCTGAGCTGAGTTCTGAGGATCGTTGCCTGCTGGAGATCCTCAAGTGGACCAGGAGAATTTTTGAAGATTCAGCCAATTAGATGTAAGGAGGAGCCACAGGTGGATACTGGTGGTGATCCATCTACTAAGACTTGCAGGAAGCAGTGATGCTTCTGCGTTCGTCCTTCCTAACTTGGGCCAGACTTAAATCTGGCTGGTTAATTCCATTGCTATTTTCATCCAGAGCCCCACCCCCCCACCCCCCACGGTTTGGCCTGGACTGTCTGAGGAAGCACTTGGGAGAGGGGCTTCATGTGATGAATTATTCACAGGGGTGTCGGTAAGTGCAGAATTAATCCCCTTTTCTTCCAGCTGGCTGCTGCACTAAATTATCACTCCTGGTCATGCGGGAAAATGCTGCAGAATTCATTTAGCTGATTATTGTTTTGATCTCGGAAGGACGGTCGGTTGAGGAGTCCCTCCCCCACTGGTGCTAATAAATACACACACATGCACACATACAGGGGGGGAGAGGCAGAGAAAGGGGGACAGAGAAAGAGGGAGAGAAGGAGAGAGAAAGGGCAGAGAGGGAGAGAGAGAGAAGGGGCAGAGGGAGAGGTAGATGGAGAGAAAGGCAGAATGAAAGGCAGAGAGAGAGGGAGAGAAGGCAGAGAGGGAGAGAAAGGGAGAGGGAAATGGAGAGAAAGGCAGAATGAAAGAAAGGCAGAGAGGGAGAGAGAAAGAGAGGGAGATGAAGATGGAGAGAGAGAGGCAGAATGAAAGAAAGAGAGGCAGGGAGAGGGAGAGGGTGTGGGGGAGAGAGAGAGAGAATGAGTGCCCTGGCTCAGGAACATCTATGGAGCTTTCTAAAGCCATCCATGGGAGGTTAATTAATTCTAAAAGAAATAAGGATCTTAAGCTGTCATTTCTTTTTTTCATGCTTGCAGTCATGTTAAACTGGTTTAACATGATTCCACCCCCTCTCTTCCCCGCCCATCTTTTCCTTTCGTTTCCTTTTTTAAATACACAAAAGGAGATCTTGGCGGATCAGGATGAAATTCAATATGCTGCCATGTGTTGCGGGCTCCCTCCCCGGTGACAGGTGCTGATGGATGGCTAAGTGCAGGGTGGGTGAGGGGGAGTACATAAATTAAAGGATAATGTAGGATGATGTCCCGCCAGGGGTGGTCAGTCCACCAGCTGCCTGCAGCCCCCCAAATACTATTACTACTACCTTCTTCTTCTTCTTCTTCTTCTTCTTCTTCTTCTTCTTCTTCTTCTTCTTCTTCTTCTTCTTCTTCTCCTTCTCCTTCTCTTCTATTACTACTACCTTCTTCTTCTTCTTCTTCTTCTTCTTCTTCTTCTTCTTCTTCTTCTTCTTCTTCTTCTTCTTCTTCTCCTTCTCCTTCTCCTCCTCCTCCTCCTCCTCCTCCTCCTCCTCCTCCTCCTCCTCCTCCCCCCCCAGTAGCAGACCTAAGCATTCTTCACATGACCACTAGGCGGTAGCGAAGAGCAACCATACAGTTATTCCCTACTGCTTTGCTGCCCTCTGTTGGTCACACAAAATGTTGCAGCTCACTCCTGATAGCTGTACTTTAATCAACTTTTAGGTCTGCGAACTCTGTAAGCAGCCCTGCCCATTTCTCAGTTTGCCCCTCCCCCGCCCCATCAGGCAATAGGTTGGCAGCCGATTCACTTAACATCCGCGGGATTCTCTTTTTTCAACTGCCATGATTTGCTTAGGACCAAAAATGGTCATAAAATCAGGCGCAAATCACTGAACAGCCGCCTTGCTCAGCAACGGAAATTCTTCATGGTCATAAGTCAAGGACTGCCCGTATAGATAGATACATCCATGCATGCTCTCCTCTCTCAGGTTGTTTTCTCGGCAGAATGCTGTTCTTCGGAGTGGCAGTCCTCCTCCTGTAGCCCCCATTCCCCCCACCCCTTCGCGATTGCTGTGGAAATTATAGAGCAGTGATAGAATTACAACTGAGCGGGAACGACTCCACCAGCTTCGCTTTGTTAGACAGCTAATGAGTGGCAGACAGTGAGGCCACGGCGAAGTGGAGCAGAGAGAAAAATGAATGTCTTTGTGGGAGAAAATTTGCCGGTTTCCGCCGGCTGTTCCCAGAGGAAGTTTTAGGGGGGGAATTAATTGAATTAGGGGACAGACGTGGCAGGCCTCGTTGGCCAAGGCTTGCTCCCTTTTTTGATCAGATGGGAAAGCGGTAGTAATTTCAGTCGATTCTGGGCCCCATCTGGCTGGTCGGCTTGGCGGGACTGGCAATGAGGTCTGCCTTTTGTGGGAAGTCCTTTTTTGGGGGGGGGGGTGAGCTATCTGGACTTAATTGACACTTGCCAGCCGAAAGCCTGCTAGTTGATGCCAAGGAAGGTTGGCTGAGGTCAAGCTTTGCTCCCCAGCTGAATGAAATATGTAGATGGGCAGGTACTGGGCAAATGGCACCCTGATTCTCAAGCTTCCTCTCTCTGAGTAGAGTAGAGTAGAGTAGAGTAGAGTAGAGTAGAGTAGAGTAGAGTAGAGTAGAGTAGAGTAGAGTAGAGTAGAATAGAATAGAATAGAATAGAAAGGGACCTTGGAGGTCTTCTAGTCCAGCCCCCCGCTCAAGCAGGAGAACCTATACCATCTCAAACAAATGACTGTCCAGTCTCTTCTTAAAAACCTCCAGTGATGGAGCACCCGCAATTTCTAAAGGCAAGCTGCTATGCAAGACGGACAGTGATTAATATTTATATGTATTTATATGTAAGGGTGTAGGTATATACATATGTTGTATATAGCGTGTTTAAATGTGTGTTATGTATGTGTACACTTTGGAGAGCAGGCAACAGAATTTCATTTTTAATGGGTGCCAGTGTGCCCACAGTAAAAAAAAAAAAAAGACAATAAAGGTTATCTTTTCTGAATTCTAACCACTGCACCACCACGGCTCCTTTCCCCACGGAAGTGCTTTGGTGGTTTCGACACGGAAGCATAGTATTCTGTTACTCTGCTTGTTATTCTGTTATTCTGCTTGCCCCTCTCCTCCACGTCCAGAGAGATGGAGGATTTAAGAAGATGAATCCCAGAACAGGCATAGCCGTCCTACATTCTTCCCCATTAAGGCTCAAATAAGCCATCACGGCTTGCAGTCACGGCGTCGGAATTGGCGGTAGCCACTTTGCTGCCAGGCTCCCGGGGCAGCCAATTTAAACCAGTTAGCCCTAGAGTTGTAGGAAATGAAGAAATCATATTGGTGGGCACGGAGAGGTTGCCTTGTCCCTTGATGGAATTCTCCTTAATTAGCCACCCAGCTCTGTTTGCTGAGGAGCATCTGTCATTTTGTTACGCTCCTTCGATGCCTCTCCATGGCAGCTTCGGAATGGATTTGCACAGCTACGTTCAACTCGAGAACCATTGAGCCACTATTGTGTGGCTGCCTTGGCAGTTAGTTAGTTAGTTAGCTAGCTAGCTAGTTAGTTAGTTTATTTAAGTACGATGACCAGCTGTAAGAGAAGGACGAGTGGGGACATGTCCAAGGGTTTTAAGATTATCTTCACGGTTGGCCATTGTAATGTCTTCTTGTTTTTTTCCGCCTAGAGGCCAGATATCTTCCTGACTGCATCAACCACAAATGGTCTTCCCATCCTGGATCCAGAGTTGGTGGGACAGCTTGGGACTATCAAGGAACCGTGGACAAGACCAACTTCCAAAACTGAACCGAAGACCTCTTTTACTTCAGCTAGAGATAGTGTGAGTGATTAATTTTCCTAGTTTGTAATGGTCCTCGCTTCCTAGCTACGTCATAGAGCGAAGTTGCTCGGTTTTGAAGCTTTCAGAGAGATAACGAGTATTTGATTGTGAACCCATTTAGTTCATTCTTGGCTATCACAGCTACATTATCTCTAGACCTCAGGCTTACTTCCAGCTCATAGCTTTCAGCTCCATGACCATAAGGCTGACATCAGCAAAACCTGGAGGTGGATAAAATCATTTGGGCTTCCAGACCCACCACTGGCTAAATTAAGGCCATGGGTGTTCCATCAATCTTAATGTAAAAAACAGACACAAAAGGAGCAAGGTCTTAAGAGCTCACCTATTCCGTCTCTAGGTGGACTTAGAACAGTTGGAAGGACCTAGAGAGAAAGCAAAAAGAAGGTGGCTGTTAGATAAAACCTAAAGAGATTTCTACACTGATTTTTTCCCCTCCCCATGTAGGTCAAAATCCTTTGTATTGCCATAAAGCTGGGTTGGGTGCAATCGCTGTCTGGGTCAGATTTTAGCAGTTGCAAAGCCTATCAAAACTGGCACGATGGAAAGAAAATTGAAAGGTTGGGTGAAGGAAAACAGAAAAGGGGAGACCTGGAGCCAGATGGGCTGTATGTGGAAGAAGTAGCAAATTTGCAGCCAAAGGTGATGAGATCTTCAACAAGCCCCTACATACGGAGCCTTCTGGTACAAAGTGATGATAAAAATTGATAAAACATGAGTCAATGCAATGCTCAACTTGTCCTAGTTGTGTCCTAGCACTGGATGCAAGTATGTAAGTCAAGGATTTGCAGCAGGACACCACAGTGTAGGTGTTGTTGCTTTCCCCTTTGTCCCTCGCTGGCTCTTCTCTAACTTAGTTAGCAGGTTAGCTACTATTGGGTGTAATCTACCATTATAATGCTCAGGATGGCTTCCCCTAAATGGCCTACATCCACCATACATGTATGTGAAATCTATTTGGTCTTTTTGCACTCCTTTGAGTGACAAAGGTTATCCACCTGGATCCCTCAGATTGAAATCTGGGAGAACTGGAGAAAGAGAGAGGAGGAAGAATGATCTTCTTTCCCAGAATGGAGCAGATTTGTGTGGATTCACTAAAACGAAACAATTCACTAAAAGAGTCACTTTGGAGAGATGGCTGGGGTGGAAATTTGATAAACAAAAACGGTGCGTGCAGGCATACCAGAGAGTAGCAAAAAGGCACAGGAATTTTCAGATGCGCAAACACTATTCTTCTTTAAAGGACACTGTTCATTGTTGTGATGCTTTTAGATAGACCGTTTGTATTTCCAATTGTCAATGTGGCCTTGAGAGCCACTTTGGTGTAGAGGCATCAAGCTAGAAAGCACACACTGCGAGTTCCAGTCTCACACTAAGCCAGCTGGGTGACCTTGGGCCAGTCGCTCTGTCTCAGCCCTGGGAGGGAGACAAGGGCAAAGCACTTCTGGAAAACCTTGCTGAGAAAACAACAGGGACTTCTCCAGGCAGTCCTCAGGAGTAAAGAAGGAAAGGAAAGGAAAGGAAAGGAAAGGAAAGGAAAGGAAAGGAAAGGAAAGGAAAGGAAAGGAAAGGAAAGGAAAGGAAGAGTGGGAGGGGAAGGGGAGGGGAGGAGAGGAGAGGAAAGGAAAGAGGAAAGGAAAGGAAACCTTGGTTTAACAAACTCAACCTATTCATTCTATATGGCCAATTCCCAGTGAAGCTTTTTGAAGTCTTATCTATTTCAAATCCCCACTCCAACTTCTGCTCAATATTTCCACTTCTGGAGTCAAACATGCTGGGTTCAAATCTTCGTACGTACCTAAAGAATGAGCCAGAAAGCCAGGGAAACTTCTTGAGTTCAAACCATTTCCACAGGGAGCACATTCATATTCCAGCTTTCCTCCCCCCCCCCCAGTATTCAAGATTCAAGGACAGAGTCCTTCATTCCGACCCCAACAGGGCTCCCTCGGTTTGTTTCGTGCGTTGTGTGTTGGGTTGTTGGGTGTGTCTGTGTGCTGACAGCCCAAGAAGAATCAATCTGGTTCCTTGTGAGCACAAATCGCAGTGTGACTCGGCCGAGTTTCACACTATGGGTTGCACGGCCAGGTTGCGTGTTGCGTGCTGGATAAAAACGAGGGATGGCCTTTTGTCTTTTGTGAACCAAGATAAAATGAAAAGCAGGCAGTCTGTGAATTGTGTTTCTAAAGAGAGAGGATCGCAACAACTTGAATTTAACGTTTTAGTTGGCTTCGTCTGTTTTGTTTTTAGCTTTCTCCACTGCTCAGAATCCACTGGAGTTGGGTAGCCGATAAATAACAATCATCCATCAGTCCATCTATCTTTCCATCAATCTTTGATCGATTCTCCAACTTTGTGGTCACAAAAGAAGGCGGTCTATGGAGATTCTCAGTCATCAACGGGTCCTTGTTGTCCCAAAGACGCTTTTTCACAAGGCAACTTTCAAAAGAAAACAAGAAAGGCCAGTTGCCTTGTGAAAAAGCATCTTTGGGACAAAAGAAGGGGGGGGGGAGTACAAAGGAAAGCAGAATCATTGCATTGCAATCCTGACCTAGGATGAACCCCACAGAGCCATGCTTCTCATTTCATGCCCCCAACTGCCCCTTCTTTTGAAGACCCGCTAAATTCACATTACACCCTACTTTTGATTGCGTGCGCCTAAAGCACAAATCCTGGCAGGCAGGAACATGGGTCTGTTTCGGGTGCAGGAATCGTCATTGGAGCATGTTGGATTCTCAAGTAGCATGGCACCATCTGGGCAGGCCTTCTGTGGGCCCTGGCACACCGTGGGCATCAGATCCTCTTCCAGCTGGGCTGAAATTGTGAATTACAGGTGGATGCCTGGAGAAATCTGGGCAGCGTTTCAAATTTTTTTTCCCAAGGAATTCTTGTGTCGGTGGACTTGGGTTTTGTTTTGTGTTTTTTTGCAGTCTTTCTACCACCATCTAGTGGACAATACTTATATTAACAGCTGTCCTTTTCATCTTGCCAACTTTATCCAATCTTGCCAACTTGAGGATTCCGGCTGGGGAATTCTGGGAGTTAAAGTCCACAAGTCTTAAAAGTAGATTCTACACCCCTGTCTTAGAGGTTCTGCTAATATTGCTTGCATCCAACCTGCCTTCCTTTAAATATGTGGGCACTACAATCCCCAGATGTCTCAGCTGGCTGGTAGATGATCCTCCATCCTTTGAGCTGCAGTTCTCAAACATCTGGACGGTGATAGGTTGGAAGGATTAAGTGATAGTCTTTTGTAGGGTAGCCTTTCTTTTGACTTCTGCTGACTTCGGAGACCTGTTCACATCCCATCCTTTTGTTGATTACCCCAATTAGCCTACTTAAAAGAAACGAAGGAAGGAAAAAGAGGGAAGGGAAGGGAAGTCCTTGCATTCTGCAGCGGTCTCCAACTCAATACCAACCCAGAACGCTCATTGAATTCATGCTCCTAGAAACACTGGCCAATTTCTTGCACAACTTTGAGTGGAGAGATGTTCTAAAAATAGCTGATCATGCCTCTTTTGTACCTTTATTTCACTCAAAATGAGGAAAGGGAGAAGATGCAAGCCTCTTAAAGAAAGAAATACTCAACCAAGAATAGTGAGGTATAAACGAGAGACAATCATTTTTGCTTTGCAGAACATATTTCCCCCCTCCCTCCAAAACTGGCTTAGTATTCAAATACAAAACGCAGGGTTTGGAGTACAGAATTTTACCCCTCCATGGCTTCCTTGTTTTTTTCCTACAAAGGGAGAATATATATATATATATTCCTACACACACACACACACACACACACACACACACAATGAAGAGATTGTGTGCCATAGCAATTTGAAAGCATCCCGCCCATTCAGCCTTGCTTCAAAAACCTTGTTGCGTTTGTCACAAAACACTTGATTGCTGAATGATGTACAGCTAATTCCACAAGCCAAACAGAGCTTTTGAAGTGCTAATTAGCAGCCCCGGTGAAAGAAGCTCATTAGTAGTTGTTATAGCTAACCTCAATTGTTGCCGCTAATTAGAATCCTAAGCCAAGCAGAATATGATGGCCAAATCGAAACGGACAGACAGGGCCGAAGAGTGACAGACAAGCAAGAGACAGACAGACAAATAGAACAATGATTTAGTATTTTAATTCCTTTCTTTCTTCATTAACCAAATCCACCATAAGGACATGTCCATGTTGAATGGCTCAAACCTTGAGCAAGTACAGGAAGTCCTTGACTTACAACAGCTTGTTTAGTGACCGTTCGAATTTACAACAACACTGAAAAAAGTGACTTACAACCATTTTTCATACTTAGGACCATTGCAGCATCTCCACAAAATTCAGACGCTTGGCAACTGACTCATATTTATGACGGTCGCAGCGTCCCGGGGTCACGTGATCTCCTTTTGCGACTTTCTGACAAGCAGAGTCAACAGGGGAAGCCAGATTCACTTAACAACCGTGTTACTTAACATCTGCGGCGATTCACTTAACTGTGGCAAGCAACGTTATAAAATGGGATAAATAAAACTCACTTAACAAATGTCTCACTTAGCAACAAAAATTTTGAGCTCAGTTGCGGCTGTAAGCCGAGGACTAATTATATTATTTAGGCGCCTTCAGATTAGTTTTTCACTCTTAGCAACTGCCTGGAGAGGTCTCTGCCATTTTCTTGGCCAGGTTTTCCAGAAGTGCTTTGCCATCGCCTCCTTTCCTGTGTCCAAAGTGGAATGATTTGAGCCTGGTCATTAATTAAACAGCAGCATTAAAAAAAAACACAGAAAGATGCTTTTGGTCCGATCAGGAACTTTTAGTGGGACTCAATTAAGCTGCCCACCTTGGACTGTGGAGACCCAGCTCCCAATCTCCATCAAACCACAGCTCCTTGGGTCAATTAAATTCCCATTTACAACCCGTTTCCCAGAAATGAGTTCTGGGACTAAAAATCAGCAGAAGCCCTTTGGAAAGCTGCCTTGAGTGTTCTCATATATAAATGCAACGAATAAATCAACCAGTGATTGGTAGCAGAACTAAATAACGCAGTTCCAAATTCCATTCCACTTTAAAACAATAAGTAGGACCTTTTCAATTTTCCTATTTATGGCTCCTGCTATTAAGCATGGCGGGGCTTGACGTCCGTATCATACTGGTTATTCAAGCAATGTTCTTTCTCAAAGGCTGCCTCTTCTTTTTAAGAAGCAATTGGATGGCCATTTGTCTAAAATGGGATAGGGTTTCCTGCTTGAGCAGGGGGTTGGACTAGAAGACCTCCACGGTCACTTCCAACTCTGTTATTCTGCTGTTTTATAATGCTAGGGAGCCCTTTACACCAGAGGTCCCCAACCTTTTGGGCACCAGGGACCAGCTCCATGGACAGAGGTTTTTCCGCAGACCGGAGGGGGCGTGGTTTTGTGTGCTGCCTACATCCCACGGATGGGGCTTTGCTTGTTTGTGCAGACTGGTGGCTGGCATGCTGTGGCCCGGTACTGGTCCACGGACTGGGGGTTAGGGACCCCTGCTTTATACAAGAGACAAAGAAGAACATGACATCATCTGAAAAAGTCAGCCGGGGTTGTGTGTCTGTGTGTCCTTTCACCTCTTCTTAGATTGAAAAGGTGGCCTGCTATTTTGTGATTCTGGAAGGGATGGGGCACTTCCTAAGCTTCTCTTTGGTGCCTTTGCTCAATTAAAGATGGTGGGTGGGAAGTCCTTGGAAAGTTGCCCCACTTGCAGAATGCAACTCGGAAATCCTGGCGGTGGAATGGCGTTATTTCAATTTTCTTATCTCTGAAAAACAGGCTGACCCAAACTGGTTAAATGCTTGTCTGTTCAGAGGGTTTGCGTGTGTAATCTGTCTGCTTTTATTGTCTTGCTCAATATCCTATCAGCGTTTGGCAGCTGGGACTACACAGCCTGATGGCGATGACCATCTCCTTGGCCTGCTTAAAATCACCCCTTTTGAATGGGGAAGCAAGTCACGGAGAGGGCTGGGGCATCTCTATTAAACCAGCTTCCGGGGAGATTAAATGCTTTTCGTTACAATCCAATTAACTCTCCAATTGAATAGCAATGTGACGGGAGAATATATGGAGGCATTCCCAAGCATGTATGTATAAATATATACATATATATTTTCCCTTCCTTGCTTATCTGGAAGACCGTTTGTAAATAACTAGAGTTCACCTCTAGTTTAATCAGATAAAGAACGATTAATTGCAGTTGACTTCTGCCTGGGTGAATAGAGAAGCAGATGAGATGGGCAATTCACAAAGGAGGCATGTTCAGACAAGGGAAGGCAGATTGATTTAATGTTAAGAAATTTACCCTTCCAGGAGCCAGCAGCTGTTCAGTCTCAAAACCTCAAGGTTGTGTTTCTCCCACCAATGGCCAGGATTGGAATCCAACCCATGAAGTTTGCGTTTGATTTTGGATGCTTGAGTCATTAGTTAGAATTAAGGAGATTTCACCAAATTCCTCTGTGGGTAAAATTCCCACAGATGCCATTCAGCCTCGTCCTGTGAGTAAGTTGGACCACAGCAGATGTCGTAGTGTACTGTGAGGCAGCTGCTTGCAATCTTCTAGTAACCTTCTCCTCCAACACTTAGCCAACATTCCTTGACTGCTAGTCATACTTTGACTTTACGAAGTAGTTTTGAGTTTATCCCATTGAAGCCCTTCTTCCAAATATTTTGCAGTTTTACAAATGTTGGATCCCTTCATGTTATGAGGCTTCCCTCTTTGGCCACGAATTGTGCAGTTTGAGCTACTCAAACTCTGAATGTTGGAAAGGGAGGGAAGGCTACTAAGTTCTTAATAGGAATCCCAATTTTGAACCCTTAAATTCTTCTCCAGATCTTCTATCTCATAGGATAAAAAAATATATCACTTAAATTTTATAGAAGATGGAAAATAGAACATTTATATAGTGTTCCAATATCTGAGGGGCTGCCACAAAGAAGAGGGGGTCAACTTATGTTCCAAAGCACCAGAAGGCAAGACAAGAAACAATGGAGGGAAACTCATCAAGGAGAGAAGCAACCTGGAATTAAGGAGCAACTTCCTAACAGTGAGAACAGTTAACCAGTGGAACAGCTTGCCACCAGAAGTTAGTGGGTGGTCCATCACTGGAGGCTTTCAAGAAGACTGGACAGCCCCTAGCCTGGAATGGTGTAGGGTCTTCCAACTCTGCTATTCTGTTGAGATCCTGTAGGCAATATCCTGCAGAAATAAGAAGCTCCGGAAATGCCAAATATTTTAACAGATGATTGCTGGCCCTTGTTAAAACACTGTGTCCTTCTGCATGAGGTTAATTCCTAAATATCCCCATGCAATGCACAGCCCAGGTCCATCCCTTGCTCCAAGTTTAATAGATTTGTCCTGGCCTAATGGCTCAAGGAAGGCCATCGGGTCAATTCTAATGATCAACTCTCATTCCCAAGCAATTACGGGCCTGTCTCCAAGGAGAAGCTTGAGGTGATGCTTGTAATTAAAAGCCATGGAAGCATCAGATTTACACAGGCAAGATTTACCACTGAAGGCCAACTTGCTTGAAAGATTGATTAATGTACCAGGATGTGCTTCGGCATTGCTTATTATGCTCCTCTGCTTCAAGACCCAAATCACCACCTGCCATTCTTAGATTCTAAGCATTTGAGAAGACACTAATCATGGTCAGCTTGTCACCGGCCCTTCCCTCTCACAGGAGGCCCATCTTTCTTCTCTGCTGCCCTAGATGGCAAGGAGAGTAAGGCTAAGATTACGAGGGGAGAATTTGGCTGAACGTTAAAAGCTTCCTCAACAGGATAGTGGCGAAGCCAAAAATTGGGGGAAACATATTGAGCAAAACTTTAGGAGAAGCTAAACTTAGGAGAAATTTCTTTAGGGAAATTTGAGAAGATGCTGACCCCTATACAAGTGGTCCTCAACTTACAACAGCTGGTTTAGTGACCATTCAAACTTACAACTGGAAAAAAGTGTAAGACTTCCTGTATAATTTTACAGGCCTATAAATATACCTGTATAATTTATAAATTTCTCAGTCTCCATGATTCAACAAACCTTCCCCTCACCACACCGGCTGTGTGGACACAATACCGACTAACATACTTGGCTGGTTTTATGTTTCAGACTATAGTTGAAAACGTGCCCATGATATTATAGGAAGGTTGAGTCAAGGGGGGTAGAATGACATAAGTTCTGTATTTCCACATTTTATTTGCACCCCGTGGTTTCCTTATCAGGACTCTGTGAAACAGTTTTTCCAACTCCCAAATGTTTCTTTCAAGCCACTCGGAGATAAATAAGTTCCACTGGTTGAAAACCCATCCTGCTGACAGCAAAGAGCCCCAAAGCAATTTGCAAAACAAATCAACAATCATCCAACAAACCAGGATAGGATAGGTGGGAGGGAGCTGAGCTGAGCTGGAGAAAGATCCTTTTTCAATCCCATATGAAAGGCTTGTGTGAATGGAAAAGGGAAAACGGGACTTTTGAAAAATCACCCAGTTGCAGACAGAGGGAAGATAAACTGCCAGCTAGTGAAAATAAAGCTTTTTAATCCTTGGCAATAACCATCAAGGAGCCGTATGGTTTGATTTGGGGCAGCCTTGCCCGTTCTCCTCAAACGGAGTTGGGTTTTATCGCCTTGTGGCTTCAGACGTGGGATGTGTCGGCTTTTTTGCTTTGCCTGCGAACTAATGGGGGGGGTCATCTTTTATGTCACCCCAGCATTTGATGTGAATCCCATTTCAAATGGTTAGGACATGATCTGGATTTTGCACCTGTTTGCCTTGCCTGTGTGGCTAATACAGATGTGTGTGTTCCCCACCAATAAAACAGCCCGGTCTTCATCTCTCCTAGACTGAGATACTCAGAGCATCCTAGTAGGACGTAATTAACTATCGGCTCAGCTTTGCCCACCCATATAATATTTCACCTGGAAATAAATCTTCCTTTAGTTATAAAACCTTCCTTTCTACCTTCCCTCCTTCCTTCATTCCTCCCTCCCTCTCCCTCTCCCCCTCTCTCCTTCCCTTCCCTTCCTTCCTTCCTTCCTTCCTTCCTTCTTTCCTTCCTTCCTTCCTTCTTTCCTTTCTTCCTTCGTCCCTCTCTTCCCTTCCTTCCTTCCTTCCTTCCTTCCTTCCTTCCTTCCTCTCTGCCTCCTTTCCCCTCCCTCCCTCCCTCCCTCCCTCCCTAGAAATGGCTAGTTTATACTATTATGTAAAAGTAAAAAGCTGAGATTTGATGTTATTATCTTATTTACTGCACCAAAGGGAGTTGGAAGTCAACACCTTTTCTTTCTTTTTCCCTTCTTTTCCACACTTTTCTCTTCCTTTTTCCCTCCCGTTTTTCCTATTATTTGCTTTTGTATTTTTGCATTTTATATTATAAACTAATAAAAAGGACGAGCAAAAAAAAGGAAAGCAGGACCCATTTCTAATCACCGTCTTCTACTTATTCATATTATTAATAACCGTACATTACGTGCTTCCCCCTTCCCTCCTTCTCTTGAACGCTGTCTTTGGAAAACAATGACCGAAAAATCCATTTTTCATTTTTAAGGACTCCTACATCGAACCTGATCGTAAGTCTTCCTACTTTGACCTGACAGAGGTGAGTACGAACCCGTAACATCCAGCTTCCTAGATGGCTGGGGAATTCTGGGAGTCGAAGTCCACCCATTTTCAAGTTGCCGAGGTTGAGAAACCCTGGCCTATTTCACGGATTCGTAGATCACCGATTCCAATCAGATTCACAAGTGTCCTGTGAGATATTTTGGACACTATTCTTCTCTCTGTAACTCTTGTTGCCTCTGACCTCTTTGTGAAGTGGCCCACGAGGGCTAAAGCCTCCTTTGCAAACTTTTCTTCTTCTTCTAAGACACTTGCCCAAATCGGAGCCATGGAAACGGTCAAGTGGAACAGGGAATTGCTGCGGGGGGGGGGGGAAGGAGTCTCATCTCTGGGGTCTCCCTCCTGTCCGTGGCTAAGGGAAAAGTGTTTTCCGTGACTGATAGGTCTCCTGTATTCTTGTCACCACTTGGTAGGCAACCATCCACCTGCTGTTGCTTTCCTGTCACTCTCTGTGGTCTTTTGCTTACAGCCTAGTTGTTGCTAAGAGAAGCTCAGTCTGTTATAGCAACAAGCCATGACCGGAATGCAGAAGAGAGGAAGGGAGATTCCTTGAAAGCAGATCCAAGCTTCTAGATCACTCTGCTCCCCGTTAGATCCTTTCTCCCTCCCTCCTCACCGCCTGCCAGGCTGCAGATCCCCTCTTTACGTTTAAGCCCTGAGAGATCTTCCTTGTCATAATAAGCCATCCTGCCTGGAATTAGTCCATGTCAAAGTGTACCTGGGCATTTCTGCTTGAGGAAATGCCAACGCACCTGTTAGCTTTGTTCTCCTGGAGCACCTGTGGTTTCCTGGGGTGTTGTCATTTGGGAATGACAGGCACCTGGCAACCGGGACAGAAGCTGGATCAATCACCCTCGCAAAGGCAGGAGAAAGCTGGAAGAAGCATTCTGAAGGCTTTCGTAGTTTTTCAGCGGGGCAGAAATTGGTTGTGGAGGCAGATCTGGGCTGCTTTGCTTCTGCCAATGGCGTTGTACTACCGGCCCTTCTCCTCAACAGTGAGTAGCCAAGGATTGCTCAGCTCTCAGGTGGCACATAGGTATTTCCCCCCCTATGCAGCAGAAGGCAGACCTGTTCACACAAAGAATTCTATTGAATGATGGGGAATTACACAATTGAGGGGCCAAATGTTCCCTTCCTTCCTCCCTCCCACATTTTTCTTTCCTTCCTTCCTCTCTCCCACCCTCATTTTTCCTTCCTTCCTTCCTTCCTTCCTTCCTTCCTTCCTTCCTTCCTTCCTTCCTTCCTTCCTTCCTCCTCCTTCCTTCCTCCCTCCCTCCCTCCCTCCCTCCCTCCCTCCCTTTTTTCCTTTCTTTTCTCTTCTCTCCCTCCCTCATTTTCCTTCCTTCCTTCCTTCCTTCCTTCCTTCCTTCCTCCTTCCTTCCTTCCTTCCTTCCTTCCTTCCTTCCTCCTCCTTTCCTTTCCTCCTCCTTCCTCCCTCCCTCCCTCTCTCTCATTTTCCTTTCTTTCTCTTTCTCTTCCTCATTTTTTCCTTCCTTCCTCCCTCCCTCCCTCCCTTAATTTCTACATTTTGTTTCACAGATGCAAAACAACAGGTTTCCACTACCTGATGCTGTAGCCAAGATGCTTCCTGGGAAAGACAACCGGTAGGTCCTGCTTTAGCCCGTGGGCTCTGCAGAACAGTAGCAGATATGCTTAACAGCCGTGTTACTAACTTAACAACTGCAGTGATTCGCTTAACAATTACGGCAAGAAAGGTCATAAAACGGGGCAAAATTCAATGAACAAATGTGCCACTTAGCAACAGAAGTTTTGGGCTCCCTTGTGGTCGTAAGCCAAGGACCGCCTGTACTGCATTTACAGTTTCACATTGTACAAAACTATACCAGGTGCGCAACGCGCCATGCATACATGTCGAAAATTGCTTACCAAAAACGTACGCTAGGGAATGCAACAATAATTAATTGACTGATTAATGTGTATGTATTAGCAGGAACAGTATAGAAATACGGATCTTTATGCAGCTTCTCCCCCCCTTTCTGTTTTGCAAGCTGCTAAAGAAACAGATCAAAATAAACAGATGATCAGGAAAAGGAAAAAAAAACTAAATTAAATTTTTTTGCTAATTTTTCAGGCCAGTCATTGAAGAGATTCAAGATCTGGTAAGGCAAATATAATTAGAAATAATAACAATAATGATTCATCAATCATTATTATTTAACATATTACAATATTTTGCTCTTCCTTCCGTCCTTTTTCATCTTTGGGGTTTGTTTTTTTTGGGAGGGGGTTTGTGCTTTTGAGATGCTGATCAGCATAACAAACGGGCTTCCCTCGATTTTACAATCCATCAAAAATGTCTGCCCCTTTTCCACGGCTGCCACGCGCAAGCTACAAAACGCCTTTCAGAAAGGAGGAGGAGGAGAGCGAAACGCTTGACAAAACTAATCCTTTCCCTCTGACTTGAAGGAACTGCCCAGCTGATTAACAGCCCGGTTCTAATCCTGCTGTGTGTCTCGCCCTTGGCATTTGTAAAACTATCAGAGAATCACTTGAAAGATTTTTTTAAAAAAACTGGAATAAGATATAAACTGCTGCCCTCTGCAGCAAGGAAGTAACTTAGCAGAAGGGATCCAGCAGGTTGCTTAAAAAAACCCAGAATAACAGAGTTGGAAGGGACCTTGAAGGTCATCTAGCGCAACCCCCTGCTCAAGTAGGAAACCCTATACCATTTCAGACCAATGGTTGTCCAGTCTCTTCTTGAAAACCTCCCGTGTTGGAGCACACACACACATACACACACAAAAGATCTCAAAGCACTGAAAAGCAAGTTTGACTCAGTTAAGTAGAAAGGCTGTGAAGGAAAGTGAGAAAGAAAGAGTGGAAAAGCCAAAAGAGAAGAGAAGAATCCAACCGAATCACTCTTGGCTGGAGTAGATATGATCAGCTTTGTTTATTGGCAGGGTTGTCCACAAAATGTGCTCAAAACATCAAGATGAGGTCCACAACTGTGAAATCAAAGCTGAGAAGAGAAGAGAAGGAAGAGTAGAGTAGGGAAGGGAAGAGGAGAAGAGAAGAGAAGAGAAGAGAAGAGAAGAGAAAAGAGAAGAGAAGAGAAGAGAAGAGAAGAGAAGAGAAGAGAAGAGAAGAGAAGAGAAGAGAAGAGAATGCTTTATTTGGCCAAGTGTGATTAGACACACAAGGAATTTGTCTTGGGTGCAGAAGCTCTCAGTGTACATGCAAAACAACAGAGTAGTAATAATCATAATAATGATACCAATAAGAGGGGGTCATAGAGAAGATGAGAATAATAATACTGCAGCCAGAAAACATGGATAAATATACAGTACTTAGACATAAGACGGTACTCTGAGTTCTTTACTCAGACTGAAAAGAAGGGTATGAAAGAACACAGGTCTTCAAACAATTGTCCCGTAAGGAGTATTTCGATAGCAAATTGCACAGAAAACCACACGATTCATTTGACTCTAATTTTCTCCTCTGGGGTGAAAGGAATTTTGTGTCTCTTGCTATCAATAGCTTCTATATTTGAGCCATTTCGAAATCCACTAGTTGAGGCACCCGTCAAGCTGCTTCACCTTCCCCCAAGCCTTGCAAACATTGGGGTGTCCTGGTCTGTTTCCCATCTTCCCAGCTGATGGCCACTGTTCAGCAGAGCCACGTGGTCCTGGGCCAAACCATGAAGAGAGAAAAAAGGTAGATCCATGACATACATCTCTTGGCAGCCAGTCGGGGACACGGCTGTGCCAACGTCAACAACATTCTGTACAGGCGTCAGCTTCTCTCTGGAAGACACCCAGGAAGATTGCTGGGATGCTCAAGCCTTGTGCCAGCTTGACTGGGCTGACACTGAACCCAACCATCTCCCGGGGCTCACCCTGTGACGAGGCATCACGCTCATAAGTTCCTTGAAATCGGTCTCCTTGGTCTTTAAACAAATAAACCAGCCTTATCTCTTGACATCCCGTTGAAGGCTCGGCAAGGTCGAGATTGGAGAAGGTCACCAGCCTGGTCCAGGGAGAGGTCTCCACGGCCTCACAGCTGTTCTTCTACAAGGCTGTGGCATCAGCCCCAGAGTCAGAAAACCGAAGGATGTTGCTTGACGTTATGTTCGGCTCAAGGCAATTTTTAGAGGCTTTCGTTCAGCAACCGCAGTAAGCTGAACTTTCGCAGTGTTCTTTTCACCTGCTGCCTCCTTCCCAAAAAAACCCGGCCACAAAAACTCCATTGCAGAATAATTTCGGGCAACGGTGAATTTCCAATGAGAAATGAATCTGCTCTCAGAAGCAGAGTTTTCATGTTTATACTCTTAGCACTGAGGGAACACTATGCTATCTAGTCTGGATTTATACACAAGTTTAAGGATTAAATTAATGTCATATTGCTATCAATAGTTAATTAGATGGCACTTTTTTCCCTTTTGTTCATGCTGTTAATTTCTCCCTTCCTTCTTTATTTTCTTCCTTCCTCCCTCTCGCCATCTTCCTTCCTGCCTTCTTCTCTCTCCTTCCTTCCTTCTTTCCTTCCCCTCCCATTTTTTTCTCTCTCTCCTTCCTTCCCTTTCTTCTTTCCTTCTTTCCTTCCTGCCTATCTCCATCTTCCTTCCTTCATTCTTCTCTCTCCTCCTTTCTTCTTTCCTTTTTTCCTTCCTCCCTCCTCCCTCCATCTTCCTTCTTTCTTTCCTTCCTTCCTTCCTTCCTTCCTTCCTTAGGAAGTAGACAATTACCGTGCAGCCCTGAAAAAAATGGCGGATGACATTGTGTCTTTGCGCCAACATATTTCCACACTGGAGAGGGAAAACAGTGCGTTGAGACGCAACCTCGCCTTGCATGAAGATATTGGCCGCGCTCTTCTCCAGGACATTGATCTGGATGTTATGACCAAGGCAGAAATAGTCGACAGAATATGTAAGAGAATTGTCTCCTCCTTTTCTGCCCATTCAGAAAATGGGGGGGGGGGTTGAGGGTCTACTTAAAAGGAAAGGAAGGAGAGCAACCCAGAAGTCTTCATTTTCTTTGAAAATGTGTCTCACATCCATCCAGGCCGAGGAGGTCTCCCTACAAAAGTTAACGTTGGATAACTAAATGGCAAGATTGCCACATGTCATCCTATCACTTCCATCCTTGGGTTGGGAGAAGAATTCTGACTACCTTCATTGGAGTTTTTTGCCTTTTTTGTTGTTGTTGTTGTTGTTGTTCTCAGTGATCCTCAAGCAAAAATTATCTTCTGGGGCTCGGGAGATGGCCCGGATGAAGGATCGGATACAAAGACTGCAAAACGAATTGATTCGGGTAAAGTGTCCTTGGGGTTCCCTTTTGCTGCATCTTTTACTGGTCTGGCCTCCTTGACTGCTTGACAGGACAATGAAGTCTTCATTTATTGATGATTTTTGTCCCCAATCTAGGCTGAATGAATTAGTTCTGGCCCTCCCAGACTGAGGAATTTCTCTCCTCTCGCTTTATTTTTTTCTTCCCGCAGAAAAACGACCGAGAAAAAGACCTGGTGATGTTGCAGAAAGCTCACCAACAACAGCAGATGGTGCTTCGAAAATATCAAGCCAAGATCGCCAGGATGCAAACTCTTGAGGATGCCGTCAGACAGCAGGAAAAGGTGTAGGGCTACTCTCTGGTACCTTCAAAAGGGGGGGGTCCGTAAGGAAGAGGGAAGGGGCCTTTCCTTGGACAGTCACGCTCATCCGTTTCCACAAAAGGTCATCGAGAGGATGGAGAGGATGCTGGAAGGGAAGGTGAAGGAACGGATCAAAGAAGCCTCATTTGGAGAGTTATCCAAAACGGCTGGTAAGTAAGCCACAAGTACAGCAGATCTTCTGTTATTCCTTCCCAGGAGATTTGGCTGCCATCCTCAACGGGATGGTTGAGTCACCCATTTCTGCTCCCAAGGAGAGAAGAGATTCTTGGAAGCTCTTTCCTTCTCTCTCTCTTTTTTTTGTGTTGTTGTTGATCATCCCATACCTGACCTGTTCTCAGGTGACAATTGGACCAAAGATGTCTACTCCACCCTATTGATGGAGAACATGAGGCTACGGGATGAATTGGGGAAATCGTCTTTTCGTTCACCCATCATATTGCAACAGCAAGCATTACCAGTAAGACTCAATAACCATTTCTCTTTCCTCTCCTTTCCTCTCTTCCCTTTACTTACCTATTTATAGTATATGTATATCCATCCATCCTTCCTTCCATCCTTCCTTCCATCCTTCCTTCCATCCTTCCTTCCTTCCATCCTTCCATTCATCCATCCATCCCTTCCTTCCTTCCTTCCTTCCTTCCTTCCTTCCTTCCTTCCTTCCTTCCTTCCTTCCTTCCTTCCTTCCTTCCTTCCTTCCTTCCATCCATCTCTTTATCTGCTCTGTCCATCTCTATGTATCACTCGACAAGTATCTTCTATTTCTTCCCTCTCCCACTTCTGTCTGTCTACATGTAGGTCTGTCTAACCTTCTAATAATCTATGTCCTTAACTGTCCCATGTATCAACTGCCTGTCTTCATTTGATGGTGCCCCTGATGGGTCTGATCCAAAAGGCAGCCATACAGAATAACAGAACAAGGCTAGAAGGGACCTTGGAAGTTTTCTAGCCCAACTTCCTCCCTCAACCAGGAGACCCTCTACCATTCCAGACAAATTGTTGTCGAATCTTTTCTTAAAAACCTCCAGTGTTGGAGCACCCACAACTTCTGGTCTCCAGTGGAGACTTTTCCCACCAGCTGATTCCTTTAACCGAATAGATGGCCCCTTTGTAACCCCAAACCACACGAGTCTTTATTTGTATTTCTTGACTTTTTCCTCCATCTGTGAACAACAAACCCTTATTGATGTTCCCCCAGGACACATTTTCATCCAGCTCAGAAAAGCTCTCGTTGATTTCAAAACTGGAGAAGGCTGAGGCACGCATCCTTGCCTTGGAACACCAAGTAATTGTCATCTCGCTGGAACGAAGTTTTGGGATGATCCCTGCCCAGATGTTCCTTGGAATCCAGAATGAAATCCAACCCCTCTTCATCTGTGTTCAGACGGAACAGCGTTTCTCAACATCAGCAACTTTAGGATTGCGGGGGCTTCAATTCCTAGAAGTCTTTGCTGACTAGGGAATTCTGGGAGTTGAAGTCCACCCATGTTAAAGTTGCTGACATGGAGAAGTGCTGAAACAGAGCATTGATGTATAACTGGTACTAACTCTTAGTGTCTTCAGTTTATGGTTCATAGCTAAATTCTGCCTGGCAAAGCTAAGAGGTGAATTCAAAAATAGTGGGTTTTTAAAACAAAAATGAGTTCTTCTAAGTTTGGGCACTTGGCCAATGCTGATGATAGTTTATTTGTTAATTAGATTTATATCCTGCCTTTATTTGGATAGCTTGCCAGCAATGTTCATAATTCTATTCCTCCTATTTCCCCTAACCCCCCCCCCCATAACAATTTGTGAGGTGGGTTGTGCTGTGAAGAGATGAGGGAAGGCCAGGTCTCACCATCTCTCAATTCCTTGTCCAGCTCCTTAACCTAGTTCTGGTGGTCGACCATCAAATGCTAAAGCATCTGCTGTATGTCATAATTGAGGCTCTAAGCCTGTACACATTTCTCTTCTTTGGCACAGCTGGTGGACTCTGCCAAGAACTGGGGGCGAGACAAGCAGAATTACAATACTCGTCAGCTTGAAAGCGACCTTGGGTTTGACCGATCGCCGTCCTCGTTCGTAGTTCACGATATTTTTCCGGTGAGCAATGGAGACAAACAACAGAAACAGACCAGGAGGGAAGGCCAGATAAAACTTTCTAGGTGACTTCAGTGGGGTACCCATGTGTAGAACCATCCAAGATGGTTTGCTTCTTTAGGTGAAACATGGTTTCACATTGAAGTCAACCAAACAGGGAGCTGACCCTTCCTCCAGCATTAGGCATGGGACAGTGTCCATCCCTGCAGCAGAATAACAGAATAACAGAATTGGAAGGGAACTTGGAGGTCTTCTAGTTCAACCCCTGCTCAAGCAGGAGACCCTCTACCAATCCAGACAAGTGGCTGTCCAGTCTCTTCATAAAACCTCCAGTGATGATGGAGCACTCACAACTTTTGAAGGCAAGCCATTCCACTGGTTAACTGTTCTGGCTGTCAGGAAATTTCTCCTTAGTTCTAAGTTGCTTCTCTCCTTGACTAGTTTCCATCCACTGTTTCTCGTCTTGCCTTCTGGTGCTTTGGAGAATAGGTTGACCCCCCTCTTCTTTGTGGCAGCCCCTCAAATATTGGACCACTGCTATCATGTTACCCCTAGCCCTTCTTTTCACTAGATTAGACATACCCAGTTCCTGCAACTATTCGTCATATGTTGCATATGTTGCACAACCTCCAAACATCTGGCCAGAATTTCTAAGAATTTGGAAATGGAGACCAACTTTTGATCTGAAGGAGAACCTTTGTTCTTTACCCTTTCACAAGTCTCCCCTTCATCCACAGGACGAGAAGCAAAGGAGAGCGGATGAAGAGGAGAAGTACAAAAAATCAGGGAACATCATACAAAAGTAGCTAGTCAAAGGGCTGAATCTCCTTAGAGGTCAGTGTTAGTTCTTAGCCACAGTTGTAAGCCAAGATTGCACAGCTTTGGGTGGGGGTGGGGGAGGGCTGTAGGCCACATTGGTCCTTTCAGGCCTTGTAGACCAAACTTCCAAAGATGGAAGAATCAGGACAAAACGTGAGCAAAAAATATTGTCGTGTATTCTTTTTAAAAAAAACCATCAGTGGAGATAGATGACAAGTGATTAATCTCTGTGTTGATAAAGGTTGATTGTGGAAATGAATATCCCAAACCAACCTTGTTTTGTGTCTGAGGTTTCTCTGAATCACATTGCTCTTTCTTTGGGGGGGGGTTGTTTTAAAAAATTAACCTCATTGAACCCTACCACCTTGTTCTACTAAGTGGAAGTGTTTTTTTTAAAGTCCCTCTCTTTCTAATTTCTCAAAATAAAACCATATCTAGTTTCAAACAGGGGCTCCCAATTTTCCCACAACTGATGTTTGCTCTTTTCTTTTCCATTGATTATGGAAAATTACCATTCTTGTCAAACACAATCAGTCTGAGGGGCTACCATGCAGAGAGGTGGACCCTCCACAGCAGGGGTCTTCAAACTTGGCCCTTTTATGACTTGTGGACTTCAACTCCCAGAGTTCCTCAGCCAGGCACGCTGGCTGAGGAATTCTGGGAGTTGAAGCCCACAAGTCATAAAAGGGCCAGGTTTGGGGACCCCTGCCCAATGACATAGGATGTTTGGGTTGGGTCAACTGGTCCCCAGAGGGGAAGGATGAGGCAACAGTGAATTGTGTTCTGACGCCGCTTCTTCCATCCTTCCTAGAAACCGCATTAAATTCACACAACTCAAGAGCCATTGGAATCCGCCGCCTTTGACTTAAGTCTGGGAAGAAACTGGAATTCTACCTGCTGCAGCAGAACAAAATCTCTATCGCGAAATATATACCGTTATATCCCTCTTTCCTGGAGAGATGAGCTGAATACAGACTTCTCTGTAAAACTACCTTACAGTCTTGGTGCCTGTTATGTAAATTTTGTACGGTACCTAAGGTGTCTCAGCCTTTTGAGTTTGTAATGGTAAGTGTGGATGTGCCTTGGGAGAGAGGACGAAGAGCAGCTGACCAGGCAGCAGATCAGCTGATTCTACTGCAGGAAAGTGACTGTTTAACCTCTCAGAAAGTTAAATATCTTGGACTATAAAGGGGTGAGGGGGAGAGATATACTTTCAGACTTCCAAGATTCTATTCACGTAACCTTACCACAAAGCTAGAGATTCTGGGTGTCATATGAGCTGATTTTTCCCCCTAGTTCTGTTCTCATTTATCTGCATTCTTAGCCAGCGGTTAAGTCAGTGGTTCTGTTTTGAAAAGTGAGTCCGTAGCAGTCATCTTTCACTGACTATTATTATGACCTTAGTTTTCTGACTTGGCCATAGAACGCTCAATTTCAAATTTTAGCCGAGCATAAGAAAAATCCTGGCTGGAAACAAATTGCGGAGAAGGTCTGGCCATCTAACTGTGGTTACTTTAAAACTAGGACTCCTCCGTTATTTCCTACGTTGGCCTAAGCTTTCAGGGTGGGCTGTCTTTCAGGAAAAGAAGAGTTCTCCTCATCTGCTAGAGGCAGCCAATGCGGTGGTTCGTCAGAACGAGGAAAAGAACTTTATTTCATCCAGCACACATAATTCACATCTAATCACTCAGAAGGTTGTAACGGCCGTGACAGAGATATCATTAATAAAGGACTAGAGAAATGGACAGAGAAGAGGCCAACCAAAAGATGTAGCCTCTGTCTTCAGAAGTAGCCTTCTACCATTGGCCAAGAGAAGAAATCAAGAGTTGAGAGAACCTATAAATGTCACATCTTCTTTGAAAACTTCCCAGAGGGAATCTGGTTGGACATTATGGAAAACATAAAGGTGGATGAGATGCAATATCGGTCCAGCCAGAAGGTACTTCCATCCAATGAGAAGGAATCTTCTTAAACCTAATAATATTAAGCCTAGTAGAGTGCTCTGTGTACAGGAAGATCTGAGCAGGAGATCCTTCTTTTTTCTTATCTAAATTGTATTACATGAGTAAAAAACAAGACCGAAAGCCAAAACATCCTGCTGCGTCCCAACCTTGGTTTGATTTCTATGTTTAGTAAACGTCGGACATTGGGAACACCATTGGACTGTGATCCTAAGAGCTGGGCAGGCAACGCCATCCCTTCTCCCAAGCCTCTTTTGAAAGAGGCACCAGGTGCTTGTGGAGAATTTCGCCCAGTTCATTAATGGGAATGATGAGGCCGTAGCGTCAGATAGATTGGCTTGTCTGGAATCAGGATAAGGCCAAAAGTGGTACCAACCTCCACGCCTCTCTTTATTTCGATCTTGAATTTTTCCAGCATCTGAGGGAGAAGAAGGGGAAAAACCAAGAGGAAGTCACGCATCCCTACATAGCAAGGATTGGCCAGAGTGTCACCTGAGCTCTTGAGCTTGGTTGTTTTCTTGCAGAGGTTTCATGACCTGAGTAGGTAACATCATCAGTGCTAGAAAGAAGTGAAGGGAGGAGGAGGAGGAGGAGGAGGAGGAGGAGGAGAAAGAAGATGAGGAGGAATGCTGTGGGGTCGTTGGTGCTCTCTGAGCTTGGTTGTTTTCTTGTAGAGGTTTCATGACCTGAGTAGGTAACATCATCAGTGCTAGAAAGAAGTGAGGGGAAGAGGAGGAGGAGGAGGAGGAATGCTGTGGGGTCCTTGGTGCTCTCTGAGCTTGGTTGTTTTCTTCAAGACATTTCATGACCCAACTAGATAACATCATCAGTGCACTGATGACGTTACCTAGAAGATGTTACCTAGTTGGGTAATAAAACATCTGCAAGAAAACAACCAAGCTCAGAGAGCACCAAGGACCCCACAGTTCCATCCTGAGCTGAAGAAATGTTCTCTCATATCGTCAAGTCACCTGATTTGGCCCTGATCTGCCAAGTCATGATTCTTATGCAATCTTCTAAAATGGTAGCTGAGGACTTTCCCAGGCATATATGTGTAAGACAAAGGACCAGCCCACCCTCTCCATATTTCTCCAGCCTGTCTTCCATTAGGAGTCGGTGGCAGAACTGGACTCACATGGATCAAAAACAGCTGCATCTCCATCTCGGCAATTCTGCGGCCAAGACATTGACGTGGCCCAAAGCCGAAACTTAATCCTCTGAAATATCTGGAGTCCTCAGTCTTAATCCACCTTTCTGGGTTGAACTGCAGAGGTTTGGAGAAAAATCTGGAATCCCGAAACATGGCATAAAGTCCCACCTGGACTAATGTCTGTGAACAAAAGACGGGAAGGAAAAGGCAATAAATCAAGAGTTGATGACTTGTATCTAGACTAGATTTAAAACAGTATCAGCAAGAATGACTTCCAGCAACTTCTAGATGTCTTCAACCATCCTTGACCAGCGTGCTATTAATGAGGACAAGCTTTGTCTCACCACCACAATAGGTCAGGTGATGCTAGAAGACAATACAAGTCACCAATGGGAGGATGGTCTCAAACCAATATATATATATATATATATTCATGTAAGTATGGAATAATGTGCTGCATTGCTTCAGAGTGTGGAATGCTCCTTGTGCAATCTCAAGTGAATGACTATCTTCACCAACTTCAGAACTTTGGAGACAAGGCAGAATTTGAAAAATTGTTAAAAACCACCACCACCATCATTATCACCAGTGCTGATTACTCACATTGGCAGGGATGCGGTAATTCTGAAGGACAATCTCTTGTGTTGTGTATCTCTGTAACGTCACTGCAACTGGATGGAGCCTGGGTTGAAATCAGAGGAAGAAGAGAGATCTTTTATAATCTTAACAAAATTATTTTTCCATCTTAATCTAACATAGCATTAAAAAACAATTATAAACTACTAGACAACCTGTGGCCCTTTGGGATATGGTTTCCAAGACATTGCCTGACCAGATTCCTCAACCTCGTCAATTATTCCTTCTAACGTACTGGAAAAATGTTTAAAAATTCAGGGACATATTCCGAGATGAACATGTCTTGAAAGTAGCCCGTGTAGCACATTCAGACATGAGTTGACCACAGGAAATATTCTTTTTGACATTTTGTACCTTAGTGTTTCTTTGATGGCTGCTTTGATCAACGGGGTCGACTTCATCATCTTCACAACGTCTCCCTGGGAAGATGCTCTGGCTGCGGAGATTTCGGATCTCAGTTGTTCCTGAAGGTGTGGTGCCTGAGCGAGTTCATACAGAGCCCACTGGAGGGTGATGGAAGTCTGAATGAAAATACATCACATCAGCCCATGAGTGCCTTCTTAAGTGTGTCTTCTCAGCCACCCCTGCAAAAAATGTGTGTGCTTCGCTTAGTGCAGGGCTGTCCTAACTTGTGGACTGGCTGGGGAATTCTGGGAGTTGAAGTCCACAAGTCTTAAAGTTGTCCAGTTTGGAGAGCCCTGTACAAGACTCAAGGTTTCTAACTGGACTGGAGTATCTCTGGACCTTCTTAATGTTTTAGGTCCACCAATTTATCGAGGTAGAGTGGCCACCTCTTTAATTTAGCTCAGACAGAGGAAGAGAGGTTTGAAGTGGCTGGAGATATGGAATTAAAGAAACCATCAGTGAGCAGAGCAATGCTCTGAATGGTTTTAATGACCAGAAGAATGCAAAGATCACTGATTCCTCTTGTAAAAACATTGAATAGAATCAAAGAAACCATTTGAAGGGGACATCATGAACCTGTCAAGGTCTCTCCTTACCGTGTCCACCCCTCCTGCCATCATCTCAGTTATGCTGGCTTTGATGTCTTCTATTGGCATCTTGTTCTGTATCAAAAGGCTACAGAGAATGCCTCGGTACTCTTCAGCACGCTTCTGGTTCAAACAGAGCTCTTGGTAGATGTTCTGTATACATTTGTCAGCTGGTGAGATAGCAACATCGTGGTAGACATACAAATAAATACAATACAATTTTATTGAAACAAGAACATCACTGTGGAAGCTTCCTCACCAAGTTCTCACCAGAATAGCGACTTTCTATCCTGTCACTGGGTGAAGGTTGGAATTCACACAACCATCACAGGTCCACTCACCATGCATGAAGATGACATCCCAAGCGTTGACGTGGTCCTGCCAAAACTTGGAATTGATCCTGCGTAGAAATTCTGGCGGTATGTACAACATGGGTGCAGTGGAATTAAACATCAAGGTGATGGCATCAATGAATTTCTGTGCCTCGGGATCAATGAAATCCTGAAGAAGTCCCAACCGGGTGCCATAGAGGACATTGCATACAGCTGTGGGAAGAGAGAGATGGAGAAGATGGATGACAATGAGGGTGAAGATGGATGAAGACATCAAGGCTATGTCTCCCACAGGGGCAGAGATGACCTTCTAATGAATTTGCTGCACATCTGTTTCTGTGGGGTCCTTGATCTCTGAGCTTGTTTTCTTGCAGACGGTTCATTACCTAACTTGATCACATCATCACCACTAATATTGTTACCTAGTTAGATAACGAAACATCTGCAAGAAAACATCCCAGCTCAGAGGGGGCCAAGCACCCAACAGTTCAACCCTGAGCTACAAATTCCCTTCTATCAATGCATCTGTTCATCAAGAAGTGGTTGGCTCTGTTCCTTCTGACCCAGATTACTGAATTAGTGCATTTTCTGAGTTTGCACTCTCTTTATGGGCCTGCGCACTCCACGAAACCTTAAAGTAAGCCAATGGGCTATTTTGCAGCTCCAGCAAAGCATCCTCCCCAAGGCCTGCCAACAGAGCTAAGCTAAAATTAAAATGGCCCAAGCTGTAGTCTGTTGAGGAGAAAAAAGTACATGGTTGCCTAATTCTTGAGCCACCCCCTCCCCCCCATCCCAATCCAACTCCTTCCCTTCCACTCACATTCCAAGGCAAACCGGAAAAGCTCCTGGGTCAGGTCAGTTGTCCATTTATCTTGCGGACTGCTTCCAACCTTTATCTCCATCCTCTTGACAAAATCCTCCCCCACTTCGTTCAGGAGAGGTATGAAGTTATCTGTGACTTTGAGGGACATGGCTTCCTTGTTCAGGGCTAGGCGGTCCTGGCGCCAGCTGTCTCCTTTCCTAGAAGGTACGAAAAAAATAAGTAATTCCAAGGTTGTTTTGCTCATACTTTCTCCAATTTGTCAGCTCTTTTTTGACCTTTGGGGGGGCGGTCCCCCCATTTGCATTAAATCACAAAGGGGAACGCTTTACGACTCCTTCCCTGGCACACTTTTCAGAGAGGGGCAGCTGAGCAGCCAAGAGAAGCGTAGCCAGAGACAACTGATCAAAACCCTCAACTACAATCAAGTCAGCTCATCGGTGGCCAAAGAAATTCTCAAGAAATTCTAAAGCGGGTCTTCAAACGTGGCCCTTTTATGACTTGTGAACTTCAACTCCCAGAATTCCTCAGCCAGGCTGGCTGAGGAATTCTGGGAGCTGAAGTCCACAAGTCATAACAGGGCCAAGTTTGAAGACCCCTGTTCTAAAGCAAGCTGAAGAAGAAATGGAGAAATAAAATACTCTTCCCCCCTCTCCATGACAAAATAACCCTCACGTTCAAGTGAGCTTCAGATTTCTCTTTCTGAAGGATCTCCAGTCCCAACCCCCTGGCTCTGGTGTGGGGTTCAGGCTTGGCGGCCATTGTCTCATCACAAAACCTCTGGGCCCGTCCTACCACATCTTGGGGGCTTCTTACTTGAGGAGAACCCCGCAAGGCTTGTTACGGAAGTCCCGATAGGCGATCCAAGGGGGCACAGTAAATCTCTCCGGGTACAGCCCTTCGGATTTGAAGAGGATAGCGGCGTCCTTGGGATCGATGATGTTGATGCTCTCGTAGCTGCCCAGTTTCTCCCTGTGAAGACATGTCGGCATCTCAAAATTGGGCATTAAAGGCTGGATGGTGTCACAGGTGTTAACTTATTTAAACTGAAATCTTGAGGCAGTCACGGGTGCCCAGTTTCCCCCAGCAATAGTAGCAGTATTGGGTTAAAGAATGGGAAAGAAATGACCTCCTCGCTGAGCTTGGCTGTTTTCTTGCAAACGTTTCATTACCTAACTAGGTAACATCATCAGTATTAGAAGGGGGTGGCGTTCATTTAGTGTAGGAGAAGCAAAGGGAGGAGGAGGAGGACAGCAGGAGGAGGAGGAGGACAAGAGGAGGAGGAGGAGGAGATGGAGGAGGACAACTGTGGAGTCCTTAATGCTCTCTGAACTTGTTTATTTTCTTGCAAATGTTTCATTACCTAACTAGGTAACATCATCAGTGCTAGAAGGGAGTGGCATTCATCGAGTGTAGGAGAAGGAAAGGGAGGGGGAGGGAGGAGGAGGAGGAGGAGGAGATGTTCAAAGGAAACCTTCAGTGAGATGTTTAAAAGAAATTGTCGGAACCGATCACTTTTAAAAGATCTTGAGTGTTCATCTGGAAGGAGAATCCCCTGATTTTCTGAATCATAATGTTAGTTTTAAATACTGCATTTCCCATTGCAATATCCTCTAATGAAGACTAACAGGGTAATCAATAGAACAGAATATGTGTAGCTCCGGATTGAACTGTGGGATCCTCGGTGCTCTTTGAGCTTGACAGTTTTCTTGCAAACGTTTCATTACCAAACTAAGGAGCATCAGACGAAGTTACCTAGTTTGGGTAACGAAACATCTGCCAGAAAACCACCAAATTCAGAGAGCACTAAAGACCCCACAGTAACCGAGGAGTGTTTGAAGCAAATGAGAGGCAGATAGACAAAAAGAGGTGAATTATTGCAAACTTTCAAGGGGGAAAACTAGCCAGTAATTTAGCTCCAGGAAAAAAAACCAGCGTCTATTAAACCTGCAAACCATCTTGATCAAAATGGGGGAGAGTATTTTACTTTGAAGAAGAAGAATGGAAAAAGTTTGGGAAAGGAAGCAGAATTCCACCAGATTTAAGTGACCCCACCACCACCACCACCTTACCTATAGATAGGACCAAAGGTCTTAAACTTGTCCACCATAATGTTGTGAAGATTGTGGAAACCATCGTTCTTCCAGAATTGATAGAGATTAAACCAGCTGGTTTTCCAATTTCCTGGCAAATCGCTGAATGGCTTCAGTGTGTTTTCCTGGGCTGGAGCGGAAGATATCTCTCTGGAAGCTGTGTGGAGTTGGAGAATGCCAGGGCTGGATGCATCTTCAGGGCAGAAGAGGGCCCGTAAAGGATTGGAGATGCCCAAAGCAGGAAGTAAAGGATGGGGCCTGAGCAGCATTGCCACACCAAAGGAGGAGGAGGGGGGGGAAATGGGAAAAAAGAGGGAGGGGAAATCAGCCCTGGAGGCAAAAAATCCTTGAAAATGACAGGAGACCTCCAAAACTCAAAGTTTTATAGTCGAGGAATGGCTTGTTCAAGGATGAAGATTGTCCAATCAGACCCCTTCTGAAATCCTAGCCTATCTGCTCATTGCGTTTTTCAAAACATATAAACACAGCTTCACGCACACACAAACACACGCCTACATCGCAAGGAGACTCGTTACCTTTAGAGCTTTTGTTAAGGTTAAGGGGGGTTTTTTTGTTTTTTTTTCCTCCAGTGCAAAATCTTTCTATTTTCCATGGTCCAAATAAATACGTAAGGCAGGCTTAAACCAGTAAAGCCTTGATCAAAATGTTTGTTCCTTTCTAAAAGAGCTCTGGGATGAAAGATGAAATCTCTCAGGTTAGATCTAGAGCCGGCCTTTATTGCAGAATATTAGCTCCAGGGTTGCCCAGCTAGACCACATTTGGTGTAAAATCAAGCAACGTTGATTGTATCGTGATAGTGTCGTGATAACGAGGTGCTCTCTGAACTTGGTTGTTTTCTTGCAGACGTCCTCATGACCCAACTGGGTAACATCATTATGGCTTTCGGGTGAATCAGGCTGGAAACCTCATAAGCTCATACAACATTTGGTCAAAAGCTTTAAACTTTCCCCCAGGTTGGGGGACAACAATTTGGAAAAGGCATTGTTTTTTCTTCTTCAGAAGAGCAATATGTTCACAAACCAAACTCATTCGCAAGAAAATATCGGCCCTACGAAGTTGCCAGTCCTTGGGACATCCCTGTTTTGGGTTCAGTTCACGGAGCTTGGAATATCTAGCCTGTCTCCGTAATGTTCTACTTAAGAAAAACAATGAGAAAACCTCATTTCACTATGGCATCTCAAAGAAATCAAAATTGGTACCAAAGATCAAGTTTACCAACAGACAAACGTGCTTGAAGAGTTTGCAGTTTGCAGGAAGTGAAGAAAGAACTCAGAGTTCCAATAGAGAGTCAGAAGACAATGGTCCTTAAACTTACCAAATATCTGGATAGTGAGAAGAACATTCTGACTTGCAATAACCACATTTGAAGATAATTTGTTCCCTGGTAATCAGTAGTTATCATGTTTTCATGTCATGTAGATATCACAACTGACTCATACTTACTTTTGACACGAAGTGACCTTTGCTGATTTATTAGAAAAAAATAAATAAATTTCACATACTAGTGTCCAATAGCCCAAGCTAATTACAGTATGTAACCTGACCATCCTCTCTACAAAATCCCCTGTAATTTTTATATTCTCATTTTATTTCCCCCCCCCCGCCCCCACCTAGTTAGCAATGAAGTCACCAGAGAAGTTGCTTGGTTTGAATCCTAATTAATCATATTCTCCAGCCTTTGGAGAATAGGTGGACCCCCTCTTCTCTCTGGCAGCCTCTCAAATTTTGGAAGAATGCTATCATGTGATTAGGGGTGACACGATAGCAGTGTTCCAGTATTTGAGGGGTTGTCATAGAGAAGAGGGGGTCCACCTATTCTCCAAAGCGCCTGAAGGCAGGACAAGAAACAACGGATGGAAACTCATCAAGGAGAGAAGCAACCTGGAACTAAGGAGAAATTTCCTAACACTGAGAACAATTAATCACTGCCTTCATAAGTTGTGGGTGCTCCATCACTGGAGTTTTTTAAGAATATGCTGGACAACCATTTGTCCTGAATATTATAGGGTCTACTGCTTGAGCAAGGGGTTTGACTAGAAGACCTCCAAGGCCCCGTTCAACTCTGTTATTCTGTATAAGTGATAAGGTACAAGGGCTGGCCAATTGTGTCTAGACCATGAAGCTCAATTGAGTTTGGCTTTGTTGATCTTTAGATAGAAATTCAAGGAGAAATCTCATAGTAGGATGCTAGGTTGGAAGTTGGAAAAAAATCCCCCCCCAAAAGACCACTTCTGTCTTTAGAGCAACATAAAAGTACCTATAATAAGCAAATAAATTAATTTTGTATTGCCATCAATCAGTCATCAATCAATCAAACAAACATCCTTTCCAACTCTTATTCTGTCCTTCTGTAGCTTAGTCTGATGCAGGATCAAAGAGGCCGCTTTCTTTTTTTACCACAAGATGGCAGTAAACATCTGCAAACATCTGCAAACATCCAGAATCTTTACTTCTATATGGTGCATTTGTACCTGTCTGCGATTCAGATAGGCAAGAGCAGACGTGACAGGGATTACAATTCCAGCGGTCACCAGGATTTGAAGGCAACAAAAAAGTCACGGTCCTATAAATTGTAGCTGCAACAGCAATGGGAGCATTTTCAATAGACTGTAGAGAACATCTTTCAAGGCGAAAGAATCAACAACGGCAGGGAAATCTACAGGATTTGGTGAAAAGAGTCAGGATAGGGCCCGTCATGGCCGTTTTGGTTTATTATGGCAGAAAATGGTTTTTTAAAAAAAAATCAGTGGGAGACCAGAGAGGAGAATACAATCCATACAAGAAACCAAAGCATTTGGTGAGAAAGTACAAATGCACAAAAAGGAGATCTAAATAATAAGGAGGAATTTCCTGACAGTTGGAGTAATTAGTCAGTGGAACACTTTGCCTCCAGAAGTCGTGGGTGCTGCAACACTGGAAGTTTTTAAGAGGAGATTGGATAACTATTTGTCTGGAATAATATAGGGCAGGAATATCTGGCTGGGGAATTCTGGGAGCTGAAGTCCTCAAGTCTTAAAGTTTCAAGGTTGGTCCCCTGCTTGAGCGGGGGATTGGACTAGAACAGAGGTCCCCAACCTTTTGGGCACCAGGGACCGGTTCCATGGAGAAAGGTTTTTCCATGGACCGGAGAGTGCGTGGTTTTGTGTGCTGCTTGCATCCCACGGATGGGGCTTTGCTTGTTTGTGCAGACCGCTTGCTGGCATGCCGCGGCCCGGTACTGGTCCATGGACTGGGGGTTGGGGACCCCTAGACTAGAAGATCTCTAAGGTCCCTTCCAACCCCATGATTCTATGTTCTACTTTTCCTGCAGGGCATAAGTACCTCAATTCCCTGGGATACAGAGAGCATCAGATTAGGATCAAAAAGTAAAGATCAGACACGTGCAGCGATCAGCAAATTTTCTAGACTTTATTTCACTTTCAGTGGCAGTCATTACAGAAAGTCACTCACTGGATTTCACTGGTAATTGAAAAGTCAGAAATTTTATTTTAGGGAAATTTTAGGGTGGAAGTTCAGCAAGTCAAACGCTGAAACATAAAGGTGCCATAAAATATGCACGAAAAATACCGAACAGTTCTGGAGATCCTTAAACAATGACGTTCTTACTTCCACTCTCATGGACTTCACAAAACTATTTTGGGTGTTTTCCACTTCAAAGGTGTGTTCCTATTTTTAGCCCTCTCCACGTGTCTTCCTTAATTATTTGCAGGAGCGTTATTGTAATGACTGCTCTTCCTTTTGCATAGTTCCTTTTGTGCAAAGTTCAACAAAGAGCCACTCACAAGAAGGAGAAGCATCACAATGAAATCACATAACTGAAACAGCATCAACTTCCCCTCCTTAACAAAGAGGTATATAAATTAAAATTATATAAAAACTCAACTCCTGAGGATTACCTGGGTACAACCACAGAGTTTGATTGATTGATTGAGGACTGAATGTTGGCAATACCAAATGATGTATTTGTTTAATTACAGATTTTTTTCAACTCCCCAGCCTAGCCTTCTGCTTTGGGACTTCTCTGTGAATTCCTGTCTAAGGTCAATGAAGCCAAACTCATCTGAGCTTCCTAGCGTAAACACAATTGTCCAGGTCTTGTACATGATCACTTACACAGAATAACAGAGTTGGAAGGGACCTTGGAGGTCTTCTAGTCCAACTGCCTGCCCAAGCAGGAGATCATATACCATTCCAGACAAATGGCTGTCCAATCTCTTCTTTGAAAAAAACCAGTGATGGAGCTTCAACAACTTCTGGAGGCAAGCCGTTCCACTGATTAATTGTTTTCACCATCAAGAAATTTCTCCTTAGTTCTAGGTTGCATCTCTCCTTGATAAGTTTCCATTCATTGCTGCTTCTCCTGTCCTTTGGAGAATAGGTTGACTCTCTCTTCTCTGTGATAACCTCTCAGATATTGGAACACTGCTATCATGTCACCCCTGGTCCTTCTCTTCATTAGATTAGACATACCCAGTTTCAACAACCGTTCTTAAAGCTTAGAATCCATCTATTCCTTTTATCCCGCTACATGGAATTTTAAACAGAGTGAGTCCCTTCCAACTTTGTTCTAGTTAGACTCAAGCAAATTCCAAGAGGTTGAACTTTAAGGATGGATCAGGAAAAAAACTGCCACTATTCTTTGTGGACTTAGTCATGTTGACCGAAGTGTTTTACCACAGGGCAGAGCCTATTTCAAGATTTTTGACATACTTGGAAAGATTGACACAGCACTGTGAGAAATATCTCAGTGTGTTTGTGCAAAACACACCTTGGCTGCACCAGGCAATTAACCAGCTTTATGGGGTTTTTGGGTGATATTTCTAACCCACTGGTTCTATCAATCTTTTTGCTCTTACAAATGCTGACTCAGTTTTCCAGCCAAGACACGCATTCATGTCAGCCAGTCTAATCTAAAGTATTGGTAATAATTTATGAGTGTTTTAGTTTACAAAGTTAACCGTTTTTTGTTATTATTATATGGACACAGTAGATTTACAGTCAAAGACTGGGGGAAACTGAACAATTCAAGTCTTGGCAAGGACCTAAGAATGATTACGGTATGACTAGGGAGATAGGCGGTTCAAACAAGAGAGTGGTTTTTGTAAAATTAGGGTGTCCAAGTGCGATAAATTCCATATTTCCAGATCTCGAGCGAGTTACTAAATACCTCTTAAATACAGGTAGTCCTTGCCAAGTGTCTGAGTTTTGATCACGTGACTACGGGGGGATGCTGCAATGATTGTGTGAAAAACGGCCCTCACACCCTTTTTTCAGTGCCATTGTAACTTCAAATGGTCACTAAGCAAACTGTTGAAAATTGAGGACTATCTGTATTACAAAGGCGAAACCACCAACTTGATCATTTCTCAGTCAGATCCTCAAAGTGATTCAAAGCATGAAGCTTCCCACCGGCTCGGGGGGGGGGGAAATTGACCCCAGTTTGAAGGTTTAAGAAACATTTGTGCCTTTTTTCTTCTTCTGGATCAAGCCAGAAGTCCATCAGATCATTGATTCAGAAGTACAGATGGATTCGTGTTTTAAAACCGACGTTGGGAAATTGAATCGGCTGAAATTTGGTGGGTTCCCAGGCCAAAGACGCAACCCACACATGCGTGCACCATATAATAATAATAATAATAATAATTAATAAAGTTGTAAGGGACCTTGGAGGTCTTCTAGTCAAACCCCTAGCTCAGGCAGGAAACCCTATACCATTTCAGACAAATGGCTGTCCAGTCTCTTCTTAAAAACTTCCAGTGTTGGAGCACCCACAATTTCTGGAGGCAGGTTGTTCCACTGGTTAACTGTTCTAACTGTCAGGAAGTTTCTCCTTAGTTCTAGGTTGCTTCTCTCCTTGATTAGTTTCCATCCATTGCTTCTTGTCCTGCCTTCAGGTGCTTTGGAGAAGAGCTTGACTCCCTCTTCTTTGGGGCAGCCCCTGAGATACTGGAAGACTGCTATATCACTGTTATTGGCTGTGGCCCTGGAGCTGAAGGAGCGCCTAGACACCAATAGGAAATGACATTTTCTTCATGAAGTAACTTCAGGAAATATCCTTTGGCCAAATAATAAGAAAAGGAACAATAGTCATTCTATAAGGCTCCTACGGAGTCAAATTAACCGTGCAAACCAGCTGTTGGGAGACAGAGGTCACTCAGAAGAGAGACATCGGCACCAGCCAGGAAGAGTGCGCAATTCTGAGTTGGCATGATTAAAGATCAGCCTCTCCTTTTATTGTCTGGGCTGGTTTCAAAAAACTCCATTGAAGTGATGAGGTGTTCGTTTGCTTCTTTCTTTTTCATTGAGAGTGGGCTGTTTCTGTGATGCAATCTCATTTTATGCAACCAAAGGAGAAGTCCCATTTTGGTTCCCCTGTGTCCCAGAAAGACATTAAGCATTTTCTGAAAATCTAGGAAGAGGTAGACAGGAAATTACAGGTCGTCTTCCATTCCTTCGGCGACGGTTCAAAATTACAATATCACTGAAAAAAGGGACTAACAGCCGGTTCTTACACAGATTAATCGCACGTTATGACTATAATGGAGCCCTAAATTTATATTGCTAAGTGAAACATTTGTTAAGTGAGTTTTGCCCCATTTTATGACTTTTCTTGCCCCGGTTGTTAAGTGAATTATTGCAGTTGTTAAGTTAGCAACACGGTTGTTAAGTGAATCTGGCTTCCCCGTTGACTTGGCTTGTCAGAAGGTCGCCAAAGGGGATCACGTGGCCCCAGGTCACTACGACCGTCATAAGTACGAGTCAGTTGCCAAGTTACCAATTTTGATCACGTGATCACATGACCACGGGGATGCTGTGAAAAACGGTCCTAAGTCACTTTTTTCCAGTGGTGTTGGAACTTTGAACTTTGAACTTTAGTTGTCACTAAATGAACTAGTGTAAGTTGAGGACTCATGACCACTGTAGCGTTCCTACAGTGACCTGACCAAAATTCGGGCGCTTTTGGCAACTGGCACGTATTTACAACGGTTGCTGTATCCCAGGATCATGTGATCCCCGTGTGATCCCCAGTCCCAAAAGTCCAGCCGGCTTTTGACAAGCAAAGTCAGTAGGGGAAGTTGGGTTCGCTTAGTGACTGCTTGATTCACTTAAGATTCATTTAACAACCCTGACAAAAATATGGTAAAATCAGGGATTTTACACTTAACAACTGCCTTGCTTAACCCTAGAAATTCTGGTCTCTCCATTGTGGTCATTAAGTCAAGGACTACCTATATTCTTTTGTATTTCTTTTATTCCATTTTGTTCTTTGATTACCCAAGGTTAGGCATTCAGGTTGAACTCTACCTGTCTAGCATCTCACCTGGTTTGATGTTCTTACTCTGAATCAGAGGAAGGATATGATTGTTAAAGGAACAACGTATGTGTATATTGGAGAGGCATGCACGCTTATGTAATCTGAGGCTTTGTGTGGATTTCATTAGTAATCTAGAAGTAGGGTTAAAAAAAGGAATGTTTTTTTTTTTTGGCATCCCTTCCAAACTTAGAATATGGGAAAAGTAGAGAAAGAACTCCAAGTTCTCAGACTGTAAAGGAGACTGCGGGAGATTTGTACTTTCAGAGTCACAAGTTTCTGTTAATATCGTCTTACAGTGAAGTAGTAATTACTTCATCGTGTTGTGTTTCCTGCCTGGCCTACCTGAGAAGTCTGATCTCATTACAGTTGGATGCCAGCTTGTTTCTTTAGAATTAGATACACCTGATGAACTTGTAAGGTCTAGAGTCTCCATCCTTGGCAACTTTAAGACTTCTCCATTCCCAGAATTCCCCAGCCAGCATAGTGTGGTATATGTGTGTGTGGGTCCCTTCTGAGCCTCTTTCTCTGCGTCTCTTCCCATCTCCTAAGGTTGTTCCCATTTCAAAGGACTACACCTCTCTCAACTAAGTCACTCCAGTTCCAGAGCTTCTAAGTCCTTGAATTATGATCATTCATTTTAAGACTGGTTGAAATAATGATGGACACAAAATGGGTGCTTTACTGTCATCCTAAATGGTTGTGTCACTCTCCGTCTGTGAGCTCATGACTGTAGGTTGGGGGGGGGGTCTGCTTTACAATGTGTTGTGGCATCCTGTAATAGCTGGCTGGGGAATTCTGGGAGTTGAAGTCCACAAGTCTTAAAGTTGCCAAGTTTGGAGGACATCCCCCCCCCTTGGCCTAACGCCCTGCTAGGAACCATGTAGAATGGCTGTCTCCTTAGAGGTGAGCCTGCTTAACGACTTCTTCTCTCAAGATTCTTACCTAGAACTAAGACACCGTCCGGGAACCACCACCAGGGCCCAGCAGAATATGATTTGCCTAGAACCCACTCAACCAAAGAGCCAGTGGACCACAAGGGTTAGATTTATTAATCAACCCAATGTCCCCGCAGAAAAGTTCCCCTTTCTCTTAAATAAGAAAGTAAAAGAGGAAGTTTTGAGACCGCTAAGAAAGAGACGCCTCGTTAGTACTTCTGCATTGCTTCTTATCAAGGAGGTGGCTTGATTTCCCCTGAATTTCGGAACAGGAATGATTTAGCTTTCCGAAGAACCCAGAACACTTGATAAAGAAGACAAGATTATCCGGCTGATGCTTGGGACTTTTCATGGTCCCTGAAGAGGCTGAGTCTGGCTGGCATTACAGCTGGACGTTGGATGTACATCTTTGAGTAAATCCCTTTCCCAAAGAAGTTATCCAATCATGTGATCAGTTCCTGAATGATGGTAAATTTGTAAGTTTCAGTCATGTATGTGAGCCTGCAGAAGGAAGAATGACTGGACGGGATTTTTCGTAATGTTGATATTTAAGAGTCATTCAACAAAACTGTCTGGCAAGAATACACAAAGAACCAAAGAAAATTGAATTGTTAACAAGACGTGAATGAAACTTCCTGTCCCAAGATACACTGAAGAGTGGGTGGCAGAATTTCAAAAGAAAATCAGGAGCTATTTGGAAGACTAGCAAATTTTATTAAATGGCATCAACTTTGCTGATGATAAATGTTATTGAAAACTTAAAACTATTGATGTAACCTAGACAGAGAAAATGAAAATCGAATGCATTTATAACTGCTGTAAAGATCAGATGCCATTTCTTTGTTTTTGCTTTTTCTTCTCTTTTTCTCCTTTCTCTTTCATTTTTCCCATTTTTTCCTCACCCCTTTTCTTTCCCTTTCCTTTATTTTTCTCCTTCTTTCAAAACGTTTTTATTCTGTAAAAATTTCTTCAATAAAAAATTCATTAAAAAAACACATCCCTGGGAACGGAGTATTATTTCATATACAGGAGAAGAAGAAAAATCCTATCCAGGTGAAAGGTAAAATTTACAGATCATGAACTGTAAGCTTGGAGCAGGATGTTAATTATACTAAGATAGGGAAGAACACCTGGCTGGCCTTATCAGAGTTCATTTAAATGGGAGAAGTGTCAGGATTTAGCCAAGACTGAGAAATTAAAAACATATTCCAGAACAAGGGAGGGATAAATCACGTCTATGGTGTAAAAAAACAAATCCTCTATTTCAGGATTTGTGTGTTTTCTAGGAACTGAGCTGCAAAAAAGGGGCATTTTTACTGTTTTAATGGAAGTTATCATTAAAAATCTTTTACCAAAGTTACAGTACATTTAAAAGAGATTGTAGATGCCTGAATTTAAAAGGTGCTTTAAGGCTATGCTTAAAACGTCTGGTTTCTTTTGAAGTCATCTTATTAATACAAACCAGAAATGCAAACTCTCTCTTTCTATCTGAATAGTCATCCTAAAGATGTTTTTTTTCACGAGGCAACTATGACCTGGATGACTGAGAATCTCCGTAGACATTTACCTGAATATTCATTTGCAGAGGGTTAAAAGTTGGGGGGGGGGTGAATCCCTGCGATATTCAAGGGTTTACAAATGGGAAGAAAATAATTTAGGAGGACAAGATTTGACTAAAAAGAAGAACTGAGATTTGGGGCTTAGCTCTGAAAATTACCACTGAGAATGTTTATCAACACCTGGTAGGTTTGACTGCTTTTTTTTTTTTTTAAAGTGAGCATCAGTACTGTTATTTATTAGAAGTATGTCAGGATCGTGAAAAAAAAAAGTCAAAATTGGTTTTCCAATCAAATTAAACCAGAATAATAATCGCAGAGAGTTTCATTGGCTGGATAGATGATAGATTAGGAGAGAGAGAGAGAAAAACCAACAGACAGAGATGTGACAGAGACACACAATAAAAATGAAGAGGAGGAGGAGGAAGAGGAGGAAGAGGGGGAGAAAGAGGAAGAGGTAGAGGAGGGGGGATATATGATGGAGAGAGGGAGACAGATAGACAACAAAGATGAAAAGATAGATGTAGATGATGATGATAGAGAGAGAGACAGACAGATAGATTAGAGATAGATAGATAGATAGACAGACAGACAGAAGATAGATTAGAGGGAGAAAGAGAGAGATGATAAGAGGGACAGAGAGCGATAAGAGAGAAAAACAGAACAATCCTTGGCAATTGCACTGGAGTATGAGCTGGATACCAAGCCACGATGATGTCTCTTTGCAAGTGTGCTGCCACCCACTGTGCATGTGTCCAGCGAGCGTAGACGCCTTTGGCAAAGCACCTCTGATGACTCCTGCTGAGCTCAGGGGCTTCTGTCAACAGCTCTGCCCAGATGGGAAGCCCTTCCTTTTCCTCTTCCTGCTCTGCCCCAGCTGTTGCCAGACTTTTGCCCATCTGCTCTCCAGCCAGAGATGAGTCTTTTTGCTCCCTGGGCAATTTGAATTTGGTGAAAGGCCCTCCTTTTACGGAAAGCCATCCAATTTTGCAGAACTAGCTAAGTAATCATTTTTTTCCCCAGGCTGTGGGGTGCCTCAATTTCCCTCTTTCTAATGCCTTCTAAACTAGCGACGGTGCTCAAATAAAAGATATTCAAATCAGTGTTCTATCTTACGGTGCTAGGGAATATGTAAATAGCCAGCCCAGATGGGAAACCCCGTTTCAAAAATTGGAGGCTTAACATCTTCAATCCAGGAAGATCTGATGGAGTCGAACACCCATGTAGTTAGAGTAAATGCACTTTACAGTCCTCCTTACGACCACAACTGGGTGGTCACTAAATGAACTGTTGTAAAATGAGGACTACCTATATATCCGAACAGATCCCAAGAAAAATTAAAATAGGAGTTCAACCCACAATCGGTTTCTTTGTATAGGAAGAAGAAGAGGCAGAGCTGGAGGGCGGGATTAAACAGGTCATCAGTTTGGAATCCGTGCGTTGCCACAAGAGACTCAGGTCCAGCCTCTCTTGAATTCTGTTGACCGTCATCTAACGCCAATTTAGTGCTGACTGTTACTTGACTAGATTCTTGTGTATAGGCTGTACAGGCAGTCCTCGGCTTACAATCGTTCATTTAGTGAACATTCGAAGTTATATCTGAACTTGATGATCAGGTTGTCCAACATGGAGAGGTATAATTGGTGTCCTTCTGTTATCAGTATTCACACCTGCAGTGGGCAAGTTGTAGGTTAGCTCAGTGTTTCTTAACCTGGGCAACTTCAAGAGGTGTGGACTTGAACTTCCCATGCTGGCTGGCTGGGGAATTCTGGGAGCTGAAGTCCACAAGCCTTAAAGTTGCCCAGTTTGAGAAACACTGAGTTAGATGGTTGCTAAGATCTTTCACAACCCTTCCATTCTATAATTCTATGGTTCTCCTAGCAGATTCAGCAAGGGAGGTATTTCCATCAAGGACAAAACTCCTAGATGTTCTGACTCATCTCCAGTATTTGCTGTTGATGCTTTTATTTTTAGTTCTTTTTATTTTATTGAGGAACTGAAAAATGGAAGGCTTATAACAGCCGCTGAAGCCATCAGCATAAATAGAGCTGTGTGTGTGTATTATATTAGGAGCGGAACCAAGAAACAAAAAAAGGAGGAAGCAGGATAAAAACAAGACAAATTTGGAGTTCTCTATATAGATCCAAAATACCATCACAATAGAACAGGAAAAGGAGAAGGAACTATTCCCCAGAGTGCCTGTGGGCAGACTTCAAAAGAAATGTGTGCAAGGGTGCAACCAAAAATAGCTTACAATCGGGGTCCCATCCTAGGCACCCAGTCAGGGCCAAACCTCTATAAGATTTTTGGCTAAGCTCTCGTCTCATTGCCCAATTATTTTACAAAGAATTTCTAAGATACAGGAGAAAAAGTGGCTTAGCTAAAGTTGCAAAGAAAAACAAAAAAGAGGAAGCGTTTGGTTCAGGCTAATTGCATCGGTTATCTAAGGCCAGCCGGGGGACAGCAGATGTTTGTTGTGGTAGCCCTGGGATTACGGCCTTAGCTGAGCCCAGAATTATGGTCATAAGCCGAGGTGGTGCTTAAGTGGGTCACCATGTGACCGCATCCGATTTTATGACGTTTGTGTGGTGGTGCTTGTTAACGAATGCTGCAGTTGTTAAGCAAATACGACAGTCGTTAAACAAGCCCATTTCAGCCAATGGCTGTTTTTTGCTGGAAAATGGAAGTAAAAGCCGGTTTCCAGCAAAAAGAGCCCAAAATCGCAGTCACATGACTACGGGATGTGGAAAACGGCCGTAACTGTGGGTTGTTACCAATTGCTCAAAAAGCGATCACGTGATCCGGGGGAAGCAGCCGTCAGAACTTTGAATCCAAGTCATAAATAACCCCTGGGGAGATCTGTCGTAACTTTGAATAGTCACTAAGTGACCGATCCTAAGACAAGGACTACTTGTATATATATATATTTTAACATCCATATTACCCCAATAAAAAGAGCATGTAAAACATCTGAGGTATCTACATGCAGTTATGATTTGGATGGATTGAAGCATCCACAGTGAGAATTCACAGACTGGTAAGTCCCAAAAGAATTAAGAAATGTAGACTTCACTCCAATGGATTCTGAAAACATTTTATTCGTTTATTTTTAAAGCTCTCTATTTAAAAAATACATTCGGGTACAAAGAAATTGGAAGCAAAACTATAAAAAAAAGGAATAAGTCTTTGGTTCAGAGGTATCCATGAGAAATGTGCGTCAAACTCCCCCCTTCAAAATGGCAGCCACCGCCATGTGATTAAAGCCCCGCCCCCTTCTACCACGCAGCCGCCATCTTGACTTTTTTGATTGCCCTTCCCCACAAAACACCCTTGCTTTGGGTCCCTTCTGTTCATAATCAAAGGTTACAGCAGTTCAAAGTGTATGGAAGGACCACAAAATAACAATATCAACAACAAAGAAATGTACTGAAGCAAAATAAGGAATGGCTCTTTTTAAAAAAAACAATGTAGTGTAGCTCAGAATTGCCTTTTGGGCTTGAAAGATCAAGAGGTACTCAATGGAAGGAAGACTGATTCATTTCACAGTTGATTCTCCAAACAATGGTCCCATAACAATGGTTGGATCACAAGTGAGCCTTGGGAAGTGGCTTAAGGATGAGTCTTGGTCCGCCATAAGGTGAGCGATTTTGCACCAGATTGGACAACTTCATTGCAAAGATTTACCCCAAAAAGTCTCTGCTCCTCTTTAAGGTCTGTTCTCCAGGAATCAGAACTTCCCCACCTCAGATGTTCAACCATTGCTTCTTCTTTCACCCACCATCTTGAAATGTGGGCATTTCCAACTAGCTCTCCTAGTCCATCTTTAGATGATTGAAAACCTTCATCGACCAAGGAACATGAAACCACGACTTCCAAAGGAAGCAATTGGGTGGATTTTTTTAAAAAACAACAACAACAAACAGGCCACAATTGTTTAAAGAAACAGGATGCAACTGAATTGGGGGAAACACACAATATAGGCCAGCGACAAAAGTTTACAAAGCAAAGAATTGGAAGCGTTCTCTTTCACAAAGAGAAAATACAATAAATAAATATTCTGCAACTGTTCAGAAATACAAAAAGACATTTTTTTCCAAAAGTTTATGGCCTATAGACCTGGACAGCTTTAGCTGGCACTCGCTATTTTCTTTAATAAGCAGCAGTAACACCAACGAAGGTGGTGGAGAATTGAAAATGCCATTTTCTCAAACTGGATCCCTGCACAAACATGGAATCAAGCTTGTTCTACAAATGGACAGATGGAGAAGGAGTTGAAAAGCCACCGGCCAGTCTTCTGGCAGAGATCCTGTGCAAATAGACCTTGTAAATCCTAATCTGCTTCTAGGCAACTCATCTTCATTTTCGAGGTTAGATTAGTCAAGGCCACCACAGGGCTTCTATGTTCTTCTTGCCTGATACATTTACTTATGATGTTAACTGTCCAATTTACAGAACCACCCATCTCAACAAGTGCCTCTGAGGATATCAATCATTTTCCTTCTCTGGAGTCTCTTCTTCTCCCTTGCCTCCATCCAGATGTCAAGAAGATCAAGGAGATGTTGCTTTGAAGACCATCTGCACTGACCTTCGATCCTCAGCTCTACAACCATCTGAATTGCGAGATGTCTTCCGCAGAAATGCTCCTGAATATCCGGCCAAGTAGGGACATGGTGTGAAAGTCCACAGGAGATCAGGCTTTATTGGATGATCAAGACTACGGCTATCATGTGCAGTAAGCCCAGGCAGAACGATAAAGATGGCGTGGAGGCAAGTCCCACTGATCTTGCAAGCTTGTACTCTTTGCCCTTAGAGGGATTCTCCAGGTATTCAGTTAGGACTGTCTGATAGAACCAGCCTTCTTTAGAAACGCAGGAATACTTGCCATAGAGCTGGTCGGTCATATTGTCAATGAAATGAAGGCAGTGACGGTGTCCAGAACTGCAATGTGCAACTGGCCGGTCATTATGGAACCAGGTGTAATTAGCATAATGAGATTCTTGAGAGCAAGTCAAGAAATAGCGGGAATGTAGAGTCACGTTGACATTCTTTGAGGATGGGCTGCTGCTGTTTCCTGGGGAGAAGGAAGGAGAGGGGGGAAAAAAGGAAAGCTCAGTGGTGGGACAAATATCCTTTGTGAATATTTCTCATCTCCTTTTAAATAACCAGAAAAACAGAGTTGGAAGGGACTTTAGAGGTCTTTTAGTCCAATCCCCTGCTCAAGCAGGAGATCCTACACCATTTCACACAAATAGCTGTCCAATCTCTTCTTAAAAACCTCCAGAGTTGGAGCACTCACAACTTCTGGAAGCACGTTGTTCCACTGGTTAATTGTTCTCACGGTCAGGAAGTTTCTCCTTAATTCCAGGCGGCTTCTCTCCTTGATTAGTTTCCATCCGTTGTTTCTTGTCCTGCCTTCTGGTGCTTTGGAATGTAAGTTGAGCCCCCTCTTCTTGGTGACATCCCCTTAAATACTGGAAGACTGCTATCCTGTCACCCCTAGTCCTTCTTTTCTCTAGACTGGCCATACCCAATTCCTGCAACCATTCCTCACATGTTTTAGCCTCCAGCCCCCTACTCATCTTTGTTGCTCTTCTCTGCACTCTTTCTAGAGAATGGGTATCAAACTCAATCGTGTCACATGAGGTATTGTGAGGTATCGTGACATTTTTTGCCTTTGCAAAGCCGGGGTGGGCATGGCCTGTGCGTGACACATCCGGCCCACCGGCCACCAGTTTGACACCCCTATTCTAGAGTCTCAAAACTTTCAAAGCCCTCAGGCTAGAGTCTTGTGGCAGTTCCCATGAAGTGTTTTTTTCAGGTTGCGAAGAGATTGTCTGCTCCACATCTATTATCAAGCCAGCGTCATTACAGGGCCTCTTTTCATATTTGTCGCCAAACCCAACAAATTAAAATTGTTTATTGGTCTGGTCTGGTCTTCTTGGGAAAGCTGGCTAAGAATCCCTTCCCTGTCCAGGGTTCATGGCTGGCCTTCTCTGTGGTTTCCTCCATATTATAGAACAGGGGTCCCCAACCCCCAGTCCGTGGACCAGTATCCGGCCACGGCATGCCAGCAACCGGTCCGCACAAACAAGCAAAGCCCCATCCATGGGATGCAGGCAGCACACAAAACCACGCACCCTCCGGTCCGTGGAAAAACCTCTCTCCACGGAACTGATCCCTGGTGCCCAAAAGGTTGGGGACCTCTGTTATAAAAGATGCTAATTCTGGAGGTTCCGATGGTACCCTAATTTCAGGAAAAGCCTGAAAAATCTTCCTTTTCCAACAAGCTTTCAGCTGATTAGCACATGTGTACCTTCACATTTCTGTATGTTTTTAACTGGCTATTTCAGGGTTGTGTGATTCCTAATTTGTTTCACTTCTCTAGCCCTTGCCCAAAGTTTGGGGCAGTTACCAAACTTAACAAGCAAATGAAACTGAATGTGGTGATTTTTATAAGCCACCATCAACTTTCAGAACAACAGCCCAGTTAATTATTCTTTCTGTTCATTCTAAAATCACAAACTTTTTTCTCTCTCCCTGCAATCCACTGCTACTTCAACACTTTGTCTGGGGGGCCATTCTTTCTAACAAAACCTCATTTTTCCCCCTTAACTTCTTCCTTTTCCTAATTTCTTGTGGGCTTTTTAAAACGTATTTTCACAGATTTTGCAGGAAACATCTGCTGCCGCCTTCCTCTTAAGAACACTCAAGTTTTTTTGTGAATATTACCTTCGGAGGTCAAGTTGTTTGAAGTAGGACAAATGTTTTGAGGGACATCATGGCTTAGAGACTGCAATAAGGTTCTAAAAAAAAAAGAAAAATCAAGTTAAACATCATATTCCTTCATAAATTAGGCCATCAAAGGGTCAGCCTGCTGCATCTCCATAAAAGATATACAGTAGTTACATGATTATTTACATTTGTTTAGCTGGTCAAAAAAAAATAGCTGAAGATTCATAATCAATGAAGAAAATTTCATTGCCTTATTCGGAGGCCCCATTTTTACACATTTTTACTGGGTTGCTAAATTAACCACTTTTCTAGGTTTGTACAATATACTAGCTCAGTAGCAATCAACTTGGTTGGGTTCGTGCAAGAGAGAAGCCATTCAAAAAAGGTCAACAGTAACCAAGCTTAGCATGTGGGAATATAGCCCATAAGATCTTTACCTGACTTAATGCACCACAGTTGCATATATATACCCAACTGAGAAAGTGGCATCGCACTTATGTTTTAGAAACGCTTGTCTGGTTTAAGAAGCTCTGGTGATCTCAGACGTGCCATGTCGCCATCAAACCAATTATATAAATTATGTAACCTACCCATTTTCCTGCTCATAAATAGAAGTACATTCCTCATTGATCCATCCACAGTAGGGGTCTCTGGACAGCACACAGCTCCCACAGTTGTTCTGATATGCCCCACAAGAGGCCATGGGGAGCTGCACCACCTCGTTGGCCGAAGCCACAATTAATTCATTCTGCAAAATAAAACAAAGGGGCCATTGAAATGAGCTTTCTTGACCCATCAAGAGATAGTCAACCAGCTGTGGAAAATGGGCAGCCATCCCGAGGTCATGAAACCAAAACTTGATATCCTGGCCAGAAGGACCAATGATAAAGAAGCTGGAAACCAGAGTCCAACAACAGCTGGACACTCATGTGCTGACTATTCATTGTGATTAAATCTCCACGCTGTAGAGTCTTTCTTACCCTTGAATGGTCTAAAATCATGGCAAGGATGACCGCCTGGGACTGGAAAGGCTGGATTTCCAGAATATTCATGGGTCCTTTTGGTAAGACAACCACCTTATGGATGCTTCCTTTGTCTGTATGTGAGATGAGGAGAAAGAAGGATTAGCAAGATGAAGACAGGGACATGGATGGTGAGGGAAAAAAAACCCCACGAAATCATATAGAGGATTCCCTTAATATGAATTAGGATAAAGATTCATGAGGCAATAAAGGTATATATTATTCCCCCCACAGTAAAGGGAAGCAGAGACAGTCAAACTGATTCTTTTGTCCAAAGAAGAGAATATATCTAATCCTGTTTCTGTTTTGAAACCGCTTCCGGATGTTGTGCTTGCAATGAAAAAGAAAAATGAAATTTTGCTTTTGCTTTTGCTAATTAGATAGGTTTATTGTTATAGAGACGGTTGGCACACGTCGTTGTGTAAAAGTAAAAAGTTGCGATTGTAATGTGGTTATCTTCTCCTGTGCTAAAGAGAGTGGGAAGCTGGTGCCTTTTTCTTTTCCCTCGTTACACCGTCTTTTTTCTTTCCCCTTCCCTTTCTTCTAGTTTTCTACCACTTGTTAGAATTTTCTCTTCGTATTTTATAGTTTGAGAAAACAACAAAGTTAAAGTTTTGTCAATCCAAAAGAATGGATGACAAGACTCAAGTGGACCAGAGAGGCAATTTGACGTTCTCCACTTTGATGGATTTGAGTACATTTGACTATATAACCCTTCAGAATGGACCTTTTCTCCTGCTCTTCCATCCTTGACTAATTCCCATATTATGGCCTCATCCCAGCAATCCAACATTTGGGTTCTAAGAATTCTCCATTAAGAGTTCTCATTCGAGAAATAGCCAGAAGCTTCCGAGAAAGATGAAAGTGGAGCAGATGGCCACAATCTCTCATTTGAACAGAATAGAGCTGGAAGGGACCTTGGAGGTCTTCTAGTCCAGCCCCCTGCTCAGGCAGGAGGACCTACACCATCCCAGACAGGTAACTGACAAGTCTCTTTTTAAAAACTTCCAATGATTTCTGGAGGCAAGCTGTTCCACTGGTTAATTGTCCTCACTGTTAGGAAGTTTCTCCTTAATTCCAGGCCACCTCTCTCCTTGATCAGCTTCCAACCATTGTTTCTCATCCTTCCCTCTGGTGCTCTGGTGAACAACCTGACCCCCTCTTCTTTGTGGGAGCCCCTCACACAATTCTTAACCAACCCCCAGATAAGCAAGAAAGAGCACCTCGTCATGGTGACACAAACCTGATATGGGCAGGCCAGTCACACAGAAAGCAACAACACTCAACAGTGTGTAGCCCATCACACCCAAAGGACAGGCAATTGCTTAATGTGCAACCTGACATCAAATCTCCCTTTTCCAAGATCACAGCACTGAGGCGGCTACTGAAGGGAGAATGCAAATGACAAGCCAACTTCAGAGAATTCCTACTACCCATTTCTCCAACTCCGATTCATGGCTATATTCTCAGCTGTTGCAATCTAACCTTTATTTGGGTCAAAGCAAGAGAGAGGTAATCCAGAGAGAGCTATAGGGTCCAGTACTTGCTAAGTTCAAGAGGGCAGGTTTCAGGAGTCTGGTTACAAAACAAGGGGGAGAGCAGCTGAGCCAAAGTTTTATACTGTTTGTAGAAGAGAGAAGACACACACACACACACCCCAAATGCCTTTATATTGAGTTGAGAAGATCTCTCGCACAGCCACGGAGGCTTCCTATCAAAACGTTCACGCGCAACTTCTACAACTAGCAGGCACATTACGGATGGCTTTGTGCCTTACCTGTGGCTAAATACAGAACATTGTAGATCTCGTTATTTGCCGCCTCAACCTGGTGGACGCTGAGTTGCTGGTAGTGATGTTTGCTGTAGAAGACAATTTTCCCGTTCATTTGGGCGGCCAACTCTGGATAGCTGTCGATCACCTTGAAAGTCTCAGGTGGAGTCTTTTCATTTCCTTCTAGACACTGTCAAGAAAGTCACAGAGAGGATAATAAGGAGATGAATAGAGGAAGAGTTCCACAGAGACCCAACATTACACGCTCCTTGGGCTTTTGATCTACTAAAAGCTTAATCGATCTGCAGGTTTGCAAGCCACAAGGACTGGAGTCCTATTTTCAGAATAAAGCAGTGGGGATACTCAACAGCTAATGCTGCAGACATGTCCATCCTTTTCACAAACCTGTCACGGATAGGGAGGGTGGGAGTACAGACAAATATGTCAGAAAAGGCACGAAGGATTGGATGAATAATGGAGGGTTCAGAGAAAGAAAGAGATGATGGATGGATGGATGGATGGATGGATGGATGGATGGATGGATGGATGGATGGATGGATGGATGGATGGATGGATGGATGGAGCCCCAGTTTGCTCCAGTGTGACATGGATGGAGATGTGCTTTAAACTGGAGTAGACAAGTGTTCAGAAAAGAACTGCTCCTAAATGTTTCATGTGTGACTAGTGGGAGAAAAAACAAAAAGGAAAACTTGTACAATGTTCATTTTCTGAAGCTAAAATCCCCTGGTAATTTGGACTGGGTAGACAGACCATGGCGTGCAATGCGTTTTTAAACAAATGCTTTGTTGATTTCTTGTAAATTATATACACATGTAAAAGGCTAAGAACAAATGAAATTAAATACGGACAAACTGAAACCACAACATCTACCCAACCCAAGTAAACTCATTAGTGATTTTATATTTCTGGCATACACTTCTGCATCTGCAGTAAAAAGGAGTGGAAGAAGATAGGATTGAGAAAATTGTCCTATGCTTTTAGTCATTATTATTTAGCCATTAAGCGGTGTGGTGGCGCAGTGGTTAGAATGCAGTTTTGCAGGTTAATTCTGCCGACTGCCAGCAGTTCGATCCTGACCGGCTCAAAGTTGACTCAGCCTTCCATCCTTCTGAGGTTGCTAAAACAAGGACCCAGATTGTTGGGGGCAAATAGGCTGACTCTGTAAACCGCTTAGAGAGGGCTGTAAAGCAGTGTGAAGCGGTATATAAGTCTAAGTGCTATTGCTATTGCTATTACAGCTCATCCTCTCTGAGTTATCACGTAGTCTCCAAATTGACTACATATTGGAGGGATCACTTTTCCACCCAATGTTCATCACTGCTTTTTACCTGTCCTGGCTTCACAGCAGGGGTTTTTCCACTGTAGTTTTTCAGGGGAGACGTTCTGAAGCGTTCGCTGATGTCACTAACAGAATAGACGCAGACCGCCGAGTAACCCCTGTGGAAAGGAGACACAAGGAACCAGCCTTCCATCAATGGGAACTCTTATTTTTATGGCATTTCTCATTGCCAATAAAAGTGAGGCCCTTGCCATAATCTAATTCCATGCCACCAGGATAAAACAGGGAAGAAGGAAGAAAAGTTCCTGCAAGGGAAGAAGGTTCTCCACCTCCATGATGAAAGCCAACCCAAAGTCCCTTGGTGGTGATTTATGGCCAAGGAGCAAAAGACTCACCACTCATTGAGGAAAAGCCCATAGATCTTTGTCTGAAACCATTGGCCCGATTCGACGATAAAGACGTCTTGAAGCCACTCAAAGTTTCGTTTCGTGGCTGAGTCCACACAGAGCAACGTGGCCTTCAGGAGAGTTGTCCACTTGGCTGCTGAAAAGGACCCATTGCCCCCTTTGTCACCCTGCAGAGAGAAGGAAAGAAAGAGTTTACTAGGAGAGCAGCAAAAAAAAAGCTCTCTTGAGCTTTGGGTGGCCCTTCTAATCTTTTTTGAAAACAGAGAATTAAATGTGATCTTTGCGGAAGCCATTTATGGCTCAAGGTCAAAAACTAATCAGAGATGGTTTGGATGGACAGCATCTCATTTCGCCAGCATTCCCATTCCTTTTGCACAAATCTAAATTCAGATATAAGATCTTCCAGGGGAAGGAGAAGACCCAAATTGGTTCATACATTCTGCTAAGCGATCATTTGTAAGAGAAGAGCAGGCAAAGCTAGAAGGGAGGAGTTAAGCATATCATCAGCTTAGGATCATTGCATTCCCACAAGCGCTCCAAGTCCAGCCCTTCCTGAATTCCATTGACCCTGATCTGGCGCCAATTTAGTGCTGAACTTTAGTTGACCAAATTCTTGTGCATAACCTTGAGTAAATCTTTTATGTTGCAACCTTATGAATGGTCCCAATTCTTTGCTTCTGACATCATTGATTGAAGAAGCCACCATGATTGGATTCAACTCTGGTTCTAAGCCATAGACCCCACTGGCTGCTGCAGAGCCCATAGCAAGCCACCAGGAGGTCACAATGCCCGGTGCAGCCTAGCATTATTGCACCATTGATGCAGTGGCATACCACTGAATGACTTCTACATATTGTGATGTCTGATGCAAGCAGAAGAGCCAAATTGTTTGCATCATAACATGCTTGTCATCGTTCACTCGGGATTGTTGACAGTCATGGAGGGACTGGTTCCCACCAAAACTAAGCTATCAACACAGCAAAGTACCCCAAGAGTCTTCTCAAAACCCATTCTTGACCTTGCACACTTGAGCCACCCTGGAGATCTTCCTTGGGGCCAAAGGATTATTTGGCCAGTTAGGGTTGTCCTCTCGGAAGAAGAAGTAGATCTTGTCATTGTAGGCCTCTTCTTGCTTGATTGGTGCAATCTTCACAAACTGTGGATCTGGCAGGAGGGAAAAGGTGGACCCGGTGAAATTAGAAAGAAAGCAATGAGCCTGGGAAGATCTTTCAGCTCAGAACCTTCACAAAACACCCCATGCCTGGTTACTCTCAACCATTTTAATGGTCATGCGATGCATTTAACCAGATTAAGGGGGAAAACCGTTCAGGTGTATTACAGGAGTCCCCAACTCCCGGTCCGCAGCATGCCAACAACCGGTCTGCACAAACAAGCAAAGCCCCATCCGTGGGATGCAGGCAGCACACAAAACCATGCACACTCCAGTCCGTGGAAAAACCTTTCTCCACGGAACTGGTCCCTGGTGCCCAAAAGGTTGGGGACCTCTGGTGTATTACATTCACACAGCAAGCTCAGTTAGGGTTAACCTTGGTAAAGCTTTGGGGCTTACTAAGTTGTGAAAACGAAGAAAACGAGTTAATTTAATCATCAGATCCAACAACACCAACACATCAAACAAGCTAGGTTTTCACCATCTGCTAAGCCCTCCCTGAATCTCCCAGTTACTTAGGTCCAACCATCCTTGAAGGTTTAGGCAAGAGATAAGTGTTTTTCCACCTGTGAAGACAGTTTAGCACTTCTGAAATCCATGGCCTTCCCCGAGCTTGGCCACCCCTCCCTTCTGTGCGTGGAAGGTGCCCTTTGGGCTCTGTTACATCAAGGCTTAAAGGCCAAGTTCGTAATTAGACGAACGTCAACTCCCTGCAGCAAGGGAAGCCCCGCCAGTCACTTTTGTGCTGTTTGGAAAGGCCCCTGAGCTGGGAATGGAAAAGTCCTCCAGAGGGACTGAGGGAAGGAACCTTGAATCATCTGAGGCTCATCCCCAGAGATTTCCAACTTTCAAGAACTCATCCTCCATGACATCAATTACACAGCAGACACCTGGATGGCTCTTTCTTGTTCCATCTAACTCCTTGGGGCGTCATCTTCTACTTGGTGGGGGCTGGAGAACCCCTAGTCTCTCTGCCCTTGAGAGAACTGAGTCTTGCGAATGGGGGAATCCAATTTCCCATAGAGAAGAGAAGATAAATCCCTTTTGAGATTGGAGGCATCCTTGGCAAAGCCACTCTCTGAAGAGTTACGGTCGCAGCAACATTGATCTGCACCAGTTCTGGGTAGCTGGGAACACCTATTTTAAGAAGGCCTCCAAAAATGCCCCATGATCTTCCAATGCAAGGCATCATGGGAAAATTGAAATGGTGGTCTTCAACCTCCTTGAAAAGGAGCTTCTGAGGACTTGATCAACCGGCTGAGCCAACTGGGTTTTTTTGACTAGCCATTCTGCCTTCCAGCCAGCCCTCAATGCAAGCCATGTTCTCACAGCACGTCTTGAAGGCAAAGCAGGAAGTAACTGCACACATTGCCTTAATCCTCCTTGCCAGGCACTATAACCCTGTCAGATTTTTTGCCAGGATTAGAAAGCACAACACTGTCGCTCCATTGTCTCTTCCGGAACTGCAACACTTACTCTTCATGACTGTGTCGCTGGTGTAAAGTTCGGCGGCTCCTCGGACCCGCCGGAAACGAGGGATCCGTCCATTGGATTGGTATTTCCGGATAGTCGAATAGATGTCATTGCCTGTAAGACAAGAAAGAAGATGAGGAAGAAACTGAAGAAATTTCTCACCCAACCGATTCCCAAAAGAGATCTCACAAGGAAGATATGTAATTTCCCCTGGGGATTCCATCATGGGGATTGTGCAATGAGAAATGTCTACAACGAGCCTTCCCAACAGAAGGACGCACCCTTCAAGAGGGAACTTGGATTCCAGAAATAAGGAAGATATAAAAGACATCATATTTGTGTATTCAAATGCTTACAAAAACTAAAAGGGGGCCCCAAAGCCACCCCAAGATCTTTTATAACATCATGGAGAATGTAAAATTAACTCTACAGTGAATTTGGAAGAAAGGTGGCTTCAGAACAAATGATCTGGAGAAGTTCACCGGTGGATTCATAACGATGAGCTTTGATTTCATCAGACTTACCATCAATGAGGACGAGGGAATTTTTATCAAGGCCAAAAGGAGCTAAGCTCTGGGCACCGATTCCTGGCTCTTTCTTCCCATCGACCTGCAGAGGACAGAAAAGAAGGTCAAAGATGATATCCTCAAGTATCCTCATTTTGCCAACTTTCCACAAAGGTCACACAAAAGGGAAGAAGAGGCAACCATGGACCCTACCCAGTTCCAGCAGGTTGGCCTGCAGGCATTGGTGCCACAAATCAACACCTGGTCCTGATACTTCTCAATGAAGGTGAGATAATTGGTGGCTTCCTCCTGAAAAAGAAATGAAGAAAAGATGAAGATGAGGAAAAGGAAGGAGGAGGAATGGAGGGAAGGAAAGAAGGAAGGAAGGAAGGAAGGAAGGAAGGAAGGAAGGAAGGAAGGAAGGAAGGAAGGAGGGAGGAAGGGAAGGAAGGAGGGAGGGACTATTAATCCAAACTTACGGGATTTTCACACAGGGACCTGGATATATCTACATCAAAACGTTCCTGTACAAAAGAGGAATGGGGAAGAAATAAGACAAGAAACAATGAAATGGAAATTAATCAAGGAGAGAAGCAACCTAGAACTAAGAAGAAATTTCCTGACAGTGAGGACAATTAATCAGTGGAAGGGCTTGCCTCCAGAAGTTGTGGGTGTTCCAACACTGGAGGTTTTTAAGAAGACATTGGACAACCATTTGTCTGGAATGGTATAGGGTCTCCTGCTTGGATTAGAACAGGGGCCCCCAACCCCCAGTCCGCACAAACAAGAAAAGCCCCATCTGTGAGTTGCAGGCAGCATACAAAACCACGCACTCTCCGGTCTGTAGAAAAACCTTTCTCCACGGAACCGGTCCCTGGTGCCCAAAAGGTTGGGGGCCTCTGGATTAGAAGACCTCCAAGGTCCCTTCCAACTCTGTTATTCTGTTCTGTTCTGGCTAGCAGGCCTACCGAAGGGGTGCTCTCCATTCTGCAACAGCTTTCTGCAGGTACTAAAACTTTCCACCCCGGTTGTAAACATAACAAACCATCTCTTGTTGCCGCAGCAGTGCAATTAGCTACCAACACCTTGCCGGTTTCTAAACCAATCCCAGGGGAAGAGATGATTCAGAGATGGGGAAAAAAGGAAGTCACTCATAATTGTCGAGGGATAAGAAGTGTTTTCCAGAATCCAGCACCTCTTGAGAAGGCTGGATCAGAGAACTTTGCAACTCTAAAATTAACACTTGGACGATCAACTTCGCCATCCTTTTCCCAGCCTCCTTACCACGTGGCTGGTGGAGTCCTCCAAATTGTAAAAGTAAAGCTTGTTTTCTGCTCCCACGAACACGGAAGAAGAGCCCTCTTCGTGGTAGAGGGTGATGTGTTTCTCCGTGGTATTAAACTGGAACTTTTTCCCACCTATGAAAGAGGGGGGGGGAAAGGAAAATTCAGGACTGAGCCCAGATCGAGGAAAGCATTGAAGCCTTTCATCCAAAGGAAACTCAAAGGTGGTGATAGAAACACTCAGACTGATCTGTGACTTGTGAACGTCTGATTTTTCCAGGAGCTTTAAATCAACAGTCTCTTTCTTGACCAATTCACACTGTACTGTATAAATAATATATACATCCAGCAGACTGTGGACCTCCCCTCCCCTCCTGTTTTTCCATTGTGAAGGGGGTTGATTTCACAAGACTGCTTCTATATTTCAAACATCCCGGTTCTGGATATTTCTTTGTTTTATTCATTGGATTTTTTATCTCACTTTTATTACTTTATAAGCAATTCAAAGAGGCAAACGTATCTAATGCTTCTTCCTCCTCCTATTTCCCCCATAACAACAACCCTGTGAGGTGGGTTCGGCTGAGAGAGAGGGATTGGGCCAAAGTCACCCAGTCAGTTTTCATGGCTAAGAAAGGACTAGAGCTCACCGTCTCCTGGTGATTGGCCCAAAGTCACCCAGCTAGCTTTCATTCCTAAGGTGGAACTAGAACTCACAGATTCCTGGTGATTGGTCCAAAGTCACCCAGTCAGCTTTCATGCCTAAGGCAGGACTAGAATTCACCGTCTCCTGGTTTTTAGGCCAGCACCTTAATGACTAGGCTGGTAGTGTAGTATTGAAGGCATCAGGACAGAAACCAGGAGACTGTGAGTTCTAGACACCAAGTTAGCTGGGTAATCTTGGGCCAGTCACACCCTCTTAGCCCTAGGAAGGAGGCAACGGCAAACTGAAATCTGGCCAAGAAAACTGCTGGGACTTCTCCAGCCAGTTGTTGAGAGTCAACCCTGATTTGAACGCACCACCTCAAAAAAAAAAAAATAGATACTATCAGCACACATGAATCAATGATACACCCACACCTTCCTTTGGTCCCTCTGCCCTGTGATGCATTTCCAACCTGTTGACACGAGAACATGACCCAGGAAAGCCTCCCGTATCAAATTAGCAAGCCTTCCGCCTCTTTCTTTCTCACTTCCTCTAATGCTACCCCAAGCTGTTTCGTCTTCTGATCTTAGATTGCGCATTGCTCCCCCAGACTGCAGAGAGAGCAGGTTCCATCTGCAGAATCCACGTTAATTGTTCAGATCGACCATACATTCTTCTCCGTTGCTTCGCTAGCTCTCTCCCCTCCACACAGTGCTCAGGAATTGTCCAGATTGTGAGAAGGGAATCGAGGGAGAAAGGGATGAAAAAAGAGAGGATGGACAAAACCATTTGCTCAAGGATGGAACACCGTTTCCCACGGTGTTTTTTGTTTTCTTCTCCTTGATCCAGCTCTCTGGGAAAAGCCAACCTACACACACACACACGCACACACATAAAGAGAACTGGATTTAAAGCCAACAACCACACCTAACCACACCACTGTTCCCGTACACTGGAATTGCAGAGTTTATCTAACAAGGAGTTAGATAATAATACGGCTCCCTTGTAAACATCTGCTGACCTTCAATCGCCCAGCTTGGTTTGGTTTCTACAGATGACCCTGAATCACATCTGTGGGAGGGAAGGAAACAAGCTTTTCTTTGTTCCCACTTCTCAGCCCCGCTGCCTGAGTTTAGACATCTCCCTCCGCCCTGTCTGATTTTGGCTATCGTTGCTCTCTTTCATTCAGCCCGACCTGAGCCCAGGGGGAGGAGAGCAGCGGGGCTGCGTGGCCCACCTGCAACCAACAGGTGGGCAGGTGGACTTCCACCAAAGCCTTTTCACAAGGAGGCGCCCAGATGAAACGGTAGATAATCAGGCTGGGATAGCCTCTCCTACTCTCACTCTGTCCATCCAGTTTGACAAGAGGATGAGATAAGAAGTCAGGCATCTAAAATATAGGTTGCTGATTGTCTGGGGAATCAGAGAGGCAGTGGAGGCATCACAACATCTCATTTGCTAAATAATCTGGCTTTTGACTCTCTTTTTTTTTCTGGAGGTATTGTGTCATGATCTCAAGGGAGAAAAACAAAGTCTTCTCTTGGGCCTTCTGAGTCAGCGGTGATGACTAAAGCAGGGAATCCTCTCTGTGACCGTCCAAGGTGGAAGATAATCTCTCAACCTGGGTCCCTCAAGGCCTCTGAGCTCTTCTGCTTAAAGCAGATCAACAAACAACCTTGGGGCAGCTGGCATCGGACAGATGCTTTGTTGACAAGAGGATAGAAAGGCCAGCAGCCAGGAGGGGTGGGTCTCCTTTTCAAAGCAGGTGCTGCCTTCTCTTACCCACAGCCCCCAGCCAGGGGGGGAAAAGATGGTTTCCTTCAAACCTTGGGGCTGAAGGAAGCTGAACTGCAACACAAAAGAGCATCTTCAGGAGAGCAGGAGATATAATACTTGGGTGCTCTCCTTGGGAGTGTGGCAAAGTTCTAAAAGAAGAACACAATATCTTTGCAAGACTTGGTGGCAGTCTGCCATAGGTGGATCAGCTGCAGTTCTACCTGGCTGATGCTCAGGAACGAAACACACTGAGATTTACTCCTAAAATTGACGTCTATCCTTGTAGGGCATATTTTGCCCCCTGACCCAAATCCCTCAACCTTCTGGGGGTTTGAAGTTGGCTTAGGGTGTGCTGCCGGAATTAGTGTTTTGACCTGAGGATCATTTTTCAACCTCCATAATCCAAAAATCCTCGGGTGCTTTGAGTGACAGAGGCTTAAGTATATAATTCATGCTACTAAATTCTAGCTTCTGTCCAACCAGATGTTTAATTAGCCAGTGGAACGGCTTGCCTTCAGAAGTTGTGGGTGCTTCATCATTGGAGGCTTTTGAGAAGAGACTTGTCTCAATTCGTATAGGGTCTCCTGCTTGAGCAGGAGCTTGGACTAGAAGACCTCCAAGGTCCCTTCCAGCTCTATTCTGATTGATTGAAATGGTTATAAATTGAGGACAACCTGTTATGTCTCCACTGCTGTGGCTGTCTCTGGCTCGTACAAACGAAGGCGCAATGTTTGCAAAGCATAGCAAACCGTTGTGGCTTTCTGCTTTGCTCTGCAGTTCGGACTGATGTCGGGCTGAAGACACCGTCCAGCTGCTGAAGGAGAGGATGTTATGAAACACACCCACACCTGACGCATGAGGTGTTTGCCACGTGCCAGAGGCACATTTCCCAGCATCCTGATCTACACAAAAGCCAAAGGCTAAAGAACACACAGCGTCAGCTAGTCAAAACCTCCCTGTTCAGCAAAGCAGAAAGCCACGGCTTGTTCCAGAAAGAATGCTTACAAAGGCTTTATTATTCTTGCCCTCTCGAGTGCATTCCAGACAACATTGGTTTCCTTTCCTAAAACAGCCAGCTCTGCCCAGTTCCCCATAATCACGTTCAGTCACTGCTTTTCAAAAAATAAAAAATAAGAAAATCCGAGTGTCACCCAGACTTCTCGAGTCTGCCAACTCTGATCTAACACAGCCGGTCAAGCATCCTGACCTTTGACCTGGACAAGTTTAGCAAAAGCCGTCATATTTTAATCAACCCCGCGTTCTGTCCAGCACATTCCTCCAATTCAGCATGTTTATACCACAGCGCTTCGATGCGCCTTTCGAAACATTTTCCCTCAACAGAGCATCAATTCATGCCCGGGGATAGGTCTGGCTGGGCGCCCACATGTGCCAGTTATCAGCAAAGCCACAGCTGGAGTGGACCAGGAGTATCTCCAGGAGCTGAGAAAGGCAACTGCAAGAAACGGTTTCTCGTTTTCCTGTGTTCCTTCGTCTTGTCTGGTCGAGTCGTCTATTTTGCAGATCGTCTATGAGACGCCCTTTGTGAGTTGTTTAGCGCCCCGATATGTTTGGTACCCGATGCCCAGTTGCAGCTGCCCGTGAGAGCATTGTTCAGTCAAATCAGAGGACGGGGGAGGCCTTCAACAAAGGAGAAGAGGAAGGGGAAGGGGGAGAGGAGGAGGAGAGGAAGAGGAGGAGGAGGAGGAGAAGGAGAAGGAGAAGGGAGAAGGGAGAAGGGAGAAGGGAGAGAAGGAACCAGGACTGTTTATTAGACTGGGAGGTTTAAAAAAAAAGATATTTGAAGAACACAAGATCAACCACGCCTGCATTGTTCCTAAAAAATCCCTGCCTAGATGTGTCCAGGAAGCCATCAGGCAATGTCACAATTTCCAGAGGGACACAGTAACTTTATTTTAAAAGCATGCACACACACACACAAAATTCAAATCACTGCCAAATTCAGCTCTGCATTTGCTGGTGCTCTCCACCACTTGCTCAGACCTTCCGTTAGTGGTCTTTAAAAATTTAAAGCTGGGAACGGTTGTGGTTGCCTCCCTAATGCACCTGCTCGAAAAGACCAAGGAGAAGAAGAGCTGATGGGGGACGAGAAAGAACAGCATCTGCACTGAGCAAAGGGAAACCACGATGAGTGGACAACAAGCCACCTTTGAAGGAAAATACTAGGAAAAAAGTACTTCAGGGACTGAAGCGGGGGGAGAGAGAGACGTAGACCTCTATCTCAACGTCCTTATGCAGATTCACACACTTTTGTAAGCCACATTTTGCTTAACGATGTTTTGCTGGGGAAAAAAAACCACAATTAGCACTCATCCGAGCCAAGAACCAGGTATCTCAACATGATCAAATTTTAAAAAGGTAAAGGGTAAAAGTTTTCCCTGTCTGGTCATGCCTGACTCCAGGGGCTGTGCATATCTCCGTTTCTTGGCTGAGAGAGCCAGCGTTGTCTGAAGACATTTTCCGGGGTTGTGTGGCCGGCACGGCTATACACCAAAGGCGCATGGAACACTGTTACCTTCCCATGGGAGGGGTACCTATTTATCTACTTGCATTGGCATGCTTTCAAACTGCTAGATGAGCAGGAGCTGGAGCAAGGAACGGGAGCTCACCCCATCGCACGGCGCTCAGGACTCAAACTGCCAACCATCCGTCAGCCCAGCGTCTTAACTGCTAGGCCACCCCATCCCCTGTTTGTAGGATGTATGCTACACAAAGCCAGAACTTTCTCCGTGGGATGCAAATAAACTTCTGGACACTTTTAGAGATCTACTGTTTTGGCTTTATTACTACGGTTGCCCCCACGCCTTGTGACCACCCATGCTTCCTTGGGTGAATGTGAAGGAGCTGGGTGGTTTCTCTTGGTGGGCACCGTTACTCATTCGGAAAACAGAAAAACAACAATGCCCTTGAAGGGAGAATGCAGGCTTTTTCCTTCCAACCTGGCAGCCAGCCAAAAGTTAGTCAGAGCTGGAATGGATGAGCTTACAAGGCTCTTTCTGAAGAATTGTGGTCAAGATTTGCTGACTGCCAGGAATCTAAGAGTCACTGAAGGCTGGCGCAACCAAGCCCAGAAGGAGATAAAGAAAACATTGACCTGTTGTGGAAAGGGGAAGTATTTTCATTCCTGGAAAGGTTCTTTGGGTGAATTTTCCTTTCCTCCGAAGGGCAGAGTATTTCCACCCCCCCTTTCAAAATCAGGAAATTAAAATTTCTTTTTGAAGCAAAATCGTCTCCAGTCACTGAGGTCAAGCTTCCTTAATTTCAGCAACTTCAACAGGTATGGGGGATTGGAATGATTGTAGGGAGTTGAAGCCCATACTTTTTAAAGTTGTTGAGGTTGAGAAACGCTGATTTAGAGAGTGGCACAAACCACCTTTGTTGGCTTAATCCAGAGGTCCACCTAATTCAACATCCTGTCTCCTACAGTGGAAGCCCACAAGGTAGCCCAAGAAGGACCTGTCAGGCATTAGACATTTCAACAAACAAGCATTATTTGGGGATCCTCTGAGAGTGGGGTTTCCAGGTTGTTTTATTAGCCATAATTGTTTTTGGAAATTGATTTATATCTTCACTTTCCTGTCAAAACTCAGGGCTGCATTATTAAGGAAAAAAACACATTTATGTTTCTACTTGGAAACCGCTTCTGGACTTTGTGCTTGAGGAAGAAAAAAAATAAAACTTTGATTGTGGGTTTTACCAATTAGATAGGTTTGTGGTTCTAGAAGTGGCTAGTTTATACTATTACATAAAAGTAAAAAGTTGAGGTTTGATGCCATTTTATTTTACTGCACCAATCAGAAGTCAATACCTTTTCTTTCTTTTTCCCCGCTTTCCCTACACTTTTCGCTTCCCTTCTCCCTCCCTTATTTTCCTACAATTTTCTTTTGTATTTTTGTATTTTATATTATAAACTAATTTTTTAAAAAAACCTCACATCATTTTTCCCCCTCCAATTCTTTCTTGGACCTCTGATCCAGGTTCAAGTTTTGTAAGAGGGAGAAAAACTTTCTCCATTTCTATTAAGATGTTTGGGGGGGGGGTTTCCACCACCAACACAGTGTTGCAAGGCTGACACAGGACACCGAGCTAAAATTAAAATATGTGGTCAAGACCACACCGCTGTCTAGACACGTAGACTATCTTTCTGATGAGAACTGTATTTACCAAGGGAGAAAGTCAACAACCAGCTTGGAGAAGCTGCTAAACAGCTTCAGGAATATCTCTTCACGTTCTGGTGCTTCTCGATTCTCAAGGATAGTGTGGTGTTGACCGTAAGGCAGCCACAGTTTTCTATGTAAATAGTATATTATAAACTATTACAAACTGTCTCATTTGCAAATAGTAGGATTGCTGCCCCTATGCAATTTCTAAAGAAGGGCTGATCAGGAGATTCAACACATACTTCCTCACGCATTAAAGTGAGATACTGGTTAGCACAAGATATATGGCTAGCCCTCCATTTAACAACAGTTCATTTAGGGACCGTTCAAAATTACAACGGCACTGAAAAAAGCGACAGGACCGTTTTTCACACTGATGCGCACTGCAGCATCCCCAGGGTCACATGATTTACATTTGGACCAGTGGTGGGATTCAGCCGGTTCGCACCACTTCGGCAGAACCGGTAGCTAATTTTTTGTTGCCCAGGCCCAGAATGGACTTCCGGAAACGGCACCCGCACAGAGAACTGGTTGTTTGCATATTTGAATCCCACCACTGGTTTGGATGCTTGGCAACTGGCTCACATTTATGATGGTCGCAATGTCCCTGGGTCACGTGATCCCCTTTTGCGACTCACTTAACAACGGTGGCCTGAAAAAGCATTAAGTGGAGCAAACTTCACTTAACAAATGTTTCACTTAGCAACCAATTTTGGGCTCACGTAAGTTGAGGACGACCTGTATTATACAGATGCAAGAATTTCTGTGTAAGACTTTAATTTTCTTTAAAGGTATTATATCATACTGATGTAGGCTGTGACCTGGGAAAACTCATGCAATAAATTGCAATACCTTTCAAAGTGCACAAAGTTGTGCTTGACTCCACCCAATCTGTTCAATCTAATTATTGACCTTAATTCGTTTGTGTGTTTGCACAATGTACCAAACCTTAACCCAACCAAACATTTAGCATCAGGTGCCAATTACACCACTGCCCAGATGCAGTTACATAAGAGAAACAATTTCTGTAATAATTAGTTCATTCAGATCAAGGACGAAAGCTTCTTGAGGTTATCTTCAGCCAAACTAAAGAAATACATTTAAAAAAAAAATACATTTAACCACCACATGACCTGTTTCCCAAGAGACAGGGTAGAAAAAAAAATCTTTCAAACTGAAAGAAGAAACATGTTTTCCAATTTTCTTTTAAAATAAGGAACACAACAATCATCATGCATTGTGCATCAGAGGTTGCTTTGTTATCCACAAACTTTGGAATGTTCTTGTTTCAGTTTGAACCAAACAAAATTATTTCCTTTAAAAGGCAACATTTGGAGCAAGATAAGAACGAGAACAAACAAGAGAACAAAATCTCTCTTATCCTTTGAGAAACAATTATATATAAAACAGGGTGTTAAATGTTGCTGAGGCATGATTTCTCTTTTAAAAAAAGTCTACAGCCAAAATATTACAGCATATTCTGAGTAAACAACATTGTTCATCAATGTTTTAACTGGCAAAATTCACAAACCACGCTAAATTAACATCAAATTATGTAGTGTCTGGATTCAAATGATTCAGCCATACTAAAACATGGTTGCTTACCCTCAACGCGCTGAATTACAACAACCTAAGCCATGAGCCATGGTTTGCAAACCATGATGGTCAGGTTCTTGAAACATTCTAAGATATAAATTGAGCAATACTACTGCTTAATACAATGTGTTAAACTGGTCTGGGTTGTTCAACAAAACAGGTAAGGAAGCCATGGTTAGCATGAAGGGTGAAGCAAGCTATTGCACAGAGGACCACAGACTCATAAAAAATAGAAAGAAGAAAGAAAATTAGTCAGTTGGGACTTTGGGAATGGAGAAAGACTTCAGCATCCCGTCTCATCAATAGCAGTGAGCATTATTTAACTCAGAATGGAAAGAGCATATTTTGAGAAAAAACTAGAGGAAATTGACTAATCAAGGAAGAGAGTAAAAAGAAATAAAGGCTATCTTGAGTCAAACTCTATTTCTGTTAACCAGCATGGACATATCTGTGCAATCTTCTTGGTGTGATATAGGAGGTAACGGGGCAATGCTACTGGCTTAGCACCTTAGAAACACTGCTTGTTGCAAGCCAATGTCAAATGCTGGAACGAACAAGCTTTTCAAAAGGACCCTACGTCAACCAGGACTTGACCAGGACCCTGTGTTATTTATTTTGGAAGTGTTTTAACTGTTCTACTGTTTTTTAATGGTTTTATCATTTTAGAACTGTAAGCCACACAGAGTCACTTGGTTGAGTTGGGCGGCTATAGAAACCGAACAGATCCATAAATAAATTAGGGAATGGAACAAGTTCGAGGAAGCAAGCTTATCAAGCCCAGAAGATTTCCTAGAAAACCAACAATATCATGGACATCTGGAGATGCTCCAAGTTCTCAGCTATCTTGCCAACCACATGTCAACTATGTTCAGCCAACATCAGTCATGGTGATCAACTGACTCTTTGCTGTTTAGTCATGATTCAGCGCGTGTGTGTGTGTCTCACATTTCTTCTTCTGCACATAGATATTCTGCTCCATACTCTAACTAGAAAGTATGGTAGATCTTAGAACTGGTGAAGAGTTTCTCCACTTCTCCTGCTCCACATGTGACTGGTCGGTCATGAGGGTTTTAATTACTCGCAAAACAGCCTTTCATTAGAGATGAAGGTTACTGTGGCCTTAACCGCTCAGCTCTTTCTAGAAATCCGGTGGTCAAATCTAGGTTAGAGAAGAATTTTGGTCAACACCCCACGCTGCTGTCTTTGAGTCAGGTCTGAAAGGAGAACAGACTTTTGTCAAAGTCTGCAAACTCTCCTAGGTTGGAATAGCTTACCAGGTTGTTGTTGTGGATTTGTTGTTGTGGGTATGTGGGTGTAGGCTGTAGGGGGAATTCAGTGAAGCTCAGTTCTTGCATACAAGTAATCCTCAAATTACAACCTCAATAACACTCAGCAATTTTGCCCAAAAACCGGTTCTTGGGTGATTTAAAACTCTAATAAATACCATGAGTTTGGGGGGGAAAGTATTTATAGATCAGAATTAGTAATTAGACAAACTTACTCAACAAGATTCTCTCGACAAACACAACCCATTACATTATTATGAATCATTCTCTCTCTCTCTCTTTCTCTCTCTCTCTCACACACACACATATACGTATGTATGTAGGGGAAACGAGACAATACTATTTATTTCCTGCCGCATCAGGAAATAAACACCATTGTTACATGATGAAATACAGCACAAAAGAAAAATCATGATCATAAAAGGCTTGAACCAAAGTTGCTTCAGCAGGAAAGAGGAATTATATATATATATATAAAATGTTTGTGGTTTCTATTTTTTTCCTGCCAAGATGCCAAATATATCTACATATGTAAATCGATCAATGTTGTATCTACAGTGCCAATAGGGCATTCTTCTATACAGTGTTTTTTTTGTAAAAAGAAAAGGTGCCGGAACTCACACATGTCATATAACCCGCCTTGCCTACCCTACAAGGTTCCATCCAAAAAAGGTGCCGGAAATCTGTTCTGGGCGTTCTATGACAAAAAAAGCCCTGCTTCTATATGAGAGTCTAAGCTATACCAAGTTAGAGAAATAAAAGTTTTGCAAGACTATTTGCAAGACTTCTTCTCGTTTTCAGTTTCAACTTCTAGAACTTCAGAAAGGTGGATTCCAGCCCTTTTATAACTTCCAGGCATCTCTTTTCTTCAAAATCAGATAGAGGAAATAGAATGTATTTTAGCAGAATTTCCTCTGATCTGGTGTTCTCCAGGAGTTGGAACTCTGAGGAGACCCAACTATCATGACCCACCTGGAACAAGATTATAGGAGTGCTTGTCCATTGCATCTAGAGAACTGTTACTCAACCTTGATAACTTCAAGGTGTGTGGATTTCAACTCCCAGAATTCCCTCTCCCTCTGGAGAGTTGAAGTTCACATGTCTTAAAAGCATGCCAACTGGGACTGTCTAGGACAGGGGTCAGCGTGCCTGGCTGAGGAATTCTGGGAGTTGAAGTCCACAAGTCATAAAAGGGCCAGGTTTGAAGACCCCTAGTCTAGGACAATGGTTGTCAACCCTTTCTTCCTTCCTCTTCCTTCCTTTGAATATTTTTTGTGGCCACAGATCATGGCCATGGACCACCAAGGCTTAACTCAAGATTTAAATCGTAACATTTCTTCAAGCCTACGTGGATCCCCTGTGACGACATTGTAGCCCCTCCCCAGGGCCCATGGACCACAAGGTGAGAACCACCGGTTTAGGATTTGAAGTCCACACAACCTTAAAGTTGCCAAAGTTAAGAAATACTAATCTAAACAAGTTACCTCTGTCAGACATGGCTGGATCTGGGATCAGTTTGTTTAACTGCGTGAGAAGTAGTGTTCACACACACCCAGTGTTCATTTACACTTTCAGGCACTCCCCTGGAGATACAGATTGTCAAATAATTCCACTTGGCAAACCATAACATGCAAGTGGTTGGACGACCCTTCTAAAGTTACATCAAATAAATGTTTCTACTAAAGATGGGATCTATCCAACAGTGTTGGATTGTTGAAGAACTTTCTTTGCAAGGTCAAGATTAGCACACCTTGACTTTGGACTTTTCTTTATGTATTTTATCACAATGCAGAAGTTTTATCTTTTCTCAAAGAGTGAGCACAGGCCAACAGCTGGAGAAGGACTGGGAAAAAAATATAACTCTAGAACCAATCATTAAGAAGGACCTTGTGGCATTGTAGCTCTTTTATATATACTCATTCATTATGCATTCTTTTCCTCCAGAAGCTCTTTCAGTAAAGAAAAAACAGAAGATCAAGGGCTATGTGCTAAATTGCAGGATAAACGTGGGCAGGAAAGGTTTAGAGAAATGGCCACGCTGGCTTCAGGAGAATCACCTTCACCCTTTGAGAAGGAGGTTGAAATAGAACATAGTTTAAACTTTGAGCCATAATGATAACATGGGACAGCCTCACTCTCCTCGGAATTTTCCATAAGGGAAAATTCCATCCAGATAGAAGATCAGGAGGATAACGAAGTAGGAGAAAAGGTAAAAAGAGGGAGGGAGTTCTGGATCCCTGCAAACTGGTCAGGTGGAGTAGTGCATGAAAGATGGACACCCCCACAGAGGTGAAGCAATCCCAGTTAGCCTTTGACCCACTCAAGAGCACTGTTTCACTTCCTAACACCCACAGCCTGATGGATGGTTGCGGTTTCGTCCTCAGTGTTTCTCAAGCTCAGCCACTTGAAGATGGATGGACTTCAGCACCAGCATTGGGACTTCAACTCCCAGAACTCCCACACACACACATACCAGCAAGCTGGCTGGGGGAATTCTGGGCGTTGAAGTCCACCTATCTTCAAGTGGCTGAGCTTGAGAAACATTGACCTACCGTAGGTTCATAAATAAATAGGTAGGTAGGTAGGTAGGTAGGTAGATAGACTGATGATAGACAGACTGATGATAGACAGATAGACAGACAGATAGATTAGAGATAGATAGATAGATAGATAGATAGATAGATAGATAGATAGATAGATAGATAGATAGATAGACTGATGATAGACAGATAGATAGACAGACAAATAAACAAATAAATAAAGTATTTTTACACTCCTTAGACCACAGAGTCCTTTCTGAATTCTTTGCATATTTATCTCACTAACTGGATTCACACACCCACACACCAACTCAGGCTACAGGAATGCTTGCGGGTGGCTTTGGGTTGTGGCGATTCACGCTTTCTTCCTAAGGCATCACGGATCAGGGCTTGAGATATTTGAGATTACCCAACCAAAGGATTGATACTGCACGCAACTCGCAACTGACTCGTATTTACGATGGTTGTGGCGTCTCCCGGGGTCACGCGATCCCCTTTTGCGCCCTTCTGACAAGCGAAGTCAACGGGGGAAGCCAGATTCACTGAACGACTGATTGACTAACTTAAAAACCTGCAATGATTCACTTAACAACTGTCGCTAGAAAGGTCGTAAAATGGGCCAAAACTCGCTTAACAACATCAATTTTGGGCTCCATCGGGGTCGTAAGTCAAGGACTTTCTATAAATCACCTTATTGGTGGTGTGGTGATTATTTTTAGAAAGGGTCATTATAATCACGATGATGTCCGTGTTTTATTCAGGAAATATCCCAGGGGGATGTATAAGGCTCCCTTCTTCGTTGACGTGTAAACACACACGCTTCCTGCGTCTACAAAAGAGCCAGCTCTCAAAATATACTGTGGGCCATTTGGCCTCCTGAGATGAATTTGTGGCAATTCGGGAGTTGTGAAATGATGCGTTAAATTGTTCAATTTGAAACTGTAATTTTTCTGCCTCTTGACTAACCTCACCGGAAAACATTTTACTACATTTCTCAGAAATATTTCAGGCAAATCTTAGCCTGTTCCTTACTGTACCACGTATACACTTATCTGTGCATGTAATAAAGGAAGGAAATCAGATCTGGATTGTTCAACTTGCATGCAACAACAACCAAGGCAAAAAAAAACCAAAAAAAAAAAAAACCCCAAGAAGAGCTTTAATACAAAATTACAAAATTTGGGAGAGGAAGAAGGAAGATGTATGTTGAAAGCAGATCAAATATTCTTTACGTACACAAATTTTCCCCCACAATGTTTCCCTGCAAAGCAAATTTCTGCTAACCCTAACCCTAACTTGTCCTTTTAAGAGTCTTTATTTCAGGGGTTTGGACAACACAGAAAGAGAAAAAAAGAAAGAAAGAAAGAAAGAAAGAAAGAAAGAAAGAAAGAAAGAAAGAAAGAAAGAAAGAAAGAAAGAAAGAAAGAAAGAAAGAAAGAAAGAAAGAAGATAGGAAATGAGGGAGAAAGGGAGGGAGAGAGGGGTGAAGGAAGAAGGAAGAAGGAAGGAAGGAAGGAAGGGAGAAAGAAAGAAAGAAAGGAAGAAAGAAAGAAAGAAAGAAAGAAAGAAAGAAAGAAAGAAAGAAAGGAAGGAAGGAAGGAAGAAAGGAAGAAAGAAAGAAAGATAAAGAAAGAAGGAAAGAAAGAAAGAAAGAAGGAAAGAAAGAAAGAAAGAAAGAAAGAAAGAAAGAAAGAAAGAAAGAAAGAAAGAAAGAAAGAAAGAAAAATTCTTTCTGACCCATCATGCACTAAATAAAACCAAGAGATGCTTTTTTTGAGTTTCTTTCTCACACTTGTTTCAATCTCTGGACTGAGTAATCCAATGTTTCTCAATCTTGGCATTTTTAAGAGGGGTGGATTTCAACTCCCATGCTGGCTGGGGAATTCTGGGAGTTGAAGTCCCCCCCTTGGAGAAGAGATGACACTGATGTCATCTCTTCTCCAAGGAAATCAACTTTTGTCCAGGGAATCACCTCCACACAAGACTAAAACGACGATGACTGAGGAAGGATTCTTTGCCCAGTTCTTCCACGTTTCTATCCAGGTCCCAAAGGTGCTTTTTTTCCCACGAGGCAATTGGACTTCCTTGTTTTTCTTTGAAGACATTTCACTTCTCCTCCAAGAAGCTTCTTCGGCTCTCCAGGACCCCTATCCAGGTCTTTCTCTCTCTAATACCTTCCCTATTATATTCCTATAATACCTATCTAAATTCTGCAGGTTGCAGATCCCTGGACAGAGGGATCCCCCGTAAATTGGATTTAATCAACAATTCCAAGGCCGTTTATGCCCCATGTGCAGCACTGAGATCAGAAAACAAAAGCTACAGAAAGTTGCCATGCCAAGAAATAAGACCATAATCTTCTCTTCGTAAGCAAGGTTGATTCAGCTGGCACGGAAATCCTTTGGAGACCTCGTAATCCCATCTCGGGAATCAGGATGTATCTTTTATTATGTCATTGCCATCTGGGCCTGGCAGTTTGATCTGACATAATGCCTCTAACAGAGATTAGACACTACAATAGGCAATACACAAATACACAACACTAGTGTGCAGTTAGATTCGTCTCACGGTTGCAATACTCAATACTCATCTGGACTCGGAAGAGTTCTGGATCGGAGACACACACCCCCAGGATGACAAATGAAAGAAGCCTAGGTTAAATTAAGGGGTTCTGTACAAGTGATCCAGAACCTCCAGCTTCAGGAGCAGTCTACCCCTGAATGTCAATGCCTTGGTATTCATTCCTTCTCTCTTATGACCCTCTGACCTGATTGGCTGAAGGGGGAAACGGGTCGATTTCCCTCCCAAGAGGAAGCCACAAACTCTTGCCAAGTAGAAGTTTAATTGCCTTTATGTGGTCAAAATATTTGATTATGCAGAATCAAAAAATCACACGAAGTATTAGCACCGCTTTATAAAGCCTTAGTAAGGCCACATCAGGAATCCTGCATCCAGTTTTGATCATCGCATTACAAAAAAGATGTTGGGATTTTGGGGAAAAGTGCAGAGAAGAGCAACTAAGATGATCAAAGGCCTGGAGACTAAAACATACGAAGGACGGTTGCAGGATTTGGGTATTGGCCAGTCTACAGAAAAGAAGGACTGGGGGGGGGGAACATAATAGCACTATTCCAGTATTTGAGGGGCTGCCACAAAGAAGAGGGGGGTCAAGCTATTCTCCAAAGCCCCTGAAGGCAAGGCAAGAAACAATGGATGGAAATTAATCAAGGAAAGAAGCAACCTGCAATTAAGGAGGAACTTTCTAATAGTGAGAACAATCAACCAGTGGAACGGCTTGCCTCCAGAAGTTGTGGGTACTCCAACACTGGAGGCTTTTAAGAAGAGACTGGACTTGTCTGAAAAGGTATAGGGTCTCCTGCTTGAGCAGGGGGTTGGACTAGAAGACCTCCAACGTCCCTCCCAGCTCTATTCTGATTGATTGGTCATCCTTGATTTCTTTGGGCCAAGGTGTGAATTGATAATGTCTATTGGAATTAATGGTTGTACAGATCCCTACTGATGCCTCCTACTGGAGATACAGATCTTGGAAGCAGATCTCCCGACAATTGGACTGCCGGTGGCCAAGTTAATGGAAGTAACCAGGGATGGATAAAATCCGATTTGGCAACCCTTTGCAACCACAAAAATATAACGGAAAGAGAATGCATCCCCAAAAAATCAATAAGTCCGGTACATTCACGGACCGGCTATAAATCTCACATCACCAGCGAGACTTGGCTGAACCCACAAAGAGCACCTTAAAGCTGACATTATTTTGACCTCTTAAAAAGTAAAACTACAGGGAAGTTAAAAGCAGGCTAACAAATGCAACCTCCATCCACACCTGGCGTCCCACGCAACCTAGAACGCCACCGATGAGAAAAAAACTCAGCCAGAATATGAACCGGTCCCTAAAGAAATCCTTGCGTGCACCTCCCCTGGTGACCTATTTACAGAGAGTGTTGAACAGCAAGCAAATCTCCGCTAGCCAGGAAGGAGAGAAGGATCAAGGGTTTTAGGAAACGGAGGCGTTTTCTACAGTCCTCGATCGTTCTCTCGTTTCCCAGCACGTCCCCTAGAAACCACTGTAGATGCCTCCTCACCTTGCCAGCTGCAGGGCTGGAGAGTGAAGCCTTTGTTTGTTTGTTTTCCCTGTTCCCACCATCCAAACAAGACTGTTAGGAAAAGAGATGCAGCAGAGAAAGTTTTATTATTGCAATAACAAGGTGTGTCAACGGGATAGGCTAACTGTGTGGCCAACGCAAGCAGGGCAGTGGGTGAATCCTTCTTAGAATGAGGGTAAATCCTGCTAGCACCGATGATGTTACCTAGTTGGATAATGAAAGGTCTACAAGCAAGGAATCAAGCTCAGAGAGCGCCAAGGAGCCCACGTGTTGCTTTGTTTTTATCTGGTTCCATCTCCCAGTTAGGTTCAGGATTAATGGACATCCTCTCTCCCTCCCTCCTTCCTTCTCCCCTCTCCCCCTTCTTCCCTCCCTCATTTATTTTCTTTCTTGCTTTCTTTCTTTCTTTTTCTTTTTCTTTCTTTTTCTTTCTTTTTCTTTCTTTCTTTCTTTCTTTATCAGCTGCCCATCTCGCCCGCGGATTCCTCCCCAAAGTTCCCCTCCCGAACCGAACAGGTGGGAGGACGGCCTCGCAAAAGGGGGGGGGTCGCCGCGTCCCCAGGAGCCCCGCGACCCCCTCCGCCCTCGCCCCCGCCGGCGCCCCGGAGACGTGCCCGCCCGGCTTACCCAGCGCCCCGGTCAGGATGCGGGGACTGGCGGCGTGAGGGACGGCGGCGCAGCGCAGCACCGGCAGCACCAGCGCCGGCAGCATCAGCAGCAGCGCCCGCGGGCGGCGGGCCACCGAGGCTGCGGTGCGGCGGCGCTCCGGAGGTGGGAACATGCTGAGCGTCTCTAACTTCGGGGGGCCTGTCTCGAACTTCGCTTTGGGAACCGGAGTCAAGCCGAAAGCGGCTATATGAGCTGGCCAATCCCCGGCGGGGGCGGGGCAAGGTGAAGAAAGCGGCGTGGGAGAGGGGGCGGAATAGATGCCTTAATCCGGTGTCTCTCTCTATGTCTGTAGAGATTCTCAATCCTCCGGGTCCTGGGATTGTCCCCCCAAGATGCTTTTCCAAAAGGCAAGTAGACTTTCTGGGGGTTCCCCCCCCCCGGAAACGTTTCACCTCTCGTCCCAGAAGCTTCTTCAGTTCTGCCAGATGTCAGAACTGGGAAGTATCTCTCTATGGACGGTCCCACCCCTCCACAGCCCAGGCACAGCTACGGACATAGAATCTCTATACCTACCTCACACAGGTATTCTTCAGGTGCTAGCTATCAATAGGTAGGTTAGGTGGTTAGGCAGGCAGGCAGGCAGATGAGAGCCAGAGGGAGAGGGGACAGATGAGAAAATAGAGAATAGAGATTAGAGATTAGAGATTAGATAGATAGATAGATAGATAGATAGATAGATAGATAGATAGATAGATAGATAGATAGATAGATAGATAGATAGATAGATAGATAGATAGATAGATGAGATAGATAGAGAGGGAGAGGGAGAGGGAGAGAGGGAGAGAGGGAGAGGGAGAGGGAGAGAGACAGGCAGGCAGGCAGATTATAAGTAGAAAGATATAGAAGCACACATATACATACAGTGTATGTGTATACACAGTTTCTCTCTCTCTCTCTCTCTCTCCATCCATCCATCCATCCATCCATCCATCCATCCATCCATCCTCCTCCATCGCTCTATCTATCTATCTATCTATCTATCTATCTATCTATCTATCCTCAACTTACGAATACAAATTGGGACTAGAATTTCCATTGCTACACATTAAGTGAATTCTGCCTAATTTTTTTTTTTACCACGGTTGCTAAGCGAATCAATGCAGTTGCTAAACGATTCGTGTGGTCGTTAAGCACATCTGGCTTCCCCCATCACATGACTCCAGGACAGTGCAACGGTCCTCAGCGCACGCCAGTCGCCAAGCACCCAAAATATTGATCTTGTGGCGATCAGGATGTTGCGCTGGCGTTCCCTCCAAGGAGCGGCCCTAAGTCATTTATGAAGCCAAATGACTTTTCAGCCCAGCCCTGAGAGATCTCCAATGCCTCGTGTTCCATTTAAGTTGTATAATATGAATCATAAAAGGGCATCAATAATTGCAGGCGGATTAACACCACAACCGAGGAAGGCCGAGACTTCTGCAAATGTTTATAGGAAAAGAAGGAATGGAGAGGAAACGAGCAGAAAAAGAATTAAAAGCCTTCGTGCTGGGGGCCAAAAATTGGGGAAATCAAATCATTGATAGATCCTAAAAGTTTAAATTGACCAGACAGATCCTAAAAGCTTCTGCTTCCTCCCTTAAGCTTAAGCTTTTAGGATCTGTCTGATCAATTTAAACTTTTCTTTTCAGGAGTTGTGGTCTTGCACACCTGTACAGCTTTTAAAATTCTTACCACGGGTTGGAGTTGGGGGAGTAAGGTGGAAAGGGGTGACTTCCAGATCTTGAAGGACATTTCTCAGCAGTTGCAACTAAGGAAATGGCCACACATTTATTGTATTTATTATTCATTCATTCATTCATTGCATTGTTGCCCATCGCACCATCTCCTTGTCTCAGTGATGCCAGGAAATGTCCTTTTAGCAACCACCAGAAAGGCAGAAATATTTAATAACTCCGGGCGAGAAAGCATTCAGAGGCTTTTGCTACACGGGAAATCTTTCGCCGCCGTTACTGTCATAGTTTTGGGTTTTGTAGTCCATAATAGCAGCAGCAGCCGGGAAAAGCAGAGGGAAGGAGCAGAGGGAAGCTGGTTGAACAATTCAGACAACCGGAGCGTGTTGCAGAGGGAAAGAGAGGAGAGAACTAGCCGGGATCAAACCTGCCACTGCAGCAAAAGTGAAAGCGTTTGGGAAGAAGAGAAATATGGACAGCAAAGGGTTCCTCCTTGGGGAAATGATTTGACAGCCCGGGGGGGTATCAAAATTTCAGGGTTCATTTGCAACCCTCCCTTCAACGCATGGGAAAGCATTTGAACAAGAAGGTGGATTGAAAGAAGGGACATCTGGAAGGAGGGGCGGCGTTCGATCACACAAATGCATCAGTTCTTGCAAAAGGTGATCCAAAATAGAGAGGGAGCAAGCCGGTTTGGATAACAGAATAACAGCGTTGGAAGGGACTTTGTAGGTCCTCTAATCCAGCCCCCTGCTCAAGCAGGAGACCCTGTACCATTTCAGACAAATGGGTGTCCAGTCTCCTCTTAAAAGCCTCCAGTGATGGAGCACCCACAACTTCTGGAGACACGTTGGTCTACTGGTTAATTCTTCTCACTGTCAGGAAATTTCTCCTTAGTTCCAGGTTTCTTCTCTCCTTGATTAGTTTCCATCTGTTGCTTCTTGTCCTGCCTTCTGGTGCTTTGCGGAATAGGCTGACCCCCTTTTCTTTGTGGTAGCCCCTCAATATTGGAAGACTGCTATCAAGTCACCCCGTCCTTCTTTTCACTAGACTAGATAATTCCTGCAACTGTTCTTCGTAGGTTTTATCCTCCAGTCCCTTAATCATCTTTGTTGCTCTTTTCTTACCTGACCTTGATTACCTGACCTTGATGGCTAGCTGAACCTCAGATGTTAGTTAGTTACTTAGTTAGTTAGTTAGTTAGTTAGTTAGTTAGTTAGTTAATTATTTAGTTTGCAAGAAGAAGGCTTGTGAGAGAGGCTAATCCATGCCACGCTCAGTCTTGTGTTTTCAGGCTGCAACGGAAAACATCAGATTTTCCATCTTTCCAAGCAAGGTCTCCTGACTTTGTGATGAATGACAGACGGCTGTGTGATTATTGTAAGCAGTGTGTAAGCTAATGTGATTACTGAAAGCAAGAGGTGAGCAGGATATCAGGGGTGAATCCAGGGGAAACAGAGAACAAAGCAGAACCAGATTCTCACAATCTGATTATTGGTGCCTCCCTGACACCAACGGATGATGGTTCAGGACTCAGCAGCTTGCTTCTGGTCCTCTTTTCCTGAAACTAGTTGGAGTTGTTCTGGAGTAACTCAGCCAGTTTCCCAGCTGATGGAGCTGGATCAGGTTGGAAAAGAAGAGTTGGCCTAGAAAGCAGAAGGGTGCGAGTTCCAGATTTTCCTTAAGCACAGAAGCCAGCTGGGAGATTTTAGGCCAATTCTGACCCACCTGGTAGGGTTATTGTGGTGGTGAAAATAGGAAGTGGGAGCATCCAGTACGCCACTTTGAGCTGCGCAAAATAAAGGGAGGATCTAAGAATTATTTTTCTTAACTAATGCAAGAACTGTATTCTTGGTTCTGCAAAAGGCTGCATTTCTGCAGAAGTCATGGAGGTAATTTATGTCATGCTAATTGCTCCAGCAGATTGTTATATTTATGATCATTTAGCCGATGAATAATATCATAATGTTGAAGATTTGCCAGCTGATTATCATAATGATATTTACGACACTTTATCCAGCTGGTGGTGAGAATTTATAATCATCTGTAGCTCTAGATGTTAATTTATTTCAAATCCAACTGGACACTGAATTCTCATGGAAATTATTTTGTTTGATAAGCAATTTGCACTTCTGAAAAGCTTCTGGTTTTTCGAGGAATACATCCTGATTAATGGTTTTTTTCCCCCTTAAATCTGGCTGCCCTGTCTTCCTGTCCATCCTGGCCAAGTGGCCGGACATAATTTTCCGGGATACAGGAATGGGTTGACAGTGCCACTGAGTTCAAGGATGAATGGTGTGATTGAAGTCATTTCCCACAGAAATTCAAATGACCATTCATAACTATGCATGTTTACGGCAGCTTCCCAAAAATCTTCCAGCCCATTTATTGAAGGAAAATACACCCAGTTTGGGAATGGAATGGACAATGGGGGTTGAGGGGAAACAACCAGTTCAACCCCTCTGGCCAGGGAGATCGAAAACCAAAGCAGTTCTTTCAGGTAGTGAAAAGCAATCCCTGCTCAGCGGACTCAGGCTCAAATTTGTTCTCCAAAATTCCAAAAGCTTCTTTATCATTTTCACCCTGTTCAGAAGGACAAGCAAAAGCTTGCTTTGAAAGCTTCAGGAATACAGAATAACAGAGTTGAAAGGGATCTTGGAGGTCTTCTAGTCCAGCCTCCTGCTCAAGCAGCAGACCCCGCCTATACCATTCCAGACAAGTGGCTTTTCTTAAAAGCCTCCAGTGATGGAGCACCCACAACTTCTGGAGGCAAGTCGTTCCACTGGTTAATTGTTCTCACTTTCAGAAAATTCCTCCTTAGTTCTAGGTTGCTTCTCTCCTTGGTTAGTTTCCATCCATTGCCTCTTGCCTTGCCTTCAGGTGCTTTGGAGAATAGCTTGACTCCCTCTTCTTTGGGGCAGCCCCTGAGATATTGGAGCACTGCTATCATATCATAGTCTTTCTTTTCACTAGACTAGACATACACAATTCCTGCAACAAGAAACTAATCAGGGTTGATTTCAAGTGTCCTACTTGTCTTCTCATGGAAATGGAAAAGATTCTGTCTTCTCTGAGCAGGAGGCTCATAGGTTTCGTATTTCCCCACGTGTTGTGGCTATCTCCCTTTTATCTACCCGGTGGCTCTTTGATCCCAATTTTTTCCCCCTACGATGCACTGTTTCGCTCCATGGAAGGTTACAAACAATCAAAGAGAGGCAGAAGTGTGCAGATGATAACCATGTCAAATTTAGCGTGGGTGTTACTTTTTAATCTTGGGTTTCTGAACCCTACAGATTTCAGCTTTGGCTACTATTAGATGAGAACTCTACCTCAATTAAATTACACGAGTCCGGTCTCAAGAGGACAGAAACGATTAAATGATGGGATTTAGAATTCAGACAGAGAACAAACATTGTGTATAGCGCTGGATTGACCTTGACTAGTTGCCGGTGGTGTAGAAAGCGGAGAGATAAGCTAAAAAACTTGCCCAATTCCTTTCACTTTGAGTACATACAGAATGTCTTATCGGCCAGAGACAATCGGTGAAAGTTTAAAAATGAAAGCCAGTGAAACCTCCCACAAAGAATGTTCAGAATAATAGCAATAACAATAGCACTTAGACTTATATACCACCTCACAGTGCTTTACAGCCCTCTCTAAGCAGTTTACAGAGTCGGCATCTCACCCCCCCCAACAATCTGGGTCATTTTACTGACTTCGGAAGGATGGAAGGCTGAATCAACCTTGAGCAGGTCAGGATTGAACTCTTGGCAGTGAGCAGAGTCAGCCTGCAATGTTGCCTTCTAACCACTGCACCACCACTCTTTAATAAAGCTATTAAAGTGATTTCCAGATCTTAAATTGGTGCCATGGGTTAGGGGACAACGGAACCAGACTCTCCTAGATTGAGAGCAGCACAGCAGCAAGATGACTATTGCATGTTACCTGCAAATATCTCACCTGGGTTTTCCAAAGGAAGTGGTTAAAAAAAAAGTCAGCTTCCACAGAGGTGTCCAATCTTGGCAACTTTAAGACTTGTGAACTTCATCTCCACATATCTTAAAGCAGCGGACCCCAAGCTTTGGGGCACCAGGGACCGGTTCCGTGGAGAGAGGTTTTTCTGTGGACCAAAGGGGGCGTGGCTTCACGTGCTGCCTGCACCCCATGGATGGGGCTTTGCTTGTTTGCGTGGACCCATTTCTGGCGTGTCACGGACCGGTGCCGGTCCACAGACCGGGTGTTGGAGACCCCTGTCTTAAAGTGATCAAGGTTGAGAATCACTTCTCTAAGACATGACGGGACACCCCTAGCATCCTTCAGCTATCTAATGTAACAACTATCATCCTGGCCAACAGCCAAGGGTGATAGGTTTGGGAGACCAACCTCTTGGAGATCACAAGTTCTCCAATCCTGGCCTCATGCCAAATTTTAGAGGTTGCCACAAATCTTACCATAGGACCCACCAACTCCTATGTCCTATTTTAGGGAGACAAACCCTAAAATTATCCTCTGCCAATGCCCAGTGTCGCACTTCCAGGTCTGAGCCAAGCTTACATGGTTAACCCTATTTGCTTTAGCCCAGGGGTCCCCAACCCCTGGTCTGTGGACCGGCACCAGTCCAGGGCAGGCCAGAAACTGGTCCGTGCAAACAAGCGAAGCCCCATCTGCAGGATGCAGGCAGCACGCAAAACCACCTCCCTCCGGTCCACGAAAAAAATCTCTCTCCCCAAGAAACACATAGACTATAAACCTGATTTTTTTTTACTAGGTATAATGCCAGAAACACTTGATAAGCAAAGTACATATTCGATTCTACATGTGATAACAGCGGCAAGAATTATATTTGGACAATATTGGAAGAACGAAGAAATACCACCAGAAGGAGAAATAATCAAAAAAATATTAGACTGTGCGGAAATGGACAGACTTACTTGAAGGTTGAAAGAAAAAGAAGAAACAGAATATTTTCAAACTTGGGATCTATTTTATCAACGGTTAGAGAAAAGATTTAGGGACTAGGGATTTAATTTGTATGAGTGAATAAGATACTCAGACAACACGTTTTTGTTGAATAATTATTACTGAATCCTGTTTAAAAAACAATAATAATAATAAAACTTTTTTTTAACCAGTCCCTGGTGCCCAAAAGGTTGGGGACCTCTGCTTTAGCCCCCAAGCCTGATCTTGCAAATTAAGCAAATCTTAAATTTTTAGAATCAGAGGAGCTGCATCATTCTTGCCCCGCTGGATAGCGGTTGCTGCTTAACCAAAGTCTTCTCTGCGGCTATTTTAAGCTGCATTTGCTATTTATCCCACTCCAGTGAGATCATGGGGCGTTTACAGGAATGAGATTGTTCAGTGTCCCCCTTGTAAAATAAATGTCATTCGAGGGGGGGGGGCTATTTCCATTTATATGAATTACTATTGATTTTGGCCTTGCCAGCAGTTGGGAGAAAATATGACTTCATTCTGAATGAACTGCAGGGAAAAATCAAGTTTTGGGGCATGGAAATTCAAGTTGAAAAATTAGAAGGACTAAAATGTTGGAAACGGAGATTTGGAGAAAAAAAGTAAGGAGAGATTGCTTAACTGCCCGGAGAGGAAGCTAAAAGTGCATTTTAATGAGGGATGTGGGAATAAAGACATTATTAGCTATCCAGTGTTGCTCGGGTAAACCCGCATCTCAATATAACTGGAAGCTTTTCCAGCAGCCTCCTAAGTGCCAGGGGAGATTTGAGAATTCAGGGTGGCAATATAAAATTCACCGAGCCAGAGAAAACAAAAAGGATTACAAACCCATCAACCAATATTCTGGTTTAACGGCGTCTGGGGCAGGTTACTTCCTGCAAGCCCTGAAGGAGTCTAATAAATGTCTTTGGATAGTTTCTGCAAAGCGCAATTACTGAAGAATTCCAGTGTGTAATAAATACCACAGGAAGACATAAATATTAAGATGGGTTTTCAGTTATCTGCTTCAGATACCACATCAGTGTTTCTCATCCTTGGCAACTTAAAGCTTTGTGGACTTCAACGCTAAGAATTTTGGGCGTTGAAGTCCACAAAGCTTCAAGCTGCCAACTTTATGGACTTCCAACTCCCAGAATTCCCCAGCCTACAATCCCAGGCTGGCTGGGGAATTATGGGAGTTGAAGTCCACAAAGCTTCAAGTTGCCAACTTTCTTTGTGGACTTCCAACTCCCAGAATCCCCCAGCCTGCAATCAAGTTGCCATGGTTGAGAAACACCAGTTTAGACCGAGTCTCTCCCACTAGCTGTCTTTGGTCCCACTTCTCAGGAGACACAAGAATTTTATTCGTGGCTTTTAAGATCTGTTGATCATCCACTACAGCAGTTTCCCTCAATCTTGGCTGCGTTGAGATGACTGGAAATGGCAGAAGAAGAAAGCACATTCAAGGGCAACACAGAGTTAACTGGGAAGAAGAATTTGCAGGCAGGAAGCCTGTGGGGTTTTTTTTTTAAAGGTTGAGTTTCCAGTGCACACCTGAAGTGAGAAAGAAACAGTCAACCGTCCCATTGCATCGGTTTTCCATTTTCCTCTGCAGCTCTGGAGGGCAAACGGTTCTCGTGGGCAGAGGTGCAAAGTAAAACAGCAGCAACCGCACCGCTAAATACGGTTAAACATTTGTCACTTCTCCACTTTTCTAATTTTTCCTCCGCTACTGCGGTTCCAATTTTCTTGAGAAATCGGTACCTTCGGCGTGGGGGAGAGGAACACTCGGTGTTTTGCGAAACTCATTCTGAAGGCGGCTTTGCATTGATCTGAAATCACCCGTGGGGAAACCCACTGGGGGGAATGAAAATTGTAGGTTCACACGTTTCACCCTCTGAAGGTTGGGTGGGCGCCCTGAGCCATCGTGGGTAAAGGTGAGCCTGCTTGCGGGTCTTCCATCACTTGTGAGGGGTTGAGTAGGGGGCTTCTGGAGGTGGGGAAGGCCCTCAGCCCGAGACTCTAATCCAGTCTGATAAAAACACAAGTTTCAATAATATTTGTAGTTCGGGGTTGAAATGAAGGCTCCTTGGTGCTCTCTGAGCTGGGTGGTTTTCTTGCAGACGTTTCTTGACCCAACTAGGTAACATCATCAGTAAAAGAACGGAATGATGGAGGAGGAGGAGGAGGAGGACTGTGGGGTACTTGATATTCTCTGAACTTGATTGTTTTCTTGCAGACATTTCTTGACCCAATTAGGTAACATCATCAGTGCTGTTGCCTAGTTTGGGTAATGAAATGTCTGCAAGAAAACAGCCAAATAAACGACTGTAAGAAAACAACCAAGCTCAGAGAGCACCAAGGGCCCCTCAAACACAAGTTGGCCTTTAACCCAACAATATTGAAAAATGCAAATCAGGCTTTTTAAACATGAGATGCTGGAAAGGTTAGATTCTTTACATTCCATTTAAAAAGAGCGTTGAGTAGAATTGTGGGTAACCCTCGACTTATAATCTGAATTTCCTTTGCTGAGCCAAAAGTGACCACAATCTGGCGAAAAGACCTCACAAATTACTGCCACGGGACCACAGAATGCTGCAGAGCTAATTAAGAAGTATCTTTAGCAGGTAGAGGGTCTGTTGTAAATTAGTCCACTAAGCGACCAGCCGTTAAGAGGGGACTAGCTATAAAAGCATTCAATTCTGGTCCATCCTGCTCCTGAGAAAGGATTTTTTGGAGTTTCTCGAAAATCTCTTGCAATTCCTACTTCTCCAACGTGGCACAATGCACTTTTCACTTACTGAAAGAATTCTTTCATTCCTGCTGGTCAAAGCAGCGATTCTGGTTCCACCCCAAGGATCCGCTGCCTGAAAAGTGCTCTGAAAGGTCACTGAGGCAGGAATCCAGCAGATTTAAAAAAAAAAAAAATTAAGAAGGGGGGGGGGAGAATTTTTCTTCCCCAATCTCTTTTCTGAAAAAGTTGGCTTGAAATCTTTAGGCGGTGCTGCATTGGTGGAGAAACAGCGCCCTCTGCTGTCCAAAAAGGTTATTATTATTATTATTTTCCCCTTCTATTCAATGGTTTCTCCAAGACCGTCTGGAGAAATCCTTGCAGTTTTCTTGGCAAGGTTTTTCTAAAGTGGTTTGACGCTGTCTCCTTCCTGGGGCTGAGAGAAAAGGACTGGTCCAAGGTCACCCAGCTGGCTTTGTGGCTAAGGTGGGACTAGAACTCACAATCTCCTGGTTTCTAGCCTGCTGCCTTAACCACTACACCGAACTGGCCGTCAAATTAACGACACTCCACTATCTCAAGCCCAGATTTGTAGATGTATCCCCAAAGGGACTAATCTTAGATCACTCCGAGCTTCCAGCAGAATTTGGAAACTCCAAAGTTTGCACAAGGACATAAAAAATGACATGGGGAAAGTGAATGGAAGCAAAAAGAATTCTTTTTTACGTCTTTAAGATGGCGGGCAGCGTGCGATTGGGTGAGCGCCATCTGCCCTGGACTTCTAACAAGCCGGGATTCTAACAGCCCAAGTGAGAAAACTATAAACAATCTTGAAAAAAGAAAATACAGTTGTTCGACCTAGGGATTCAAAAATCTTTTATGTCCCTTAATCGCATCTCGTGGGCCTCAAGTACAGGCTAAGAAAGTCCTTGACTTACGACCAAAATTGGGATTAGAATTTCCATCGCTAAGCGCAGAGGTCGTGCCCAGTTTTATGCCTTTTTTTTACCATGGTCATTGAGCAAAATCACTGCAGCTGCTATGGGAACCATGTGTTCATTAAGGGAACCCAAATCCCCCCCACTGAGTTTGCTTGGCAGAAGCCGGCTGGGACGGTCACAAATGGGGATCACGGGAAACCCCCCCCCCAAGACGTTGCAACCATCGTAAATCCATGCCAGTTCCCAAACGCCCAAATCCTGATCAAGTGACCCTGGGAGATGCTGCAACGGTGGTTAAGTAGGAAGACCAGTTGTAAATCGCTTTTTTTTCCAAGGCAGTTCCAACTGGGAACTAAGAACTAAACAAACGGTTGTTGAGTCAAGGATTATCAGCTGCTGTGATAACCTAAGCAGCAGCAGCAGCCGCAAGAAGCAAGCAAGAGATTATTTGGGGGAAACCAGATTTAATGAGACAGTTTAAGAGCCCAGCAAGCCACACGGGAGGCTTGGCCAGAACAGGAATAAAAACCACCACAAGAGAGAGAGGGAAATGAGCGCATTCTTGAAATTATCGAGGAGTCCTTTATGGATGGGGCAGGGCTGGGTCATTTCTGGAGCAGGCAATACAACCCTGATCCTGGAACGTTCCCGTCTTAAGGCAGCCGTTTTGCCAAACTGCAGTCCGGTGTTCAGCGCTCCTGTTGAAAGGGCCCTCGTCCGGAGGCAAGGAAAAGGAGATGGGACACAACGTCCTGGGACCCCGCAATGCGAAGGGAGAAGAGCACACCGAAGAATGGGGGGCGGGGGGCCCACGTGCGTCGAAGGGCTGGCTTAGGGGTGCAGAGATCGGATGCGTCGCGTCACCTCCTACGGGATCGGAGGCCTGGCGGAGGTTAAGGGGCCCCTCCTGCAAAGATGAGCTCCAGGGCAGCCTGGATGTCCCCCCCGGTGGCCTGCAGGGCGCGGAGGCTCAGCTCGTCGTCGTGGATGCCCATGTCGCGCAGCTGCTGCAGCTGGGGCTGCCACTGGCTCTGCAAGGGGAAAGCGAACAAAGGAAGGGACACCAGGTCAAGCACCGTCACGGACACGGAAATAGCCGGCCCCTGGCGCAGGATTTGAGTCTCTCTTGCCCCCATCACTGCTGAGCCTCACCTGTCTCTCTGGGGTGTTGGGAAGAGGCCAGCAGAACTGGGTATTTTAGACAACCGCGGAGTCCTTGCGGCTCTCGGTGGTCTCCTTGCAGATGTTTCATTACCCAACTAAGTATCATCATCAGTGTGAGTGTGGGGTCTGCTCCCTGTTTGTGTACAGGGAACGTGCCCTGCCAATGTTGGTGGGGGTGATGGGGCTTTTCTCCTTGGTAGTTTCCTGATTAGGGTGGGGTTTGTTTCTGTTTGATAAGCTTGTCTGATGTTAATCCCCGCTTATCTGAGTGTCAGCTACTGAAGAGGCTGCGTTCTGCTCTTTTTGTTTCCTTCTTAGCTTTTTCTTTTGCCCCTTCTGAATGGGGTGGAAATGTGGTTTGTCTCTGTGTGTCTGTGGGTGGCTGATTTGTCTGAATGCCAAGCTTCCAGGTGTTCCCGGCATTTTGGAGATTTAGCTTGGTGGTCTAGGATGCCTCCAGTTTCCCAGTTTAGACCATTGGAGGGCTGAACCAAAATGCAAGGACACGAATGAACGAACGAACGAACGAATGAATTATCCCAGCTCCTTGAGGTTTACAGACCTGAAGGTTAGGCTGTCCTGATGCCTGGAGGGCATGCTGCAAGGCCTGGCTGAAGAGGTCATTGGTGATGGGTGTTCCCGACTGCACGCTAGAGGACATGGGAGATGTGCCGGAGGAATGTCCCTGAAAAGGCAGAAACTGTCAATCACGAGTAGACCACGGCTTCCTACGCTTGCCAGACCCATTCCTGGCTTACCAGCCAGCTTAGCACGAAGGAAGGTGACATGTAACAACATTCATAACTCAGGAAGGAGATGTTTTTTATCGAGAAACTACATGAAACTACTTGCATGCCTCACAATAAGAAAAGGCTTATCCACAGATTTATCCAAGTTTTTTTTCTTCAGCCTTTCCTGACAGCCTAAAGTTGCCGCTGCTTTCAGAGTCACGCTAAAGACATGCTGCTTTAATGATTCCACTCATTAAAGCAGCTGCAGCATATCTTTCCTTTTCATATAAATGTGATCAAGCCTGAAAGAAGACAAGTTGCTTGCAGAAATCCAAAGCTCTTCTTCCAAACCATTTTTGAAACCAGCGCTGGACTAATATCAACAATTCCTCAACCTGGTGCCCTCCAGATACATCGGACTGCAGGGCCTGCAACCCCAGTCTGGCTGGGGAATTCTGGGAGTTGAAGTCCACAACGCTTTAAAGTGGCCAAGTCTGAGAAACATTGCTTTAGACCAGGGGTCTTCAAGCTTGGCCCTTTTATGACTTGTGGACTTCAACTCCCAGAACTCCTCAGCCAGCTTTGCTGGGAGTTGAAGTCCACAAGTCACAAAAGGGCCAAGTTTGAAGACCCCTGCTTTAGACCAAGTCTTTCCCACTGTCACCTCTCAGGAGGGACTAGACCTCTCCTGGTGGCTTTTGAGATCAGCCAAACTCTCTCTGCAACCTGCTGACCTGGGTTCCGGGCGTTGGGGTATGTGAGCTGCTCTCCGGGGTGCTGGCCAGGGCGAGGGCAGTAGCTAACTCGCTCTGAGTGATGGGCCGAGGCCCCGCTGCACCTGTGTAGCCAAGAGATGCTGGCCGGGATCCAGAGGTGCTGCTGGATGGGGTGGTCCTTGTGCTCTGTTGGGAGAGAATATTCTATATAGAATATATTCTATATATATTCTATATTCTATTCTACAATCTGTTCTGTTCTGTTCTATTCTATTCTACTCTACTCTAATTCTATTCTATTCTATTCTACATTCTATTCTATTTTATATTCTACATTCTATTCTATTTTATATTCTACATTCTATTCTATTTTATATTCTACATTCTATTCTATTTTATATTCTCTATTCTATTCTATTTTATATTCTACATTCTATATTCTACATTCTACATTCTATTCTTTTCTATTCTAGTCTCTGTTCTCTGTTCTCTTCATGCTTTGGCCTTCCCTTCTGAGATGCCCACCCATCTTCTCACGTTACCTGATGGAAGTCATCTTCATCATCGGAGAGACCTTCAAACAGGAACCCACCTGGACAAGAGAGGGAGAGAGAAAGAAGCCACACTGACCCTCGTCCCAAAGCCAGGCCTCTCCCACCAGACTCCAATGGCCAAGGGCTGCAATTTCAGCGACCAGGCATAAGCCACCATTCGTTCAACGCCACCCTCACTTCAGGTGGTGAGGACCACCTGGAGCCCCAAGTGTTAAATCCGGCCATTTGTGCTCCGTGCCGTAGCGTGTTCCTTACCCGGCATGTCACGGTAGGAGCTGGAAGGCATGCTGCTGCGTGAGGAGGTCTCTGCGGTGGGCAACGGGGCACTGCCTGCCACAGAATGAAGGACCAGGACGATGGCGTTCACCAAGGCAGGATGGCTTGGGATGAGTCTAGGAAAAGCAGCGAGAACGAACCGGGGAGGAGGGCTAGAGAGGCACTGCACCATAGAGTTGGATGGCCTCAAAGCTCGCCCAGTCGGGTCCCTCAGCTTAAAACCTGCTGGATTTCCACAATACAGGCAAGTCCCCAACTTACACCCATTCGTTGAGAGACCATTCCAAGTCACAACAGCACTGGGAAAAGCAGCTTGTGACCGTTTTTCACACTTAACAACCGTTGCAGCATCCTGTGATCTCCTTTTGTGACCTTCTGATAAGCAAAGTCAATGGGGGGGAACAACTGGGTTACTGACTTATCAACTGCGGTGATTAACAGCGGTGGCAAGCAAGGTCGTAAAACGGTCCAAAAACTCGCTTAACAAATGTTTCACTTAGCAACATGTTGGGCTCAGTTGCAGTCGTAACATGAGGACTATCTGTATTTATCTTATTATTAACTTAATAACCTTGTGAACTCTCAGGCTTCCTCCTCCCGTTATGTATTCCAGATGGACAGTGATTAATATGTTACTTATATGTAAGGCTGTAGGTCTATACATAAGTTGTATACAGTATGTTTAAATGTGTGTTATGTATGTGTACATTTTGAGAGCAACTAAATTTCATTTTTAATGTGCGCCATTGTGCCCACAGTAAAAAATGACAATAAAGGTTATCTATCTATCTATCTATCTATCTATCTATCTATCTATCTATCTATCTATCTATCTATCTATCTATCTATCTATCTATCTATCTATCTATTATACAGTTTTATCTTTTAATATCATAAGCCACCCAGAGTTACCGTATGGCAAGATGGCAAGATAATAAATTTTACAAATAAATAAACGAACAGCAGAATGATTTTTTTTTAAAGCCTCTGTAGCAAACTTACGTGTCCAGCATGGCTGGGTCAGCAAAAACAGAGAACAGGTCTTTATCTTGCAGGACCCCTGTGAGATAAAGAGAGCGGGATCACTAATGAGCAAATGGCAGACAGTATTATATCTACTGAAAAATAAGGAAGCTGAACAGCCAAACCCTCTTTGGAGTTGAAGATAAGACCTGATTAAAAGACTGATCTTTCCTGCTACTAGTTTCTCTTCCCATCTTTAGGATGCACAGGCGAGGTTTTAATGTTCATCATTTTCATTTTTATTTTCAGATGTTTTTTTTCTTTGTCCCACCTCATACAATTCTTCAAGCCTTTAATAAGACTCTTTTAGAAATCCAATTTAGGAAAATTATCCAAGTCGCTCTCTCGATGGTGTGCACTCATAATTCTCGCAAAGAAAGCTTCAGCATTTGGCCGAGGAGTTACAACCCAGCTCTAACACCCCAGACTACAACCTAACCCAGTTTGGGGACTACGACTCACCCAGAGCGATCGGATCACCGCTGAGGCCTGGGGTAGCGACAATGATCTGATCCAGAGATTCCTTGTTGCCCAGCATCTTGAAAACCTGCGTGGGAAACCCAGGGAGATTCAGCTAGGCCACACTAGGAAACAGCAGACTGGACCCCGGACCCTCGGGAAGCCAAATAAAAAGCACAGAAAGAAGAGAAGACTTTTGAGGCTCACCGAATCCCTGAAGACGGGGCTGCTGTGCAGGGCGGTGTGTAAGACGCGGAACTCCCGCACGGCGGCCATTTTATCCACCGGCTCTGTGGAAGAGACAAGCCAGCAGAGACCGGCCATGGTAACTCTCGAAAAAGCAACACGGAACGAACCCGAATTGCCCAGGGATTCCACCCTCGGAAGAAATACGCAAGTAGAAATGTAATAAAGGCAGTCCTCGCTTGAACGACCGGTGGCCTAGCAACCATCCGAAGTTATGACAGACACCCCCCCCCAAAAACAGCATACTTACCCTCCCAGTTCCAGAGTTCCAACAGTGGCCACATAATCGTATTTTGGGTGCCTGGCAACCATTTGCCACATCCCGCTGTCTTGTGTCTGTGATTTTTGATTTTTTTTGGCGGTTTTTAACTGTTTCTGGTCTTTGCTTCCAATTTTCCGTCAAAAACACGCCCATGGCGTATAACGGATTTGCTTAACAGTTGCCATGTTCCTCAACATCTGTGGCATTCGTTTAACGACCACCTTCCCCCCAAAAGTTGTAAAATTGGGTGCGGTCGCCTGGTCACCTGCTTGACGAGACCGACACGTTTTACGACCGTAATTCCAGACTCAATTATGTTTGTAAGTCGTCCTGCTAAACTGACATGCTGTCCAGATTCCAGGCCACGTGGGTTTTCTCTGTGGTTATAAGCATGCACGTGGCCGCCCGACCTCTCCTAAAAACCTGTCTAGTTTGGGTTGTGGGATCCCGATGCAGCAACGAAGTCCCTGTTCCTAAGGTTGTCGCCATTTCAACGCTTGGCTTTTTTTTTTTTGCCAATAAAGGAATAACAAAGCAACCGAGAAGCAGCTTCAGATTCAAAGCGAAGAACTTACCTGATTTTTGTTCCGGTTCGGGCCAGGATTTTCGGAGAACGTGGATGGTGGAACCAGATTGAATCCCGTAGAATTCAAGGGTTTGTTCGTCCCGCAGTTTACGCCCACAATAGATCAGATCTGAAAGGCAGCCGAGACTTATATTGAACCCCCCACAAAATCTGGCTGACCGCACACTCGATGGATCCTAGTCATAAACACTCCCCGTGTTTAATAAGGCCAGTAAAAAGAAGATTATTTAGAACAGAGTCAAAGAGCGTTAAAAAAAAAGATTTAGAACGGAGTGAAAGAGCATTAGAGAGAGTCCTTGACGTACAATCACTCGTTTAGTGACCACTGGAAGTGACAAACAGCCTGAAAAAAGCGACTTATGACCATTTTTCACACTTATGACCGTGGCAGCATCCCCGTGGTCACATGATCAAAATCCGGTCGCTTCGCCACTGACTCATATTTACGACGGTTGCGTTGTCCCTGGGGGATGTCGTGTGATCTCCTTTTGCAACCTTCTGACAAGCCACGTCCACGGGGAAGCTGGGTTCACTGAACAACTGGGTTACCAACTGAACAACTGAAGTGATTCATTTAACAACTGTGGCAAAAAAAAAATGGAATAAAACTCACTTAACAATTGTCTTCCTTAGCAGCAGAAATGTTGGGTTCAATTGCGGTCGTAAGTTAAGGACTACCTATATTTGACATCATTACATCTCCGGTTTAATCCAAGGCCCAAATTTAAAAAAAAAACAAAAAAATCAAGGAGCTGGCTGGAGGATTCTGGGAGTTGAAGTCCATGCATCCTAATGGCCTATCACTCTTTCCCAGGGCCATCAAGCTCCGCCTGGGGGAGCCACCTGGGTCTCTGACAAAACCACATTGTACCAGCTTACCGATGAACTCTGGGTCAGGGATGGACTCCTGTAACTTTCCCGTAATGAGCTGTTTCAGGTAGGAGATGCTGCAACCCCCCAGCGGGCACTCGCCCAGCTCGCTTTCTGGCAGACGCAAGATGGATTTGGGAGCCAGGGGTTGGTCGGCTAGCTTCACTGCGATGTAACACTCCGAGAGAGACATGGTGGTGCTGGGCTGATTCGATTCTCCGAGGTCCCAGTCTGAACTCCAAGCAGAATCTGGAAAAGAAACTCTGTCAGAAACAAGAGCATCCATCTATCCCATCAATCCACCTTCCATCCACCCATCTACATCATCCATCTTCCATCTACCTATCTATCTATCATATATACACAGCATCCATCCATTTAACCATCTTCTATCTTATCTACCTATTTACAGCATCCATCCATCTACATTATTCATCTTCTATCATCTATCTGTCAATTGATCAATCTATAGCATCTATCTATCTATCTAATCTATCTATCCATCCATTTTCTCTCTATCATCTCTCTATCTCTCTATCTCTCTATCTCTCTATCTATCTATCCCTTTCCATCCACCCATCTACACCATCCATCTTCCATCTACTTATCTATCATCTATACACAGCATCCATTTATCCATCCATCCATATTTATCATCTAAATATCAATTGATCAATCAATCTATAGCATCCATCACCTATCTATCATCTATTTACAGCATCCATTCATCTACAACACCCATCTATCTTATCATGATAAATTTGTTTCGAACTCTGTGTGTGTGTGTGTGTGTGTGTTTAGTGCCATCTCTCTCCCACCTAAAACTAGCTCCAATCATCGTGTGCATTCATTACTAGTCCTGCTTCTGCCAACTCCACGAGGGCAAAAGGGAGCTAGTTGGGATGCGCTGGCCCACCTCGCAGGGTTGTTATGAGGATAGAAATTAATGGGGGGGTGGGCGGTGGGGGGTTGGTGGAGAGCCCACTGAAGCCTTGGAAGAGGATCGGAGTAAACCACGCAGGAAAATAAGAGTTAAACCAAAGATAGGGGTTGGGTCTCCCTTCCCACCCCCAAAAAAATAAGGCTACACTCATCAGCTCTACCCACTGGGCAGTACTGCATTCCTTCTGACAGTGGCCCAGGCGAGTAATGACCCCGCTGAGGTTCACTGCTATGCTTTCTGGGAGAAAAAAAAGGGGGAGGAAAAGGGGACCCCCCCCAACAGACCCTCCATACCACCCCAACCCGCCCCCTCCCCCACTAAGACCCTTTATTCCTCCTTACCTGGATGTTTACAACCAGCCGGCGGCTCCAACCGGAAACGCTTGCCCGACCCCGCGCGAGGCATGCCGGGGATTGTAGGCGGCCGCAACGAGCGCTCACATTCCCTGCTAAGCCAAGCCGCGCCGAGTGGAAAAGAAGAGTCCGCCCGCGAGGCAGCGGCGAACGGCAGCGGAAGCTCCGCCCTCCGTATCAAGGGATGCTGGGAAGTGCAGTCCTGAGGGAGGCGGGGCTTGGGAGTCGAGGCGGGCGCATTGGGACGCCTCGGCCTTCCGCGTCCTCGCCAATCGGGAAAGAGAGGAGGGAGGAGGCGGCCAATGGGCGCGCGGGATTCAGGGGCGCGCGGGATTCAAAAGTGCTAGAGCCGGCAAGGGGCATCCTTTGCTGTAGTATACGTGTATTTCACGCAAGAGACTGTTGGAAAGGTTTGCACCCTTTAGAGGCAAGGGGCGTGGAGCCTTTTATTCCCTGTGCAGTAGGACTACACAGCCCATTTGGGATGGGAGAGGGCTTTTCCTTTTACTGTCATTAATTTTAAAAAACAGCCAGTTTTACTGATATTGACAGCCAGTAGAAACAAACCAAGTCATAAAGAATATAGCAAAGTCTGTAGACTCTTCCACTTATTTTTTTTTTTTTAATCACACAGGTTTTACAAGGATACTTCAAGATTGTTCTCCTGGAGGATCATGAACCAATTATTCATTTGTTAAAATTTATAGGAGGCTTAAAAGTATTAAAAATCCACAGTACAGAAACTCATATCTGGCACGACCATGCCAAATTTGTAGATGCAAGAAAGGCCCGATTTGTCGTCTCCGGTCAAAAATCTCTTTTCTTTAGCTTTCTTTTCTTTAAAAAAAAATAGTATTGGTGACATAACCATCAGAAAATAGGGTGAAGAATAACTATAAATATAACAGGGCTATTAAAATCAGAAAAGAATATACAGAGTAGTAATTAAATGAGAGGCATTCGAAGAAGCAAAAAGATATATCCATAAAACTCAATCCATTTATTAATAGCTAGATTTATTTATTTATTTATACCATCTATCACTCCATTTTCTCAATTTTGCTATGTTTTTTTAATGCAATGTTGATAGCATATAATTAGATTCCTAATAGAGTATTAACTAATAAGGTGCCTTAGAGTACTGAATATAGATAAGAGAGAAAAAGTAGATATTCTAGCAATATCAGTTACAGATTCAGATACTGATCTTACAAGTAGGATGATGATTTTTTTTTTTAAAGTTTCCATCCCTTGTGCCTTAGGATCAATAGAATCAATATTCCAAGTGAATTACAAACTGGGACCGCTTAAAACAACCATTCCCTTGCAGGTTGCCAATTCTTTTTTAGCCAGGCATCATTTCAGAGGCTGGAATGGTATGGGTTTCCTGCCTGAGCAGGGGGTTGGACTAGAAGACCTCCAAGGTCCCTTCCAACTCTGTTATTCTGCTTCTAATACCACTTCGACCTGTGGATAGTGAACGGAAGCAGCAAAAAAACAACAACCCAAAACCTTCAAAAGCACTTTCGGTGTACAATAGCTGGGCCAAATTCTTCATACTCCTGTTTGCTGATGCACATGTGCTGAAAGTGAGAAAGAGAAGCTAAGAGGGATCCCCCAACCCATGCTGAGCAGGTGCGATTTGAGGGGGCAAAGATCTCTGTATTTCGGGCATCCAGTGCCACCAGCTCTGGCTGCAACCTTTCAGCAAAGCCAGGGAACATGGAGGTGCCACCTGCCAGCACGACATTTTTAAACATTGTGCTGCGGAGATCCTGGTCACACTTCATGACGGCATGAAAGAGGCTCTCGTGGATGTCACATTTTACCCACGTGGGTGGCTTGGAAGAGGCCTTCGGGGCACCTGAAACGCTCGGTGCCGATGGTGATCACTTGCCCGTCGGGTAACTCATACTGCTTCTCCAGAGAGGCGGGCGTACCGGCGGCCATTTCCTTCTCAAAATCCAGGGCCACGTAGCAAAGCTTCTCCTTGATGTCCTCCACCGTCTCCCTCTCTTCTGGTTGGAAGTGGTAGCCTCTTTCCTTCAGCATCCGCAGGAGGAAGTCGGTCAGGTCTTCGCCACACAGGTCCATGCGGAAGAGAGCTTGGTGGACCGCGTGGCCTTCGTAGACGGGGACAGGATCCGTCCGGTCGTTCTTTATATCCAGAACGACTCCAGTGGTGCGGCCGGAAGCATAGAGAGAGAGAACGGCTTGGATGGCCAGGCAGAAGGCGGACGTATTGAAGCTCTCAAACATAATCTGGGTCATCTTCTCCCGGTCGCTTCTAATGTTCACGGGACGATCAGACAGCAAGACTGGACGGTCCTCTGGAGCCGCCTGCAACTCGTTGTAGAAAACGTGGTGCCAGATTTTTTCCATGTCATCCCAGTTGGTAATAAAGCCATTTTCAATGGGGTACTTCAAGGTCAGGATGTCTCTCCTGCTCTGAGCATCGCTTCCCACATAATAGGCCTTTGCGGTGGCGTCTTCCACTGCACTCTGCTGCTTGGGCCTCCCTATGACGGGAGGAAGTACTGTTCGGGGGAGGTCCTCTCCTGCAAACCCTGCTCTGCAGTTCCTAGTGCTGTTGTCCACCACAAGTGCTGTAATCTCTTGGTGGGCCATTGGTAGGTAAACCTAGGAGAGAACCAGGCAGAGACATTAAGGATACACTTCCTATTTCTATGGGCTCTGTGTCCCGCAAATTCAGTACATAAGGGGTCCTTGGTGCTCTCTGGGCTTGGCTGATTTCCTGCAGACGTTTCAATTACCCCACTAGGTAGTATCATCAATGCCAGAAGGTAGGGGCGTTTACGTGTATTTCATTTTTGTAATTGTTTGATGTTTGTTTATATAATACACACATGATTGGACTGTGTGTGTGTTTTGTTTTTAAATGAATATATACGGAATTGTTTCTCTTTTTTTGGAGGTGCGGGTCAGTGAGATGCCAGCCAAGGCATTTTCCAAATTTTTGACATGACAAGCCAAAAAGTTGACCTAAAGTAACCCGTCTCTTTTTGTACCATTCCGTTTTCCCATGTTCAAATGAGAAAAAAAACGTAAGAGTTAAGAGCTGAGTAACTTGCACTTTTAGGAGACAAGGGCTGGAAGAAATGGATTTCACTGACTTTGACTTAGTACAGCCGTAGCCAAGGTCCAATTGGACATGCAATTCCTGAATACCTTTTCTGCAGCAGCCCAAAACATATGCTAAAGTTCAGTGACATTGTGTCCGATGATTTTGGTAAGGAATATACGTACAAATTAGGGCTGGGGAATTTCTCGTAGAAAAATCTTCTGGATGACCATTAAAAGTAGCTTCCTAAACAACCTATTTTAGGGGAACATTATTTGGACTACGAGGTCTTCCCAAGCTTCATTCAGTTCTCATTTTGGTCTGGTTCTGTTTTGGCTCTGCGTCCCGTCTTACTTGCTCTTCATTCCTTCATTCCATATTCCTGTTTCTAGCCCATTCTAGATGCTGTTCACAAGGGCAGGGTTCAAACCTAGAACTTTTTGAATGTAGGGGGGATGTTCTACCACCAAGCCAGCAGCTTCTGAGCTAGCTTTGAAGAGAAACTATAATTTCTTGGTCTTTTCATCTAACATCCTGTTACAACTCAGCTTCTCTTAATCCGCTACTGGCAACTGCATTCAAACCAATATGGGCAGAACATTTAGGGAAAGTGATGGTTTAAATCAAATCTATACTTACCCCAAGACAGGGTGGTTAACTTGGCAATTAATTCCACAATTGTCTCAGCAAGGATCAAATCCTTTCCTTTCCTTTGATTTTTTCCCACTGGTATTTATATCAGTTTCCTGCTTGTTTTGCCCTTTGATCCTATACTTGACTTATCTGTGAACAAATGTGAATATAGGTTGCTTGTGCAATAAGTAAATATCATTAAAACATAGCTATTCTGTAAGGAGGAAAACTGCAGTATAACCAAATAAGGCTAAACAGGAGCATTTATGAGCAATATATCTTTGGATGTATTCCAAAAATCCTTCTGTGTATATTTCAAGAACATTTCCTGGTGCTTACTCAGTTTCAGAGAGTGCTCTAATGTAAACCATGGGATGTCATAGAGATTTAGTTGTTAAACTAATCAAGACATGAAAGAAAGAAAGAAAGAGAGAGAGAAAGAAAGAAAGAAAGAAAGAAAGAAAGAAAGAAAGAAAGAAAGAAAGAAAGAAAGAAAGAAAGAAAGAAAGAAAGAAAGAAAGAAAGAAAGAAAGAAAGAAAGAAAGAAAGAAAGAAAGAAAGATACAGGCAGGCAGGCAGGAAAATGACAACTTTTCAACAACATACTAAACCATTGCTTTAAAGTTAAATCACATAATAATCCTGCCCTTCCTTCCTTTGTTCTGATAGTCCAATTCCTTCCTAAACCCTTGCCTTTTGCTTTTCTCCCAATTCAATTTTCTCATGGTCTGTTGACCTAATGGATCAACAACATCAGCTAGTATTGCGGGCCCAACTGGCAAGAGAAAGCTCAGCACCGTATTGATTGGAAACAGGCGGAAGAGGCCTCCATGCTGCAGTAGAGGAGCATGGCTACAATGAGGCTGTTGATGGTGGTGGTGATGGTTTGCAGCAAGCAACACAGCTAGTGTAAATATACTTTTGAGGCGACAAAGCATGGCAAGATGGAATGAGTCAAGCCCAAGAGTGACATCTGCCATCTGTTGTGAGAAGTCAACTTTGAAGACTATTCTCCACTGGTATTTGTTTCTCCGTCCTCTTGACTACAAAATTTAATCAACCAGGTGACGCTATTTTCTATTATTTTCCTTACAGTATTAAACCTCACCGTTTGCAGTTGGGTTGACCCAATTATGCACAATTCAGGTGTTCTCCCCTTATCTGTGCAGGGTGATTGGCTTTGTTTCTCTAACCTTTTTTTCTCCCTCATCCTTTAAATATTTCAAATGTGTGTTTTATTCTATTTTTTGCAAGCTGATAAGATTGCAAATCATCTCAGCGAATTTGAAATCCAATTGCCCTGGGAAGCAATGCAACAATACATAAGACTAAACTATAATTTAAGAAATGTTGGACTGAATGTGTTGGCTAAAAATACAATTGAGCATATGGTATTGTGGGAAGAATCCAGAGAAAGAAATATTTTGGGGAATATTAGAAAGTCAGAATATATTTTCCCAAAGGAAGAATGGAGAAGATCTTAAAAAAAAAAAAGACAGAAACCAGCCCCCAGAAACCAGCCCCAGCCCCTCTTCCCCAAGCAGAAACTAGGCAGAGGCCAGCTTTTAGAAATGCAGATGTGATAATCCTTTCAGAAAGATTGGAGCCAGGAAGCTAGAAGCTGATGAGATTAGGAAGACAAAGACCCCTAAAATCTACATACACACCATCAGAATGCACTCACTCAGGTCAAAGTACACGACACAAGAAATACAAAGCCTCAAACAGGAACAGGAAATAACCTCAAAAGCCCCAGAAGGTATAAAAACCCACCACTCCCAGCTACATGTGGTCAGCTTTCCCAGTGTCTCCTTTCTGTCTGGCTCTGTTCTTCAATAAACCACAACCTTCTTTCTAAAGCAGTCTCCATTTTGTTTATTCCCAGCTTGGACCGGACCCTGATGAAGACTTTTCTGTCAACATTATTTTTAAGCGAAGTCAAGGCGCTAAATTGAGTTTCCACCAAACTTGGGAACCTGGGCTGCTATGCGCATGCGCCATCGTCATGACTTCCCCCCCCCTTTTTTTTTCTCCTCCCGATGTAATTGCAATATTCTCGCGCCAGGAGGCATTTATATTTCCTGCGCGCTGCCATTGGCTGTCCACTATGGAAGGCCCGCCCTTTTCTGGAACGGAAGAATACGGCGCTGCCTTTGCTCAACCCTTCTTTGGCCTGCGGCTTCGCGGTTGCTATGGTAACCGTTCAAAGAATGGTTTCCGTAGTGTTGCTCCTGCCGTGTTTTTTGTTCTTTCCCTTCCCCTCGTTTTTTCCCTCCTAGTTCTGTCTCAGTTTTGTTCCTCCTCTTCCGCAAACTAGAGATTAAACCACATTACAGCTAGAAAACCCGACTTCCGGCAAACTACAACGTCGCTCTATCTTTTACATCTCTATGGGAAAAGGGGCATCGAGGCGAGAAGGGATAGAGCGGCACCCCGTTCGCCCGTACAATACAGCCCTATTAAAAAGGCACAAGTAAAAAACCAGCCTCGCAAAAGCCTGGATTTTCTGCCCCCCCACCCAAAAAAAACAAAAAACAAACAAAACCGGACGTGGCGAATGGGCCCGGGCCCGCCCGGTGACGCCTCTTCCGGCGCGTGGCCCATAGAGTCCCCTCCTCCGGCCCCTCTTTCCGGCCCGGTGGGGGAGGGGGCTGGGGGCGCGGCTGAGGCGGCTGTGGCTGTGGCGGGCGCCGCGCCTGTCGCGAAGGAGACCCCGCCGGAGGACGAGGAGGAGGCGGCGGCGGAGGCCGAGGTGAGAGGCGGCGGGGAAGGAGGGGGACCGGGACCGGGGCCGGGCTTTCCTCTCGAGGAGGGCGCGGAGCTGCCGGGCGGGAAGCCCCGGGGCGCTCGCCTGCCGCCTTCCCCAACCTGGCGCCCGCCGGACGCGTTGCAAGCGGCTCCCGCTCTCCCCTCCCCCCGTCTCAGCACCTCTCCCTACCCCCACCCGGGCCGAGTCGGTGGGCGGGGTGATGGGAGTTGTAGTCCAGAGCTCTAGGTAGCCTTAGGTTTGTGGTGTGTGTGTGTGTGTTGCAGCTGTCCCCAACCTGGCGCCCACCAGAGGTGTTGCAATGGGTTCCCGTTCTTCCCTTCCCTCCCCCAATACGTCCCCCCCACCCGTGCCATGTCGGTGGGGAAGCTGATGGGAGTTGTAGTTCAGAACTCTCTTAAGACAGCTGCAGGTTTGGGGGGGGTCTGCTGCTGCTGTCCCCAACCTGGCGCCCACCAGAGGTGTTGCAGTGGCCTCCCGTGCTCCTTGCCAGACCCCTCTCTTTGCTGTGGTGTGAAAAGGATGGGAGATGTAGTCCAGAGCACTAGATATCCCCAGGTTTTGGGGGAGGGAGGGTCTGCAGCTCTCCCCAAGCTGGCGCCCACAGCGGTGTTGCCGTGGGCTCCCAGGCTCTCCTGCCCTCATGTCCCCTCTTTGCTACAGTGGGAGCTGTAATTCAACCCACCAGATTTTATTCATTTATTTATATCCCGCCTTCATTATTTTCACAAATAAGGCGGCAAACGTATCCAACACACTTTCCTCCTCCTGTTTCCCCCACAACAACAACCCTATGAGGTTGGTGGGCTGAGAGAGAGGGAGACTGGCCCAAAGTCACCCAGCTGGCTTTCATGCCTAAGGCGGGACTAGAACTCCCCGTCTCCTGGTGATTGGCCCAAAGTCACCCAGCCGGCTTTCATGCCTAAGACAAAACTAGAACTCGCTGTCTCCCAGTTTCTAACCTGGTGCCTTAACCACTAGATCAAATTTGCCACAATTGGTGAGGGCAGCAAACCCTGTGCCTCCTTTATGTAGTGCTTTTAGTCATGGCTTACATAGTGAAGAGCATCGCCGTCTGATCCTCCCCAGTCTTTCCAGGAGTAAATCTTGAGCGCTGCTAAAATAAGGACTATAATTGCCTTTCAACCTGCTAATTCAGTCCCTTTCAGTTGCCCACTATATAAAAAAGAAGAAATATTCTTTTTTCCGCCTATCCATCATAATTTTACAAACCTGTTATAATGAAAGAGCTGACCGTTACATTCAGACATACTGAAAAGCTGTGGATTGTTGAGACAAGCCTTCAGGTTCCACGTTCCACTCCCTGCCAAACGTGGCTACGAGTTGTTGTATTTGTTTTCTTTTTCTCTTTTAACTAGCTGCTGGTTTGGGTTATGTCCAGACTTAGAATTGTGGCTAATCTGGGCCTTTGGGATTTTTCAAAGCCAGCCTGTATCAGCGCTGGGAGGGGCTATGTTATCGTAATCCTATTAATATGCAAATGTACTTCTTGCACAATTGAGGTTTCCAGGAAGCTCACTTTAGGCTGCCTGAGTTGGAATGAGAGGATGTTTGAAAGTGTTCATAGATTTTCTTTGGAAATTAGTTTATCTCTCGCGATGTACGGTGCATCTGGAGTGCAGGAATGTAGCTATTTTGTAGGTGGTTTTATGTACAGGCGGCCCTGACGTAATGACTGGTGACTTAGCAATTGTGCAAAGTTGTGACAATGCTCCCCCCCCCCGCCCCACAAAGATAGTTATGACCAGATTTTGAAATTCTGAAGGTTGCAATCCCCACCCCCAATTGCAACCATCAGAAGTTCAAAATCTGTCATAACTACCATTTGGGAGTGGGGCTGTTTGACTTTGCACGATGGGTCACACGATTGCATTTTGGGCACTTGGTAACCATGGGGATGCTGTAGTGGTTTTAAGTGTGAGGACTAGTTTAAAAGTGATTTTTTTCCCAGTGCCATTCTAAGTTCAAACGGTCACTAAACTAATCGTCATAAGTCAGGGACTACTTGTAATTTAAGCATGTTTCAAGTAGTGTTGTAGACTGAAAGAGTTTTATTAGCTGTTAACCTTGTGGCCGTTAGAATAATGGTGGGATGGACACTTTTCGTTCCCGCATGCATTGAGTTGCCTTTGTAGTTTTAAAAAACAACTGTAAATCAGGAACAAGCCTCAGTGTTAACAGGATTACTTATGACCTTCCAATCTAGTTTCACAGAACATTCAAGAGAGTCACGGGAAATTCTTGATGAATCGGTCTTTCTTAAAATAGCAGAGGGGTTATTTTATTGCCGCTGGAGATGGCATATTTAATTTTAGCAAAACATCCTATTGCTCTTTTGGAGGGTCTGTTTTGCTAAAGCTATGCATCTTATCTCGGTGAAGCTAAGTGTTTCTGTGCTGGCAGAGGAGCAGCTAAAACAAAAGCAAACAACAACAAAAAAACCCAGGGAATTATTCTTCCATCCTGCTTTGCAGTTTGGGTTTCTCGCCACATCGGGAAATTCTGCTCCAATAATGATTCCCACCCCCCACCCCCCCAATGTATTTCCGCCCTTAATGATCCTGTGGCTTGTTGCCTTTCATCCTTTGGCCACGAAGCTCATTCATTATTTATTATCCTCTTCTTCATTATCTCCTTGCAGATGGCACTTCACCGGGACCGGTGCCCTGTGGTGTTTCCAAATTAAAATTTGGGACGTAGGGAAGAAAAGTAAACTTATCCGGGAAGGCAGAAGCCGCAAACAAAGGGAAAGGTGTGCCCTAAAGCACAGCGATGGCAGAGGGCGGGGATATCAGGGGCCTATGTTTGCCTTTAAATGGTAGACCTCGGTTTCATTAACACTTGTTATTACATCTGAAAACTCCCAATTGCTTTTTTGATGGGGGGGCGGGAGGGGAAGATGGGGGACAGACACTTGATCTCATAATTGCCAGTTGCAAGAGTTTGCTTGTTACTTCTTGCCAGCCACTCGAGATCTGCAAATTCACTGTAGGTTGTCCTCCGATGTACATCCATTTGTTTGCTGACTGAAATGACAAATGGCGCTGAAAAAAGGGACCATTTGCGACCATTTTTCACATTGACCGTTGCAGCCTCCATGTGATTACACGATCAAAATTCAGACACTTGGCAACCGGCATGCACTTGTGACAGTTGCAGCATCCCCGGGCTCACGCGATCCCCTTTTGTGGATCTTCTGACCGGCAAAGTCAGCGGGGAAGCCAGCTTCACTTAACAACCGTGTTATTAGGTATAACTGCCCCGATTCGCTTCACAACAGTGGCAAGAAAGGTCATAAAGTGGGCGCAAAACTCACTTCACTGTCTTGCTTTAGCACTAGACGCTTTGGGCCCAGTTGGACGGCCTGTATTTCCCCCCCTCTAGGGTTGATTTCCACCTCCCGATGTATGAACAAAAACAGCTTTTGCCACTGTTAAAAGTAAAAGATAGCCCTTCATTTGCATTGGTTTCTTGAACTGGACTGCCAAATATTGTATATGCATTCAGCCACCCCCACCTCCCCTTTTTATTCTAATAATTGCACTTAGACTTCTATACTGCTTCATAGGGCTTTACAGCCCTCTCTAAGCGGTTCTCCTGGAATTACAGCAGCGTATAGAACAGGGGTCTTCAAACGTGGCCCTTGTATGACTTGTGGACTTCAACTCCCAGAATTCCTCAGCTAGGCACGCTGGCTGAGGAATTCTGGGAGTTGAAGTCCACAAGTCATACAAGGGCCAAGTTTGAAGACCCCTGGTATAGAAGAAAGCAACGAAGGGAGAAAGTTGCCTCTAGAAGACATTTCTGAATAAAGATTTTTCTGCATAGCTTTCTTAGAGTGTAATGCCAGAACAACAATTGGTGGACATTGGGGGTGGAGTGGGGTTTGTTGTTTTTTGTTTTCCCCTTCCCTGGACTGTAATCCTCTTCTGCTCGGATTACACAGGAACCGACTATTTGCATAGCATTAAGAGAAAGTGTCAAAGATGTTTTCAAAGAAAACATGGCAGGGCGAGAGGCAGAAAGCGTCTTGTGTCCACCTACGATAAAGTCATTTCTGATGCCGATTTGGGCTGGGTTTTATACAAGGAAGTCATCCCCTTTGCAAAGAAATCTCGGAATTCAGCAAAAACGTGAATTCTGCCTGGGCTTTCCCCCCGGTCTGCTTTCATTTTTGCGGCTCCTTGGAGCAGGGTGAGGGGTGGAAAGAAGTAATTCCCCGGGCCAATATTTGTGTTTCAGATTCTGCGAAGGCTTTGTCTGGAGCGGCGTCCCTCCGAACTCCTTCCTGCACCCAGCCATGTTAACAACAGGATGAAGCTGGAGGCAGTTGTGGAACAGCTGCAGAAGCAGCAGCAGCAGCAGGTGGCCCCTCTGCCCATGGAGTCCAGAGACCGGTCCCAGAGGCAGGGGAGAGAGAATCAGCTGCAGTTCCCCCAACAGATGACGGTCCAGCAAGCTGGCCTGGCTGCCACATCCGGCAAAGTTTCCGGTGGGCCCCTCCTTGGACCTTCAGCTAGAGTGCCCCCTGTCCTGGGGGCTTCTCGGACATTTGATCAGAGTGCTCTGAACTCCGAGGAGGAGGAAGAGGAGGAGGAGGAGGAAGAAGAAGAAGAAGGTGAGGAAAACTCAGAAGATGGTGATCTGGAGGACAGTGCTCCCAGGACTGGCCAGGATGCGCGATCCACTCTAAAATACTTTCACGCTTCTAAAGTGGTTTCCCACAACCAAAGAGTGACTCCTTCCTCTAAGCTTCTCCCAGTTCTGGGGGTCCAGCGGAACCTCCCGGGAAAGGACGAAGTGGGGAGAGAAGCCCCCAACTCGCTCTATTCCGGCCCCTCCCCTGGGAGACCAACGTGGAGGCTGGATGAGCAGCTCAAACAGGTCAGTCAAAATTTGCACACACACACACACACACACACACACACCCCTCCCCCGGGATGCAACTGAAGCTTGCAAGTTTGGATTCTGTCGTGTTGTGTCAGATGTGGCCTTTCCTTAAGTTATGCAGGGAAAGCCGTGCGCCGTATTTGGGCGTTCGTTTCCTTTTTTTTTTTTTTTTTACAGGCAGTCCTCGACTTACGACCACAGGGGAAATCCCCCCAAAATTTCTGTTGCTAAGCAAGATGGCGGTTAAGTAAGTTTGGCCCCATTTGACGACCTTCCTTGCCGCTCGTTAAATGAATCGCGCAGTTGTTAAATGAGTCACACGGTTGTTAAGTGAATCTGGCTTCCCCATTGATTTTGCCGGTTAGAAGATCGCCATAAAAGTGATCACATCACCGCAGGACACTGCGACCGTCATAACTATGAACCAATGGCCCAGCGTCCAAATTTTGGTCACACGACCCTGAGGACACCACAACGCTTGTTGTGAAAAATGGCCCTACGCCGCTTTTTTCAGTGCTGCCATTTTGAACGGTCGCTAAATGAACCGTTGTAAGTCGAGGACTACCTGTGTGCCGCTTTTTCACCAAGGAGTTGGTCTCCTTGTTTTATTTTTTTAGTCAGGCCCCTGCAAGGTACAGTAGTGGCCAAAACTGTGGAAACCTTTTGGGAAAAGTGTATTTTTGAGGTTTGGTGGCTGATAACACCACTTTTTTGGGGGGGAGTAGTACCATAAAATTATATATCAATGGAAAGATAATTTAATCAAGAATGTAACGCAACAAAGTTTGTTCAGTTATCTGTACTGTATTCTATGAAAAGTTCTAGCCAAATAACCAGAAAAAGGAAGCACAACTTGCTCAGGTTGATATCAGGTAGCTTTCCTTCATCTGATTGTAGCCAATGAGCATGACTGTTTAGAGAGCCAATCAGGTGTCATCTTGTTTTGGCAATGAGCCAATCAGATCACGGTAGGATTCAGTGATTGATGCCCTGTATTGAAGCTGAGAGGCGGACATTGGTCAGTGTGTTCTGTGACCGCTATCAAGTTGGTTGGGTTTTTGGGTGTTCTTTCATTTAGTGAGCTTGTAAAACGTAGTAAAATTAAAGTAATGGTGCAGAGTTGACTGGTTGCCCAGAAAGCGATGTAAAATAGTATTGTTAAGTGAACAAGGCTACAGTTATAAAGAAATTAGAAGAAAAATGGGTGGAAACTTAACCAAAGGTGGCATTTCTACTGTACACTTTTCCCAAAAGGTTTCCACAATTTTGGCCACTACTGTAGTTGGGCCAGAAAGATACCCAGTGGAATCCTTTGGTGAAGCAAAAAACAGAAACCTTAAATCAGCCTTTGACTGCAGCCGAGCCTTTGATAATAGTGAGCTCTGGGAAGTGAGCCACCTCCTTCCTAAGCCCTCTCCTCTTCCCCCCCTCCTTCCCCCCCTCCAGCAGCAGCTCCTTTGCACTTTTTTTTTTGTTTATGAGCAGAAGCAAAAGTGAGAAACTTTGGGGGGGCTCCTGATTGCCACTGTGAATTAGGCAAGGGGAAATGCGCATAGAAAAAAGGAAGAGAAAGAAAGAAAGAAAGAAAGAAAGAAAGAAAGAAAGAAAGAAAGAAAGAAAGAAAGAAAGAAAGAAAGAAAGAAAGAAAGAAAAAGAGGAAAGAAAGGAGAGAGGAAGGAAGGAAAGAGAAAGGAAAAAAAAAAAAAGGGCTTTCTATTTATATAGACCCCAGGAAGCCTCTCCTGTTTTCCCTCACAAGTTCTGTTTGCAGTTCACACCCACAGCTTCAGTGTGGCTGGCCTGAGAATAACGGGCCCTTGTGCTTCCAGTGGCCGAAAGAGCCTTTGAAGTGTTGCAATTAACAAGCAGGCCGGGTGATGCAACTGGAAAGAGTATTTTGCTCCTCCTCGGTGCAATTAGGCCTTTTGGTGCACTCAATTCCGGAATCTCTGTGTGCCTTAAGTGAGTGCACCCGTCATATTTACTACCACATTTCTGAGTTGCGTACCGCCCGCACGTTGCACAAAAGTTGCTGCGTGCAAAGGCCAAGGGGTAATTGTGTTGGACTCTTTAACAGCAAATTTAAAGAAAAACAAAGCCACTTTTTCTGGTGCTTGAGTGCGTAATTTGCATCCGCTTTGGTGGGGTGGTGGTTCCATGCTTCTTGCGGTGTCTAGTGCTGTGGGTGACTTTTTTTTGTGGCTGTGAGGCTTCCCTTAAGTACCTAAGCAAGCATTTACTGCAGGGGTCCCCAACCCCTGGTCCGTGGACCGGTACCGGGCCGCAGCATGCCAGCAACCGGGCCGCACAAACAAGCAAAACCCCATCCATGGGATGCAGGCAGCACACAGAACCGGTCCCTGGTGCCCAAAAGGTTTTGGGGACCTCTGATTTACTGAACTATTGTTAAAAGGCTCTATTGAGAAGGCAACTGAACTGGCTTGATTAATTGATGGCCAGCCGGGGAATCTAGGAAGACTCTTTCACAGCTCCTTTTCAGAAAAGCAACTGGGCTGCTGTTCCTTCTACCAATTTCCCACAGTATTTCAAGGCGTCGTTTTTTGTTGCACAATCTCTCAGATGCTGAGCACACGGAGGGACTGGTTTTTGAGAGCGGGCGCTTCAAACATCTTTTTTAATTTTTCCAGGATATTTTTGCCCTCGCTTTGCAATGAATGTCTTCTCTTTCGTACTCGGACTCCGGAATGCAGCCCCTGAGGAGTTGGGCTAAGCCCTCTGCTCTTGCTCCCTTTCAGAAATCTATAAAAACCCATTTTCCAGCCAGGCCTTTTAAAAATTAATTTGATGTGCAAGGTCTAATCTCTTCTTAAAATCCTCCAGTAGGGAGGAAGGAAGGAAGAATAGAAGAATAACAGAGTTGGAAGGGACCTTGGAGGTCTTCTAGTCCAACCCCCTGCTCAGGCAGGAGACCCTATACCATTTTAGTCTCTTCTTAAAAACCTCCAGTGTTGGAGCACCCACAACCTCTGCAGGCAGGTTGTTCCGCTGATTGATTGTTCTAACTGTCAGGAAATTTCTCCTTAGTTCTAGGCTGCTTCTCTCCTTGGTTAGTGTGGACCACTCTCTCTCTCTCTCTCTCTAAATCACCTGTCACCTGTTTAGAACACCACCTCACCTTTCCCTGGCCAGGTCTTGCAGCCAAACTAAGCCAATGCTTCAGACCCAAAGGCCACCCACCTCTTGTGTACTGTGCTTCTGTACGCAGAAGAGAATGCCAGCGGATTGCAAAATATCCTTCTCGTTTTGCATGTTGGCCAGCAGCTTTGAGGGTTGAAAGCTTATTCATGTTACCGTAATTGATGTTTACGCAAGGGATATTTATACCCCACGTGTATAAATGGTGCGGTGCGGACTACGTCGGAGAAGGGAACAAACAGCTTCAGTCACCAGCGTCGGCTTTCTAAATCCTTTCACCGAAGGGGGGAAAAAAACAGGCATACAGGTGGTCCTCAACTTAGAGCCCAAAATTTTATGTTGCTAAGCGAGACATTAGTTAAGTGAGTTTTGCCCCGTTTTTTTCCTGCGGCCTTTCTTGTCACAGTTGCTAAGGGAATCGCTGCAGTTGTTAACTTAGTAACCTGGTTGTAAAGTGAATCTGGCTTCCCCATTGATTTTGCTTGTCAGAAGGTCTCAAAAGCTGATCACGTGACCCCGGGACATTATGACCGTCATAAATAGGAACCAGCTGACAAGCATCTGAATTTTGATCACGTGACCACGGGGATGCTGGCAATGGTCATCAGCGTGAAAAATGGCCCTAAGTCACTTTTTCCAGTGCCAATCTAACTGTGAGCAGTCACTAAATGAATTGCTGTAAGTCAAGGACTGAATACCTGGAGAAACCTACCTGTCTGAGCCATCATGTGAAATAATCTCTTTTTCTGTGCTGTGAGAGGTGGGTTTTCTGGAAAACGTTGAAAGAGAAGTGTGACTTTCTGCTGTTCCAGTCCTCCCTCTCCCAAACTCCTGTCCCTTAAAAAAAGGTCTCCAGTTGGGATTGTTTGCATCAGTCTCCATCTTACTTCTTCCGGTCTGGTCCATGAAGCCACTGGGGGAACTGGAGAGGGGGGGGGGTGTTTGTGGTTTCTAAGAATGTTTCCAGGTTAGCACTTAATGAGCTTTTCCCTCTGCGGGGGTCCCCATGGCTGTAAAAGAAAAGCCCTGTGATGGCATGGTGTCAAATTCCACACCTAGGACACCGAAGCGATTCTGGCCTAGCATCCAGATTTCTTAGTGACTTGGTTTTAAGATGCTTCTAGAAGTTAGGGTCTGTATACGCCGGAGGACTTTTTTTTGCCATGTTCAAAAAAAAAAGTCACAGGGTAATTGAAGATACCTCTGATATTCTTTTTTTTTCTCTTCTTAAAAATCAAAGAGGTGATTGGAAAGTGAAGAAAACAAGCAGCAACCTACAATATTCTGACTGTCCGCATTTTAGTTGGTTGGCTAATTACGAGTCTCGTTCTCTGCTGTCGGCAAAACTATCTTCCACTTCAGAAAGAAAAAAAAATACAGCTAGTCCTCCACTTAAAACAGTTCATTTAGTGACTGTTCGAAGTTACAACGGCACTGGAAAAAAGAGACTCGTGACTGTTTTTCACACTTACGACCGTTTCAGCCTCCCTGTGATCATGTGATCAAATTTTAGACGCTTGGCCACTGGCTCATTTTATGACGGTTTATGTTCCAGGATCACGCGATTCCCTTTTGCGACTTTCTGGCCAGCAAAGTCAATGGGGAAGCCGGATTCCTTTAACAACCGTGTTATTAACAACTGCCGTGATTTACTTAACAACTGGGGCAACAAAGGTCGTAAAATGGGGCAAAACTCCCGTAACAGCTGTCTCACATAGCAACAGAAAGTTTGGGCTCACTTGTCGTAAGTTGAGGACTATGTGTACACATTTTTTTTACATGTCTCTGTGGTGTTGTAAACCAGAGTTTATGATCATGATTTATCACTATTACTTGTGTGTACACTGAGAGCTTCTGCACCGGAGACAAATTCCTTGTGTGTCCAACCACACTTGGCCAATAAAGAATTCTTCTGTTGTAAACCCAGAGAGCTGAAATCAGTTCTTCTTATTTAATTTAAAGGAGAATCTTTGCTTGCCAGGAATTCTTTTGAGGGACAGTTCAGCAAAGGCATCCTCCGTCCACAGTTCATTTAACTACCCCAGGATTATGGCGTCTATTAATAGGCAAGGTTGACACTGGGATGGATGTCGGTCACCCATTTTGTAAGAGGAGAGAAGCAAGGTAGCTATTTTTGTTCCAGGCAACCCTCTCGTCCCTTAATGTCTGGGAAGGATTAACTCTCTTGCCTGCCCTTTGTAACGTTCTCCTGTCAAGAGCTACTTACATTTGCATTTTGCATCAAGCCAGAATGGTGGTTTGATCTAAAAATGGCTTTCTGCATGACATTGTTCGAAATTGATGCATTCAGAACTAAGAGGTGTCCTTGGTGTTTTATTTGTTTGGTGTGTGTGTTTTTTTTTTTAATTTTCCTCTCCACTTCCCCTTTCTTTCTTTCTTTCTTTCTTTCTTTCTTTCTTTCTTTCTTTCTTTCTTTCTTTCTTTCTTTCTTTCTTTCTTTCTTTCTTTCTTTCTTTCTTTCTTTCTTTCTTTCTTTTAAAAAAAAACTTTTCTTTGGAGGAAAGTCAACTTAAAGCCCCCTTGAACGTTTTCGGTTAGCAAAGAGAGTACTCTCAAAAGGACGGAGGCTGTTGGTGCTTGTTTGCTTTGAGTTGCACTCAGCGTCCACCACAAAGTAATTAATTGTCACAACACCCTCGCCGACAAAAGAGCCGGCTCAGCTTCTGACAGAGGGGCGGTGAGAGTATCGTCAACGCAGAACAAGGAGGAAGCTTTCAAGGGGCTGGCAAAAAAAAACCTCAAAGAAACGTGAAGGGAGTCAATTTAGTTTAGTTTCTTTTCTCCCTTTCTTCACACTTCCCAAATTCATGCAGATCTAAACCACAAAGGCTGTAAGAGCGATTGAAGAAAAATGTATCGAGATCTTGATGGCTGTGGTCAAATGAAGTAGAAATAAAAATAAAATAAATAAAAAATAAAAAGTTTCCTTCAGGTTGAGATTCCTTTAATATTGCTTCCTGCCTGTACAGTAGACCTCGAGTTATGAGCCCAAAATTTACATTGCTAAGTGAAACATTTGTTAAGTGAGTTTTGCCTCATTTTACAACTTTTCTTGCCAACATTGTTAAATGAATCACTGCAGTTGTTCAGTTACTAACACGGTTGTTAAGTGAATCAGGCTTCCCCACTGACTTCGCTCGTCAGAAGGTCGCAAAAGGGGATCGCGTGACCCCCTGTGACCGTCATAAGTATGAGTCAGTTGCCAGGTGTCCCAATTCTGATCATGTGACCGTGTGAAAAATGGCCGTAAGTCACTTTTTTCAGTGCCCGTTGTAACTTTGAACAATCAGTAAACGAACTGTCGTAAGGCAAGGACCACCTGTATAGTGGGTTTTTTTGTTTGTTTGCTTGTTTGAAAAGTATGAGGGAGAAATTATTTTTAGGGGTGCTAATTTGCAGAGGTGCTTGCTTGTCTTTTGGCTTAATGCAAACTCAGCCCCTTGAAAGTTGTCGGAATTAAAGGCGAAGTAAGTCATGAACATCGGAGTAGCGAGGGCCTATGTCAGGCTTCCTCCACCCTGGCCACATTGTTGGCTAGGGAATTCTGGGGAAGTCCACAGGTCTTGAACATTGCAGGGTTGAAAAAAACACTGTCCGTTGTGGTAGGAATGTAGCCTGAAACAACACATTTAAAAGCTGGGGAGGAATTTGGAATCCAAAACATCCATTTTTGAACTATCAAAGTAATCAGTACTTACATAAAGAGGTAGGAATTAAATTGACAAGCGTTATTTCTGTTCCGTAGTTTTGGCGAAGTTTTTTTTTTTTTTTTTTTAATCAGGAGGACCTGGCTCACAGCAAAACCAACTACTATAGTTGCAAAGTGATCGTGATTAAATATGCACCTTGAAAGGCCCATCTTCCCCCCCCCTTAAAAAGTATAACACAATCTATTTCTCAAGCATTTAAAAAGCCAGGAGAGGAATCTGTACTGATAAGCTTAGTGGTGTTTTTCCTCTTTTCTCAGACTGTGTTTGTTGTGAGAGGATTGTCCTTTCTTTACGGGCGACTTAATCTTAGCAGAGATTTATGCTGCCGGAGCTTTTTCACGGCTCCCGGTTCACTTCCAGCAGTTCCTCTCCACCCACAAGAGGAATTTTGCTTGTTTCTCTAAGAATCCCCCAATTGCATCTCCCACCCACTTAATTCTGCGGACTGAATTCACACGGCTCCTCAAAACCTCTTTAAGAAATAGCCAGGGGTTTTTTTTGGGGGGGGGGGAATTGTGGTATAGAACCACAGCAGTACAGGTAGTCTTTGACTTACGGCCACAATGGAGCCCAAACTGTACGTCGCTAAGTGAGACGTGTTAAGTGAGTTTTGCCCCATTTTAATAAATAAATAAATAATGATAATGATAATAATGTTGGAAGGAACCTTGGAGGTCCTCTAGTCCAACCCCCTGCTCAGGCAGGAAACCCTATACCATTCCAGACAAATGGCTGTCCAGTCTCTTCTTAAAAACTTCCAGTGTTGGACCATTTGCAACTTCTGGAGGCAGGTAGTTCCACTGGTTAATTGTTTCCGATCTTTCTTGCCACAGTTGTTAAGGGAAGCACGGCAGTTCTTAGGGTAGTAACACCTGTCATTAAGTGAGTCTGACTTCCCCCATTGGCTTGGCTTGTTAAAAAGTCACAAAATGACCTGCAACCGTGTCCTAAATACACGCCCAGTTGCCAAGCGTCCGAATTGTGATCCTGTGAAAGGGGGACGCTGCTGCAACGGGGGTAATGTGGAAAACAATCATAAGCCACTTTTTTTCCCCGTGCTGTCGTAATTTTGAACCGTCACTAAACGGACCGTTGTAATTGGAAGACTAGAAATTGAATCAGGAAGCAAGTTCTGAGCTCTCTGAGGAGAACCTTTGTGTAGAAAGTCTGTTGCACACATCAGCCTTGGGTTTTTTTGTTTGTTTGTCCCCCCTACACACACACACACACACACACACACAACTTTTGCCATGAGAATAAAGGGCTCCTTCCTTTGGAAAAGCCCCGAAAGGCATTTGATGAGTTCCCCGTTGGTCTTAAAACACCCCCTTTTTCCAGAAGCAGGTCCCCAAATGATTGACAGGGTTTCTTTTGTAGAATTCCAAAATCGGAGGAGTTGGGGGGGGGGCTCACGATCATGTTAGGAATTTCTAGTGTTGCCCTCAAGGAAAGGATTCAACAGGCTTTTTGCAAGCGGGGGCCAGGGGGAGAGAGAGAGAGAGACTGCAATTGTTTTGGCCCTCTGAATTCCACTCTAATAAGATACTCCAGGTGGCTTGGGAGTAATCCTAAAATAGCTGCTGCTCTTAATTGCTTCTGTAAAGTCAAGCTTGCCTGCTCTGGGGAGGGGCCGACGTGCTTTGATAGTTAACTGGAAGGTGCCAGCCGTTTGGGTAGAGACAAAGCTTTGGAGATGCCTGGAGGACTTAAAAAACCCCTCCCCTCCCCTGTAGAACAACACCGTTTCAAAATGCTTATTTGGAGTTGTCCATCCTTTAGAGCTGACTGCAGACGTATCTGCGTGCCCTCACATGCCGGTTTATGACAAGCGCACGGGTGAATTCTACCCAATCTCCGTCGGAGACTCAATAGAATAAAAGGCGTTCTGTATTGGAGTATCCAGTCAAAATCCCAAGAAGTCAACAACAAATAGCTTGCAACCAGCTTGTAACCATCTACAGCAAGGGTCCCCAACCTTTTGGGCACCAGGGACCGGTTCCGTGAAGAGAAGTTTTTCCACGGACCGGAGGGTGCGTGGTTTTGTGTGCTGCCTGCATCCCACGGATGGGGCTTTGCTTGTTTGTGTGGACCGGTATGCCGCGGCCCGGTACTGGTCCACGGACCGGGGGTTGTGGACCCCTGATCTACAGCAAGGGTCCCCAACCCTCTGGTGGGAGACAGAAAAGAAATTCCAGTAAGTTTAGTTTAGTTTAGTTTAGTTTAGTTTAGTTTAGTTTAGTTTAGTTTAGTTTAGTTTAGTTTAGTTTAGTTTAGTTTAGTTTAGTTTAGTGGAAGAAAAAAGCTAGAATACAAAAAGATGTGTAGGAAAGAATGTCACTGGGGGACTAAATGGATGACGTTGGATGTTAAGGAGATATAAACTAATTCTTCTGCCAGCTTTGGAGAAGAGCAAATTCATGTACTTCTTTCCTGCATTGGAATGTCCTACCAACACTAAAACATAGGGTGATTTGGTTTAAATTGGCACTTTTTATTAAAAGTTCCCCCTGGAGGGAATGCGTTCCCATTTTAAGACCTCTTTTAAGAAGAGACTGGACAACCGCTTGTCTGAAATGGTATAGCTATAGGTTCTCCTGCCTGAGGAGGGGGTTGGACTAGAAGACCTCCAAAGGTCCCTTACAACTCTGTCATTCAACTGCTTGTGGTCACACTTAAAGTGATTTGAAAATAAATGCAGTAGAGCTTTGAAACAATTATTCAAAGTTACTGACTAGACAATTCCCCTTTTTCCCCCCACAGTGCAAAGCCTGTTCATTTGCCGTGGCAGAAAAGGCATTGCAAAATTGATAGGTTTTTTTTTTTTTAGATTAGATTAGATTAGATAACCTTCATTGTCATTTTTTACTGTGTTTCCTCTATATATACAGAAAATGCTAAGCCTGGTCACTGCCTTGAAGATAAAGGCCGAGCTGATTTTTCCCTTAGGAAGGCTGGTCATTGGAGAAACGTTTTCGCCCTGTTTGGAGATATAAACAGCAACAGTGTTTATGTCCTATCATAAACATTTGAAACTTGCTACTGTGGTAAGGGCAGCATATGGCCGGTTGCAAGGTATACACAATAAAAAAATAAATATTTTTCTGTGTCTTGGGTAAATTAAAAAAAAAAAAAAATCCCAGAAACGTGAATGTTACTATTCTGCGGTTTTAATAGGAGAACTTAAATCACGCTTTTGACTAAAGAGGGATGGAAATGTTGTTGTTTTTTTCCATCCCAGCTCCAATCGATGCAGCTTGTTCCATTGTCTGTACCTTGTCACTAGTTTTGTACAATCAAGTGGCTTGTGGGACTGGGTCTATACCGGATAATTAATTAATTAATTAATTAATTAATTAATTATTATAATAAGTTTTGTACAATCAAGTGGCTTGTGGGACTGGGTCTATACCGGATAATTAATTAATTAATTAATTAATTAATAATAATAATAATAATAATAATAATAAAAGTTGGAAGGGTCCTTAGAGGTCATCTAGTCCAACCCCCTGCTCAGGCAGGAAACCCTATATCATTTCAGACAAATGGCTGTCCAGTCTCTTCTTAAAAACTTCCAGTGTTGGAGCATTCATCGCTCCTGAAGGCAGGTTGTTCCACTGATTAATTGTTCTAACTGTCAGGAAGTTTCTCCTTAGTTCTACGTTGCTTCTCTCCTTGATTAGTTTCCATCCGTTGCTTCTTGTCCTGCCTTCAGGCGCTTTGGAGAATAGCTTGACTCCCTCTTCTTTGGGGCAGCCCCTGTCCTCAACCTCAACCTATATGACCACAAATTTATCTTGCTGAGCAAGACAGTTGTTAAGTGAGCATTGCCCCATTTCACAACCTTTCTTGCCACCGTTGTATAATATTCCAAAGAAAGGTTTCTTACTGCTACCCCTGCAATAGCACTAAATATTTCCCTTGTTCCATTTTCCCTTCAATCGTGCACAATACTCACTGCCTTGGTTTTGTTGCTGCTGTTCTTCTGTTCCGGGTTAAAGGTTAATATTTTCAGCCAGAATATCACTAGGCAAATAAGAAGCCACCTCAGAGAGAAGAGGGGCAGAAGAATCCAAAAACAGATGAAAAAAAAGTCCTTCCAGTCCGAAAGTCCTGTCCTAATATAAATCTTCTCAAAAACAACACTAGCTTAACAACTCTGTTAAACTGCTACAGGTAATCCTCGACTTACGATCACTGTCCAGCCCAGAATTTTATGCTGCTAAGTGAGACATTTGTGAAGTGAGTTTTGCCCCATTTTGCGACTTTTCTTGCCCCGGTTGTTAAGTGAATCATTGCAGTGGTTAGTAACCTGGTCGTTAAGTGAATCCCCCATTGACTTTGCTTGTCAGAAGGTTGCAAAAGGGGATCATGACTCCGGGACACTGCGACCGTCATAGGTATGAGTCCGTTGCCAAGCATCTGAATTTGGATCATGCGACCACAGGATGGTGCAGTGGTCATAAGTGTGAAAAGTCACTTTTTCCCAGTGTCGTTGTAACTTCGGACGGTCTCTCAACCAACGGTTGTAAGTCGAGGACTACTTGTGCCCGTATCAGGATGCTAACTTGCATTTTGGGATGCCAGTTGGCCCGTATTGTGAGTGGCCAGTTTAGTTGTGTGGAGAGCCTTTAGCTGTGCTGCTTGTCAAGAGGAGATTTGTATCTGTAGCTCTTTCTGAAGTTGGCTCAAGAGAGGCAACAGCTGCAACAAAACAGCTGACACAACAGAAGCAGTCATAATCCTCCATTAAATATATTTCGGCTGATGGGCCTCACTGGATAATTGACTTTTCAGCCAGAATTGCTGGCTCAAATAAAACCAGCAGGCTTTAAGGCAACCTGTGCCATTCAAAAGATTGGTGTGTGTGTATTTGTGTGTGTGTGAGTCAGTCAAGTCAGTCATACTGCCCATCCCCGAGCTATTCATCTTGTTATTCAGTGTCTGTGTCAGTGCCAGATGACACTAAACTGTAGGCATTAAAGTGGCTCTAATTAAAAACTCTTTCTGTTTGGAAACCCCTCCCTGAATTCAGTGGGTCACACACATCCCCTGGCATTTGACCTTATTGGTTTCGCTTTTTGCCTGTTGCCCGGGCATTTTTGCATTGCAATGTTTGCAGTTGGGAAGGCTGCAGTAGTCATCCTTCCATTCCCACAATCGTTAGAAAGTCAGGACTACTCTTCCATAGCCTCCTGGTGTGACCGCTGCTTGGGCTGTTTTAGAAATCCCTGGGAGAGTTTAGCCTCTTAAATTAGTAGTTCTCAACCTGTGGTCCACAAATCCCTAGGGCCATATGTGGTCACGGGGGTCCGTGAAGGCTTGAAAAAAATGTTGTAATTTAAATCTTAAATCTTGGGGGTCTGTGGCCACAAAAAATATTTAAAGGAGGTCTGTGCTGAAAGAAAAGCTTGTCTTAAAGTAGAGGTGGGGAACCATAGCCCCTTTATGACTTGTGGGCTTCAAGAATTCTGGGAGTTGAAGTCCACAAGTCATAAAAGGGCCATCGTTCCCCACCCCTGCCTTAAACCCATGAGGTCCAGGATTCATGTTCCATAACAGTTGACTGTGTTCAACTTCTTACAGTCTGAGGGGTCCTTGGTGCTCTCTGAACTTGATGGTTTTCTTGCAGGCATTTCATTACTCCAACTAGGCAACATCATCTGTACTCACACTGATGATGTTACGTAATCAGGTAATGAAACGTCTGCAAGAAAACAACCAAGCTCAGAGAGCACCAAGGAACTTTCATTTCAGCCTTGAGCTACAAATATTCTCCTTTATTGGTTCTCACAGTCTTGTCTTGCATACAGAGAAGAATGAGTAGGAACAGAAAAATACCATGTAATAATAATAATAAAGTTGGAAGGGACCTTTAAGGTCATCTAGTCCAACCCCCTGCTCAGGCAGGAAACCATACCATTTCAGACAAATGGCTGTCCAGTCTCTTCTTAAAAACGTCCAGTGTTGGAGCATTCACCGCTTCTGGAGGCAGGTTGTTCCACTGGTTAATTTCTTGAGCCTTTCTGCAGCCAATAGCAAAGGACTTACGTCAGCAAGTTGCTCTGGTGAACCAAGATTGTTTATTGAGTAGCTGGCTTGCTTCACATGTTAAGTTATGAACCAGAGTTGCTACGATCATGTTTTCATTGAAAATGCTAAGTCCAAACCCAACAAACCGCGTTACGGCAGAGCTTGATATGGGAGTCCACCATCGATCTGATATTGTATTAATGGCATTCTCCAGAAGTTTTGAATCCGCAGAATTTCCCAGAATTTCCACTGATTGGCCTGTTGGGCAAGAATTGCATGCCCAGTAGGGAAAGCTGCCTTATAGCATGAGAAGTTGCGAAAATGTGGGAATTGGTTCATTTACTAAAGGGGAGAAGAAAAATAAAAAAAGGAACTGGAACTTTTGTACCAATAGATGCAAATGAAACCATCCTTTGACATCTGAAGCTGTTTTTATCACGCAAAGTACTCTTCTATAAATCACTGCCCATCGTTGAAGAAAAGCTGGTTAGTTCCAGTTTTATACCGGCTCAGGTGGGTTGTAACAATTGACAGATTCCTGTCTCTTAACTTAAATGCTTCCTCTGTTGGGAGTGACCCACTGGTCTTCTTACCTGCTCTTTCATCCCAAAGATGCTTTTCAACAACAACAACAACAAAAAGGCAGCTGGACTTTTCTTGGTATTTTTTCCCCCTGAAAACGTTTCGCTTCTCACCCAAGAACCCTCTTCAGTTCTGAACGAATGGTCAGAGTTCAATTAGAACTGAAGGAATTTCTTGGATGGAGAAGCGAAACATTTTCAGGGGGGGAAAAACCAAGAAAGTCTAGTTGCCTTTTGAAAAGCACCTTTGGGACAGCCATGACCTGGATGAAGCAGACTCCCTCCCAGCCAATTCCAGCCTGGTTCCAAGGCCATCGTACCCTGAGAGTGACTCCTGGCAGTTCTCAAAAGCATCTTCGTGGCATCATACTGGCTGGCCGTGGGCTTGTCAGGGGGTTGGGACGTGGGGAAAATGAAAGGATAGCTTTGCATGGGGCCTTCAGATTCCGCCTGACTCTCCTGCAACCACTTTCTCTCAGCTGTCTGCTTTTGGTTTTCTTCCTCTTCAGAACGGGAACCTAACTTGGAGCGAAGAAGCCGACAGTAGCAGAGGAAGAGAGATATCCCGCGATTTTGCCAAGGTCAGTGCAACAACTTAGCTTGGATTGTCTGTTTGCATCCAGGGTGGAAATGATGCCTAAACCGTTTTCGGCAAAGCTATCGCAAAAACTCTACTGCCTGGGATGGCTCTGCTACCTGAAGGGGGTTTGGAAAAAGAGCTTTCAAACAGTAACATGAGCCTTTTGCAAATTTGTTAGGAGGAGGCTTAGGATTCCTTCCAAATCAGCTTCCATAGATCTCTTGATCTGGCTGGGCTGATCATCCCTTATCTAGCTTTCTTGGGTTGTAATTTTTAGTACCTCTTAATGATAGTCCAGGCTTCAAATCCACACTGATTTATTTAGCAAGCGTTGTGGTGGTGGAGCCATTGATCTGGATATCTTTTGATAGCTTTGTGTCAGATTGTTTAGCAACCTGTTTCTTAATCTTGGCCACTTTAAAATGCACGGACTTCAACTCCCACAATTCTGGTTGGGCTGGGGAATCCTGGGAGTTGAAGTCCTCGCATCTTAAAGTGGGCAAGGTTGAGAAACACTGGTTTAGGACATTTGTTTTCTTTATAGCCACCACCTTCTTCAATCCTCACCTCCATTTCAGAAAATTGATATCTGCTGCAACGTTAGCCTCCAAGGACCTGGTTTCTAGATCTATATTATCCCTGGCTGGAATGCAAACTACCTGTGTCGCCAGCCTGATTTTTTTTTTTTTTTTAACCCGAGGCTGCATTAAACAGGAGCTTCAAATCTTTTTCTGCTAGTTTTTTTTTTTTTTTTTATAGCCACCACCTTCTTCAATCCTCACCTCCATTTCAGAAAATTGATATCTGCTGCAACGTTAGCCTCCAAGGACCTGGTTTCTAGATCTATATTATCCCTGGCTGGAATGCAAACTACCTGTGTCGCCAGCCTGATTATTATTATTTTTTTAACCCGAGGCTGCATTAAACAGGAGCTTCAAATCTTTTTCTGCTGGTTTTTTTTTTTTTTTTTGGTGGGGGGGGGAGAAACTTCCAATCTGAGTTGAATTGTGCTTTTCCACCCGCTGAACATGGCTCTGAAATCTTGTTTTCCTTTCTACGCCCAGCCCAAGTTAAATTGCGCTTGCTTTATTCCACAGTTGTACGAATTGGATAGTGACCCCGAAAGGAAGAAGTTCCTGGACGATCTCTTCATTTTTATGCACAAGAGGGGTGAGTAGGCTTTTTAGCCTGAAAAGGGGGAAACAAACACGTGGCTGCTTGTTCTGTGTGCTGGAATTAGAGACCTGTGGGAAAGCAATTTTGCGAGGTGGGAGGGAAAAGGACTCAGGACCTTTTCTTCCAAGAATATAAGGCAGCACATTTATTGGATAATAGGTCATAAGGATGCCGTTTGTTCCATCTTCCTCAATATCCAGCTCGGGGTGAAATATTATGGAGCAGTGAAATAGGTGTCGCTTACTAGAACAAAAAATATAAATATCTCTAAATTGTGCAAAGTTTGGCAGGAAAAAGCAGCAAAAGGGGAACAGAGATGATCAACTGCAATTATTCCTATTTGACTTGCAATTCAGGGTATATGAGAAGAATTGTGCAGAATCAGACGAGAAGCTCTGGATCCTAGTTCTCACAGTGGCCAAGAAGATGAAATAGGAAGCTGACTAGCAGGATATGCCTGCAGAAACTGGAGGCTATCCCTGTCTGTCATGATTAGTAGCCATAGATAGCCTTCTCCCACAACCTGATATACAGAATAACAGAGTTGGAAGGGACCTTGGAGGTCTTCTAGTCCAATCCCCTGCTTAGTCAGGAAACCCTCTACCATTTCAGGCAAATGGTTGTCCAATCTCTTCTTAAAAACCTCCAGTGATCAATCAATCAGAATAGAGCTGGAAGGGACCTTGGAGGTCTTCTAGTCCAACCCCCTACTCAAGTAGGAAACCTATACCATTTCAGGCAAATGGCTGTCCAATCTCTTCTTAAAAACCTCCAGTGATGGAGCACCCACAATTTCTGGAGGCAAGCTGAATTCCACTGATTAATTGTTCTCACTGTCAGGAAATTTCTCCTTAGTTCTAGGTTGGTTTTCTCCTTGATTAGTTTTTCCTTCTTGTCCTTCCTTCGGCTGCTTTTCCAGCTTTAGGAGGTGGTGGTCCTTGCAGCCTCTTGTGGCAGTGATTCTACTCTAGGCTGAGTTTTTCCAATCTGAAGCAACATTTCATTTTGTCTCTTCTGAGTCTTCTTTCAGCTTTCATTCATTCTTTGTTTTTTTCCCCAGACTACTTTATCTTAATCACCTGGGTAACTGATCTTTATTATTAACTGGTTTACTTAACAAGCACCATGTCAGCTCTTCTGCACTCTTCTGATTCTCTTTTGCCACTCTTTATGCCCATAAAATCCAACAGGCTTGGTGACCTGATCTATGTGGCTTTTTTTTTTCAACAGCAATATGGAAATTGCTTTCCATTGCTCTGTTTTGGGATGGTTTTCAATTTTCCAGTCCAGCTGACAGCTTCAGAATTTCGAAGTGGTCCTATTCAAGGACTAAGAAGTCCTGATCCTTCTTAGGGTCCAGGCATCAAATGTAAAAGATTGTCCTTGATAGAAACATTGCCACAATCGGATCAATTTTAAGTCCCATCAAAGGCTGAACACAAAGCATTAAGGTTGTGAAGTCAGCTGAGATGTGTTTGAATGGCCTGCCTATCTGTCTTTCAAACTCATCTGTCTTTGAACTATAAATGGGTTTTTAAAAATCAATCCAGTCTCCTTGATTGTTCAAGAAACCAATCTTCAGGAGAGAGAAAGCTTTGATGTAGCTGGAATGCTCATATACAGGCTACTTTTATCCTAAAAAGAAACTCTTTGTGGTGTTTATGCTTTTACTTTGGTTGGGTGCTTCCTTGTGGTAACTCACAAGACCCAAGAAAAAGACAAAATTATTTCTACTTAGTATAGGTAGGAATGCTGACTCTTGATTTTTTGAAGATCCATTTGAACTCAAGAATGTTTGCATCTTTTTATTTTTGATTTATGTTGCCTATAAATAATTTGTGGAGTGGTTTATTCTCTTGAAGTTGCCATAGAAATATGTAAGTTGTTGCAGGTTGGCATATTTGACAATAAAAAGAGAATATGGAAGAACCGAAATCACTGTAGAATTGTGCAGTTGAGGTTCCGGACATGTTAATTATAGAGTGACAGTTGGATAGATCATGGTTTCTTTCCCAAACAAGTCTCCATGATGGTTAGGGTTAAAACTAATAGGACGGTAAACTAGGAAACCACAACACCATCTAACTTTTGAGCAATGGCATAAAATAGCTCATTCCAGTTTCAACTGACAAGCTATTTACTTCCCTAACTGTGGTCTTGAGTAGATGACAACATTTAGGAGACCAGGAAAATCTTTAAGGCCTAAGAGTTCCCATTGGTCTGAGGCAATGGCTCCTAACAATTATGGTCTCATTGAGAAGCTGATGAAAAATTAATACAGTTGTGACAAAAAACTGTTATGTCTCTCTTGCTCCAGTTTTCCAAATGCTCAGCGCCGTTCAAATTCAGGCATTTTGTGCAGCCCCAATTGAGGGATTTAGGTTTTTCAACTTTTCTATTAAATGCACTGGCTTTCTCTTCTATTTTCTATTGGCGATATAGCCATCTGCTTCCCCCCCCCCCCAGAAACCTCTTAATAGAAAGAGGTTGGCTGGGTGAAAAACTGAAGCAGGTAGAGACGGCTGACATTGGCAGATTCTGCAACTCCAGTGCTGTGAACTTATGAATGATCACATGGTCGTGAAAACGGTTTTGCTCCTTTAAGGACCTCCTTTGTGAAAATCACACACACACACACACACACACACACACAAAAGCTTCAGATGATATCACTTCGCTGCTGTTCCAGGTTGTAGGTGACCTCAGTTTTCCCAGATGGCTTGTTCTTCCTACATTTGATGGGTCTCCCCATAGAAGGGGCTTTGTGAGCCTGGCCAAATGGCTTCCTGCTGTTGTGTATCTTATCTGCTGCTTTTCAGATGTGGAAAAACTCTAATATTGCTAACTGCCGTTGCTGGGGGCTGGGGCGGTTTATCTCCAGCCAGCAGTGGCACTAATCAAAGTATCTGGCAAGTACCCCTTATTAAGACCTCCCCAGTTGTTTTAAGTTTGCTGCCTTCCCATTTACCTTCTAGTTAGTTACAAGCATTTGAGCTTATCCACTTTAAAAAATGTCTCGCTTAGCGAGGGAAATTTTGGGCTCCCTTCGCGGCCGTAAGTTGAGGACTACACTTACATGGCTTTGTGTGCTATTTAAGGCCAACATCTTTTGGTTTCTTTGGTAAGCCCAGCGTTTCTGCTTCAGATTTCACTGGGGAAGGAGAGTTGGCTCACGGGTCAGCAGTAGCCCAGCTGCTGAACATCTGGTAGAGACATTGAGAGAGCAACCTATATATATTAAACCCAGCTGGGCCAGGAGGTATCCAGCAACAGAATCCTTTGGAGGCTGAAGATATCCTGGGGCCACTTCTAGCTTCTGGCCCAACGGCTCCACGGGGCAGCAGGAGGTTTAGCAGCCATATTTGGGGGGGGGGGCAGGTGTCTGTTAAGGCTGCCTTCAACTTGGCAACTAGGTTCCGAAATAGTTGTGATCTGTCAGTCTTCCCCTCTTTTTTGGGGGGGGAGGGGGGAAGTCGAACTCCATGGCACTTCCATAGGTGTCTAAAACTGGGGCTCCTGTCAAATAAGGCATGATTGATTGCTTCCCTGCTCCTGCTTTGATAAGCAGGCACGATGGTCTGTAGGCTTGTGAAGTCAGGTAACTGAGCACTCTGGAGGTGCAAATACCCGCTGTGGAAATGGTCAAGATGGTTGGGGGGGGGGAGAACTGGAGTAAATTAAGCTGGCCGTCCTGGGAAGTGGGAGGGTCAGACAGAAGCTGCTTTCTCAGCTTTTTGCCTTACTTGTTTTCAAATAAAATTGAAGGGCAGAGCTGGTGTCCTTTCATGTGGACAGAGAACCTAATGGCCGGCAACATTTCTTCATGACTGGTGCCTTCTAGTGTCTTCCTTCCTTCCTTCCTTCCTTCCTTCCTTCCTTCCTTCCTTCCTTCCTTCCTTCCTTCCTTCCTTCCTTCCTTCCTTCCCTCCCTCCCCCCTCCTTCCTCCCTCCCTCCTCCTTCCTTCTTCTTCCCATCCCTTCCTTCCTCCTCCGATTCCCATCTTCTTTCCTTCCTTCCTTCTTTCCTCCCATTCCCATCTTCCTTCCTTCCTTCCTTCCTTCCTTCCTTCCTTCCTTCCTTCCTTCCTTCCTTCCTTTCCTTCCTTGTGGGCGCTCCATCACCGGAGGTTTTTGAAGAAGAGACTGGACAGCCGTTTGTCTAAAATTATATAGGGTCTCCTGCTTGAGCAGGGGGTTGGACTAGAAGACCTCCAAGGTCCCTTCCAACTCCGTTATTCTGTTCTGTCTCACTGGGTTGGTGGCTTTACATTAGAAAAGCTTGCCTTTGTGGCCTCAGTCCTGTCTCTCTTTTTATCAACTCCATTCACCCTGCACAAACATAGTTGGGAGAAATTGAGGGAAGCGACCTTAGGAAAGGAGGTTAGGATGATGCAGAAAGCTCACCCTTTCCCTTAAAAATGAACTGCAGATATTTCGGATTTTGATTAGATTTGTCTTCAATAGCCTTATTGAATTTGATGGGGATTGTTACTCAACTACTAATAAAGATTTCCAGTTGGTGAATGCTGAGCTAATATTGACGGGCGCCCCCAGGTTTTCACAATTTGAAGAAGTGTTTTTTCTTTAACTACTTTTTACTTAAGCAAAGGATGTTGTTTTAGTTATTTTAGGTACTTTTTTATGGAGGGAAAGAGAGAACACGGCGGCTCTCAGGATTCCAGGTTGCAGAACTTGATGATTCGAGCCTTTCTTTGTTAAAAAGCTGCTTTCTTCTGAAGTCTTTGGCGACTGTTGTTTTGGTGGCTAAACCTAGTCTGATCTTGATTTACCACGTAGCGTGGGGATCGGGTGGCAGTGGGGCCCGCGGGGAGGGGCAGGCCCAGCAGTGGAATTGGGACCTCCAGATCACATCCGAGGGCAAAGCAGGGGCTGACCGCTCTCCGCTGACACAAATGGGGACTTTTGCAGAGTTGCAAACTCACGGTCCCAGTGCAGGCTTGGAATGGGAAGAGAGAAAGAGAGGCTGGAAAATACAGTAATAAAAAAAAAGGCCCCTGTATCTAGCAGCAACAAGTCTTCTTCTGCCTTTGCTGTGGTCGGTGACCTTTCCCTCTGGAATTCTCCCCTCTGACCCACAGATCATTAATCCCCGCCCTGCCAGATGACAGTCATCCATCATGAGCTCTGACAAGCCTTGCAGCCAGCTGTGAAAAGATCAGGCCTGGCCTCCTTCCATCCCCAGATACTCATTTTTCAGCTTTCCCGTTTCAGCACCGGGGGCTTCCAGGAACAACTTATCACCAGCCCCTTCTGACCAGGGGGGGAGGGGGGAGGGCTAGCTCTGGAAGGGGAGGGGGAGGGCACCCAATACGAGACCTTTGCACACTTACTGGGGGTGTGTGTTTATTTCTCCTCACCTTTGCTTGTGAAAGGCTCTCCAGGGTGCAGACCTCCCCAGAATGGGAAGGCAAACCGTCTTCTCCCCCCCACACACACACTCTTTTCTCGCTGAGTCTATTTTAAAATAAAAAAGAAAGAGACAGGATAGGAACATATTTTATTCTGTTCTTCAGATAATCTCTCCGTTTGGCTTGAGTTAAAAAAAACTGTAATGAGCTGTCCAAGTTGGATTTTTTAAAATTATTATTATTATGATGATTTAAGCATTTTGAACAGCAGCACAGAAATTGTCCATTAAAGCTAGGGGAGAGGACGTTTTTCTTGGTAAACCTGAAAGCTCCTGCTTGAGCTTCTCTGGGCAGGTGGCTTGTAGAGTAGGATTTGCAAACTGTTTGGGGCCCTGATGGATGGACTTTTGTGTTTTGCGCGTTAGAAAATGCAGGTACTTTTAAAAGGTTGGCTCTTTAAAATTAAGAGCCGGGGTGGCGCAGTGGTTAGAATGCAGTATTACAGGCTAACTCTGCCCACAGCCAGGAGTTCGATCCTGACCGGCCCAAGGTTGACTCAGCCTTCCGTCCTTCCGAGGTCGGTCAAATGAGGACCCAGATTGTTGGAGGACAATAGGCCTGACTCTGTAAACCGCTTAGAGAGGGCTGTAAAGCACTGTGAAGCGGTATATAAGTCTAAGTGCTATTCCTTCCTTCCTTCCTTCTGCTTAGAATGCAGTACTACAGGCTAACTCTGCCCACAGCCAGGAGTTCGATCCTGGACCGGCCCAAGGTTGACTCAGCCTTCCGTCCTTCCGAGGTCGGTCAAATGAGGACCCAGATTGTTGGAGGACAATAGGCCTGACTGTGTAAACTGCTTAGAGAGGGCCGTAAAAGCACTGTGAAGCGGTATATAAGTCTTAAGTGCTCTTGCTATTGCTTTTGTAGAATCTCTAGAGGCCACATTGCAGCCTTTAGGTGTGCCAGCCACCAACTCCTGTAATTGTCTTCCATCTGGAGAGCATCATCATCATCATTTTGGCGATCATTCAGGGACAGAATCCTGGCTTGATTCACCCATAAATAAGCCATAATTCATCGGTAGCCAGCTTGACCTTCTAGGCCTTCTCGAAAGCCAACCTTAATGTCCATCATATATGCCAAAGGTTCCCCTTTCCAAGTTGGGCGCCCTATATCTGGCCTTGTGAACATCCTCTGGGACAGGCAGGGACATCCCGCACCAAGCTCAAAACCAACCTTCCAATTACGATCTACTCAGTAATTTCAACATCAAGCCAACCACCACAGGGTGTGAATTTGTAATCAGCAACGCTTCTACTAGGCTACAGCAGCTCCGAAGCATTTGTTCCTAACCCAGAGACGTGTTAACCTGTCGAGCTTTTGGACATTAAAAGTGGTAGAACAGTACATCAATACTTTCTGCTTTGGACCTTGAGCCCAAGTTACAGGAAATCTGTCTTAGGGGCAACATCTCTTTAAGTTTGGAGATTTCTCACCCTTTCCTGTCCAAACTGGCTCTTATCTGTGATCTTCCTCCCTGTGGCATTTCCTATTTTTCTTTGCAGTGTGTGTCTTCAGGATTTCACTGGCTAGATTGGTTTATAAAAGGCTAAAGCAAGGCCAAAACCTTAACCCGATAATCTACTTTACTGCTCGAAAAATGGCTTCCAGAGAGAAGCCTGCCTCCGGGGAAATGATCTGTGTGTTTCTCGCCGTCTTAAGAGCACAAATCTACTCGTTTATTTTGTGTAAACGAGATGAAACATTTTGAGTGGTGTGCCTTAAGAGTTTGATTGATGGGAGGGGGGTTGTGTGCAGTAGAGCCTAGAGAAAGAGGAATGGACAGCCTTTGGGGGTGTCAAAGGATTTCAGACCAAAGTGAGGGGCAGGTCAGAGGTCAGCTGTTAGTGGTCTGTCATGTCATGCTGGCTAGGGAATCCTGGGAATGGAAGTCCACCCATCTTAAGGTTCCCAAGACTGAGAAGCAATGGTCTAGAACAGGGGTCTCCAAGCTTGGCAACTTTAAGACTTGTGGACTTCAATTCCCAGAATTCCCCAGCCAGCATGGCTGGCTGGGGAATTCTGGGAGTTGAAGTCCACAAGTCTTAAAGTTGCCAGGTTTAGAGACGCCCTTGTCTGGAATGTACCATTTGAGACTGGGACGAAAGACAAAAAAAAGACAGGGAATACAGTTAGATGATGCTTCCTTAGATTTGCCTTTAATAAAAGTCCTGATGGTTAAAGGGATCAAGTCTCAAGTCCTGGTGGAAAATACCTCCATTGGTGGAAGGAAATGAGGAGCTCTCGGTGGTTTGTAGAAGCGGTTCAAGGTCTGTTGTCTTTTTTTATTCTTTCTCTTTCCTCCGTGCTGTCGTTCAGGGACACCCATCAACCGCATCCCGATCATGGCCAAGCAGATCCTTGACCTCTACATGCTCTACAAGCTGGTGACCGAAAAAGGAGGCTTGGTGGAGATCATCAACAAGAAGATCTGGAGGGAGATCACCAAAGGCCTTAACCTCCCCACCTCCATCACCAGTGCAGCATTTACACTTCGCACCCAGTAAGTCCTGGCAGGGCTGGGGATGAGCATTACAGGAAGAAGAGTCAAAGGCCTTTGGTCCCTTGGTGTCTGGAAATTGAAGTCCACAAGTCTTGAGGTTGCCAAGGTTGGACACCCCTGCCCTAAAGTTTTTGTGTACTTCTTGCTTCAGTGTAGTCTCTGACCTGCTTACCTTCAACCCAGGATATTAAACCACCGGCTCGAGAGAATATGTGGATTCATCCGTCTTAGCAGGGTCTCTCAAACTGGGCAACTTTAAGATGGGTGGACTTCAACTCCCAGAATTCCCCAGGCAGCATGGGGAGAAACACTGCATCTTGGTACGCCTGAGGGGTAATAAGGGTGCCATGTAGGACCAGAAGGCCTTCACAGCATTCCTTGGTGACACCAGAATCCCTTCAGAATAGGTGGGGCTTTCTTGGTGTTGAAGGCCTATATTTTAGCAACCCCCTCAGACAAATTAGGCTTCGGCCCTCAACTTGTCACGCCAAAAGTGGCCTACGTCTTTGGCTGAGTGAAGTTGCTCATTTCCATGCTAAGCAATCCAGTTGTTTGTCTTTTGCACATAACAGGGGGAGGAAATCCAGCATTTTGGTTTCTGGATCACGGTTTACCTCTTAGGCCAGGACTCATTCAACAGTGGCTTATTACCAGGTGTGAAGAATTGGGAGCACAAGTTGAGTTTCAGCCAAGCTAATGTATTGCTCAAACCTATACACAAGAATCTAGTCAACTATCGGTCTGGACTAAATTGGCACCAGAAAAGAAATAACTGAATTCAAGAGGGATTGGACTTAGACCGTTTGTGACAACCTAATGATTCCAGGCTGATTCCTCTCTTGACTCCGTCCCCAGGCTCTGCCTCTCCTTGTCCTACACTTCGCAAGATGTGTTGCTGCTTCATCTCGTTCTCTTGCCTCCTGACCCAGCTGAGCCTCTTCCGTTTTTCTCCCCAGGTATATGAAGTACCTCTATGCCTACGAATGTGAGAAGAAGTCCTTAAGCTCACCTGCTGAGCTGCAGGCCGCCATCGACGGCAACAGGCGGGAAGGCCGGCGGCCCAGTTACAGCTCCCCTTTGTTCAGCTTCTCCCCCGCAACCCCAGGACCCCCTTCGCTCCTGTGTCCCCCCAAGATCCGCTTCCCCCTTGTTAGCCTCACCCCCAGCAGCACAACTAGCAACCTGCACCTGTCTTCAGCAGGCCCTCTCAGGAAAGGTGAGCCAGCCCTTTCAAAAATTATTATTATTATTATTATTATTATTGATCATCGCACAGTCAGCCAGATGTTCAGACTGGATTTGGCATTTTTTGCCTATCGAGTCCTTCCCAAGGACCTGGGATAGGCAGATGTGGATGTTTGATGGTATCACAGATCTCGTCGCAGGATGGAAGCAGTTCCTAGTAAGGCCGCCTTTTGCAATTGACTAATGGCGAATCTGTCAATGCCGATAGTGTTCAAGTGGTGCTCCAGTTGTTTCGGGATTGCACCCAAGGCGCCTATTACTATTGGTACTACCCTTGCTTGCCTTTGCCACAGTCTATTTCTATTTGTAGGTCTTTGTATTTTGTTATCTTCTCCAGTTCTTTCTCTTCTATTCTGCTGTCTCCAGGCACTGCCACGTCCACTGTCCAGACTTTTTTGTCTTTCTTATCGACAATTGTTAAGTCCGGGGTCTTGTTGTTGTTGTTGTTATTTTGTTAAGCACCGAACCAGTCTTGGGTGATTTTTTAAAAAGGATGCCAAGCAGGGCTGCATCGCTGCATCTGATTGGGGATAATCCAGGATTTTAGGGCAGGTGGGAGGATGCTAAACTGAGAAGTCATAAAGCTTTAAGAAACGGCCGTGGGAAATACAGTGGATTTTGGATGCCTGGCAAGAAATCTGTGGTGGTTCTATGTAGTTATTCAGAGTCTCTCCTTGTTGGGCACCGCCTGCATAGAACTCTTTTGGGGTTTACCCTAAAGCAAAGATGCCCAACCTTGGCAACTTTAAAAGACTTGTGGACTTCAACTCCCAGAATTCCATTCCAGCTGGGGAATGCTGGGAGTTGAAGTCCACCAATGGGCAGAATGCCACCTGAGAGACTTCACGTTGGACATCCCCGTCCCAAGTCCTCTGCTGGCTCCATGGCTGATTTTGCTGTCCATGTCAGGCCCATCTTTATAATCGAGGATAAAGCTTGGCCTGTTGGTTTCACGGTTGCCTGTTTCTCGAGTGAACCAAGGGGCTTCTCCCGCGTTATGGGAGGTCCTGAGAACTGCTCTCCCCGCTGCAGGCGATGGCCTGCCTTTGACCACCTCCGCGCCAAATCGTCTCGCCATGCCCGTGAGCTTGGCCAACCAGCAGGCCACGGCAGCCACCAGAACGGCCACCTTGGAACAGTTGAAGGAGCGGCTGGAGTCCGGGGAACCGGCGGAGAAGATGGCGCGGATGACGGAGGAAGAACAGCGCTTTCTCCAGCAGGCCTTTCAGAGGAACCTCTTCAGCATGGCCCGGCAGCTGCCCATGAAGATTAAGATCAACGGCCGAGGTGAGCCCACGCTGGCCGGGCTGCGGTCTCCGGTCCCCTCGCTTGCTCCAACCCAGTGTCAGCACCAAGGGAGTCTCCACTCCAGTTTATCATGATTTCCCACCCCCCAAACAACCATTGTTTTCCACAAGAAGAGGATTCTTATTAATTTCAATGTTTTGTTTTCAATCCTCCATAGGATGGAGGAAGTGGGGAGACAGTCAATCTCTCTTGGCTTCACCCGAAGAGTTTGAGCCATTCTGATGTGGGGTACTGACTTTTCACTGGGTGGGGAAAGGGAACCTCACTTTGGGAGTGGCTGCATCTCTAGCCCCTGGTTGAGTTATTGCGTCATCATGCCCCGCCATCACCATGTTTTGTGGCTTAGCAGGTTTTCTGATTCATAGCTTGGTCTGCTTTGCAAGCCAAACAGCGACGGGTCATTCATTCAACCCAGCGCACCTAAGTGCCCTGTGGCTTAAAGCAACGTGGGAACCAGATTGTGGATTTTGTGGCCAACTTCCCTCCTGGAAGCGGCTCCAGGTAGCAACTTTAGTGGCATCTGAGGGGTGCTGGGATCGGGCTGACCCTCTGCAGAAATCCCATCCCAGATGTTCCTGTCTAATATCTGGGAGTTTTAGTTATTCTTGGAGAAGGCAGGGAAGAGAGCAAGGCTGAACTTTTTTTAAGAGTAGATAAGCTGTTCTTAGAAGTTGCAAGCCTCAATCAGCCCTCCTTAGTTTTTCTGCTTTTTTTCTCTCTCCCATTCTCTCCCCCTCCCTCTCCAGAAGATAAGTCAGATACAGCAGCAGCAGCAGCTTTCAACTGGACCCCTTCTGGCTTCGGCAGCATCAATATGTCAGTGGAAATCAACGGCACAATCTATGCAGGTGGGAGCATTGGGAAGTAAGCCCAGGGGTTGAAATTGGAGGTGTTTATGCAGAGAAGCATCCCCAAACCACTTCTTTGGGGCTGATAGTTGCGATTCCTCTCACACTGATTCGCAGCACATGGGGACCTGCAAAGGGGAGCTTCCAGACCAGGGATCCCTCTGGGCATAGAGGGAACAGGGGTTGGCCTCTGGGAGATTCAGTGTCTCCTTCCCGCCACTCAAATCTTGCCAGGAGCATTGAAAAGAGTTTTGATGGTTCATCTATCCCCGTATTTTTCTCAACCTTGGCACCTTTAAGAATTCTGGGAGTTAAAGTCCACACGTCTTAAAGTTGCCAGGATTGAGAAAATAGCCCTTAGACGTATATCCCGCTTCACAGTGCTTTATGGCCTTAAAGTTGCCCAAGTTTGAAGACCCCTGCTTTAGTCACTGGCTGAGCTCTGCTTCAAAGCGGTCAACTAATCCTGCTCCTCTCTTTCCCCCCTCAACAGGCGTCCTCTTTGCCCAAAAGCCCGTCGTCCACCTCCTTGCCGGCTCCAACACCCAGAGCACCGGCGGGGCAAACAGCAGCTCTCCCAGCCCCACCTCCTCCAGAGGGACCCCCAGCGCCGAGCCCTCCACCAGCTGGTCTCTCTGAGGGTCCCGGCGGGCCCCCTGTCCCCAGGAGAAGTTGCCTCCGACCCCCCCACCCCTGTTGATCTGGCCCCAAGCAGCCCCTCCTGCCCCCGGGGCCAGCCGCCGTGTCTGTGCTGGCGAGTTTCCCATCCGGATGGACCTCGCTGGCTTTTTAGCCTTTTTTTTTCAGGTCTTGCTGTGTCCTCAGTGGGGGAGGGGGTGAGTGGGGAGGGAGGGGGCGAAAGGGGACACGAGGCGTGTTTCAATCAGGGATTCTCTGGACAGGCTAAGCGGTTTTGTGGATGACTGATCATTGCCAGGGGTTAGGATGAAAGCCCCCCCCCCCCGAGAAGGAGCCTGTTTTTCCCCTTGGAAGCCTAAAGGAGGCGCTCTCATGCTCTTTCTTTTCCTTTTTGTCTCTCTCGTCTCTCTCCCTTTTCTCCCTTTCCAAATACGACTGCCGTGTGTTGACAATCCTCCCCCCCCACCCCCAAGGCAGGGGAGAAACATCGCTCTTCGCTCTCGATACCCTCTTACTATCCCTAGCGCAGCCTGGCTCCCCTTTATCCTTCCATCTCTCAGATTCCCTGCCCTTCCTCCAGTTTGCCGGAAGAACGATTTCAGCGCCACGAGCTCCTGGCTGCGGGCTTTCATTTGCAGTGATTAAATCATAGCTAGCTTCTTCTTTTTTTAAAAAAAAAGAAAACCAAACCAAACCCAGATGTAAATAGCCACGGGCTGTTTGTGGAACTGCCTCCAGTCTTATCTGCAGTCGAAGGTCTCACATCCCTGCCAGAGGCTCGTCTGAAGACCGCTGTGTTTCTTTGCTCCATCCTGACTCTTTTTGGGTGTCAGCAGAGAAATAATGGGGAGTCAAATCCCACCAACCGAAAAAGAGCAGCAAAGGCAGAAATAGCCTTTGGGTCAACACTGGGGTTTGCTCTTAGCAAAAGAGGTGGATGGATAGCATCAGTCTTGATGCCTTCCCTCGCAGAATCCGGCGTGGGACCGCCTCCGTTTTCTCAAATAAAAAGAGAACGGGCTGTTTTCTGAGCCTGTCTGCCGACACATCCCAGTTCTGCAGCCCGTAACCTTCTCCTGAAACCAGAGTGTGCTGAAAACTAGGTTCTGTTTTTGCTTTTTTTTTTTTTTTTTTCCCCTCGCCAATTTTCTCGTGCCTCCCTCAGATCCAACCAAGATCGTCTTGGTTTCTTGCTGGCTTGTTTTGAAATACAGCTGCTGTCCGCCCTGCTCGGCAGCATCTCACCTTCGTAAAGGGGAAAACATCCCATCCTGGTCTAGCTCAGTCATCCTACAGAACCGCGACAGCTTCTCCCGAGCAGATGAAATACCTCAAAAAAAAATAAAAATGTACTTATTGCTGTGTTGTTGGGTTGGGTGGGTTTGGGTTTTTTTTTTTGTTTTTTTTCCTGTTTGTTTTGTTTTTCCACCTCTTCTGGAAGGATTTGCGTATGTTAAAAGCTTCTTTTTTATATGTCTCGTCGACTGCTTTTTAGTTTGAATTTTATATATTGTAGCACCAAAGAGACACCAATCGAGAGAGAGAGAGAGAGAGAGAGAGCAAAAGAGGAACAAAATTTTTCCCTGGCTTGAAGGAATGAAGGTTTGATATTTTCAATAGGTCAGGGAAGTGCTTGGCACAAACTGCCTCGGGTGTGGATAGAAACCAGCACTGGTGGCAGGTTAATTCCTCCCCCCCCCTTCCTTAACCCAGAAAAGGGCTTACACCCTTCTACAGCAGTATTTCTCAACCTTGGCAGCTGGCTGGGGAATTCTTGGGAGTTGAACTCCACTCCTCTTAAAGTTGCCAAGGTTAAGAAACACTATTCTACAGCATTGTGCTTTCTAAATGTGTGGGACTTCCAGAATTCCTAACTGAGAGGAGCTATAGCAGTTCTTGGAATTGTAATCCTGATCTATCTGAAGAGCACTCGGATGGGTCAAGGGTTTCAAAGTCACTCCTGCATCCATGATTGTTGGCCTCGGAGAGGTCCCCTCCATCCCCTTCCCTTTCTGGTCAAGCCTGGCGTGTCGTTCTGATATTTTTTTTAGCGTGTGAATGGAAAACATGACATTTGAGGGAATCCAAAGCCTGTGTGCGTAGTAGTTTGGTCACTCCGGGGAGAATGAATGAATGAATGAATGAGCTTTTGAGCTACAGGATTATCCCCTCAGCCCCCCCCCCAGCCCCCCCAGCTTTTAGACTCGGGTTCATAGCCTCCTTGCATTTCAAAAGGAAAGCGGGACTTTCAGCTCAGGAGACAGTCTTGGAATATGATTACTGAATCATTGTGGCTTTCTTTTTGCGATCCAAAGAAATTGGTTCGACCCATCACTTCTCTTCTTTCCATGGCGTTGCTTTCTGGACAAAGTCCCACGGGGGAGAAATGGCTCTGGAGAATTGCCCTCGAAGACCAGGAAGTGAGTCCCCTGGATAGATCTTTGCTGGAGAGAGAGATCTTGGTTGTCAGGATGCTCCCTCCAGTTCTCCTCAGTTTTTGTGGAAAAAATCCACACGTTTCCTAAATGTAACGGGAAGGACTCGTCAGCCGAAAGAAAGTTCCCGTGTGGACTTCAGGCATCGGCTTCCTCCAACTTAGCACCTTCTCACCGTATTGGGATTTGCAACTATGTGCAGAATTCTGGGAGTTACAGGCTCAAACATCTGGAGGGCACCAGATTGGGTGAAGGGAAGGGAGAAGTGAGGTTTGAAGTTGGCCTCCGGCCCCTTTGCAATTTAATCCAAACAAAATAAAAACATTGTGCCAGGTATTTGCAGAAGCGGGATGTTTTAGGGGTCTAAAGTTGCTGCTTTGAAAAGGGAATTCTTCATTAGCAAGCTGGCCTCTTCTTGGTCAACTTCAAAGAGAGATTCTAAAAGCCATCAATACTAGCTCCTCTTGGTGATCTTTCTAAGGATTCAGTGAAAGCTTTCTGCTCCTGCTAAGAACCTCAACATAGCTAATAACAAGAGGCCGGATCCCTCAATTTCTATTTTAAACAAGTCTTTTAAGGATCTTTTTCCTCCTCCTCTGGCCATTAGACTTCATTCCATCCAAGGGGACAAACATTTTAGCCACCAAGCCCCTTGAAGAACGAGATGTTCCTGAACAAATTTGGTGGGACTTTTTCCTGGTTGCTACCTAGCCGGGGGGCAAATGAGAGAAAATGATACTTGGGACAGCCCGGATCTACCCAATGTGGGCCAGATATCTTGCAAAATAGCCCTATCTTTCTTTCCCATCCCTCCCCTTCCCAGTCCCGGCCATATTACCGGTGAGTTGTGAGCATCCCACCCATGTCTTCATCAACCAAGAAAGAAACGTTCTTGAAAAGAATCCGTAGATAAGCGTTAATCGTCTTTGGCCTTCGTATATCAAGTGCTGGACATGCCAAAGCGCCCGTGTCCCTTTTGCAACCCCTTGACAGGCAAGAGGCCCAGATTGCAAATAGGACAGCCCATATTATCTCCTGCCCTGTCAACCGGAGCCCCCGATGGCCATCCTAGGTCCTGGTGGCCAAGATAAAGTCTAGCTGGTGGGGCTTATCTGCAACCAGCGCAATAGGCACCTCCTTCGCCGTGCTTGGCCCTTTGTTCAGAATGCGGTCAACTTTCTCACTGAAAGCCTTCAACTCCAAAGCACGTTGCGTCTCCCTGGGGCCGTGTTTAAAGTCCCTCCCTGCTTCCATTCCAAGTGAAGGCAGGAAGCCCAAAGATTGGGCTCCTTGGGGGCCATTTCCCCTGTCCATCTTCCTCTGGCTAAAGACTGCGTAAGTAGCGAAGCCTCATGGTTAATGGAGTCTTCTGACTGAGGCAGGTGGGCAGAGAGGCTAAGAAGAATTAAGCAATCCAGGATCTGCCAAGCTTTCCGAGTGACTTGTGGCTTTTTAGCCGATTCCCCCCCCCCCCCCAAGTAGGATTCTTGCGTGAATCCTCTGCATTGTTTAAAGTTTTCTCTGTTCGTCTGTGAGTGTGTGCGTGCGTGCTTGTGTGTGTGTGTGTCCATTTAAGGTTGTCACATCTGTTATACTACTTAGGAAACCATCCCAGCCGTCTCCCAGCTTGTAAAACTGAACCCTTTGGCGGTTGTTTGAAGGAAACGCTGGCCATCTCTGCCGTTGGAGTCATCTCGAAAGCACATCCCATAATTTTGAGTTTCAAACCAGGGCTGGCGAGAGCAGAGAGAGAGAGAGGGTCAAGGGAATACTTTTGCCAAACCTCTGTGGGTCTTTAAACTACTACTTATTTTTAATCACGCTGACCCCCCTCCGGCAATTTTACCCCACCTGAAGCCTTCTTGAACATCAAAACCTGGCTTTGGAGGTAAAGCCATTTGGGGGGAAAGGTAAAAAAGCGATGGAAGTCTGCAAGCCCAGGTGATTTTTCTCCCCCCCCCCCCTTTGTCTCGGGAAAAATTAACCTCCCACCACTGCTGTCTTCTCTTCAGTAGGTCTCAGGCCCGAGTTTAAAAAAGGATTGTGCCTGTCCCAGCCATGCTTAAGTTTGCATCTCTTGCACAGAAAGCTGTTTTGGCTCACTGGAGTGGCTTTCCCAGGGCTGGGGGGGCCTTCATTCCTTTTAGCAATGGACGCAGCTAACTGGAAATCAGGCAGGGAAGTAAAAGAGTTTGTTCTTCTCCAGTTTTAGCGGGCGGGCGGGCGGGAGCTAGATTTGAGGGGGTTTGTAAACGATATATATATAAATATATAAATATAAATATATACCTCATTCAGATAAGCTGCGGCATCACACGTTGACTCTGTTAATTGGGGAGGGGGGTGTCTGTTATTTTTGCTCTGCCGGCCGCTTTTTTGACTGTGAAGACGGGAGCCCCTCAGCTTCGGAGGCTACCGACCTTGGTAGCGTTCCTCTCTTCTGTTTGAATTTTGGGGAGGGGTCCATAAGCCAGCAGCAAAGGGAGGCGGGGGGAGCTTCACTCTACCTTACCTTAACCTTACCTTAACTCGGGATATTAAAAGATTGTATGGCACTCAGGACTTTTCAGTTACGATGGGAAGGGCAGGTTCTCCAATGACAGATCCGTATTTTCAGAGGTGGCTTCTTCCTCCCCCCCCCCTCGCCGTTCCAAGGGCCTCGGGTCAATTTGGGTGGGCAAACTGGGAATCAAGGGCAATCCAGCCCATACCTAAAGCGTTCCACCTTGACTCTGGGCTGCTTCACCCCTGTTTTCTGGCTAATGAACTTCGGTCCAGCCAACTCCCAACATTTTGAGCAATCTGAGGATCTGATCCTGGAATCCCAGCCGATAAAGCAGGGCTACCCCCAGGGGCTTCCATCAGATGTTTCAATGGTCTTGCTCCCTCCCCCCCCCCACCTTTTGCCCTTAGTCCAGCAAATGGGCTCCAGCGCTTTTAGGTAACGCCAGATGTGATCTATCAAGAACGGAAGGAGTAGGGAGGTGCCACACACACACACCACACACACCCCAGAAGGATCTGCACACAAAACCCTACACAGCCCTTTTTGGCTGCTGTTCTTCCTTTCCTTCCCAAGAGGTTAGAAAAAGGAAGGAAGGTAGTAAACCTTAAGATCAGGTCAACTACAGCAGCCTTGCAACTAGCTTGTTCTTAACTATTTAAAGAAAGAAAGAAAAATGTGATAGCCTAGAATGGTGAATAACTAAATACCTCAGATGTTTTCCTTCCAGCAAGTGTCTGTATATGTTGTCGTTGGGTTTGTTTGTTTTTGTTTTTTTTCTATCTTAACAAGTTATCTGAATGTTTATATTCCAATAAAGTTCTACCTCTTCAGAGCGTGGCTGTCGTCCTCCTTGTTTTGGAGTACAAATTAGGTACTCGAGTCCACCAAAAGAAAGGTGGCAGATATTTTTGGTGGTGGTGTCGAAATCTTATTATGTTAAGATTTCTGTTTATTAATCTTTACGATCAAATATTTCATAAAATGGCTTTTTCCCCCCCTTTTCTTTAAATGATGCCACAGTGCCACAAATGTTGCTGGTTTCACTAAAGCCAACACAGAAACCAGCGGAAGCCCTTCTGTGAAACGTAAAATAGTGCTGAACGGTTGATCTGAATGATTGAAGCTGGATTCAAACAGGTCTGAGCTACAGGCGGGATGAGCCCTCTGCTCCCGTTTGGCCTCCAGATTTGACTCTCTTGGCAATGCAGTGGCGTTAATGATCCCTTTGGCATTCTTTTTAGTGATCGTTTTTCCTTTATCCTTTTAAAAGCGTTTTAATCCGTTGTTCAGTTTGCTGGTGCTAATCTGTTTGTGAGCTTTGCACAAGAGGCCAGCCTTAATTGGGGGCTAATTCATGGTTCTGTGTGTGTGTGCTGTGTGAAGCCAGCAAGTGGGGTTAGTTGATAGGCAACAAAGATAAAAGCAGCAGCCTGCAGTTAACCATGGCTTAGCGCCCATGCTGCCATCCTGTCTTTTTGAGGTAGGGAAATTCCCCCTTGCCCTTTGGTAAAACAACCATTCCAAGGGCTATTTAGATTCTGATCTGATCTGGCACTCAATCCCCTGGTTACTTTCATGGATAAGAGTCAATGCGTACAAACTGGATCATTGGCTCGCTGCATCTTTGGCTTGATCCTGGCCCAGCTCAAAAGCTTCTGGAGGCCCCTCGTTAAAAACGTGAGTTTTGAGGAAGCCATTTAGAGGAGCGGCTGATTCACTAGCAGGGCTAAGAATTCTCTTCCTTTTTTTTCAAATCTCCATTGTGAACCTGCCAGGAAATCTCCATCCTGCTGAACAGCTTTGTTGGAATCGGCAGGGAAGGGAGAGGATGTTGGGGATTGAGTTACACCCAGGAACATAAACAGCAGGTGGCTGCGTATCCCGAGCACCTTGGCAGGTGAGAAGAAGCCCTGGAGATACTGAGAGCACCAGGACCGATCTTCTCCAGACCCAAGGGAATTTCAACTGGAGAGAAAAATGCGAGGTTGCGGGAGCCAGACTCTAATCAGAGACCCCAGCTGAGCTCCGAAAAGTAAGCCAACTTCCTGCCCTCCTCATGTTTATGCTTGTTTCTTGTTTTCGCATCCCTTTCCGCCAAGGATCTAATAGGTCCCTCCCCAAGAGTATTAGCTTCAAGCAATCTTGTGAGGGTAGAGTAGAAGAAGGCCTGAGAAGGTGATATGCTTATCCTCACCTTGGAGATCTTCCACAACTAGGCAAAGATTAAATCCAGCCCAGCTTTTTTTAATAGCACAATATATTTTAGAAAGAGGAGAAGCCACATTAGAAGCAGGAGAAACCTCAGCTTTCCTTCTCGAGGTCAAACCCTTTTGGTGGACGTTTCTTCTGCCCCAGGAACCAACCTCGGTGGCTACAGTTCTTTTCTGTTCACTGGCGACTCGGCCCTCTCTCGGAAAGGGGACCACGGTCTCGGGGCCCCAAAAGGCTTGGGGGACAAAAGCCCCGAGCTGCGGGGGCTGAGGAAAGCTCCTTCGTCCTCCACGAGCTTGAGGGGGCCTTTTGGAGAAGCCACTGGAGCTGAGAAAAGCTTGTCAGGTGCCGAAGGTGGATCGGAGAAGAGGCTGGGCGGTTGATGAGACACCTCAGGAGGGAGAAGCAAGGGGCCCGTTTGCACCATCCTGATGTTCAAAGAGGTGCCCCTTGGCTCATCCCCAGTGCAGGCCTGGAACGGTTCCTGTATCTCTGCACGTTGGGAAGAGGGTGGCATTTCGTCTTCCTGTGAGGAAACCTCCAGAGTCTCGTGGCAGGGAGCACTTCGCACACCATCGCTGGGGCTGGTGGAGAGTCTGGGGACCCGCAGCTCCCTCTGACTCTTTTCCGGCGGTCGCTTCGACAGCTGGCGGATCTGCTGAATCTGTTCCTGGAATCTCAGTTTTGCTGTTGGGAGGAAAGCCAAGCTTCGTTTTAACAACCATCTGCTCACTCCAGGTACTCCTCGACTTAACAACAGTTTGTTTAGTGACCAAAATTACAACGGCACTGAAAAAGGGGACCTAGGACTATTTTTCACACAACCATTGCGGTATCCCCATGGTCACGTGATCAGAATTCGGATGCTTGGCCACTGACTCGTATTTATGACAGTTGCAGTGTCCCGGGGCCAGGTAATGAACTTTCAGCGGCCGAAGGTTTCTCCAAACAGTAGTGCTTGTGTGTGTGTGGTGTGTGTGTGTGTGTGTGTATTTGAATCTTAAAAACAAAAGTTAGAAAGCGTGTTAACCTCTTTTAGCTGGGACCTGGCCGAAATAAGAGCTGAAAGCTCCTCACCTTGCATTAAGTTCTCATTTTTCTCTTTCAAAGCTTGAATTTCACAGGCCATGGCAGAAATCTGGAAGCGAGAAAACAAATTAACAGCACGCTGCAAAGGGGGAGCGAAGAAGCTTTTGAGAGCCTGCAGTTAGAGGATGAGGGGAGCTAGGCTTCGCTTTTGGATCTTATTCAAATTATTTTGATCCTGCCTTTTTTTTTTCCCCAAATAAAACTTTCCCCAAAGCTCAAATCAGTCGTTGATTGCTTGCAACAGCCTTCTCCAGGTCAGAGGGGAACCTGGGAATTACCATTTAACTTCACCGAGGAAAAAAAATAAAACTAACCGTACAAAAATGCAACCCTCAGTATATTTGTTTTATACTCAATCGTCGTTTAAATTGGGTGGAATTCAACTGCAAGTGTGATGTACAGTTTATTTTTCAGTAGCTGGGAATTGGGGGGGGGGAGCTGCAGTCCAAACCCATTTGAAGAACCCCAAGTCAAGAAAAGAGATGAACAAAAAGAAGGATAGCCAGTTAGAAGAAAGGGGTGCCTTGCTCCTGAGTCAGCTTCTGCAGGCTGAAATCGATCCCCGTCCCTCTTTCTCGAGTCTCCTTGCTTTATAGCTATCCCACACGTGGCTCAAGTGATCTTCAGTAGCATCTTCCATCTACTGAGGTGTGATTGACGAGACAATCACACCTTCTTTCTCAGCGGTTGCTTTTGAGGATGGAGCTGCAAATAAGTTGTGTGTCAATTTATGAAATGAACCTGGCTGGAGCCGTCTTTGTCGTTCTCAGTTGCCACACAGGTTTGGGAGGAAGGGGGGGGGGGAGAAAGCAAAAGGACTGCTAGACTAAGCATGGAGCAGTCCCGTGGGAACCAAGGTCATTCCCACAAGTGTTGGAAGATGGAGAGAAGAAGTGTCACAGAGCCCGCCAATTGCCCTTGTTGGGTAGCGGGAGGGATGTGTTACACTTAGTTACATTGAATTCCTGGGGGGAATTTTAGAGTTGGTTTCACTTTTGACCGTGCCGATATTATGTATCCAATAAACATGTTCTTTGAGGAAGCTTTAAGCCTCGGAGTTCTGATTTGTTCGGGCCCGTTAGTCGGAACCTTGACGATGTGCTTACCGCATCAGTTTTTGCTTCCAGCTGCTGCTGAAGGCTCTGTTCTGCTTCCTCCCTTTTGGATGTGTCTCCAGATTCCAAATGGCTTTCTTCTTCTGATGAAAGTCCGAAGGACGCCTGTGCAGTGGTCTTTGGAGAAGCAAACTAGAAGTCATTCTGGGCCTTGCTGATGGTTCTACATCTTCAAGGCTAAGAGTCCACCCTCAAAATCACCTTTCATGAGAAAAGCTGAACTGGATCAAACTAAAGGATGACTTGGTCAAGCACCCTAATTCCCACCATGGCCAACTGGATGCCCCTGCAGAACGTTTGTGGGTATGCTCCAGAATCTGATATCCTCCCACCTAGAATTGAAGAATCTAGAACCCATTCTAGGACTGTTTGGTCACCACTGCTCCGGTTGGACCTACAAGCTCTCAAAAGCAAGATTGGCATCCATGCAGCTGGTGACTCAGTTGGTGGCCCACCAAGAGGATGGAAAGATGGAGTCTCACCAGCACTCGCGGAACATTCCGAGATGCTGTTGAGCTCTTTTCCTTGAGTCCCCCATCCTGATGCTTCCTGGCTCCTGCTTGCTGCTGTTGCTTCTGTCTGAACAGTTCCTTCAGCTTTTGGAGAACAGAAACATACAGAAATAATATTCTGGTTAATAGCAATTGTACCCAGACTTGAGGAATTCTAGAAGCTACTAATGCCATAATAACTAAATCTAGAGAAAGTGGGATCTGCAATTACTGGACGGTCCATTCTTACCGAACGTGGCGATCAGTCCATCAAAGCTTGGACAATCCCATTTCTGCAGCGGTCCTCTCTTTGCCCTCAGAGAGACTCGGCAGAGGGAGAAAGATGGGAAGGTGAATAAATGCCATGAGCGACATCTCACCTGCTCAGTCACTAAATGATGCTGTAGCCTGAAACCTTCCAGCTGGTTCCCAACAATCTTTGCATCCAAGCCACCAGGACGCCCCTAGAAGGGACAAACAGAGCTCTGGGTCAGAAAAACAACAACGACGTCCTGGTTATACCACAAATACGAGTGCTTCTCTTTTATGACATGGGAAATTAACCCACACATCTCAAGGTTTGTGTGAACCGACTGCAGATTGGGAACTGTGGTGACCTTCCAAGGCATCTTTCCAATACTTACTTCCTTATTCTCCTGGCTAAAGTCTGGAAGGTTATTTGCATGACCAGTTGCTCTCCATTCTTCACCAATTTTATGGGCTCCCAAGTTTATGTTTAAAAGGAAGAACTACCTAGGACCTTCCCTCATGTTCAAAAATCAATCCTAATTCAAAAATTTCATTGGGTCAAGAAAGGACCATCTAGACCCGTGTTTTCACCATGGCATGTTGGATGTCTCCAAACTCACTCGTCTCATAGCAACTGGGATGGAACATGGGAGGCGCCTTCTACATGGAGCTCAAAACATATTCAAGGTGTGCCAGATCCAACTGACATGTCTTCTTGACCAGGACCCACCTTCTCGGAACAGGTCCCCGGACCTTCTCTTGTTCTCTTCAGCTCTGATGAAGTCCTCATCTCCAAGGCAGCTCTGTCCACACCGTTGGTCTGCCTGAGGTCTCTCAAGGCTTGGTCCCTGGAGAGAAGAATTCTTTTGAACTAAACCACAGAGCAAAGAAGTACCTCCTGGAAACCATACCCAAATGTTTAGGCTTTGGGCACAAAGTGACATTTAAAAAAAACAAGTTAAAGCGAGGGCGCAACAGCTAGCAGAGGAGGATGGAGGCCTCCAGGCATTATCGGAAATAAAATTAAATAACATTCCCTACAGGTCTGAAAAAGTGCATTGCCAGTCATGGGAGCCTGACGTTTTGTTTTCTTCCTCCAGGAACGCGAGTATTGCAGTGTTGTTGTTATTGTTTGGTGGGATTTATCACAACATGAGAGGGTTATCTGTCAACAGCCTCTTTATTTCCTGGAGAACGTGCAACATGTCATTTCCTGTGGACATCTAGTAGTCCTTTACACCCTGAGCTCCCTGTCTTGCTGCCTCGTTTTCCTTACTTTTCTGCAAGTTGTTCCTCCAATGCACGGACAAGTTGCTGCAGCCTCTGCTTCTCCCAACTCCATTCTGTCTTCTACCAAGAAAGGGGAATGCAAGTCAGCAGTCCAGAGGCATGCCCGCCCTGAGACGATGCCACGGAGGTTCTCCAGGGCACCCCTGAGACTGTGCCAGGTTCCAGGAAAGGCAGACCAATAAAAGAATAGTGGTAGCTCAGGGTTGAAATGAAAAGTCCTTGGTGCTCTCTGAGCTTGGTGGTTTTTCTCGCAGATGTTTCATTACCCAAACTAGGTAACGTCATCGCTGCACTGAGCTCAAAGACCTCCTCCTCCTCCCATTTTACTTTCTTCTAGCACTGATAGTGTTACCTAGTTTGGGTAATGAAGCGTCAGCAAGAAAACAACCAAGCTCAAAGACCTCCTCCTCCCACTCTCTTCTAGCACTGATGAAGTTACCTAGTTGGGTAACGAGGAAAAGGAAAGCTATCAAGAAACTTTCACCCATGCCTTGGCTTGGTGAGCCTGGTTCTGGGCAATCCTTTTCTCCAGCTCTTCTTCCTTGGTCTTCAAAGCCGCTCCTACTTCTTCCCATCGGTTTCTCCAATCTTGGGAGACTGACTCTTGCTCACCCAATCGCTTGCCCAACTCTTGGGCTTGTCTTTCCAGCTCCTGGCAGTGAGCCTGTAGGAGATCCTTCTCCTTCTGCAACTGGATCTGAGATTCCCTAGGGAAAACAAGGTAGGTTTATGAAAATTTGGAAGACTCTTCAAAGCCATCTGGAAAGGAATTGGGGGACTGGTTTTTGCACCCATGGAGCTGCCTTTGAGGAACGTAAGGGGAGGTCCTCTTCAGCCCGACCCCTTTAGCCACTAGGCGACCGTATTCTCTTGATTGTAAACCGTCTCGAGACTCCAATGAAATGGATATGCTCAAGAAGTTGCAAATGTAGGATTTGGGCTGTACCGCTTCCTGGCCACAGAAGCTGGACTCGTGATGAATGGGCTGTCCATGGTTACACACTTTATGCACAGGCAAAAAGCACACAGAGACTTTGCTACAGCAGCAGCAGCAGCTTGAGGTCCTCCTGAGGCATTTGATTATGGCCCCCGAGTTGGGAAGAAGGTCTGAATGCTTCTTACCTGAGGTTTCCACAGGTTGCCTGCAGAGCTTTCCTGGTGGTCTCCTGGCCCTGCTGCTCCTCCGTTCTTTCGAGAAGGTGTCGCTCCTTTTCTCCCAGCAACTGAGTCCGCTCATCCACCAGAGCCTGGATAGGGTTAGCTCGGGACTTCTCCTCCTCCTCCAGAAGATGCAGTTTTTCCAAAAGAGCTTCCAGCCTTTGGTGGCTCTCGGCTGCTTTGGAAGAAAGCTCTTCGTTCGACTGCGAGAGGGATCGGGAAATCGAATCGTTTCAGTTTTTCAGATCAGTTCGTCCGGTTCACATGAGTTGGGTTCAACCGGGCAAAATTACAGGTAATCCTCGACCTATGGTCACAAACCCTACTCCCTTCTAGCACTGATGATGTTACCTAGTTGGGTCATGAAATGTCTGCAAGAAAACCACCCAGCTCAGAGAGTACCAAGGAGCCCACAGTCCTCCTCCTCCTCCTCCTCCTCCCCACAAACCCTCCTCCCTTCTATCACTGATGATGTTACCTAGTTAGGTAATGAAACGTCTGCAAGAAAACAACCAAGCTCAAAGAGCACCAAGGACCCCACAGTTCAACCCTGAGCCAGAGATATTCTCTCTTAACTACTAGATATATCCTGAGATATTCCAGGATGTGTCTACCCTTCAACCTCTTTCCCATCCAGCTCGGGACTGCACAGTCTCTTCATCCAGGCCTCTTTTGGGGAAAACTCTGTGTCACCAAATTCTTATCCTCTGATTCTCCAGCTGCACATTCCATCACAATAGGAGGCTTAACAGGGAATTCAAAGGTTTGTAAGCTAAACTGAGAAGATACATCACAGTGGTGGACCACTTCCGCATTGCAGCCAAGAAGATTGCCTGGATGTGTCCATGAAGGTATCAGAAGCTCCACTGCTTTTGCGCTTTTATTGGATGGGTCCTCTCCCTAAAAAGAACAGGGACACACTCCATTCCCAGAACTGAGATTTACCTGCCTGGCAGATTTCATCTCCTCCTTGATGAGGACTTTCTCTTGTTCCTGTTGATGGGCCTGATTCTTACTACTTGCAAGCTCTGATCTGAGAGCCGAGATCTGGTCCTCGGATTCTTCTTGTTTTTTCTGTGCGTGCTTTAACTCCAAACCGAGATCCTGGACTTGCTGAAGCAAGGCAACGTTCTTCTGCAATTAAGTTGTCGTTAAGAGCGATCTTTCAGATCTCATTTTCATTCATAAACTACAGACAAAGCCTCCTTCAGAAAGGAAACCGCAATCAACCTCAAAATACAAGCAGGTGGAAGATAAACCAGGAAAATGATTTGGCCTTGCAGATGAAACCTATCACTCCAGATAGCAAAGCTGGAAAAGATGAAACCGGATTAAAGCTTCTAAAGGAGCCAAAACTTTTAGGCCAAGATATACAGGATTGAAATTTATGAGAAGGTGATCAGTAAGGTTGGCACTGCTGCGGAGAAGGCCTGGCTTCTAGCAAAACTTTATGGACAATGTGTTGCCTGAACCAAAGGATCTTTTTTTAAACCCACCAGTCTGATGTCCTTGTAAGCAGCTCGGAGCTGGCGTCTTTCTTGCTTCATCTCCAGTAAATCTGTGGCTACTGGGTGGCTGGCTGAGCTCTGCTCTCCCTGAAGAACCAAAGGAAGAGAAATATTCTTGGGTTCTTAAAAAACAGCTCTCAGACCTTCACGTCGAATAATGGTGAAGTCGAAAGCTGACTGAAACAAGGGGGATGAGAAAGAAGTAAATGGAGGCATCTCAAGGTCTGGCGAGAGGGATAGAAACATTGGAGAAGGAGGGCTAGAGAGCCCTGAACGCAGGCATTGCCCCGAAAAGACTCAGTGGCCGTGGGACTGGACGTTTCTCAGTTTGAAACGAGTGGCGGACGGAATGGAGTTCCTGCCACTCAGAAGAACCCCTGTGTGCATTGCTTATTTCTTTTCCGCAGCACCACCCTTAACGTCTTCCAGGGCAGCCCCCTGCAGAGCCCACCGCGGTAGTCAAGCGGCTCACTCTGTCGCCCGTTCAGACTAACCTCCTGAACGCATTTCAGCTGCTGCACCATCTCGTTTCGTTTTTCTTCCAGGGTCTTAATGCAGCTCTTCAAAGCAGCCAAACTTTTTTGAAGATTCCGTAGCTCGTGGCCGACATCCCACTTTTCCTGGGTCTGAAGAGAGTATTTCCATTTTTCACTTTTTTTTTCAGTTTGCACACTTATTTTGTAGACTTCGAAGCAACCCAGGTCACCTTCCTGACTATTTTACCCAGCTGCAACCTCGGTCACCCTCACCTTCTTAGCAAATTAGGTTGATAGGAACAAGCAGCTTCCTCTGGACCACTAGTAGACAGGAAAGCCAAGGGAACTTTGGACCCAGAGTTATCCGCGCCAGGTCAGCCCTCTAACCATTACATCACACAACCTCTCAACTGGCTGGGAAGGTCACAAATGGCGATCGTGTGACCTTGGGACAGTGCAACAGTCTTAAGTCCATGCCAGTTGCCGAGCATCAGAATTTGGATCACGCGATCATGGGGATGCTACAACCAGCCATACATCACTTTTTTCAGCACCGCTGTGACTTCAAACAGTCACTAAACGAATGGTGGTTAAATGATGTAAATGTTTCTTGTCCTTTGAGGTGAGGACATGATATTTATGGTGACAAAACCTCTAAAACTAACGCTGGGACTTGTTAACAATTAGATGGCCGTGGCCTTTTGTGTATTTTGCACAAGGGGCAATGCAAAAGCAGTGGTTTATTTTACATAAAGGTGATGGGCACAAATAATAAATTGACAGTTTGTCTCCCAGGCCTTGCAAAGCTACTTCAGCAACACCCCAAAGCTACTTCAGCGACACCCCAAAGATCTCCTTAATGCAGGGGTCTTCAAACTTGGCCCTTTTATGACTTGTGGACTTCAGTTCCCAGAATTCCTCAGCCAGGCACTGCCTGGCTGAGGAATTCTGGGAGTTGAAGTCCACAAGTCATAAAAGGGCCAAGTTTGAAGACCTCTGCCCTAATGTGTTGCACCACAATTCCCATAGTTACTCAGGTAGCACGGCTCTTGCAGCATGGCTAACCTCCATACTAGCAAGGTAGGATGGGATATGGCCCAACACACCTGCAAAGACCCAGCTGGAACGAGCTAGACCACATATTGATACTGCAAACATCTCTTTTGAAGGCATGAACGATTCAAAAAGTACAGGGATGGTCAGGAAATTCCATTCTCCTAGCCCACATCTCCTTTGCACTATTGCAGAATTCTCGCCTCGTTGCAGAATTGCAAAATAAACCTAAGCCTGGGGCCGTTTCAAAGCCAGGTGTTAGATTTGGAAGGTTTTCCTTACCACCTGTTCACTCTGTCTGAAACCCTGGGAAAGCAAGGGGTGATCCCTTTTACCAAGGTAAGACTTGGTCTTGGCCAGCTCCATTTCCACCTTGAAGATCCTGAAAGACACCCCAAGCAAGAAGACAGATTCCTGTATCTCCAGCAATATTCTAGGAATTGTTAACAGGAACATCTTGGTTGTCTAGAAGCCACAAAATAGCCACATGATTATGAAATATTCCCAGTTTCAGGAGCAGGCAGAGTTGGCTTCTTTTGAAGAACGGCAACATGCAGCATTCAGAAAATTTCAACATCTTCTTCCTTTATTTCTGATATGCAATAACCCCCCCCCCCTGTTCTCAAAGAAGGGACCTACTCACTTATCATCCAGTTCCCCTTTTCGCTTCCTGCCGTCCGAACGAATCGCTTCCAGCCACTTTCTTTCCTTTTCTAGGTAGACAAAGGAGCTCTCCATCTGCTGCGGGAAAGACAAGGAGTCAGGGGAAATTTCACAGGCAGGCCTACACAGCCACCAGGGCCTGGCGGGGGAAAAACCATCTGTATTTTTCTCCCTTACGATTCTGTTCGGCGAAAGAGAATTGGCCTTAGAAACTCTTTCACGGAGAAGATCATTTGCCCCGTTTTACGACCTTTCTTGCCCCAGCTGTTAAGTGAATCGCTGCAGTCATTAAGTTGGTAACACGGTTGTTAAGCGAGTCCGCCTTCCCCCGTTGACTTGGCTTGTCAGAAGGTCAAAAAAAAAAAAAAAGCTGAGAACACGACCCCGGGGGGGACACTGCAACTGTCATAAATACAAGTCAGTTGCCCAGCGTCTGAATTTTGACCACATGACCATGGGGGAATGCTGCAACGGTCGTAGGTGTGAAAAATGGTCATAAGTCACATTTTTCAGTGCCGTTGTAACTTTGAACAGTCACAAAATGAACCGTTGTAAGTGGAGGACTATCTGTACAGTCGGCAGATTGGGGAGAGATCCTACATTACCTTCTGTTTAAGGGAACCTAGTTCAAATTCCATCATGTCAACTTCCAACTCAAGGTTCCGTTCTCCAGATTCTCTGGGCTGCCCTGCAAGCGAGTGGCCAGCTTCTCTGAGCTTCCCCTTCCTTTGCGTCTCTTCCAAAAAGTTGGCCTGCAGATCCGGCTGCGAGTCGCTCCATCTCTTGCTAGCCAACGGCGGATCGGAATTAAAGCCCTTCTTTTTAGGGTTAGGAAGGTGAGATAAGGAATTCCTCCTCCTAAGGGTCGAACTGGGAGAGAGTAGGCTGTACCCCGGGCGCCTTGGAACATCTCTGCCAAAAATAAATGCATCCTATGTTGTATTTTTAAATGGATTTTGGAGACAGCACTTCCGTCAGGCCTTCTTGTGGATACATAAAAGCATCCATAGTCTTGTTTATTTATTAAATTTCTACACTGCCCCTTTCACCGAAGTGACTCTGGGCAATTTACAATAACGTAATAAAACAACATAAACACAATCAGCTCCTACAGAATCTGCAAGCTCTTTAAAGTGGCTTGAAAGAGGCTAGCTGCATCTTTCCCCCCTGAGGTGGAGTGGCTGCCCTTTGCAGCAAGCTGTGATTTCACAAAAAAGACAAGGCTGCTTTAAAGAGCTAAAAACAGGTGTCTGCTCTAAAGCATCTGTGAGAAACCGAATCCAAAGCCTGTGCTTATCTCCGTTATTAGCAATGGAATCCCAAACCCATAACTGAGCCGTACTGCTCTTAAGAGTTTAACAGTAAACAGAATAACAGAGTTGTAAGGGGCCTTGGAGGTCTTCTAGTCCAACCCCTTGCTCAAGCAGGAGGCTCTATATAGAGTCTCTTTTTAAAATTTTCCAATCTGCACTAGAGATCTGAGATTTCTGCTTTGTCACCAGAGCACCAGAGGGAAGGACGAGAAACAATGGTTGGAAACTGACCAAAGAGAGAAGCAACCTGGAATTAAGGAGAAACTTCCTGACAGTGAGGACAATTAACCAGTGGAACAGCTTGCCTCCAGAAATTGTGGGCGCTCCATCACTGAAGGTTTTTAAGAGACTAGACATTCACCTGTCTGAGACAGTATAGGTTCTCCTGCTTGAGCGGGGGGGGGGGGCTGGACTAGAAGACCTCCAAGGTCCCTTCTAGCTCTATTCTATTCTATTCATTTTTCTATGTACTAACCAATCTTTTTCATGCCAGTTAGGCACTGCTGTCCATTTGGTGGTTTGTCTACAATGGTCAGCTAGGTGCTGCCCTCTAGCTGACTGTACCTTCCTTCCTTTTTCTTTTTCTTTTTCTTTTCTTACATTCATTTGTGTCTAATTCTTTGCCTAGACAAGTCCCTGCAGGGTTTTTTTTTGGCAAGTTTTTTTCAGAAATGGTTTGCCATTGCCTCCTTCTTAGGGCTGAGAGAAAGTGACTGGCCCAAGCTCGGCCAGCTGGCTCTGTACCCAAGTGGGGACTAGAATTCACGGTCTCCCATTTCTAGCCTGATGTGTTCACCACGGCACCGAGCTGGCTCTGTATCTCTAAGGTGCCATTGAAATGCTACAAGAAGTGGTATGATCTTTCCAGATGTCCAGAACACACCATCCCTGAACGTGTGACTGAAACAGCCTCAGAAAGAAGCAGGGACGTCCGATAATTCAGCTGTACGAAAGGCAGGCAACATTTTGGAGCTGGGCACAAGCTTGAAATTTGGAAAATGAGTTTGTGGACATGCCCCACAAATGACTGTTGTGGCAGACCTGCCTAGAGAGGACCAGGTCAGTTGCAAGACACCCATTTTCCAGAAAGTACGATAATCCCCTGGGATGTTTTCTCCTTCTGTGACCTTGATGAGGCCAAAAACCTTCCTGCAAATTATATGATGACATTAGAGGTTGAGAGTTTAGTTTCCCAAGAGAATGCAATGGTTTTTGCATGTCGGACTTGAACTAAGGAGACCCAGATTCGAGTCCTCGCCCAACCACAGAACTGAAACTTCTCAGCCTATATGGTTTGTTTATCCTGGCTGCAGGGCAGTTACCTGAGAGTAAGTCCCACTGTATCCCAAAGAGTACATTTTGAACCGCCTGCCCCTATTAGATTTCATGCAAAAGCTTTCCCTCTTCATCTCCAGATTATTCCAAACCTACATTCTGTCGTCGTTGGCCTGAATACCAGGCTGGGGGTCCACAGACATGGCTCTCAAAAGAGGCCCAGGGTGTAGGAACTTCATGCTGGTTCCTCCTGAGCTGCTTTGTGGGCTGCGGAGCTCCAGGGCTTCTGTTACCCCACCGGTCTTCAGCTGAGGGGATGGAAAGAGGAAAGAAGAGTTTCAAAACTGATGTGAATGGGTACCAATTGGAAATATCTAACGCTGGGTTTCGGGAAGAAGAGGAGGAAATCAGAGCTTCCTGGAGAAGAGAGAGTTGAAAGCATGTGATAAAAAACATATATACTCATTCTGGTGATGAAGATGCTGGACTAGGATACGAACAAGAGGGACCCGCCTCACAGGGTCCTTTTGTGGGGAAAATAGGGAGGCAGAATTGGTTTCTATGCTCTCTTGACAAATAAATCCAGGTAGTCCTTGACCTACGGTCACAACTGAGCCCAACCTTTCTGTTGCTAAGTGAAACAGTTAAGCGGGTTTTGCCCCATTTTGCAACCATTCATACCGCAGTCGTTAAGTGAATCTGGCTTCCCCATTGACTTTGCTTGTCAGAAAATCGCAAAAGGCGATCACATGACCCCAGGTCCCTGCAACTGTCATAAGTACATGTCAGTTGCCAAGCCTCCGAATTTTGATCACGTGACCATGGGGATGCTGCAATGGGGTCGGGTGAAAAATGGTGATAAGTCCCTTTTTTCCAGTACTGTTGTAACTTTGAACGGTCACTAAACAAATGGTTGTTAACTGAGAACCCTGACCTTCAACAGAAACATGCGAAACACCCCAACAAACCGAAAACTAGTCATTAACGTATGCTTTTGTTTACATTACAGGATCTGTCCTTTTTGTAAGGGGGGCCGGATGTCAACACTGCTAATATGGGATATTATTGCTTTGACAAGATATGCAGAACTGTCTGGTATTTTTAGAGTTAATTCAGATGACATAGAAAAGGAGATTTATAAAGAAAGTGCGGGATAAGGAACGGAAGTGAATCTTTGCCCTCCAGGCTAATTGGAAGATGTGACTTATGACTGCAAAATAGGGGAGGGGTATAGCAAGAAAAGTCAGATGCAAGCAAGAGAAATTCAGATTTTGGCATCCATTCAATATGTGCCGACGCTGTGTCCACTGATTAAAGACTTTTCAGAATAAACAATGCCTGGAATTTCTTTGAAGTGTTCCATTAGTCGGAACATTGACACCTGAGTGCTTACCTGTGATGGAAAAGGACTCTTTGAAGGAAGGGCATTTTCCACACCGATCTCGTCCAGCCCAGCGGCCAAAAGTGACTGAGAGAAGGACACGCGGTTCCCGCTGGAATTTTCTGATTCTTGGCCAGGAAGACGTGAGCTTCTTGTCTCCACAGAGCTGCGTCGGAAGCCTCCATCAACGCCTCCATATCGGGAAGGCAAACTCCGAAATCCAGTCCACTTGCGGAGTAACATTTAAGAGCGGAGAATCCCAGGAAAACTTATCTTTCCTGAGCAACGTGGCCAAGATCAGTGTGGCGATCCAATCTGAAGTTTGGGCTGATGGAAGTTTGTGAATCCAGTCTGAAGAACCTAAAAAAAAAAATATCTATGACCCAAAATAGAGGGGGAGGATTCCCCCCCCCCCAAAATTAACATTTTCCCCAATGTCTGGAAAAGTTTCTTCAGAACGGGATGAAAATCTCACAATCAGGACATTTAAAACAGTCTGTGGAGATTCTCAGTCATCCAGGTCGTGGTTGTCCCAAAGGTGCTTTTTTTCACGAGGCCACTGGACTTTCTTTGTTTTTCCTTGAAGATATTTGGCTTCTCATCCAAGAAGCTTCTTCAGTTCTGAACTGAAGAACTGAAGAAGCGTCTTGGATGAGAAGCGAAACATCTTCAAGGAAAAACCAAGAATGTCCAGTTGCCTTTTGAAAAGGCACCTCTGAGACATTTAAACAGTCTCCAATTTGTTCCTGCAAACTATGTTCAAAAATTCACATTCTCTACCCTCATGGACCAAAGCTTCATTCTTATAACCTACTTTTGACCGCAGACAATGAGGTAATTGGTTCGAATTTCCTAAATGTAGTCATAAATTCACTAGATGGCTTCAGTGAAGTCATCACTCTGCAAAGCGGTCTTTAAAAGAGATGGTTCAATTTATTAAACAATCCAGGATAAGTGCATTATTTCATTCAGCCAATTGTTTTACCGTTCTTTAGTAAAGTATCTGCAAGTTTGAGTTTTAAAGGTTTTATGTAATATTTATTGGACTGTTTTATCGAATGCCAAATTTTAGATGATATTTGTATTTTCATAGTTGGATCTTTTGATCATAAGTAAGCTTTCCCTTTATTTCAAGAGAAAACATCAACAATACAATACAATACAATAATGTTCAGTAAATCAAGAATGCAAAACAAGGATTTGCTGATCTAGGGCTAAAGTGATACACATGCAGGAATCTACAAGAAAAGGAATGAAAAAGAAAAGGAGCAGCTTTTGCTGGATGTAATAAAGAGAAGGCGGACTCTTGCCTGGAAAAATTCTGCTAAAGAGGAGAAAGAAACCGAATGCCCAACTTGAACCAGGAACTAAAGCAGAGTCACCGTTGGGAAGAGATCCCAGGAAAAAACAGATCCTCACATTCAGCCAAAACTCATTTGTCTGTAGAGGGACAGTTCCGTAACCAGGGAGCAAAATTAGAAATTATTCTAATTAGAAAGCTACGTTTTTCCAGATGTGCTGAGCAAATGAGCCCAGCGTTCTGTTAAAGGGGAAACCGCAGGCAAAAGTGATTTTAAAAAGCGATGATCATTCCTGCTTACCTCCTAATAATCGGGGCTGCCCAGTGCAGATCTCACAATAAGTGGGGAGTGAGCAACAATCTCCCCACTTGATCAACCTGGATTCTGAGGGCACTAGCTTTTCCCATGCCAAGAGGAACAAGGCAGTTGCTGCTATGGGAACTGTGGTGGCAACTAATCTCGCCGCTTACTTGCTTTCAGTTGTTCAGGAAACTGGGAGTTGTGAAACATGGGCACCTGCCAGGTAAGAAGAAGTGGAAAAGTGCCAAGAGGAGAAAGGTAAACTTTGCCGGGCGCTCCATAAGCTGTGAAGATGGGCCCTTTGATAGCAGTGGCTTTGGTCGTTCCTTAGAAGCAAAAATAATCAAAAGTCACTGTAAGGGACGATGTGTCAAAAATAGCATTTGGAAAACCACAAAGAAATAAACAAATTTTGAGTTCACTGACTAGATTATTAAAACTTCCAAAAACAAAATGTGGAGTTAAAAAATAAACAAGTGCAGACTTTATGATGCCATATTGGTTTAATGAATAAAGTGGGATTTAACACAGTTCTTTGAATAAACAATTGACCAGAATTGTACATGGCATGGAGCCATGTATAAATCAGATGGCTCTGTTCATATATTAAGTCTAAGCTAATGGCGTCAATGGTCTGTTTGCATGATGATCAGCTGAATCACAAATGCTAGTTGTTTGGAGTCACAAGGGTGTTAAATAATAAAGCTAGCCATGCCAGGTTGAGTTGCACAGCTTTATTCACATGATACATTTAATCAGTTGAAGATTTAGTAGCTGTATAATGTGTTTACCCCCAAAAAAGACCATTTCATTCAAGTACAGGGCAGCATCTTCTGTAAATGCAGAAGAGAGTTAATTCAGCATCCAGGGCAAGCCTGTGGGGTCTGAATGAAACCACCGAGCCTCGAGTTAACCATCTTCTCTTTTGCCCAAGCCGTGAATGGAGCTAATGTGGCTTAGCCTGTTGTGACCTGCTGAGAAGGAACGTTTCACCAAACGTTTATCTGCAAACTGTAAAAATGATATAAAGGAAAGGGGACATAAATTTTCAGCAATGCTTTGCAGCAGGATTTGCTTAAGTCTTAAAGCCTTAAATGGTGCTTACCTATAGGTAAGTACAGGTACAGTTGAGCCCAAAATTTCTGTTGCTAAATAAGACATTTGTTAAGTGAGTTTTGCCCCATTTGACGACTTTTCTTGCCACAGTTGTTCAGTGAAACATTGGAGTTATTAAATTAAGTAGCCTAGTTGCTAAGTGAATCTGTTTTCCCCATTGATTTTGCTTGTCAGAGAATGGCAAAAGGGGATTCTGGGAAATCATGTGATCATGTGACCCTGGGGAAGCTGCAATGGTCCTGTGAAAAATGGTCACAGCACTGTTATAACTGAACAATCACTAAACGAAACTGTTGTAAGTCAAGAACTACTTGTATGCACAGCATAGCCATCTAGCTTCCTAATTATATAAAATTATTATATAACGTTGGAATGGCTTCCCAGTTGACTCCCACCTCAAATGCTTTCTGGCAGCTGTTCAAAAGACATTTATGCACTGGTTCCATCTCACTTCGCGTATAGTTTTGCCGGCTTAGTTGATTTAATTTTTTATACTGAATTTTAATTGGTTTGGAGACCCTTTTAATTAGTGTGTGGAGCTTTCCTTTGCACACTTGGTTTATTGTCCCTATGTAGTCTTTCTGATAAGTTGCCAGAGCCCTTAGAGATTCGGCAGTCTACACATTGCAACAATAACAACAACAGCAACAATAATAAATAATATAATAAATAAATAATCCTGCGACTCTACGCTTCCTTGCCGCAGTCCTCCCATACCACAAAGTCGGACGCCTAGAGCGGCCGATGCTATCAACCAGGCGCGGCGTCCGGCCGAGGGGAGGACATCGGCATTAGCCGCTCTAGCCCGCACGACGACCGTCAGCGAGATTCTTCCCCCGCCCCTTCACAGCGCTTAGAACGGCCGAGTGCGCCTGCGCGCAAGTGTCGTTTTAGTCGTCGGTGGCGGAGGAGCCGAGTCGGAGGCCTCGGAGGGGCCGGAAACAGCGGTGAGGGACGGGGCTCGTTCGGTAGTCGGGGCGCTTATGAGGCGGGGAGGACGGGGTGGAAGCGGAAAAGCCGTCGCCTGCGACGACGGGCCTAGTCGGCGTAGCCAGGCCCGCCGCTTCTGAGGGGAGCTTGAAAGGAAAGGCGGAGCTTGGCTTCCCTCGCAGGCGAGCGGGCCACGCCCCTCCAAGGGCCTCACCGTTCTATTCCCCCCCCTTCTCCGGGACTGCCACGAATTCGGTCGCCCAAATCTCGCGGGAACTCCGGCGCGGCGCCGCGGCTGGAAGCAGATGTGGACGGTCCCTTCCGCCCGCCGGACGGGTCCCCGAATCCCGAATGCGGCTTTTGTGGTTCCTGATCGCGCCCGGGACCCCCGCCTGGTAGGGGGGGGCGAGGATAAGGGGCTTAAGGAGCGGCCCGGAGCTGGCTTTCCACCCGCAAACCCCGCTTTGTGGCCGGTCGGTGCAGGGCCGTCCCGCGGGTGTGGCTCGGCCTCCCCCCTCCGGGATCCCTCCCGCGGGCCTGGCCTGGTGGGGGGGCGCTTTGGGAGTGGGCAAGGCGGGGACCCGCTGGGGAGAGGGCTTCGGGCCCATTCGGGGCCCCAAAGGGGTTCTTTGCTCCTCCTGAACCTGCCTAGAGATAAAAGCACCGTCATGAAATGTCTGTACTGCAAAGATGGCCCCGGATTTTTTTTTATTTTTTTTTAAATCTTGCTCCTTAAGGAAGCCATGATGGTTATGTTCTGGCTCGTTGGGTTTTACCCATCTTTGTGCAAACAGCCTCCCTCCCCCCCCCCCGCCCGTCGTCTTTAAAAGCACGACACACCAGGTAGTCCTCAAATTATGACCCACCACTTGAGCCCCAACATTGATCTTGCTAAGCGAGGAATTGGTTAAGCAGGTTTTGCCCCATCTGTCCATCCTGGTTAAGTGAATCGGCAATTTGTTAAATTAGGGACCCGGTTGTGAAGTGAATCTGGCTTCCCTCCCCCCCCCCTTGACTTTGCTGGTCAGAAAGTCTCCAAAGGGGATCAGTCAGCTGTCATAACTATGAGTCAGTTGTCAGACATCCTGATGTAAATCACGTGACTGCGGCGATGCAATGGTCATTAAATGTGAAAAATGGTCAGAAAAGTCGAGGACTCGTTTTGCTTTCTGCGATGTGAACCAATGACGCATCCTTGGGGTGAACTGGGCCTTTGGTTCTTTTGCTTTGCTTGAATGGCTTACCTATACCCTCTCTATAGCCTTCTGACCACTGTCCAGGTGTGTCAAACTACAGGTGTAATGTACACATCTGATGTGCATCAGTTTGGAAAGGTTGTTAGTAGTAGTAGTCAATTCAATATGGTAGTGACTGCTGTTTTTAGGATATGTGCTTTGAACAAAGGTGCATTTTGTTACTTGAGTGTGAAATATATAAATACCTTGCATGCTCTTTTTACAAACTGTACACTTAGTTTCTTAGATGTATAGGTTTTATGATCATACATCAGTTACTATTTTGTTACTATTTTGTAAGTGTATGGAAATTTCCAGGGGAGAGAGAAAATATTACATAAAGGACACCATTTTCTTTTCTTTTTTTTAATCTCAGTCCTGTATCCCCAGTTCTATAGTTGTGATTTTGAGAATAAATTAGAAACTAGAATCTGATTAGCTTAGCTCTCATTGGGAGTGGTGGAATATTTTTTTTAACATAATTGTTTTGTTGACACTAGTATGGAAGAATTATCTGGCTGGAATGACAGCTTTGCTATATGAGTAACCATTTCCTTCTTTTCTTCCCTTTATGGATGACTAGCCTTAAAATTTAGAATAAAATTCCTATCTTTAAACATTAATCCCATACAACGGCTTCTTTTTATTGATACTAGTAATTTGTACATATTTCAAATAACTTTATAAATTTCTTTTAGTATATTGCTTCTGCGGCTAATCATTTTTTCTTTGTTATTTTATTTTATTACTTTGTTACTTTTAGTGAAATACTGACTTAAAGAAATTTCTGGTTCTTTTCTTTTCTTTTAGCAAGTCAAAACAATAATTGAGGTGCTTTGACTTGCAGTCCCAGAAGCTGTTTGCATTATAATTATTTCTCAAAAAAGCTTACCAGATAGAAACAAGTAACAATATCCTTATGATGCACACAGTGACTCTCATTAAATTTATCTTGTGTCAGCTATGCTCAGGTTATAACATTTCCAACAGAATGTTAATGTAAATAGGTAATATTCCTTTAACATGATTGCTCATAGACAGTCTGTCTGTTGCTTATGTCATAAAGGTCTTTTTAATGCCACTGGTATGAATATTCTTGAATTTGATGCTGCACTAACCTGTGTCTTCTTGAGGATACACTAACAAAAACAAGAGTGTAATAGGATTTTTGAAGTTTGTGAATGGGGGCAAAAAGGTGTGGATTATTGGGATGAACTTGTTCTGCTGGAGAGGTGGTTCCTTTCATTCACACACATATCTCCCCTGTGTATTCAGATGCATCACTGCAAACGTTACCACTCACCCGAGCCAGAGCCCTATATGAGCCATAGATGGAAGAGGCGGCGGTCTCGTAGCAGAGAGCACCATGAGGGAAGACCACGGTATCCCACTCTCCGGGGTTTTCCTAGGAGGTCGCGTTCTAGAAGGTGAGCTGCTTGAAACCAGCATTGGACTGGTCTGAAATGAGAAATTATAAATGTGTTTGCTCAGAGATACCTTATCATCTCTGTAGGTATCAAGAATCCTAGAAAATAAATCTGTCAGTGTACATGGTGCTAGTCATATTAAAAAACAAAAAAACCTTTCAGGTTTATATACAGTTGAGGAATTTTGCTTTCACGTTTGGTGAGGTTGTGGTGGAGACTTGGTGAATTGCTTTCACCACTGAAGGCAACCGAACGCTCAACCAGATGTCCTTTTGGATTGAGCAAAACTGCTATTGTGTTCTTAATTGCTTTCTTAGGTCAACCCACAGCTTAGTGAGTCTAGAATGCTCCAAAGCAGGACACTGTAATTATTTGCACCTGATTGTTTTCGATTGTTGGCTTCTGAATACAAATTCTGATAAGGGTTCTTTCCCGCATTCTCTTGTTTTTCAAAACGTATAATGAAACGTTAGTTGCCTTAGTCCTTGGTTATGCAGATAAAACAGCTTACCTTAGGAAGAACTAGGAGGCTTTGCAGATAAAGTGAAGAGGATTGGGAAAGCCTAGACATAATATTTAGAACCAGTATCTTAGTAAGTATCCACCATCGTATAATGTATACCAGACAGCTTGTGGCATTTTAAAGTGAATTTTAAGATCCGCCCCCTCTCTTTCAGCCTCCGGGGAAAGCTTAAATCTGGCTTTGCCGGTTGGCCGGAAGGAAAAGCTGTTGGCTGGAGGTGGTTGGTGCACTAACAAGAGAAGGCACTCCACCTCTCCCCTCCAAACCTTTGGGTTTTTTTAGTTCGTTTCAATTTTTTGTAATTTTAAATCTGTTTTTATGTTTATAATTGTTGAATGTTTGTGGGTTTTATCTTGATGTAAGCTACCCAAACCGTGAGATGGGCAGCAAAGAAATTTGATAAGTAAATCGCTCTGCCCTCTTAACAGAAATAGATCAGGGGACAAATATAGAGGTTCAGGTTCCCACTCTGAACCTCTCCCAAACCATCTGAAGTTTGGTCCATGGGTTTGGGATTAAAAAATGGAATGGGAATGAGATACGTTTGGGGAACAATCTGCTATCCTTCTTGCTCTTAGAGCTGCCTGTTCTCCCCCCCCCCGCCCCCCCAAAAAAAATCTGGCTCAGATTTGGGCAGCACAGGCTCAACATGTGGGAGGTTGTCTCCAACAACTACTTCAGCATAGATCTATATTGTGGCAGAGAATCACAGCCCCACATTCCCTTGCATGTCGCTGTGGAACTGGGGAGAACAGGTAAACATTGTGCTCAACTTCAAATGAAATCCAATAAGGAAACTGAAAGGTCAGCAGTGACCTACAATTATAGGCCGGCTGGCTTTAGCATCGAATTACGAATTTCACTTTTATACATTGCTTGGAATCCTGAACTAACATAAATTGGCAAATAAGCCTTTGGGAATCTCTTGCATGAATGGGCTTCTTAGCTGTGAACAACGAAGGTAATGTGTGAACTATTTTGTATGAAAAAGGTACAAACCGTATTTGGATGAACCGAAATAAAAACCTGCGCATGAGGCACTATGGTGGTAGGCTTTATTTTGCCTTCATTCGAAAGAATTTTCTTCATGATTGTGAGGAGTAAGAATTGAAAAATGCTTGGTACCACGAAAGAGACTAAGAGATAATAAATGTAGGCTCTGCATTGTTTTGTGCTCATGCCTTTTGTGAACCAGAAAGTTATTTTCATGAGTGAAAAATAGAACAGTGGGCCCACGAAGCAGTAGATTGCTGTACAAAGAGACTTTGGAATAAAGAGCCCACTTGATTCTGGAGGCTGACATTCTAGCCTCAGTCCAAGTAGGGTGTGGGTTTATACATATATGCCAGAACGATCTGCTTTTCTCCAAATCCTAGTTAATTGTTCTGTGTGCTACATCCGAACATCCACGTAAAGCAGCTAAACAAGGAGAAAGTGATGTTTAGTCCTACTGTTTTTCTCTTCCATGAGTGGCTTCATAAATCAGCCTGCTTGCCCACTCGGTCTTTCCTCTGATCTGCTATTGGCAATTATTAACAATTCTGACCTCAGAAGATTATAGATTGCTTAAAAGCCTCATTTTTACTGCAGATGAGATGGGGCAAAACAAGAATAATGTAGGAAGGTTTATTATGTACATGTAGCCTTTGACGTACAACAGTTCGTTTAGTGACCGTTCAAAATTACAACGGCATGAAAAATATGACATGATCGTTTTACACAGTTACGACCTTTGATCCCCATGATCACGTGATCAAAATTCACATGATTGGCAACTAGTTCATATTTATGACGGTCGGAGCGTCCTCCTGGGGTCACGTGATCCCCTTTTGCGACCTTCTGACAAGCAAAGTCAACGGGGGAAGCCAGATTCACTTAACAGCCGGGTTACTAACTTATCAACTGCAGCGATTCACTTAGCAGCTGTGGCAAGACAGGTCGTAAAACGGGGCAAAACTCGCTTAACACTCACTTAACAACAGGAACTTTGGGCTCCACTGCGGCTGTAAGTCGAGGACAACCTGTACCATATAATCTCAGTGAAGCATTATTTTCCTGGGGCTGCTGTATTCCATTGTTTTCTTTTTCGCTTAATATAACTGCAGCCTCAGGAATAAACAAAACACGAAATACATTTCCAGCTTTGTTACAGAAATGTGCCCCGGTCAGTGGTGCCATGAGACCTGAAGGTTAACCAATCGGCAGGTGCACCTGGCGAGCAGTCAGTAAGATTTGTGTGTTCAGAGTTATTTTAGGTAGCTGTTGTAAGGGCGTTGCCAGTAAGTAACATCCAGTATCGGGGGGGTTGCCATTTTTCTTTTCCATTTGTAATGAGATTTTGGTTTGCAATTCAGCCAGGACAGATTGCCTTACCAGAGAGGGTACCGAGACAGGACGGACAGTGAACTCCACAAGTTTGAAGAGCCGAGCCCGTCTTTTGTAGAGGAGTATTACTCTACCCGTCGTTCTACACGTCATCACAGGCGATCTCGGGAGAGAGAGCGTCATCGGACCAGGAAGCACCAACATCGTTGTCGGAAACGCAGGACCAGGTCTTGTAGCAGCACCTCCTCGGTGAGTAGCATCCAAAACGAGTTCAGGAAATGGTCTAGGGCCCAATGACTGACCACCTAGCTCTTTTTCAGCTTTGATTATAACTGGGTGAGTACTTCTAATCGCTATCTTCTTTTTTTTTTTTTTTTTCCTCTCTCAGTTACGGTTTCTTAAGGTTTCTTGTGCGATCCTGGTTATGTTAGGCTTGGTGACCCAGCTGTGAAAAGCTGTAGTGGATGAGAAATCCAGTGTGTGTTTTCTAAGATGAATCGGGAGGTGATGATTCAAGGGGGTGTTTGTGCAGGTGACTCAGAATGGCTGTGCTGCATCCTTAATTTTTTCACCTTGAAGCGTCTACTCCATAATATGCACGGTGACGCTTTGGGAGTTGTATTCGAGCGACTCCGGCGGTTTCTCTGCCTTTGTAATAGGACATTTTTACTCTAGCGCTCTGGCCTTTGTTGACCACAGCCAGGTTGTGTTGGACTTGGCTGAAGAACGTCCCTTCTTGTCATACAACCCTCTTTGTGATAATTCTGGCGAAATCTAGATCCTGCTGAGCAGATAACCAGCCCGAATAATTTATGACCCATGCAGCCGCCCAGTTATCCATGGGCAGCCTACCAAGGACTCAAAGAATTCCAGACGATGGGAATTTGAGTACCTGCTGGGCAATGATACAAGGCTACAGCATACATTCAGCCTGTTGGAGGTTTGGGAAGCATGCACACATACAGGTTTTTCTAGCTTTGGTTACAACTACCTTCTTATTTAATGCTTTTTTTATTATTATTATTATTAAATGAAGAAGTAGCTCCCAAATCTCACCATGGATTGCCTCTACTCACCAATCTGCAAAGAAAGGAAGCAAGTAATTTAATAACAGAACAAAGTGAATATTAAGATGCATGCGTGACCTTGCTTTACTGATTCATACACCTCCCAGGTACCTAAGGCTGGACATGCTATAATTGCTGTGTGCCCTGACACACATAGCAAAGGAAGGGAGTTTTGTGGATGGTTTGAACCAGTCTGTCCTCTTTCCTTATCCTGTTTTTCAATTGCACTTTGCTAATATCTTACAGGCCGCTTACTGTAAGTCTCCCCCTTTCCTCCAGATTCCTGTTGTTAGAATTTGTCCCATAAAGTATGATTGCAGTGTTAAGGATACGGAATTTGCTCGGTGTGACCTAAACAGTTCTGTTTTCTTAACCTTTTTTAACATGCTTAAGGATCTTAAGATTACCTCAGCTTGCCTGTGTTCCAACCACTTTCTCTTAGACAATATATGCCTAGTTGTTTGTCAGTGGAAGGTGGAACAAGAGAGGGCAGACTTTGGAGTCTGTAGCCTCTTCCTGCAGCTCATTCCAAACAAGCTATAACATTTTGCAATTAAAAGGTTGTCCTAAAATGGTGACTGGGATAATTATTTATAATAGCAGAACTCTTCAGGATTGCTTGGCTATTTCTTCCCACTCCTCCAGTAGAACCTAGTAACCACGAAGGACTCCTTTTCCGTTTTGTTTTGTTTTTCCCCCCTTCTGCTTCAAGAGGGTCAGAAAACTTTCCTGAGCATTGGGGCGGTGTGGGGCTGATCTCTTATGACCTTAGCTGGCTTTTGGTCCTTTATAGAACAGTCATCAGCAACATTTTAAAAATGCTTGAAACCCCCCTCCCCCCCCCTCCACATGGCTCCTGTCTAAAGACTTCTTCTAAGCTTGACCTCTACTCAATACTGAAAGCAAACAAAGGGATTAGACCAGGCTTATCCAAGGTAGAGCAACCAGATTTGCAGTGGTTTCCATCTGATCAGGCTAAAACCAGAGGGTGCTTCAAAACTGAACAGCCCCTGGGGTAGGAGGGGGCAACCTAGGCTTCTGCTGACCTTTTTTGGGGGGGGGAGGTTGCCCATTATCACAGTTGGCTGACGGAGAAGCTGCTTTCATTGAATCCTTCCTTCCTTCGCGGCTTGCTTGTCTTCCCTTAGTAATTAAGAGGTGGCAGTTGAGGCCTTTGGGAGCATGCCCGGTCACTGGGCACGTGCCCGCTGCTTACTCCCCGCTCAAGACCTACGGGCACCACTGCTGTGAGACGCCAGTCCTCGCCTCCCATAGCTAATCCATAGTTTCTTTACATACCTGTAGCTGTTTTTTTTAACCTTTGTTTTGAAAGTCGGTTTGTGTCTTGACGTGTCCCTTGCAATATCCCTATCGTTATATATGCTGTGTGCCTTATGAAATGCTGGGATCTGGAAAATCCAACCACCGACGCATCGTCGTCTCTCCGCCTTTGAATGACAACTCAATCTGCCAATCGGAAACTGCCCGCTGTGTGCGATTGGTCGGATGGCGTTTCGGGGGGCGGTGTGTACAGAGAAGCCAACAGAGCAATAAGCGCAGCAGGAGCGTGGAAGATGACAAGGAAGGTCACCTGGTGTGCAGGATCGGCGATTGGCTCCAAGAGCGATGTACAGCCACCTTTCGTAAAACTTTACCTCTCTACTTTCTATCCCCATGTTAGACGAGATCGCTCTCAGTGTACGGGAGGGGTCTCTAATGTTTTTATTGCTTATAAAAAAATGGACTGAACAGTAATTGCTTGACAACAGAACATAGACAACTTGTGCATTAAAGAGTGTAGCAGTTGAGAGCTTTTCTTGATATTTGAATGCTGTGAAATTGCAGGACCTCACACGCGCGCACCTGCCCGGCGCTCACATCCGCTTTTGTTTTTTCTCCTAGATGAAATTGTGGGCAGCCTTGGCGAAGGGACTTTTGGCAAAGTGGTGGAGTGCGTGGACCACGCCAGGTATGAGCCCGGATTCCCCAGTCTCAGTGAGCTGTTTAACAGATGGGTGAATTATTCAGGCTCCGCTTCAAAGGCAGAAATCTGTCGTATTTACCTCTAGAGCAGAGGTCCAAACCTTTGGGCTTTCCAAGGCCACTAGCATGCACTGTCATTTCTCAGCTGGAGCACAGATTAGGCAAACTAATGAGACACTTGATGGCCACATTTTCACATCCTGCTTAAAGCCTCTGTGAGAACCCTCTCGTGATGATTCTGAATGGATACAATCTCACCCATTGGCATCAAGGTTGCCCTTATTTCTTCAGGAACGGCACAGAATCACCCTTCCCTTAGAAAAGGACGCACTTTATAAAATCATCAGCTCCTTCCCCCCTTGGATACTAAAGGAAAAGAGGGAAGAAACAGAGAAAATTGGCAATGCTGCAAGAAAAACTAGCATTTCCAAGTAAATTCAGTGGCACCCCCGCTACCCCCCTTGCTGTTGGCATCCTTTCACCAAAACCCACCATAGGTCTTTCTTACCCTTGTTTAAGGCTCCCCTCCCTCTTCTCCTTACAAAAAACACAACGAGTCCTAAAAGTTTTGCCTTCACAGACTCCCCAATTGTCAGCCCAAAGTGTTCCAGCAGAACAAAAAAACTCTCGTGCTCCTTGCTGGCCTTAAGTGAAGAGGGAAACCCTCGGTGAAGGAGACAAGCCTCAAGACGCCCCTCAGGGGAGACGTATAGCCCGGAAGTGAGAAAGGAGGGTGAAAGAAAACCTGCAAGCAAGTGAAGAATGACCTTTCCCCAGAAACAGGGCGGCAGGAAGCAGGCTTTGCCCCCAATACGCAAGCAGGGCTGACCCCAAGCAACGCTGCTTGGAGCAGCAGTTCATTGGGAGCACATGGGGGTTCTTGGGAATGCTTTGAAAGTTTAGGACAGAGCTCTCCAAACTCGGCCACTTGAAGCCTCACGGACTTCAACTCCCAGAATTCCTCAGCCAGGTTTAGGAGATGGCGTGGTTTGCTTTTGCGACCAATCCTCTTTAGAAAACTTGGATAATAGCAGTTGCCAGGACTCTGTTAGTCATTTCTCTTACCCAGGAGCTTGTTTTTCCAGCTGCCCTCTAAATCCAACTCCTGTTCGTGGAGGCTGGTCGTTCGAATGACCTGGCTGAGAGGAGAGGCATTTTTAACTCCAGGCCACCCAGAGCTGCTGCTTCCTAACCTTTGACAGCGTGTTCATATTGGAGCTTACCTGACCCGCCGAGCCCGTCCATGAGCAGATTTGAGTGCATGGGGTGAACGCAGCTTTCAGTGTTACAAAACTGAAAGAAAGTTACAGACATTGTCTCTAGAAGGTTCTAGAAATATGGGGGGGGGGGAGAGAGAATGGTAAATAGAGAAGGTCTTCCACCGTGTTCCCCAGCCATGGTTCCCAGGGACCTGGGAAGTACCAGATGGTTGGACCTTTGCAACTTTGCCTACATGAGATTGAAGTCCATGCAGATTGGTTACAGCATGGACTACGTCTAAGTTCACTCCATGACACGTGGTTGAAGTGGCAGTCGGCTTCTGTGGGTAACACAGAATCTGTGTCAGTTGTCCCCTTTAAAGTCCTGCACAGCTGAGGGCTCGACTATCTTCAAGACCCCCTCCTCCAAAGTGCCTGTCAAGAGGAGGCTTGCTGTGGGGCTTGACCTCGAGGGAACCCTAACTGCAGGGTGGCCTGTCAGTGCAACAGCTCGCCTTGCCACCCAGGTTTTCTACAGGGTGGATAAGACATAACCCTCTGACAGGGCATTTGGAGGGGACATTAAGATGCTATGGTGAGCCACTGCTTTATTTGAATACTAGTAAATGCATACTGAACAAATAATCCCAATTACCTGCTCCTTGTGTGAGTGCTTTGTCATCAAGAACCTGCATCATTAAGTAGCATGAAGCATCTCTGGCCCTCAAAAGGATATGAAGGGGGCCTTCAGGCTGTGAGATAGGCAGAGCACAGTTCCTTTGTCAGCTTTATGATTTAATCATTATCTTCTCCTTTTTGCTCTATTGGTTTTTGACACCTGTCTGTGGAGGCTTGAAAGCGAAGAGTAACTCGTTTTTCCTTTTTTGGGTGTTTACTGGAACAACCAAAGTACTGAATTTAATCTCAGCCAATTTACTTATTGGAAACGTCTGCGGTTACTTATCTAACAATCCACCTTTCTCTTCTCTTTCCCCGCCTGCTCCGCAGAGGCAAATCTCTGGTAGCTTTGAAAATTATTCGAAATGTGGGCAAATACCGTGAAGCAGCCCGACTAGAAATTAATGTCCTAAAGAAAATTAAAGAAAAAGAAAAGGACAGTAAACAGTAAGTGTTGCCGTTAACGTTGCATGTTCTTTTTTCAAAAAGAGGAACACTGGAACAACCTCTAGGGGGGAAAACTGGGGGGGGGGGACATGAAATAGGCAACTCTTTTACCCTCTGTTGGAAGGAGAGAAAATCAGCACAGCCCCCTCCCAAGAACGTCTAAAAATTAAGTAGTGCTTATTGTATTAATTCCTTTGAATTTTTTTAGTTTTTGAGGAAGTAGATACTTTTATATGCTTATGCATAAATACCTTTTTTATTCTTAGGGAATAAACCCCACCCATCCACTCATCGAAGCTCCATTACGTTGCTTTTCCTTCTCTCCAGATTTCCCAGTAATAGTTGCTCCTGATCGAAGGGCGGGGGTGAATTTTTAAAGGCAGCCCCATAGAATTTGATGAGGCGGTAATGAAGGCCTGGGCAGTTCTGCTGCTTTGGCAGCCAGACTTCCACCCCCCCTCTGTTCTTTTCCTCCTTAGGCCTAGCTTGTGTGTCTTGATGTCGGACTGGTTCAATTTCCACGGCCACATGTGCATCGCCTTCGAGCTGCTGAGCAAGAACACCTTTGAATTTCTGAAGGAGAATAACTTCCAGCCCTATCCTCTTCCACAGATCAGGCACGTGGCCTACCAGCTTTGCCATGCCTTGAAATGTAAGTGCTGCTCGTGCTATCTGTGGTTAAGGAGAAACCCCCACCCCCCACCCCCCGAAATAAAGATCTTGGTTTTCTCTGTGTTTGGGAGGGGTGGGGTTTTAGTTGTTCACAACCCTTGTTTAGTTAGTATCCTGATCAATCCTGCAGTATCCAGCAAGATTGTAGGTCTAATGGCCAATGGGCCAAAAGTCAACCCAGCTTTTTCGCGGGGGAATATCTATCTGGACATGATGGCTTAATAGTTGGATAGGCACCCTGCGAAACCAGATGGGATGGGGAGGGAAGGGAAGTGAAATTTAAGTCTCCTAAACTTTCATAATTTGGGGGTGGCGGTTAGCCTGAATGATGCCCTTTTCAGTAAATTTTCTTTCAAAAAGCCTAAACACTTCGCAGCATCTTTAAAAAAAAAAATGTCTGCGGGATAGCTATTTCTAAATAGATATTCCAGCAGTTAAATCCCTATTAGACTCCAGCTCTGGATTACAAGTCTGTAGCTGTAACTACAAAGCTGATTGGAATGTCTCCTCCCATTTTTCTGCAGTTTTGCACGACAACCAGCTGACCCACACAGATCTCAAACCTGAAAACATCTTGTTTGTAAACTCGGAATTTGATACCTTATACAATGAGAAAAAGGTGGGTTTCGTTTGAATATGAAGGCCGGCCGGTTGCTTTTACATGGAAAGGAGGAATATCCGTTGTCACTGGGCAGGGAGTAGCTTATGATTTAAAGCAATATTCAGTATGGCAATTTCCCCAGATTTCAGAAGCTTGAAGGCTACGTAAAATGGCCACTTCCCTCGCTATAGCTCTGATCCTTATTGTATACGAGTTAGGTCTTTCTGCTGATGCTGAGCCATTTAACTTCTTGTGTTAGCTTTGGGGATTTGTGACATTCAGGCAGCAGATGGCCATTTTCCACCTAGTCAGGAACAAAAATGGCTATTTCTGGAACATCCCCTTGAGAATATCACATTTTTGAGAAGGCAACGAATGGACCGGCGTCCTCTCTTCTGCCTTGCAGAACTGTGAAGAGAAATCTATCAGGAATACCTGTATCCGGGTGGCAGATTTTGGAAGCGCCACTTTTGACCATGAGCATCACACCACTATTGTGGCGACTCGGCACTACCGCCCGCCAGAAGTGATCTTGGGTGAGTCGACACTCCTGTTCCTGTTGATGTTCACATTGAGCCAATTTGCCAAACAGTTCCTTTGCAAAAAGCAGGAAGCAAAGCGCTTGAAATGAAAAAGAATCGGAGCAGTTTGGACCTAAAGGACCGAGTGGGAAAGAGAGACTTGTCATCTGTTCACTTGGATGAAAATGTGGTACGAAAAACAAGTGTGATTGTGTACCTTCTTTTGCAGAACTGGGCTGGGCACAGCCTTGCGATGTCTGGAGTATTGGTTGTATCCTGTTTGAATATTACCGGGGATTCACACTTTTCCAGGTATATAAATTTCATTGTCTCTGGATAGATTCAGGTATTTATTTTTTCTCCTGTGTTAAAAGTGTAAGCACTTTTGACAGACCTTCAGTGGTGTTTTGTAAACCGTAGGTAGTCCTTGTTTAACAACGGTAATTGGGACTGGAAACACCATCGCTAAGCCATGTGGTCATAGAGTGTCGTATGAGTGCATTGTTTAGAAATAAGACTCAGTTCCCATTAAGCAAATCATCCTGAGTCCTTAAGGGAGGACTTCGTGTGACTGCAACATTCAACTTCTTGCTGGCTTCCCCATTGACTTTGTTAGAAGCCAGCTGGGAAGGTTGTAAGTTGTAGTCATGTAACTGAGAACACGGCAATGTCATAATTGCAATAATTTGACCACAGGGACACAATTGTGATGGCCACAATTACAAGGACCCCGTCATAAGTACCCTTCATTCAGCACTATCGTAGCTTTGAACAAGCACTGGTCATTAAGCCTTGCCTATCAATGGCTATTCAGTTGCAGTATTCAACCTCTCGTCTACGTGCTAAGGTGCACTCATTGTGTTTTATTATGTTTTGGCGACGGAGTATATGGTTGGCTTTGGTAGTATTCAGCCTCTAGTCTACTTCACACGAAAAAGAGATGAACTTGACTTTTTACTTACTTTCTTGGAGTCAGTGAGACAAGGGGAAAATACGCTGATTCTGCTTTTTGTTTTGTTTTGCCAAGTAGAAATAACTTATTTTGTTTGACTTCACAGACGCATGAGAACAGAGAACACTTAGTAATGATGGAGAAAATCCTTGGCCCAATTCCACAGCACATGATCCGCAAAACCCGGTAGGAGTGCTTGACTCTGAGTAAGTTTGGTCTTTTCAGGAACAGGAAGTAGGCCATCATCATCTTGGACAGGTAGACCAGCCCAGGATTATTTGTTGACAACGTAAGATGCTGGTCAAGGTTTTTCTGGAAGAGTAACACACGTGAGGAAGTACTAAACCTGTAAATGGAATATTTGTTTACACAGTGGAGTCTTTGTATGTTGTAGAACAATTTCTGCGGTGGTTTTATTAAGTACTTAGGGGGGGGAAATGAAGCTTGTTTGCCTCAACCCGTAAAGTTAGTTTTCTGTGTGCTTTCTTTTTCCTTGTGTGCAATCAGGAAACAGAAATATTTTCACAAAGGAAATCTAGTATGGGATGAGAACACTTCTGATGGAAGATACGTGCAAGAGAACTGCAAACCACTACAGGTAAGGGGGAGAAAAAGCTTTTAATAACGTTCTTAATTCAGTAAAAACAATGGACTATTACCTGAATTCACCTTTCATTATACTTGTAGAACAGGAAAGCCAGCAGAGTTGTTTATCTAATTTTCTGTAACCATTAAAAATACTTAGATCTCTTTTTTTTTCCTGAACCAGTATTAGAGACCTGGGTCCATTGGCTGGGAACGTCTTATAAATGAAAGAGAAGTCCATGTGCCCTAAAATGAGCTGAAAGTGATAGTCAAACATTTTGCCACTTTTATACCCCCAAAATCAGAAGACAGGCTCACTTAAATTGGGTCTATCAATCAAGCCCAATTTCACTAGACAAGATTCTGATTTGCTTCTTTTTTTTTTTAGGGTTCGCCCCCTGTAAACTTATTATCTTGCCTGTTTTTACTTCTGTAACATTTTTAAAGCAGGGGATTATTCCCTATACATTACTATCCTATACATTGCTAATATATAGTAATATATTTTTTAAAATCTTGTATCACATGGAAAAAAAACCCTCATTATTTCAAGGGCCGGGAGGTTATGCCCCTGCCCTTCAAAAAGCCGCAGCAATTTATGGATCCCTGTTCGTCTTCTCTCCCAGACGTACATGCTCCACAATTCCACTGAGCATCTGCAGTTGTTTAATCTGATGATGCAAATGTTAGAGTTTGATCCTGCGCAGCGGATCACGTTCGGCGAAGCTCTGCTCCACCCCTTCTTTGCCGGCTTATCTCCAGAGGAACGGCGGCTGACTTGCCGAGATTCGAGCCGTGATTTAAGCAGATGACAGCGAATAGAGGGGAGCCCACAGCAGGATATGTAAATACTCCGAGATTAGTCTGACCTCTGCAAAGAACGATGTCAAGGGTTCCCCCCGGAGCACCATGGACTGCGGTGTTGATGCGATCTCAGATTGGACATCAGACGTGGGAGGGGAATGGGACTGCAGTCCAGAAGCACAGATTTATCTCATATTTATATGTTGTAAAGTTCAAATAAAAGTGTTTCATATTGTTTGATAATTTACTTATGACTGCGTCTAGCTACTTTGACCTTCCTATGAATGAACTTTTACGTTTAACAATAAAATGGTGGTTTTATATCTTGCCACAAATCTGGGAATTTTACAGTAATGTTTCTTCCCTTGCTGTGTTTTTAAGTCCTTTTTTTCTTTGTAAAGGAGAACATGGAGGATATAGGATCTTGTACTTCAGCGTATTTGGTCACTCCGCATTTTGTGGCTAATCCAGTTGTGAAATTGACTTCAAGGACCCAGGCCTTGTAGACCAAAGCTAAAGGAGCTATGCCGGTATTCACTGTCAACCTGCAAAGTTTTAACTAAAAATAGCTGGTTTTGAGAGGGTGTATATATACCTGCTGCGTATAGGTGTCAGGAAGGGCATCCAGCCAGTAAATGCTCAGCTCTATCCAGTCACCCTGACTCTACCCTGAATTAAGGGATTATGGGGTCATAAGAAGGGAGTTTAATTTTAAGTCTAAATTAACCAACATGGTAGCTGTTGTTTATATATGTATTGATAGCTTGAGTCTGGCTGACAGTTTTTAGGGGGGGGGGACGCCAATTTCCTGCTTGGGAAGCAAATGGAAATGAACACAACTTGGCAACCGAGCTGCTTTTACTGCAGTTTAATCATTGTGATGAATGAGAATTCTGCATGGCATCTTTGGAGACAAGAAAAGGCTGAGCGTGGTGGATTTCTTGAAGCCAGACGTCTTCAGCATCCCACTTGGCGAATGCACGGAACGCCTGAAATCTAGACAGCGCCACAGGACTGCAGGAACAAGCCCCCCTATAGCAAGAACTGGGTCCCCAGAGAGCACGGTAAGACAATTCCCCACAAAAATGGAGAAACGGAGGAGAACCAAGGGTCGGTACGACAGTGCCCACAGAAACGGTGGCTCATGGGCTTTTCAGTGTGCACGACCACAATTGTTGCAAGCCAGTTGCCTCTTATTGGCGTTCTGGACTACCTGACGACATCACGTCCGTTCTATAAGCACTGCTGTGTGCTTGTTCTACAGGCCATTGTGCCAGGATCGAGCACTTAAATCTTCCTGGACCTTTGTATCCAATGGGAACAGCATGGGCCCAACAAAGCTCCTAGTCCTTTCTGTCTTGTGCACATAGTCACACGCACACCAGAAGGGGAAAAAAAGAAAAAAAGGAATAGCCATTAATCAGCGTATGCTCTTCACAGTTAAGATGGCAGGACGCAAGTTACGGTGGAAACCTAAAAGTTGGCACTATCTCATCTGCTCCTCAAGTACCCCGAGCCCCTGACGACACCCACACAACGTTCACTCCACGAGCAGAAACGGGAGAAGCAAGTGCTAGTTTTAGCCATGAGCGGGGAAACGAGGGCTGGTCCTGGAACGGAGCACGTTATCGCGCCACAGTGACCCAAACGCGGGCATCCAAGAACACAGCGAGCTTGAAAGAGAGAAAGGACAATCCCAGCACGGCCAAATCGTGGTCGTTTCTCTGGTGATCCTGGGAAGGCAAGGGGGCAGCACCCAAGCAACCTTTCCCACTCTAGTGCTGAAAAAAAGAAAGGGGGGAAAAAAGAAACCCAAAAGTTGAAAAGAAAAATCACAACGGTCTGGTACACAACCAAACCCAGCAGGGCTCCTGGCGTGAGTGGACTTCCCTGCTCATCTTCCCGCCACCAACTGTGAGCGGGTTGAAGACGTGAGCTGCCTTAGGCTCCTTCGGCAATGGCACAAGAGCGTGGATGGCTCAGAGGAAGGGGGAGTCCTTGCGGTTCCCCCCCCCCCTGCTGCTCCTTGGAGCAGAAACACAGCCCAGAAGTTAATATTTCCTTAAGGCGTCCAAACGTTTCGTAACGGCCGGGATCCGTCGGGTAGTCAGAGGTGGTCTTCTCCTGGAACGAGAGAGGCCAGGCTTCCCTCACTTTAGGCTTAGGTCGAGTGCAGCGGGATGACGAATTTGCAGCCAAAGGGCGAGTGGTAATTTATGCCCACCTCCTGGAACACTTTCTGGGGGATGCCGATGTCACACAGATATACTCGGCCGGCCCTCTCGCTCAGGGGCAACGGCAGTCCCAAGGCCAGCGACCACTTGGCGTCGATCTCTTGCTCCATTTCGTTCACGGGAGGGTCTAAGCTGAGGACGGGCGCTCTGTTCTGGTTGGCCCAGTCGGTGGCTGCTTTGTACCAAGGCTGGTCCCTCAGGAAAGCGTTTTCGTGGCAATCCAAGCAGTTTATCACTAGGTCCACGGGCGTCTCTGGGAGGTCTACAGGGGAGGGGGGAAAAGAGAGGGCCTTAGGCATTGGGCTGATGGGATGTGGTGCTTAAGTGGGGGAGATCCGGGTGCAAATCCAGACCCGGCCATGGACAGCTTGGGACCAGTTCCTCTCTCAACAGCACTGCGGTGGAGACCAAAAGGGAAGCCCTCCGCCAGTGGTGGAATACAAAGCAATAAAAGCAATAACATACAGAAGGTTTTGCAGGACTCTCTCAAAAAGCCTAGTAACCACTCAAAAAAGGACTTTGGGGGCCTCTTAGTCTAATCTTGTCACCTCTGCCTGTGGCCCAATTCACCAATTCGGGTTGTATCCCTGAGATGGAAAAACAAACCAGCATCTCCCCGCTAGATGGAGCTAATAAGATTCAAAAACGTAACAGGCGGTTGAAAGCAGCTAATGCTTTTCGCATCTAGCAGCTTTACTAGGCCTCAACTTCCTTGGCCTCTTCCAGCTGCCCCCGGTGACATTAGCAAAAAAAAAAAAAATCCAAATCTGCCACACATACCCCAAAGCATGATTGGATTACAATTTCCATCACCCCACCTTCTTCCTAAGCCTCCCCCTCCCCCCTTAAAACAAAGACGTTTGATCTTAAGAGCCTTAAAACTCTTTTTAAGGTACCAAATCTTGACCTCACCTCCGGAGGTGTGTTTGGAAAGGTCAAGGGAGTGCAAAGCATTTAATTGTGGCACGAAACAACATGGAAAGGCAACGTGACTTTTGGAGGGTTCCGAAAAGTGATCCAACTTTTTGAATCACTTAAGGGATGGATTTATGGAGTGCTTGGAACAGCCCGATTCAGGCTTCCCAATTTCTAGTTTTTGAGATGGTGGGAAAATCTGGGTGGTGATCTGGAGCATTTTTAGTAGCAGGAAGCTTTTTTTTAAAGTTTTATCCTGTTTTTCTGTTTGTTATTTTATTATGCTTGCTTTTACCGTGTTTATGATTCGGGGGCTTATTAATTAGCCATCTGAAGACTTTGAAATTGGGAGATAAATTTGAGGGGTCCTTGGTGCTCTCTGAGCTTGCTTGTTTTCTTGCAGACGTTTCATTACCCAACTAGGTAACATCATCAGTGCTAGTTAGTATAGGATAACACTGATGATGTTATCTAGTTGGGTCATGAAACATCTGCAAGAAAACAGGCTAAGAGAGCACCAAGGACCCCAGAGTCTTTCTCCTCCTCCTCCTCCTCCCTCTCCTCCATGCAAATCCCACTCCCTTCTAGCACTGATGATGTTCCCTACTTGGGTCATGAAACGTCTGCAAGAAAACAAGCAAGCTCAGAGAGCACCAAGGACCCCACATTTCAACCCTGAGCTACAAATATTCTCCTTTATTGGTAGAGAGAAATTTAAAAGGCAGAGCGAATCCCCCCGTTCCACATTTGCAGTTACCTTTAATACTGGACACCTGCTGGCCTCGCGTCTTGCCGAACAGGGTCAGTTCGTTGGTGATCGATTCCAGCATCTTGACAAAATTGGGGAGGAAAAGAATGACATCTACGTCGTGATTGGAGAGGTGTCGCCCACAGCTGACTCCCTGGGCCCCTTTCACGTGAGGGCCGCACAACAAGGCAACGGTAGGTCGCTGATGAATGTTTTTGGGGTTCAGCCTGAAAGTGAAGGAGGATTTACTTCTGTCAAGTGTGAATCTGCCGGATAAGGTGCAGAAGAGGAAGCCCTGCTTGCCACCACCGCTCTAGGAAAAGAACTTCCAAATCTTTTACCTGTTGGGTCCTCCGAGCAAACTCAGCGCCATCTGGCTGGCACACACCCCCGTCATCTCCAACCTCCGCTCCAGCGTCAAGCCGTGCTTCTCAGCCACGGAAAGCAGCTTTTTGTGTAGTTCGTAAGAGACACTTGGGACTACCAACCCAGAATCTGAAACGCCAGAATCGGAAGAGAGTTATCCAAGAGCAAAGGGATTAGGGCAGATCCATCACCTACGTCGCCATCCAAAGGAAGGTCAGGCTTAAGCAACAGGACTTGACCCTTTTAAACTTGGCCATCCCATTCCGGAGTTCTTAAGGACCGTTGACACAGTCACGTAAAGCTCAAGGAACTATGGCTGTTCCCAATTCTATTTGCCAGCATGTGAACAAGCCTAAAAGAGACTTAAGCTGGTTTCAGAGCTGAGGGACAGAATCCAGACCGTCGAGAAGGAGCAGGGAGGCTGTGCTCCTCCAGACGTGTCTGAACTACAGTTACCAACACCTCATGCTAAAAAAAAGGGGTTGCTGGGAATTTGTGCAGCTACTGGAAGCGTACAAGAACCTCATCCCTTCCTGAAGGTATGGCTTACAGCTACAGAGAAGAGAGAAAAAAAAGATTATTCTCAAAAGATTATTTCAATCGTCTCTCAGTAGCCTCAGGGCCAAATCTTGATGGGACACCTACTGAGGTAATCACGAGATCTGTTTGTATTTTTTTTAATAGTGATAGAACCTGGTTTGGTTTTGGCTTTAGAGGGATGGGCGAATTCAATCAAATCGAAGTGAACCCTGACTTGGGAACCCAACTGGCAACAACAGGTTGTTTTCATGTCTTTTGCGACAAGCTTATTGCAGAAAAAAGGGAAGCCGAACTGTATGTAGTTTGACCTTGCATGTTCACAGCCAATTAAAGTAGCTGCCTTATCTTTATCGGCTTTATTACATTAAGTATCAATGCTTCGGCTATTTTGTTCTTGAAACTCACACTAAAACAGTGATAACTTTATTGCAAAAAACAAAAACAACCCCCCCCCAACCACCCAATTCTTCATGTTCAAAGTCAGAGAGACACAAGCACTGGTTACAAAGAAGATGGGGGTCAACTATTCTCCAAAGCACCAGAAGGCAGGACAAGAAGCAACGGATGGAAACTAATCAAGGAGAGAAGCAACCTAGAACTAAGGAGAAACTTCCTGACAGTGAGGACAATTCACCAGTGTGACGACCTGCCACCAGAAGCTGTGGGTGCTCCAACACTGGAAGTTTTTAAGATGAGATTAGACAACCATTTGTCTGAAATGGTAGAGGGTTTCCTACCAGAGCAGGGGGTTGGACTAGATGACTTCCAAGGTCCCTTCCAGCTCTTCTGTGATTCTGCTAACAGAGCGGTTGTAAGTGCAAACCCACTGTTCTATGCGGGCAGAGTTTGGGAAGTTAGCAAGCGCTAAGCGACCGGTTGTAATCCGAAGACTGCAGCGCCTCTGAGCCCCAACGGGGGTGAGTGGAGGGTGCAGAGTTTGGGCTACTCTCCAGGGAAACGGGCCTCTTTCGACACGACGTTCGTGTTCTCGTTTCGCCGGCCTCGCGTGCCTCCGCAGCGCTTGGCTCACAATAGCCCTTCATGTAAGGGGATCTTGTTGGGAACACGAGAGAGATAAGGTGTGCGATTACACAGCCCGGCTGCACGCAAGGCCAGTGCTGCACTACGGCTGCACGCGAGCAGATTCCCCTCCCTGCTTCTTCCTCACGCAAGGGCAACCAGTCGGACCAGCTTATCACCACCAGACGGTCTTAAATAAACTCAGGAAGGGCGGCAATCAAAAAGGTAGCGTGTAAAGCTAGAGAGGAAATATATATATATATAGGTAATTACAGAGCCGCAACCGGAGGCTGGCCCGGAGCCAGGTTTAAATTACACTCGGGCTGGGAGATAGAAGAGTACAACAGATCAGCTCAGGACTGGATAGGGTATCACCGCACTTGCCAGCTTTGTGAAGGACGCTGAAGGAGGCAGTTACACTTCCTTTGCTGGGCTCCTGCTTTTCTCCCACTCTTTATTCCGATTTATTGCAAATCCCCCCACATTTGCTTTGCTTCTATGGGGTCGCCTGCAAGCACAACAGGCTTTTTCCCTGCTGCACAAGCTATGTTTTCTCCACTAGACCGCGGTCACCCTCACGTGAGACCTAACCCGATTGGCTGGAGGCAACTGGGCCACAGTTCAGAGGAGCCCCGGGGGGCCAGCGGCGGCCAGCTACACCGGCTTGCTCCAGTTCCTTCTCTGTGCAGAACACCTAAAGTAGATTGAGAGTAACCACGTCGCTGTTAGACCTTCCTTTTCAAAGCGCTGCCCCAAATAATTTCCTACAGCTTACAGGAAGCCTGTACAACTTGCAACCTCAGTTCAGCCCAACAGTTCTGGGATGGCGGCAAAGGGAGTTTTGCCCCGTTTTACGACCTTCCTTGCCACAGTTGTTAAGTGAAACACAGCCCTTGTTAAGTTAGGAACACGGCTGTTAAGCGAATCTGGGTTCTCCGGGGACTTTGCTTGTCAGGTCACAAAAGCGGATCACGTGAGCCCCTCCCCTGGGATGCTGCGACCGTCGTAAAAGCGAGCCGGTTGCCAAGCGTCCGAATTTTAAATCACGTGACCATGGGGAGGCTACAACGGTCGTAACTGCGAAAAAACGCTCGTCAGTCCATTTTTTTCCGGTGCCGTTTTCACTTGGAACGGTCGCTAACCGAACAGCCGTTAAGTCGAGGACTGCCTGCAGGTGGGAAAAGCCAAACTTACCAGTGCAGAACTCTTTGCTCAGCTGGGGAACGGTGATCCTCCTGTACACGATGGGCTCAGAGGCCAGGATGTTCTCATCGTGGCGATAACGGGCGGCCTTCTCGCTCGGCGTGCCTCGGGATCGGGTCCCGCTCTTCCTCTCGTAGGTCTCGATCTCCTCAAACACGGCGGCCTTGTCGAAAAGGGCCAGGTTCCCCTCAAAGTCAAAATCGGTGTCCGGGATCTCTTCAATGTCGTCCCCAAAGCACTCGTCGTCCTTGTTCTTCATCGGGCCGTTCTTGGGGCCACTTTTTTTCGGAGTCACCTGGTTGGGGTGGCGGCTACTGGACGACCCTGGGAGGAAGGACAGTGGGGTCAAAGGAGCCGGGGGTCTGCTTACAGCAGGGGTCCCCAACCTTTGGGGCACCGGGGACCGGTTCCGTGGAGAGAGGTTTTTCCATGGACTGGAGAGTGCGTGGTTTTGTGTGCTGCCTGCATCCCACGGATGGGGCTTTGCTTGTTTGTGCGGACTGGTTGCTGGCATGCCACGGCCCGGTACCGGTCCACGGATCAGGAGTTGGGGACCCCTGGCTTACAGAGCTGCACTTTGCTGGAGGATGAAGCCCCCAGCGTTGCCTTTTAAATCGTTCCTCCTTGGCTGCAAAATGCTTAGGGTGGATTATGGTATCCTCAACTTATGACCGGTTGAAGTTACGGACCTCCCCGGGGTTACTTAAGACCTGGGTTCCACGTTCTGATGGCTGCCCACCCAGTCACGGGATCACATTTCGAGTTCTCAGCAATCGGCATTCACAGCCCTTGGCAGCATCCCGCAATCACAGGACTGCAATTTATCAGAATAACAGAGTGGGAAGGGACCTTGTAGGTCATCTAGTCCAACCCCCCGCTCAAGCAGGAGATGCGGCTTTTGCTGAAAACTGCTTTTATTTTTGGTGCCTGGCAAAAAACACCCAGGGTAGACAGTGGATTCATGTTAGGATTGCTGCGAAAAAGGTTGTTAAAATCGGGAATGGCCAGGTGGCGATCTGCTTAACAACGGGTGCGATTTACGGCTCTAATTCCAGGCTCAATTCCAATCGTAAGTTGAGAACGACTTGCATCGTAAGGTTTTAAGACTCGCTGTATATGAAGGTTACTGCACTAAACCACTGTTCCTGTTTACCATTTATATAGTATATAGCTAGCTGGGTTCCTCACTCCATTCAGCTGTTAATGATGATTTACAAGACATCAGTAGCTGGGTCCAACCAGCGTGCTAAGCCAGAATGATGCAAATCACATTACGGCTTAGCACAACAAACAAAATCAGGCCCACTTTAAAAGCCAGGATCTCCAGCCTCCGCTAGACTTCTTCCCTTCCCTTCTTAATACCCCTATTTTGAACCAGTCAGTCAAGGGGGTGGTGCCAGGCTCCACAGTGGCATTCTGCATCACAGCAAGAATGGTATAAAGACACATGAAGTCTTTGTTTCTCTCTCTCGACAGACCACACCTAGAGACTGTGCACAATGCTGGGCACCACATCTTGAAAAGGATATTGACACAGCTGGAAGAGGTTCAAAGGACGGGAATGAGCCAAGGTGGTAAGGAAATGCCTTATGAAGACAGGTAGAAGGAACACGCGTAAAGGCAGCCACCTTATCACCTGCAGGGCCACGCTCAGCATCTCAAGAAAGAGGAAACTGGCAGAGCAACAGAGCCACGCCAAGGTGGGACAACGGAGACCATGCCAAAGAGACTCACACGAGTTGTGCCTGCGGCGGAAGTTTTTTGACGGGTTCAAGGATTCCATGTGTCGATCCACGTAGCTCTTAGAACACGGGTGCAGCTGTGGAGAAAGGGCAACCTCTTGACTCTTTGCATCGGTTCTCCTGGGGATGTTCTGGGGGGCACTGCTGGGCTTCTTCAGCAACTTGCCAGTGCCGTTCTGACTGGCACCACCCAGGCCCTCGAGAGCGGGAATGCCAAGGTCGGGGTGCTGGAAGTCTCCACACTGTCCGTTATCGCCCAGGCCTGGAATCTCCAGAATCTTCAGCTCGGTGATGTCCCCAGCCCTAAACAGGGAAAGAGGACCAGAGAAGGGGTTAATTGCCCACAACACTTGCCTCTCATCGCATCCTCTGCCCTGTTCTGCTCACTTCCGGCCAGCGTCAGATAGAAAAGGAAGAGCTATGCATCTTGAGGGCTTCAGGCTGGGGAAGGGTGCTGTATAGGATCATAAATCACCCTGTTTCATAGTTTAACCACAAGAAATGACACTGTCAGAAGGCCTAGGTCTAGGTCTATTCAGTCACTTAAAGATGATTTCAGCTAGCCCAAGACTTACATTCTTTAATGTAACTCACTTTTGTAAGAACTAACAAGACTTCCAGGCTGCTGGTTTCCCCCCCCAAGCATGGACAAAAAGTCCCATCAACAACCCAAGAACCATAATCAAGCCATTTTCCAATTGTCCGAATGTATACACCCATTTTCCATTTTCAAAAGATGCTTCCAGCTTTCCAAATAACCCATCCCCTTTATAGACACATATTGAAAAAAAGAAAGAAAAAAGACAGCAATTCAATTTGACATCGGTTAAAAGTTCTGAAAAATAGCCATAGCTCTTAGACTTATTATATACCACTTCCCACTGCTTTACAGCCCTCTCTAAGCGGTTTACAGAGTCAGCATATTTGCCCCTCAACAATCTGGGTCCTCGTTTTACTGACCTCGGAAGGATGGAAGGCTGAGTCAACCTTGAGCCGGTCAGGACCGAACTCTTGGCAGTGGGCAGAGTCAGCCTGCAGCGCTGCGTTCTAACGACTCTGCCACCACAGCTCTTAATAGCAACAGCCCTTAGACTTATATACCGCTTCACAGTGCTTTAGAGCCCTCTCTAGGCGGTTTAAAGTCAGCATATTTGCCCCCAACAATCTTGGGTCCTCGTTTTACCGACCTCGGAAGGATGGAAGGCTGAGTCAACCTTGAGCCGGTGAGAATCGAACTGCCAAACTGCAGGCAGCCGGCAGTCAGCAGAAGTAGCCTGCATTCTAAGCACTGCGCCACCAGGGCTCATACGAAATATAAACCACATATACCATGAATGCACAATGCCTCCTGCTATATTTTCAGAAAAAAACTGACAACATTCCGCTTTCAAGCCTCAATGAAGAGTCCTGGAGAAGCGTTTACCTGAAGGTAACCTCCGGTACCAAACATTTGACTCCGTTATGGAAAGGCCGTGTGAGTGAAATTGTCTGGCTAGCTTGATTCACAGCTGACACTCTTCCCTGGTAGACTCCCAAGCTGTCTCCACAACTGATCGAGACGATGCTTCCAAGCCAATCTGTAGCCATGATTTCCCGGATTGCTGCAAAACAATCAAAGAGATGATGAGCTAATGTATACTGCACCAAAAGAGAATATTTGTCGCTCAGGGTCCAACTGTGGAGTCCTGGATGCTCTTTGAGCTTGGTTATCTTGCAGATGTTTCATGGGCCAACAAGATTACTTCATTACTCATATGTATGTACGTATGTATGTATATAGCATGTGTATATGTGTGTTAGGTATGTATATGAATATATATATTCTGTCTTTTGAGAGCAGGCTCCAGAATTTCATTTTTAAGGTGGGCCAGTGTGCTCATAATAAAAAAAATGACAATAAAGGTTATCTTACCTTATCAATATGAGATAATCACCATCAGAGCACCATCAACATCGCCAGAGCACTGATGAGGCTATCTAGTCGGGTGAGGAAATGTCCCCAAGCAAACAACCAAGCTCAGAGAGCACCAAGAGCTCCACATAGATTGCACCGAAATAATTCCTGAAATACCTTGTCTGTTAAGGATAAATCTTTTATTCGCTCCCTAACAGCCAGGCGCATAGGCCGGGTTAAGAGGGCGAATGCCCAAAGTTATTCGGTGGGCTTGGCTGGTCCATCGGTCTGCCCATCAGTCACTTTGTCTGTATGTCCATCTGCCTAGCTGTCCGTCAACCTGTCTGTCACTCCTAGCTGTCCATCAATCCGTATGTCCATCCACCTATCACAGAGGTCCTCAACCTTTTGGGCACCAAGGACCGGTGCCATGGAGAAAGATTCTTCCATGGACTGGAGGGGGTGTGGTTTTGTGTGCTGCTTGCATCCGGAGGATGGGGCTTTGCTTGTTTGTGCGGACCGGTTGCTGGCATCCCCATATCAGTCTATCTATCTGACAGACAGGCAGGTGGGCAGACAGACGTGCTGGCTGGGGATTCTGGGAACTGCAGTCCACACGCGTTAAACTGGCTGAGGTTGCGAGTTCAAACCCTGCAGCAGAACCCAGAGCCCACTGAAGAACTTGGGACGGCCCCTTCCTTAATTCCCAGGTCTATTGGGGGGGGAGGATAAAATGATGGGGGAGGGGAGTCTCCCCCACTGAGCTTAGGGGAGGGGGCTAAGCTCCCTTTTGGGGGGGAGGAAGAGCAAACCCCCCCCAGGACCATCACGGCAAGGGCGTCTGAGGGCAGACGCTAACCAGGGTCCTCCCCCCCCCTTCGACCTCTCCCCCCCAGTTCCTCAATTCTGCTTTATGAACTGAACTTGGGGAGGGGAGGAAGTGACGTCACTCCCCTTCCAAAGGGGGCGTGGCCGAGCCAAAGAGGGCCAACAGGGGGAGGCTCCCCTCGCGCCTCCTCGCCCTGCCTGAACAGCCCCAGGCGGGAGAGCGGCGGCGGCCCTGGCCGGCGGAGAGGCGGGGACCCTGCGGCCCCCCCACAGGCGCCCCCACGGCCGCCTCCCCACCTGGGACGGGGAAGCCGAGGAACCGCGGGCTCCAGCTTTCGCCTCGCTCGACTCTCCGCTTCGGACGCCTTCGCTCCGGAAATGTCGCCCAGCAGGGGAAGCGGCCGTCACTTCCGCTTCCGCCTCTCTTCAAGGCACTCTAGGGATGAGGCGGAGAGACGGTGGCTTTCGTAGGAAGATATGCTGGGGCGCATGCGCGCGAGAGAGGGGCAAGGCGGTTGGAATAGGGGTGCTCGCGGGGTGCTGGGCATGCGCATTGGCGATATTGGGGAAAGCTGCGGATTGCTGCTTAGGGAAGCTGGATCAGCGTTTTTCTCGACCTTTAAAGTGTCAGGACTTCAATTCCCAGAACTCCTCACCTAGCAGGCTTTAAGATGGGTGGACTTCAACTCCCAGAATCCCCCTGGTTGGGGACTTATGGGAGTTTTATTTATTTATGTTATTCAGCTTTTATAATGGTAATTTTATAACTTTTTTTATAAGTGAATTGAAGTTCAGGCGTCTTAAAGTTGCTAAGCTTGAGAAATACCCAGCTAGACCATCAACCAGACCTTGAAATGTTGTAATGTCTGTCAGTCAGTCAAAACTCTGTGGGGAAGCTCTTTTGGAACTTAGCAAAATCGGTGCGTATGTAAAAATGCATGTGTAACTGTAAATGCCCAATATATTGTTTAGAAAAGCGTCAGGACATCGGTTTTTATTACTGTTTTGCTAAAGGTTTGTATCCCTTTAAAATATTATCCGATTTTTCCTCTAAAAGAACAATTGACAAACTCACAAACCATCTCGTAGAAAGCCATTTTTATTTTTACAATATACATATAATACTTAATAGAGATTTTCTGGGTCATTCAAAATTTAATCTCTAGGCTAGAACGTGACACGTACTTCTGCAGAATCAGTGGCTCTTAGGCAGATAAATTGATACATAAAGTGCATTTAATAATTCGAAGCACCCTTTTTCACGCATAATTCCCCAGTCATCACACTTAAAATGATCGTGTTTAGTTCTTTTTTTTTTTGGTCATATTTTAATTTCAGTTTTCTTCTAAGAATTCCAAGGAGTATGCATGCTATTTTCTGCAATTTCTTCCACAAGAAACCCTATGAGGTAGATAGTTAATAAAAGACCTCATGAAATCACACACACACACATACACTCCGAGATATAAATCCCCCATTTTTCTTTGCAGCAAGCTAGTAACGTCGTTGTGGGCAGCTGAGCCACACCAAACCAAGCAATAAATCCTATCAGTTAAGTAACCCCTTGTCCCCCTTCTTGGACAAGGGTCAGCCTCCACTCTTTCCAGCTCTCCCTTGCTAGAAACGGGGTTTGACCTGGAAGTGTTCGCATTTCTTATACTTCATGGTCAGGCCATACTCGGGAGTTGCATCCATCATCTCTGTGCCAGACAGGGTGAATTCCAGTTTTTGCACCAAAGTGGTCACAAACAGGAACACCTCCCATTTCGCAATGTTCTGTCCAATGCACTGCCTTTTGCCCAAGCCAAAAACCATAACTTTTTCACACTCTGCTCGGTTTATTCCTGTCCCGTCAGTCGTAAGAAATCGTTCCGGGTTGAAAACAGAAGGCTCATTCCAAAGTTTCCTGAAGGGAAAAAAAAATGCAAACACACCATCTAGGTCAGGGGTCTTCAAACTTTATGAAACCCCCAAGGCACACATTCAAATATCCTTCGCCTAGCCAGATTAAAGCAACCGCATTTGAGTTGGAACATGACTTCTGAAGTTGCCGACCCTTTCCTTGGGTAACTATGCGGAACCTACTAAGGTTTTGTGAAGATTTCATCCAGTCTCTCCTTTTTAGCCAGATCTTCCAATTGCCAAATGGATTTGGTGATCAGGTAGATCTTTTAATAATAACAATAATAACAATAATAACAATAATAATAATAATAATAATAATAATAATAATAATAATAATAATAATAATAATAATAATAATAATAATAATAATAATAATAATAATAATAATAATAAAGTTGGAAGGGACCTTGGAGGTCATCGAGTCCAACCCCCTGCTCAGGCAGGAAACCCTATATCATGTCCAGTCTCTTCTTAAAAACTTGTATTACACATACTTCTTAGGGAACAGATGTTGAGTTGAATGATTTGAATTGAATTGACTCAGCATATGCCCACAATTCCTCTAAATGTAAATTTCCAGATGTGTGGACTTCAAATCCCAGAATTCCACAGCCATCTTGGCCATTGATGAGTATTCTGGGAACTGAAGTTCACAAATTTTTAAGTTGCGAAGATTGGGAAACCGGAATCTAGAATAAAAATGGGAAGGAGCAGACAGCCCATAGTCCCCCCTCCAAAGGCTTGTAGGAAGCCTCTAAAGCCCTCGTTATTGTGCTACTAATACTTAATCCCGAGCACAAGAACAGGTATATTCAAGTTTGATGAAATTTAAGGCATTGCATTGCCGTAAATGCAACCCAGATTTTACAGTAATTGACTGCACAAAGAATTCTATTTTTGCTCCGCTTGGCAATTAGGTAAAGAGCTATTCTTGGCAATACTTACGGATCGTGGTTGACCTGCCATTGGTTCACAAACACACAGGTATCTCTAGGAATATAGAAGCCATTCAAAACTGTGTCCCTAGTGGTGCTAAACAGAAAGAGAAGATTTGCAGTAAGATTTGCAGTAAGACTGACTAGTATTAACAGAACCACATGAACAGAATCGGTTCTTTTGATAAGATTCAATCAACTTTTTTTAAAACATGGAATTTAAGCACACAGCAGGCCAAGCAGTTGACAAACTACTATCTCTTGCTAGTCACTAATAGTATTTTCTGTTACCCTACAGTCACCATGGGGATGTGTTCACATGTCACACTAAGACACAGTTTGTTGAAGTCTAGCTTTTTGGACCTACCACAATGAGCTGAGTTCACCCACAACAAAATCAGGACTATGTGTTAAGTTGCAGTTCACAAGATTTATTGCTTAAGCCTATGCAAAAGAATCCAGTCAATTAAAGTTCAATATTAAATTGACTCCAGAGAAGAGTGGAATGGAATTCAAGAGGGATTGGATTTGGAGCATTTGTGGCAACCTAATGATTCTAAGCCGATGGCAAGCTTAACTCTGCCTCCCAGCTCTGCCTGCTCTTCTCCCACATATTTGCTCCAAACTCTCTGGAATCCCCCCCCCAAAAAAGTGATGGTGGTACTTCAAAGTACCTCAGGAGATCCTGGATCACTTGCCCACTCCTTTTTGTCATATTGATCTCTAATTTTCTAACATAAGTTACTCTCCAGTCAGTTCAATCTTACCAATGCGGGATTGTGAAGGGAATGAAGGATGAATGCCTGAACATCTCATAGATAAAAGCTTCAGAGTAAGGGAGCATGGCACGATCAGATTGCTTGGGTGTCCTTTCTCTTCCAATGATTTGGTCTGTGGGTCAAGAGAAAAACAGAAATAAGAGTCACTTTGGTCTACTGGTGAAGGCACTTAAACAGGAGGCGGTGAGTTCAGGTCCCATGAAAGCCAGCTGGGTGACTTTGGGCCCATCACCAGGAGACGGTGAGTTCTAGTCGCGCCTTAGGCAAGAGAACCAGCTGGGTGACTTTGGGCCAGTCCCTTTCTCTCAGCCCAACTCACTTCACAGGGTTGTTATTGTGAGGAAAATAGGAGAAGGAAGGTGTGTTGGATATGTTCACCGCCTTGAGTGTTTTGTAAAAATAATAAAAGCAGGATACAAATAAATAAGATTTACAGAATATCGATGGAAAGCCAGACTTGAAAAGGACTTTTAAAACTCAACAGATCTGGATTTACCTAGTTCTTCTTGAATTCTCCTCTGGATTTCTGGGTAAGTCACCAGATACAGAAGGCACCAGGAGAGAGCAGTAGTGACAGTATCAAATCCTGGACAGACACAAAAAAGGGGAAGAAGAAAAAAAGCACTTAAGCATCAAATGTAGAATTGCAGATTGGGGTCTGGGTTTTCCTGTATGATATTAAATGCTTTCATTTAACCATCAGCATGTGAGCCATATCTAATGCTAAGTCATCAAGGGCTTGAGAACCAAGTAAGCATGCTCAGAAGGTGGCTTGAGTGAACGGCATCGTTTTTGCAAATCGCCAAAGGCTTTCCGCCTGAAATCATGCTGGCTTGGGAATTCTGGGAGATGAAGTCCACATATCTTCAGGTGGCCACGGTTGAGAAACACTGACCTCAAAGGTCTCCAAATGATAGGGTTCAATTAAATCTGGAGGACTCTATTGAAAATGTTACAGCCTGCCAAGTTGAACATTTCAGTATCACATGCAATACTACCAAGGATGATGAAGATGACTCATCTCCTTCCCATCTGTCAATTGTGTCTTGACCCCAAACACAAACAAACAGGAAAGATGCAGTAATGGCTGAGAAACGTGGAATGATGGGGACCCAGTTTGTGCGTCTGGGTGAATTATGAATCAGAGATGGGTCTTGATGGCTACAAAGGTTTGTTTTCTTTAAATGCATTGACACCTGTCTGTTAAATGGATGGTGCTGAAATGGTCATGGGTAAGAAGAAAAAAGGGGCTTGCCTTTAGGACAAGGGTTTCTTACCAGCTCCAAAGAGTTCGTTGACGATACCAACAATGTTCTGATCCTTGAGGGCATTGTTGGCATTTAAGTTCGTTTTTTTATCCTGGCAGAAGCTGATGAGGGAGTCCGTGATGTCTCGGATGTTGTTCTGGAATACAGAGCAGAAGGAGAGATGTGACACCAACTTCCAGCCCACACGACTCAATTTCATGAAGAACGAACATGGCTATTTAGACGACCACATGCCAAATACTTTTTCTGCAAACTAGGTCATGAGGAGCCGTTCTCACTGAGTACTGGTTAACAGTGGTTTATTGAATAAGCCAGGATTGGCTGGGTCCACATCTTCTACTGACTCGGGTAATAGTCAAACCACAGTGTTGGAATTCACCCATCACATCAAGCCATGATGTGTCCAGTGTTCTTTGCTTAGCATGCTGTGCAAAGTCAGCCATAGTGATTAACTCAGTTAGTAAGAGGTGATCAACTTAAGACACTGCTCCTCAGCTTCAGCAACTTCAAGATGTAGGGACTTCAACTCCCAGCATTCCTCAGCCAGAATCCTGGGAGTTGAAGTCCACATATCCTGAAGTTGCCGAGATTGAGAAAAACTTATCTAAGGCATTAAGATAGGGGTCTTCAAACTTGGCCCTTTTATGATTTGTGGACTTCAACTCCCAGAATTCCTCAGCCAGGCATGCTGGCTGAGGAATTCTGGGAGTTGAAGTCCACAAATCATAAAAGGGCCAAGTTTGAAGACCCCTGCATTAAGACCAGATATAAGCCCTTCCAACGCTTCCCTCTAAGCCTTGTTTGGTGACTATATACAATCCTAATGACACACCTTGTCAAAGCCCTCATAATGTTCTTCAACTAGCTTCTGCATCAGCGCGTTGAATCGCCGGTTCAGATCTTTGAAGGCTTCCATGCTGCGGCTGGGAAGATATTGGAGGATTGGGAAGAAATCAGATGGATTTCCAGAGGCGGCCACCAGCCCAAAATCATTGTTGATGTCCACTATTTTCAGAAGTTCTTGATCCTCGTGGTTGTAACGCTTCCCAAAGCACATGGCACAGATGACGTTGACTACGGAGATCACCACATACTGGAAGGGCTCAAAACTCTCCCTCTCTTTCATCAGATCTTGGAATTTCATGACCAGGTACTCTGCCTCTTTGGAGACGTGCTCCTCCAGCAGGCAAGTCGACGAGTTTGGGCTGGTTGAGGTCGCAAAGGTCTTGAGCGCATTCTGGGCCAGCTTTCGGCGAGCGCGCCAGCTTTCCTCAGAATTCCTCCCGAAGGTGAAGGTCTGACCATCACCAATGAACGTGAAGCTGTGGAGATCTGGACGTCCAACAAAGTCGCTCCCTTGCTTCACTAGGGCTTGCTTGATGGTTTCCAGCCCGCTCAGCACCACCACTGGCTTTGCGCCAAGATGAATTAACATGACCTCTCCATGCTTCTGGCTCAGCTGGGTCAAAGACAGATGAGGATTTTTCCCCAGGTCTAAGATATTTCCAATCAAGGGATACCCCCTCGGCCCTCGTAGCTTCCTTAATCCTGGTGGCATCCGTTGCCGGATTTTGAAGAGGAGCAGCAGGAGACAGAAAGCAGCAGTGCCGATCAGGATTTCTGGCACAGAGACCATGTTTTTGCTTCCGATCAATACCGACTTCATCTTCCTCAATAGGCTGGTGAGCCAAGAAAGAGAAGAAAGGAAGGGGATGAATGTATATATTTATATATCTGTTTGATATTGTGTAGTGTTCATCTTTTTTTAACTTTGTAAAAACGCTTCTTTAATTTCATATGTGTATATGTGTCTACAGCCCAAAGAGCCATTGTGGAGCCATCTCAAAAAGGTGATGGATGACTTCCGTTTTCAGCCTGCCAGCTGCTGGTCTTCTTCAAGGAAACTCAAACCAAGAGAACTATGTTAGTTTGTTTACTGAAATGGACGAGACTCTAGAAAGAGTGCAGAGAAGAGCAACCAAGAGGATTAGGGGACTGGAGGCTAAAACGTGAAGAACGGTTGCAGGATTTGGGTTTGGCTAGTCTAGAGAAAAGAAGGACTGGGGGGACATAACAGCAGTGGTACAATATTTGAAGGGCTGTCACAGAGAGGAGGGGGTCAACTTATGTTCCAAAGCACCCGAAGGCAAGACAAGAAATAACGGATGGAAACTCATCAAGGAGAGAAGCAACCTGGAATTAAGGAGAAACTGCCGAACAGTGAGGACAATTAACCAGTGGAACAGCTTGCCACCAGAAGTTGTGGGTGCTCCATCCCTGGAAGCTTTTAAGAAGAGACTGGACAGCCACCTGTCTGAAACAGTATAGGGTCTCTTGCTTGAGCAGGGGGTTGGACTAGAAGATCTCTAAGGTCCCTTCCAGCTCTACTCTGATTGAAATCTCAGGGTCCTGGGATTGTCATTTGCAACCTTCGCAATGGGGGAAGCCAGCTTCCCTTAATGACCACAGGATTCACTTAAGAATTGCAAAGGATTCGCTTAACAGCCATGGCCCCCTCAACTGCTTTGCTTAGCAACAGAAATTCTGGACCTGTCATCGTAAATCAAGGACTATCTGTGCATTCATAGATTCAAACCACCCTCACCGACAGCAGGACCCTTTTTCAGGGGTTTCCGAACAGGTGCCAATCCGAATTCACCCTCTAGACTCCAGAGAGACACAGAATCCACATTCTGTGTTTTATATTGTATCTTAATAAAAGAAGCAACCCCCAGCCAGGAGCATTTGAAAAAAAATCGCTTCCTGCGTGGACTTACCAAGACCCAAAAAAAAAAAAGCAAAGCGGCTGGATCAAAGTCTAAATGAAAGGCAGGATTTTTCAGGAGGACACGCGTGGACTCACCCACAGCCCACGTTGGGGGGGAAAACGGGGGAAATCGAGGCGCGGACCTCCGACCTGCTCTGGATTCGCTCGCCCGGCGCCGAAAACGGCTTCACTCCGGCGTCGCTCCGCTTTCTCCGGCGAAGAGAAGATGCCCGGGGATTAAAGCGCAGCGCAGAACTTCGCTGGGTTAAAGCGCCGCTCGGTTCCAGCTTTATATGCCCCTCCTCGGGCTCTGATTGGCCGGGGCTTTTCGCGTCACGTGACAGCGGTTCCTCTTGAAACCCAGGTTGGGTCACGCTGACACCAGACGCGGGTCCGGGGTGCGCTTGTGGACGGGTGCGATGCTGGGCCGCAATTCTCCTGGTTGCCAATGGGTTTACTCACGAGTAAAGGCAGCTTTGGGCGCTTCCTGGAGATTTTGTCTGAAAGATCATTCTTGCTCTCCCTTGAGATAGAAATGATTATTATTAGTAGTAGTATTAGTAGTAGTAGTAGTAGTAGTAGTAGTATTTGCACAGCTAACCAGATGTTCAGACTGGGTTTGGCATTTTTGTCTGCCTATCCTTATAGGCAGATGTGGATTATTATTATTATTATTGTTATTATTATTACTTGCAGTCAGCCAGATGTTTAATGTGGGTTTGGCATTTTTGTCTTACCAAGGACCTGGGATAGGCAGATGTGGATGTTTTATAGTGTTACAGAATGCTACCCCCAGTAAAACTGCTTTTTGCAATTTAATTATTATTATTATTATTATTATTATTATTATTATTATTATTATTATTATTATTATTATTATTATTATTATTATTATTATTAATAATAATAATAATAATAATAATAATAATAATAATAATAATAATAATAATAATAATAATAATAATAAAGTTGGGAGGGACCTTGGAGGTCATCTATCCAGTGGTTCTTAACCTTTTTGAACGAATCGCCCCCTTGAGCCAATGAGGAAGTTGTCATCGCCCCCCTCCCCAACATAACCTCTCAATCACAACATAGGAAATAATTCTTCAATTTATGCAAACACTTTTTTTGTTTTCTTTAAAATTGTCATCAGGACATATCGATGCAAATAATTTATTTCCAGTCTTTTTCCCATATCTCAACTGTGTGAAAAATTTTGGTGCCACCCGTCACTTTATTCCCAAACTTCGTGATACATGTATTTCATTATTATCTTATTTATTCAAGACACTTAAATGTAATGACCACTAAAAACAAAATTCAATTGCAAGAAAGTGAAATGCCCGAAAAGAAAAACTGAGAATTTCAAGACGAAAACTCTGAAACTAAATTAAGATTCGAGGAAAGTATATATAGTCACGCACACTGTAAAAAGGATTAAAAAGACACAAAGAAAATATAATATCGAACTGGAGTGCACACTAAAAAAGTACAATACAAAGAGACACACAAAATGTTTTACAGAGCTGACGTCACAGGGGACAGCCACTCAGCATGTGATGTTTCGAAAGAAGCGCTCCCCCCTCCATCACTGCCCATTCTGGACAATGGCGCGCCACTGTATGGGTAGAGGCTGCTGCGCAATGCGCATGAAGATAAGCGATGCGTATTCACATATGTACGGCGTTCTGTACTGAAGCTAGCTGGAGGAACATTTGAAAACACAATTCAATCCACTAATAGCGAGCGATCTGATGTTTTTGTACGACAGATATACAGCGATTCATTGTACGAAAAAGTCTCAAAAGTGTCCCCAAGACTTCTCGCTCCATCGCCCCCATATCGCCCCCATTTCGTTCCTTTGCCCCCGCATCGCCCCTTTTCGTTCCATCGCCCCCCTGAAAAATGAAATCGCCCCCTGGGGGGCGATATCGCCCAGGTTAAGAACCACTGATCTAGTCCAACCCAAAACTTGCTTAACAACAGAAACATTGGGCTCACTTGCGGTTGTAAGTGAAGGACTACTGGTATATGTGTGCGAGAGAGAATTTAGTCTTTTGTCAATTGGTGGGTGTGATTTTTTTTTTTTTTGTCTCTATTCCGTAGATTGGCTCAGAAAAAAAGTTTCATTGGGGTTCACATCTAGGGCTCAAGCGATGAGTTAGGGCCTGGGAAATCCGGGGGAGTTTCTCCAATCTCATCTCAGCCTCATAAATTGTGAATGTGATGTTGCAGAAAATCACCGGGACAAGCTCCTGCAGGCTGTTTTGTGAAGGAAGAACATCCGTCTGTTCTCCTGTTTTGTTTTGCTTTTTTCCTTAATAGCATTTCGGCTGCCTGTCCTCAACCAGGTGCACTCGAGTGCCTTGGATCGCCATCCCCATCATCCCCAACCAGCCTGGCTGAATGAGGCAGGGGTTGTAATTGTGGGACGCCTTCAGAGCCCCAGGTTTCAGCATGCTCTCTTGGGTGCTAAGCCATCAATCAGAGTTAAGGGGTATGCTTGCTTCATGCAACAGAGCAAAAGGGAAGAGGAGGTACGAATTCATGCCGCAAAAGAAAACACAAGAAAGCACAGCCAGAGTTTGTACCAAGATACCAATGCAGGAGAGAATGTTGTAGCTCAGGGTTGAAATGAGGGGTGCTCTCTGAGCTTGGTTGTTCTCTTGTAGATGTTTTCTTACCCAACTAGATGACATCATCAGTGCTGCAAGAAAACAAGAGCACCAAGGACCCCCCGAAAGAAAATCACAACTGGAACGATAAACTCTAATAGCATCGGAAGCACGCCAAAAATAAAACAAAAGGGACAATTCATGACACCGCATTTGAAGCCCTGAATCAAGCACAAATTGTTCCGTCTTCCAAGTCTTAACAGTTGTGCAAAGCCACGGTTCCCAGTTTGTTTCAGTTTAGCCATGACTTATCAGGTTGTGCAAACACAGCTTTAGAAAGATCCCCGTCTACCAACACACAAACACACGTGTCTTATCTCTCCGGTTTATCTTATCTGGCTCTTAAAGATTCTCCTTTTTCATGCTTTGATATCTGACTTCTGATTTACCCCTGGGGTAAGTTGTCTGGAGCCTCCTTTTGTCCAGCCCTGGAGCAAAGGGAGGACGGGTGTTTGTGTGTGTAGATGTTTGCTGAGTTGTGCGTGCGAAGCACCAGGGCCAGCCTTTGCCCTCTATGCCTGTTGTCTTTTCCGGGGAAACAAAACTGGGAAGTAATCGGAACGCCCAGGCCAGGAAAAGGAGGGTTTGAAATTTCCTGAACAAGAGGGCACCACTGCGGTGGCACGCAGAAGCAGCACACACACACAAACACACACACACATGCCCTAGCCCCAAATTAAAAGGCCTTGAACTTAATCGGAAAATCCCCAGTCTCTTCCAGCCAACAGAAGTGTGTGACTCAGCACATCCACAACTTGTGGACCCTATTTTCACTTGGTCAGTTTCCAAAACCTCACGTATGATGGTCTAACTCTAATCCAATGTGTTTCAAACCTGGCTATTTTAAAATGGATGGACTTCAACTTCCCTGGCTGGGGAATTCTGGGAGTTGAAGGCCACAGATTTTTAAATATTACTTCCCCCCCCCCAGATCATAAGTGTGTTTTTACATCTCCAATGTATTCTAACTTCGTAAATACCCGAAAGCTAATGTGTGAAGGTTTCCATTCAGCGTGTTTCAAACTTGGCTACTTTCGGACAGGTGTACTTCAACTCCCAGAATTCCCCTGGCTGGAGATTTCTGGAAGTTGAAGTCCACACTTTTTAAACGTTATTTTCCCAGATCTTTAACACGTTTTCACATCTTAAAGGTGAAAACGTGGTAAATGTTCAAAGGATAATGTATGATGGTCTAAGCCAGCGTCTTTCAAACTTTTAAAACGTCCTGGCCGGGGGATTCTGGGAGTCGAAGTCCACAGCTCTTAAAAGGCGCCAAGGTCGGACACTCCGATGTACAGTAAAGCTGGGGAAAAGCAAGCCAGCGAAGCCCTAACCTAAAGTGACCTGGGCGAATGCGGAGCGGAGAAGCGAGGCTGGCAGGCGAGGAGCGCGAAGTGAGCCCTTCAGACGCTCTTGCGTGCGAAGGGCTCCCGCCGCCGCCGCGATCGCCACCTCCAGCCGGGTCGCCCTTGGCCCCCGGGTCGCCCTTGGCCCCGGAGCCGCCCCGCCAGGCACGCGATGGGCCGCGGCCGGCAAGAGGAGGCGGGGCGGGCGCGGAGGCGGCGGCTGCAATGCCAGCTTCGCGTGCGGAGCGCAGCCTGTGAAAGGAGTCCGGGCGGAGACGCCGCGCTGCTTCGCCCTTGACACGCACTCCGGCCAGAGGGAAGCAAGGGGGGGGGGAAGCGAACCCGACTAGATGGCATCGAAAACCCCACTGCTTGTGGTTTGAGTTACTTCCCAAGGGTCCTTCCCTTCCTCCTTCCTTCCTTCCCTCCCTCCCTCTTCCTCTCTTTTTCTCCCTCTCTCCTTCCTTCCTTCCTTCCTTCCTTCCCTCCCTCCCTCTTCCTCTCTTTTCCTTCCTCCTTCCCTTCCTCCCTTCCTCTCTTTTCCTCCCTTCCTCCCTTTCTTTTCCTTCCTCTCTCCTTCCTTCCTTCCTTCCTTCCTTCCTCCCCTCTTTCTCTCTTTTTCTCCCTCCCTCCCTCCCTTCCCTCCCTCCCTCTTCCTCTCTTTTCCTCTCTTTTCCTTCTTTCCTTCCTCCCTCCCTTCTCCTTTTCTTTCCATCTTTCCTTAATAAAAATGATTGCAGAACCCCACCCCACTCTCTCGGTGCCTTTTGCTACTGACTTTAGCATCCATTTAAGATCCCATTTAAAACTGGGCACCTCTTTCTGGGGACAGATGAGATCATTTCAAACCTTGCTGCTCATCTGAAATTTCCAAAGGAAATTTGCACGTAGCTGGATCACTTATTGCCTGTAGCTGTTCTCAACTTACAACCACAACTGGGTCCGATTATATTTTCAAAGATTTGAGAAAGCGTGTCTCTCCAGGAAGAGATTTGGGATGGATCACAATCCCCCAAGTGGTGGTGCATCCAGAATAACAGAAGGGACCTTGGAGGTCATCTAGTCCAACGCCCTACTCAAGCAGGAAACCCTATATACCATTTCAGACAAATGGCAGTCCAGTCTCTTCTTCAAAACCTCCAGTGTTTTTAAGAAGAGATTCTTTCATCCTTCGGAAAGAATAATATTGCTATGAAAGCTTTTGTTTTCGTAATCCCATTTCCTGCAGAGCATTTATTTATGTGGTTATTAAGAGTAAATACCGACGTGACAGATAATCAATCAATCAACTTTAATCCTATTAGATGGGTATTTCGTAAGCCGCTCAAAGTTTTTGGAACGGAGTAGCTTGTAACTTGGGGTAATAAATAAGGAAGCAATTTAACTTTTCCTGTGATGCTCCATGGAAGAAAAAGAACTTTCAAGAGATATTAGCTGTTATTGTTTTTTGCTGATACATTTGTATTTTAAATGTGTATGCTATTATTCCCTTCTTCCAGTTTCTCTGTTTGGCAACAATATTGAATACAGAGGTGTCAAGAGAAGTCTCTCATCAAGATTAAAAATGTATTTGTCTACACAATTTCTCCCTATCGTTTGCTTTTATATAGCTTTTGATCTTGGTATTGTTCCTTATTATCAATGTGTCCTTTTTAAAAAAAAAAAAATCAATATTTTGATGCTCCTTTTAAAAAAAATATATAAAGCATCCCTCACACCTCTAAAAGGCAGCCCATATAACTGCTTTGCTGTTACTCTTGCACGTTAGCTTTGCAAAGTGTCACAAACAGGAAGCTGGCTCCCCATTTTATTTTATTTTAATACATATTTCTAATTGCCTGAGGTGGAAGTCTGAATGGCCTGGGCTTCAGAGGAGATAACATGCCCTCGGTCCAGGCAGGGCAAAAGTTCTTTGCTTTGTGATTGTGTAGCCTTGCGTGTGCCTGTGTGTGAAATGGCCTGAGGTTAAAGATTATCATCCTTGTAGCTTTTAGGCAGGAGGGCAAGAGATTTTTTTTTTTAGCCCCAGAGGGCAAAAGATCACTCCTGTGCGTGAGCAAACTCTTTGGCCACAGTTCAGTAAGTTTCCTGTGCAGATAAACAGGCCCTGGGGTGCTGGGGTCCCTCGGGTGATAGGACATCCAGGAAGAACAGGTTGTGCGTTGTGTGACTGACAACAACAGGAGCAAGGAAGAGTGTCTATGGAGATTCATCCAGGTCATAATTGTCTCAAAGGAAACATTTTGCTTGTCATCCGAGAAGCTTCATCAATTGTGAAGCTTCCACCTCCCCGCCCTCAGAACTGATGTCTTCTTCTTCTTCTTCTTCTTCTTCTTCTTCTTCTTCTTCTTCTTCTTCTTCTTCTTCTTCTTCTTCTTCTTCTTCTTCTTCTTCTTCTTCTTCTTCTTCTTCTTCTTCTCCTTCTCTTCTTCTCTTCTTCTTCTCTCCTTCTTCTCCTCTCCTTCTCCTTCTCCTTCTCCTTCTCCTTCTCCTTCTTCTTCTCCTTCTCCTTCTCTTCTTCTTCTTCTTCTTCTTCTTCTTTTCTCTTCTTCTTCTTCTTCTTTTCTTCTTCCTCTTCCTCTTCTTCTTCTTCTTCTTCTTCTTCTTCTTCTTCTTCTCTCTTCTTCTTCTTCTCTTCTTCTTCTTCTTCTTCTTTCTTCTTCTTCTTCTTCTTTCTCCTCCTCCTTTCTTCCTCCTCCTCCTCCTCCTCCTCCTCCTCCTCCTTCTTCCTCCTCCTCCTCCTCCTTCTCTCCCCCTCCTCCTCCTCCAGGAAAAGAAAATAGTCCAGTTGCTTTTTCAAAAAGCACCTTTGAGAGAATTGTCCAGCTAGGAAGGAGGGAGAGAACCATCGCCGTGGGTCTGTGGAGGACTTAATGTGGAGATGAGAGACCACGAGGAAATCCAGGTTCGTGGGAAATCGGAGCACGTGTTCCAAAGGAGGCCGTGTCAGCCAGCCACTTCTGCATCAGATTAGATGCAGGCTGTGTGGAGGAAGTTGTTTTCCTCATTTTATGCAAACTGGCAAGTTGGTGACCAACCAGCTCCCCTTCCAGATCACCTTGTTGGCGGGGAGTGGTCCAGTAGAAGATGGCCACTCTCGTGGTGTAATCCAGAGGTCTCCAAACTTGGCAACTTGAAGACTTATGGCCTTCAACTCCCAGAATTCCCCAGCTAGTGAATTCTGGGAGTTGAAATCAACAAGTCTTCAAGTTGCCAAGTTTGGAGAGCCCCAATAATCCTAGTTAAAAAGCAGCCAGAGGGTAAGCTGTTATCTTGATTTATTTTTTTTCCAATCACACCCTGCAGAAGCCCTTGATCCTTTCAAAAGCCCAAGCAAATAAGGGGAGGACTTATCAGGGTCACCCCATCTTTTCGACCCCTGACTTTCTTGCCTGATCTAAAGAAGCAGTGGCCCCACCGGTCTTCCCACCTGGTGTCTCTAAGAAAAGAATGGATCTGCTAAGGGGAGGCAGGTAGGCCCCGGGTACTGCCTGCTGACTGGGATCTTACAGTCGCCACCTTTCCTGCTGCCTGTTTTTGCAGGCTGAGGTTTTAACCTGAGATCAGCAGGGTGTGTCCAGGAAGGGCATGGGAGGTACAAGCTGCCTGGCACGCAAGGGTTTTTTGCAGCCAGAAGAAGGATGGTACCTAGCCCAGCCTGGCATGGGCAGGGTGTTTCGTTCTCAGCCTGCTTTGTCACGAAGGTTTTCTCAAGATTTCTTATGGGAAGCTGTTTTGTTGCATGTGCAAATAAGATTCCCAGACACCCGGCTTTAGATTTTGGCTACTGGCGACTTCAAGGGCGTGCTTTCTGCAGCCTGGGGTTCTAAGGAGTGGTTGTTCCCTGTCCTTTGGACAGAAATTCTCCCAGCACCTTCAGGATTTAGCCCTCTTGCTCAAGAGAACGGCAGTAGGATAGGATAAAAATAGGATAGGATAAGAATAGGATAGGATAAGAATAGAATAGAATAGAATAGAATAGAATAGAATAGAATAGAATAGAATAGAATAGAATAGAATAGAATAGAATAGAATAGAATAGAATAGAATAGAATACTCTTATTCTATTCTATTCTATTCTATTCTATTCTATTCTATTCTATTCTATTCTATTCTATTCTATTCTATTCTATTCTATTCTATTCTATTCTATTCTATTCTATTCTATTCTATTCTATTCTATTCTATTCTAGTTGCCAGGTTGGAGAAACGCTGCTCTAAATGAATCACAGAGATTTCCTTCAGATGAAAACTAGAAGGAGCTCTGGGTCAGCCTGCTTCAACCAGGGAGGCCCTCAAATGTGTTGGACTCAAAAATTGGCTCCTGGGCTATTGGGATAGTGCTGTCCTCTAACCACTCACTGGCTGAAATCCCTTCTGTCCACCCATGTCCCAAGTGTCCAGCCAACGGAGATGTCTGGTTGAGTGAACTTCCATGCCCTCTTGGTTTTGTCCCTTCTCTCTGTGTTTGCAGTGGAGAACCTATTGAATATTGACCAGCTAGCTTCGCACGCAACCCTGGGCAATGTTTAACATGGAGACAAGGCCAGATGTCACCAAAGGGGGGGTTGGCAATCCCAGACATGTCAACATCTTGTAACCTGGCAAAGGGAGAGCGAGAGAGGATGGCATAAACCTTTGCAACTCTCAGCCTGTGGTTTCTGAAATCATTCTGCTCCCTGGCTTTCTTTATTCGTGTCAGAAGCATCACGGTTAAAATAAGGCATACTATGCAACATAAAATCCCAAATATAAAATACAAGACTAAAAGTTAAACAGACCTTGTCCAGAAACTAGCAACATTAATTACATTTTGTCGTGCTGCCATGAGGCCCTCAAGCCTACACTGATCGGGATACAAAGGACAGGTATACATATGTGTCGTTGTTTGCATGGCACCACAATCACAAAGGGCAGAGGCCACCGGATAGCCCCATTTGTTCAGAGTGTCTCTGGATCTTGTTGTACCTGTGTGTAGTCTATTGCTCAGTCTGCACAATGGCACACCGACAATTTCTTTTTTTACACAAGTAATCCTTGACTTAAGGCCACAATTAAACCCAAAATTTCTGTGGCTAAGCGAAACATTTGTGAAGTGAGTTTTTGCCCCACTTTACGACCTTTCTTGCCACAGTTGTTAACTGAATCACTGCAGTGGTTCAGTGAGTTACACGGTTGTTAAGTGAATCTGGCTTCCCCATTGACTTTGCTTGTCAGAAGGTCGCAAAAGGGGATCATATGAGCCCAGGACGCTGCAACCGTCATAAATATGAGCCAGTTGCCAAGCCTCTGAAGTTTGATTGCATAACCATGGACGGTTGTAAGTGTGGAAAACAGTCATAAGTCACTTTTTTCAGTGCCGTTGTAACTTTGAGCAGTCACTAAATGAACGTAAGTTGAGGGCTACCTGTACTCTTCCTTTTCTCCTGCCTCTTTCCCTGCTAAATTTAAGTGTGTGTTTCCATCACAGGCCCACGATCCCCGAGCCTTTGATTCTCCAACAGTGGCTGGGCTACTGGACCACGCTTCTTGTTTAGCCGTTAGCCACAATTCTTGAGGCCGGTGGGAACAGGAGCCTTTGAATGCTTGAAAAACCAGCAGCTGGGAAAAATTTGGACGCTAGCCACCTTTAAAACAGGCTGTCCAACTTGGCCTCCTTGAGATCAAGGAGGATCGGTTTACCAACTCTGCGCCCAGCTTTTCAGCAAATAGAATGTAAATATTATTTGACAATGAGTGGCCATGTCTTCAGTCAAAACAACTTTTGACATCTCCCCTTTGGCTTTGCAGCCTCAAGTGCCTTAGAATTTCCTTTGTTTATAAAGGATTTAACAGAGAGCCTTCAGAATAATAAACGTAGGGGTTACTATGTGCAAGATAAAGGTAAAGTTTCTCCCCAGCCAGGCTCAGCTCCTGGTGAATACGTGTAGAGTTTCCTTTGGCAGTAGAACAGAAATGGATAGCCACTGCCTTCTCCTACAATATTTCTTCTCCAACTTCCCAATTTGATCTAAAGTAGGGGTGTCCAACCTTGGTAACTTTAAGGCTTGTGGACTTTAACTCCCAACTTTAAGACTTGTGGACTTCAACTCCCAGAATTCCCCAGCCGTAAAATTACGACTTTTTCCAGAGTCTCATCCATTTCAGTAAACAAACTAACATAGTTCTCTTTGTTTGAGTTTCCTCGAAGAAGACCAGCAGCTGGCGGGCTGAAAATGGAAGTCATCAGTCACCTTGTTGGTGACCATCTACTCCGGCATGGTCCTGTGATGGGTAGAAGGAAGAACCTTGAGGATCAGGAGAAACAGATGCAACCAAGACAACGGTCAGATAAAGGAAATCTGTGCCCAAGGCAGAAATGTAAAGTGAGAACAGATCTCAGAAAAGACCCTCTGAAGATAAAGAGAAGGGAAGGGGAAGATAATAATAATCCTTGAATACAAATGTATTAGCTAGGATGACTTTGGTTTCCTCCTGTAGTCTGATCTACTTTGAAGAGTTGACAAGTTCACACAGCACTATGAACCATCTTGGGCCTTGTTTTATTTTATTTGTTTACTTATTAAATTTATTTGTTTGCTTTTGGCTCAGGATAGGGGCTTGCGGATTAATGTATTGTGCAAACCCAGCCAACTGGACTTGATTAACTTAAGTCCAGGCTTAAACAATGGTTGAATGCAAAAGAGAAATCCAGCCTCCTTCATTACCAGCAAAATCTGGAGCGATCTTGGTAATCAAGAAGCACATTATTTATTATCTGTTTTTTGCCCAATGCCATGGGCTGGAATATTTTCCTTGGATTTTCTCCAGCTGGACTTGGAGAGTTTGTGGGTTAAATAATCATTTCCCAGATAGGAGAGCACAGAACACTTTCACATAAGGCATCCAGTGGCAAGAGAAACAGCTAAAGACATTTGGACAAGAACTTTTACTTGTGGACTATCCTGGCATCACTGCTAGCTCTTATTCCTCCTGATTTTACCAGGTATTTATTAAGGGAGGCAGGGAGGGAGGGAGGGAGGGAGGGAGGGAGGAAGGAAGGAAGGAAGGAAGGAAGGAAGGAAGGAAGGAAGGAAGGAAGGAAGGAAGGAAGGAAGGAAGGGAGTTGGAGGGAGGGAGAGTAGAAGGGAGGGAGGAAGGAAGGAAAAAGTAAAGTCAACAGGGAAAGCCAGATTTGCTTAACAATCACATGATTCATTTAACAGCCGCAGTGATTCGCTTAAGTGTTGTGGCCAAAAAAGTAATAAAACTGGACAGGACTCCCTTAACAGCCACCTTGCCTAGCAATGGAAATCCTGGTCCCGCTTGTAGTCGTAAGTCAAGGACTCCCTGTGCTGATTTTGCCTTCCTAATTCTACTCGCCCGTCTTATCTTTTCTCTAATTCCGGTAGAGTTTTGAAGAGGACCTTCTCCAGCTTTGCCATGTCGCTCCCCGGGATCCTGGCATCAGTTTCGGCAGCAGCAGTCCTCATTGGCCTGGCTGTTTTCTGCCTCCTCTTCCTCGTCCTCCAGTCCTTTCAGAGAAAGACCCCCCAGGGCCTAAAGAAAATCCCTGGACCGCGGGGCTACCCCTTGCTCGGCAACCTACTGGATGTGGGGGGAAACGTCCACCTCAGTTTGACTCAACTGAGCCGGACCTACGGAGACATCATGATGATCCACCTCGGGACCAAGCCGGTCTTGGTGCTGAGTGGGCTGGAGACCATCAAGGAAGCTCTCGTGAGACAAGGAGAAGACTTCAAGGGACGTCCTTCCCTTTACATCTTCCGCCATGTGACCGATGGGCAGAGTCTGTCTTTCGGCACGGATTCTGGACCCGTCTGGTTCGCTCGTCGGAAGCTGACTCAGAACGCCCTGAAAACTTTTGCTATCTCGCCCAGCCTCACCTCCTTCTCCACCTGCCTCTTGGAAGACCACGTCTCCAAGGAGGCCAACCATCTGGTGGCAAAGCTCCAGGAGGTCATGCTCGCCAAGAACCGCCTTGACCCCTATCTGTACTTGACGATCGCTGTGGCCAATGTAATTTTGGCCATGTGTTTCGGCAAGCGTTACGACTATGAGGATGAGGAATTGCTCAACATTGTGATCAACAGCGAGCAATTTGTGGAATCCACAGGCTCGGGAAGTCTAGCCAACTTCATCCCTCTTCTTCAGTATCTTCCCAACAGCAGCATGAAAAAGTTTAAGAACTACAATAAGCAATTTACTCACTTCCTGCAGAAGAACGTTAAAGAGCATTACGAGAGCTTCAGGAAGGTAAGACATGATCCTCTTACAGTATTCTACAAATTCTGACATTTGGTGAATTTCCCCCCCGGTCATCAAAATTAACTTTTGCCATTCTCCTAATACAAAATCCAGCCTAAATCGGATGAAAGACCAATGGAACTCTGTGAAAATGGTTGTGCTCTTCAATCTATCTCAGGCTGGGCTTCCTGAAGCAAAAGCCGACGGTTCCTTGAAGCTGCATCTTATGGGCTATTACTGTGAAGTCAACACAACTTTTGTGGATCTTTCCTTTCAGGACCACATCCGCGATATCACCGATTCTCTGATTGAGGAAAGCCAAAAACAGAAGCTGGAGTCCAAGGGGAAAATTCAGCTCCCCCCTGGAATGACTGTGAACCTGGTTAATGACATTTTTGGAGCTGGTAAGGTCTTCCCCTGAGGGTCTAAAGTCAGAGGAGTATTCCTGGGTGGGTTTCTTGTCCAGACTACCTCGCAGGGCTAACTTTAATCTAGCAAGTCTCAACGTATAGGTAATCCTCGACTTACAACAGTTCATTTAGGGACCATTCAAAGTTACGACGACACCGCCATAAGCCACTTATGACCATTTCCTCACAATTAACTACCCTGGCACCATCCCCCGTGGTTGCGTCATCAAAATTCAGACCCTTGGCGATGGATTCAAATTTATGACGGTCGCAGCGTCCCCCAGGGTCACGTGATCCCCTGTTGTGACCTTCTGACAAGCAAAGTCCACGGGGAAAGCCGGATTCGCTTAATGACCGGGTGACTAACTGAATGACAGGAGGGACTTGCTTAAGCATTGCGGCAAGAAAGGTCGTAAAATGGGGAAAACTCACTTAATTCTCTCGCTTAGCAACAGAAATGTTGGCCTCTATTTTGGTTGTAAGTTGAGGATGACTTCAACTTACCACACACACCCCTTTCCTTTTCCTCTCTGGAAAACTAGGGAGGGTCTCCTATGAGCTGAGAGGCCTTTTACATATCAGTTATCCACTCCCTGGCTTTTCCTCCCGTCTCCCAAGGCCGTTCCCACAGGCCAGGACACTTTCATTGGCTTCCGAGTGGCTACTGTGGGATAATGGGAGAATCCCTAATTGCATTTATTCCTTACCTGGGACTGGATTTGATTGGACCTTGAGCAATCTCACTTCTCCATCCCCAAGGAAAGGTATTCAGTGGAAGCATCTGGGCAAAAGCCATCCCGTGTAAGTCCAGAAGGCAAGATGGGCTGGTTTCTATCCTGCCATGTCCTCTTTGTGTGTGTGTCTGTTGTCTGTTGCTACAGGTTTCAGCACAGTATCCGTCGGGTTGTCCTGGTCCCTTATGTATCTCATCTCATATCCCGAAATTCAGAAAAAGATCCAGGAAGAAATAGGTACGGTAGGATCTCTTCCTCCTCAGCCAGGAGAGCGAATTTGGAAGCAGGAGTTATTTTCCTTAGGCATTTATTTATTTATTTGAATGTATTAGTCCCGCAATGCCAACGGACTCTTCCCTGAACAAAATAAGAGGCTGGCTTTGCAAATTTACGTTCAGCCTTGGGGGAGAACCAAAACAACCCAGGTTATTACTCAAGGCACACATCCACACGGCCTTTGTCAGCCCTACAATGTAGGCCAAACTGGGAAACCGATCTTCACGTGGGCTCATCTGGGATGCTTCCTTGAATTACTCTCTTGGCCCAGGCTCAACCCCCTCTTCTCTGACCATTGCTTTAGCAGTAGCACTTCATCCTAACCTTCAAGGTCCCTCCCTATGCCCAGTACAGCTTTAGAGACAAGGTCTTCTCAAGCAAAAGGGGAGATCTTTGATTCTTCCTCCCCACCTTCCAGATGTCACCATCGGCAGAGAACGGAAGCCACGGTTATCCGATCGATCCCTGCTCCCTTACACAGAAGCGTTCATCCTGGAAGTGTTCAGACACTCTACCTTTGTGCCATTCACACTTCCCCACTGGTAAGTCCCAAATTCCAAAGAGAGATAGGTGAGCCCCCAAACCAGTCCCCGAACCTGGTCAGATCCACCAAGTCAGGCTGAATCTCACCATTCATGGATTGCATAAAGGCAACGCTAAATCTACCAGACCGTATCCTCTAATAATTCTATTTAGATATTTTTGGTTTGAAAATTCACCTCCATTCCCTGTCCCATCTTCCTTTTCTTCCCAACCAGGCAGACTCTTTGTTGGCTTTGGAAAAACAAATTTATATTTTCTTCTTTTCTTTTTCAGCACCACTAGAGATACCCTCTTCAAGGGCTACTTCATTCCTAAGGACCTCTGCATCTTTATCAACCTGTGGCAAGTCAACCATGATGAGTAAGTAGCGAGTTCTCGTGGAATAACAGAAATAACAAAATAACACAGTTGGAAGGGACCTTGGAGGTCTTCTAGTCCAACCCCTTGCTCAAGCAGGATACCCTATATACCATTTAGACAAATGGTCATCCAGTCTCTTCTTAAAAGCCTCCAGTAATGGAGCACTCCCAATTTCTGAAGGCAAGTCGTTCCACTGATTAATTGTTCTAACTGTCAGGAAATTTCTTCTTGTTGGAGAAATTGGTCTCCAATAGGTCTCCTTATGGGGCCAACCACAGCTTGCTAAAACATGGTTTGTTGGCTACACTACAACACGACTCTCTGGAGTCTCTCTGGGTTTTGCTAAGCCCAAGTCAAGCAACCATATTAAGGCTTGGTGTGGTGTGCGAACTCAAGTCAGCAAACTCATATTTTTGAGCTTCTGGCTTCCATCCTTCATTCCATGCATCATCCTCTTCATAGGAATCTTTGGAAAGACCCCTCGGCCTTCGTTCCTGAGCGTTTCCTCACTGCCAGCGGGAAAGAAATCAACACGGATGAACGTGAGAAAGTCCAGATATTCGGTTTGGGGAAACGGCGATGCATCGGCGAGCCCATCGCTCGACGGGAACTCTTCCTTTTCTTGGCCACTTTGCTACAAGACCTGCAATTCAGCGTTCCGGACGGGGTGACGGTCAACATGACCCCTGTCTACGGCCTCACCTTGAGGCACGAGCGATGTGAGCACGTCCAAGTGAAACAACGTTTTCCTAAACAAACGGGCTAATTACAAAAAGGACAAATTGCCCGCCAGCCTGTACAAAGAATCTCAGTCTTTTCGGCATATTTTTGTACGGTCCACCTGGGGGAAAGCATTGTATGAGCCTATCCAAAGTTAGTAAAAAAAAAAAGTTGTAAGTCTCCCCGTCCAATCGTGTCTGACTCCGGGGTGGTACTCATCTGTTTCTTAGCCAAGGGAGCAAGCATTGTCCGAAGACATTTTCCAGGGTCATGTGGCCAGCATGGCTAAACCCCGAGATGCACGGAATGCGGTTACCTCCCCACCAAAGTGGTACCTATTGATCTACTCGCATTTGCATGCTTTCAAACTGCTCGGTGAGCAGGAGCTGAAGCAAGGGACAGGAGCTCACCCCGTCATATGGCGCTTGGGTCTCAAACCTGGGCTGTCAGCTTTCCATCTGACAATCTCAGCATCTTTAACAGCTGAGCCGTTGTGCCCCCTGGAAAATACTAAAATAAGCTTAATAGACCCATAAAACATAGACCGGGGGGGGGAGAAGCCCACTGCTGTGATTTCTATAGCTACAACTATATACCGAATAAAACCACCCTTTTCTTTCTTGGTCCAGCAGCCATTCAGCTTTATTGAATAACTTGGATTTTATACGTATTTTCTAAACTTAGATTGTAACCCCTTCCACCCTAGTTTTTGTGTCCTAAGCCAGAGGTCCTCAACCTTTAGGGCACCAGGGACCGGTTCTGTGGAGAAAGGTTTTTCCGCGGACCGGAGAGTGCGTGGTTTTGTGTGCTACCTGCATCCCAGGGGCGGGGCTTTGCTTGTTTGGGCGGACCGGTTGCTGGCATGCCGTGGCCCGGTACTGGTCCACGGACTTGGGGTTGGGGACCCCTGCCCTAAACAACTCCCCCCCTCCCAAACTTTTCTGACCGAAAGCTCTTAGGAAATAGAAAACCGGCGCTTCTTTAATTGATTCCCAAACTTCTAATAAAAACATTCTCCAGTATCTTTGCCCTGATGGGCTCGAAGCAACCTGGTTAGCCAACCTGCTATTATTTTCCTTTCCCATGGGTTGATTCAACAGCCAGGCTCCTAAGGTGTGTGGGACTTTGCACGGATGCACACATGCTCAGGTGCACGCACACACGCGCACACACACACACACACACACACACAGAGACTGAAGGGCTGGTTGAGTAATGACCCTGGCGTAGGTCCAAGTAAAAATGGGAGGCCTGTTGTTATTATTAGCTGAGCGGTAGATCCCTTCTTATATAACCGCCTGGCAGCCGAAAAGGAAAAAGAAAAAAAGAAAAGAAAACTTGATAGGTTCACGAGGATTTGAGAGGTTCAAGAGTTTATCTGCAAGACAGAATACAGAATGACAGAGCTGGAAGGGACCTTGGAGGTCTTCTAGTCCAACCCCCTGCTCAGGCCGGAAGCCCTATATCATTTCAGACAAATGGTTGTCCAATCTCTTCTTAAATACCTCCAGGGATGGAGCACCCACAACTTCTGAAGATAAGTCATTCCCCTGATTAATTGTTCTCACTGTCAGGAAATTTCTCCTTAGTTCTAGGTTGCTTCTCTCTTTGGTTAGTTTCCATCCGTTGCTTCTTGTCCTGCTTTCAGGGGCTTTGGAGAATAGGTTGACCCCCTCCTCTTTGTGGCAGCCCCTCAAATATTGGAATACTGCTATTATGTCACCCCTGGTCCTTCTTTGGAGAGCACTTTTTAGGAGGAAGAAAAGCTTTTTAAAAAAAAATATCCACACTTATTTTTAAGGCAGACTAAGGTGTGTGTTTGTGTCAGGTTTTTTTTTATTTGTGTGTGTGTGTGTGTGTGTGTGCCAGATGGGCTGGACTGCACCCTCCAATTGTCCCATGGCCACATGGCTATGGGTCTACTTGCACAGAAGGTCCCAGAAGCATCCTGGGAAATCAAGAGAGGCTGCTAGAGCAAGGGGTCTCCAAATATGGCAACTTTAAGACTGGTGGACCAACTCCCAGAATTCCCCAGGCAGCGATGCTGGCAACCATGCTGGCTGGGGAATTCTTGCCAAGTTTGGAGAGCCCTGTGCTAGAGGCATCTTGCTTTGAAGTCTGAGAAACAATTAAATCAGACGTAGCTTCCAAAGGAAAGTCTAGAATATTTTTTTTGCCTGGTCCTGTCACAAGGCTTCCTCGTGTTTGGGGCACACTCTCCCTTGTGCTATTTAGACCCACTCCTGCCTTCTCTTCTTTAGCAGTTCTGTCTGCCTCCCAAGAGCGCTGACTGGAAAAATCAATCAGAATGGAGCTGGAAGGGACCTTGAAGATCTTCTAGTCTTACCCCCCCCCCGCTCATTTGTGCTTATTTCTTTTTCCTTAGGACTCTTTCTCTCCTGTGTATTTTCCTCCAGGAGAGCCTGATGAATAAGGAGTTGCACACTGCCAGCTTTTAATGGGCACATCTATCTCTTCTCACCTTTCAGCTCCCGCCTTTCCTTCAAAATAAGAGTAGCATTGTTATCCTTCCCTCTTTAACATCAAGTACCCGGAAGGACCAACAGGTGGACTTCAGATTTCAAACTCCTGGGTTTACCAGACTGGATCCACAGCACCGCCACCTGGTGGCTGGAGGCATTGCAGGCTATTCAGCTTCCAGATGAAATTTGGAGAAGCAGCAACTCCTGATGGGCCCCACGAAAGTATATACAGGTAGTCCTCAACTTACGACGGAACCTGAAAAAGAGGCTTACGACCCAGGTTCGGAGTTCCAATGTAAGCTCCCATCCCAGTTGCATGACTGCATTTTGGGCAGCTGGCCGCACTTATGGCCATTTACAGTACCTCACTGGTCAGGTGAGGTGACTGCAATTTCTGATATTTCTGCTGGAAACTCATGAAGTGATTCGACTCACTTAAGAGCCACCTGGCTTAGCACTGGATAGCCTGGTGCCAGCTGTCGTTGTATGTTGAGGACTACTTGCACAGTGGCCAGTGGTTTGTCCCCTGGCTGGGAAGGAACAGAGAGACTGTATACGAGAATAGAAATAGAAATAGAAAATATGGAATAGAATAGAATAGAATAGAATAGAATAGAATAGAATAGAATAGAATAGAATAGAATAGAATTACAGAATAGGAATAGAGTTGAGTAGAGTAGCGTAGCGTAGAGTAGAGTAGAGTAGAGTAGAGTAGAGTAGAGTAGAGTAGAGTAGAGTAGAGTAGAGTAGAGTAGAGTAGAGTAGAGTAGAGTAGAGTAGGTAGAACTGGAAGGGACCTTGGAGGTCTTCTAGTCCAGCCCCCTGATCAAGCAGGAGAACCTATACCGTCTCAGACAGGTGAATGTCCAGTCTCCTCTTAAAAATCTCCAGTGATGGAGCGTCCACAATTTCTGGGGGTCAGCTGTTCCACTGGTTGATTGTCCTCACTGTCAGGAAGTTTCTCCCTAATTCCAGGTTGCTTCTTTCCTTGATCTTTATACCACCCTGGACAAATGATTGTCCAATCTTTCCTTGAAAACCTCCAGCAATGGAGCACCCACAACTTTGAAACATCCATCCATCCATCCATCCATCCATCCATCCATCCATCCATCCATCCATCCATCCATCCATCCATCCATCCATCCATCCATCCATCCATCCATCCATCCATTCCAAGGCAGATGTAATTCTGAGCATGGACAATTGCAGCGAAGGAAAGTTTGTGGTGGGGGTCATATAAAGGTCAGGTCATTCCCCCTCCCCATTTTTGACACAACCCCGCAGGCCTTTAAGGTTGCCCAACTCACTGTTGTGATTGTGCTGTAGGAGGTGCTGTGGCACCACTTTCCCTCCAATTCAAAGAGGGAATTGTTTTTATTATTATTATTATTATTCACTTTAAGTGAATCCAGCTCCCCCATTTGTCACTGCCAAATTAAATATTTATTATTATGATTAATTTATATGGCATTCTTAGTTGTGCTCCAGCAATAAATCCAAGCTGACTTAGGAGCAGGAACCGCACTGATTAATTTTGCATAAATCCAAGGGGGGAAGTAAGTTACATTGATTGTTTAAAAAGACAGAATGGGGACAAAATCCAGACCAATTCTGCTGTCTTGCCCACACAGACGCGCACAAACACACACTCGATCTTCAAGCACTTAACATCAGGATCTGCCTGTCTCTTATTTGGCTATAGCAAGATGATTTAGCAAGCTGGCTCCTAGCTGTGTGAATGTAGCTCAGCTCCTTAAGTGTTTCTCTTGCAAAAAAAATGGGGCAAAGAAACAGACCCAGAGTTGTTGTCGGGTTTTTTTTGTTTTTTTTAAAGCCTTTTATCTTTGATGGTTATCTTTTTTCTAAAACGAGTAAACACACCTGCTTGCACCACAAGAAAAGCCACAAGCTTAAAAAGGAAGTACCCAGCGCTGCAGTTTTGACGAGGCTTTAGATCGGCGTTTTTTGTTTTTGTTTTAAACTGGAAACTTTTAAGGTGGGTGGACTTCAACTCAACTTCAACTTCAACTGGGGAATTCTGGGAGTTGAAGTCCACCCCTTTTTTAAAAGTTGCCAAGTCTGATTTAACCCTGCTTTCGATTAATTCTCTCCAAATTTACCCTCCCTAGAGGGGGGGGGTTCTACTAGGATGCCCATAATCCCCAGCTGGGACAGCCACCTCCCGGGAATGAAGACAGGATCTACCTCCTTAACAGATCCCAGAATGCATTAATGCAAAGTTATTTTGTCCAATTTTCAGGGTTCAATAGCCAGTTTGGATAAGTGCTATTAATAGATGCCCCCAGTGCACACAATCCCCCCCTCCAGCCCACGCTGGCTGGGGCTGCTGGGAGTTGTAGTCCCACTACATCTGGAAAATCCATGCTTCTCTCTCTCTCCCCTTTTCAATTTTTTTACTTTCGGGCGTGTTCTCCCCCTTCCAGATGTACACCTGTCCTTGCAAAGTGTTGCCCCCTCCCCAGTTGCCCCCAATGGGTTTCTGGATCCCGGACAGCAGCTCCATCTCCCCTCGGGCGTGCATTAGAGTACAGGGAGTCCTTGAAGTCGGACCACGATTGAGCCTAACATCAAATGCTAAATGAGAAATTTATTGAGTGAGTTTTGCCCCATTTTACGACTTTTTTTTGCCACAGTTGATAAGCGAATCGCTGCCTTTGTTAAGTTAGCAGCACGGTGGTTAAGCGAGTCGGGCTTGCCCCCCCCCCCGACTTTGCTTGCCAGAAGGTCGCAAAAGGGGATCCCGTGACCCCCGGGCCATTGCGACCATCATAAATATGAATCCATTGTTGAGTGCCTGAACATAAATCACATGACCCCGGGGATGATGCCAGGGCCGTAAGTGTAAGAACGGTCATAAGTGACTTTTTTCAGGGCTGATGTATAACTTTGAACAGTCACTAAATGAACTGTTGTAAATTGAGGATGACCTGGCAGCTTGAGACACAGAGAGAGAGAGAAATGGAGGGAGAGAGGGAGGGAGAGAGAGAGGAGAAGAGGAGAAAAGAGAGAGAGGGAGAGAGGAAGAGGAGGAGAGAGAGAGGAGAGAGTGGGGAAAGAGAGAGGGAGGGAGAGAGGAAGAGGAGAGAGACAGAGAGGAGGAGAGAGAGAGAGGGAGAGGAGGAAGAGAGAGAGGGAGGGAGAGGAAGAGGAGGAGAGAGAGAGAGGAGGAGAGAGTGGGGAAAGAGAGGGAGGGAGGGAGGGAGAGGAAGAGGAGGAGGAGGAGAGAGAGAGAGAGAGAGAGAGAGAGAGAGGGCTCTAGCACAAAGCACGGGCTAACCAGAAGGGGGCGCTATCTCTCCGCCCAGCTCCCCGCCGCCGCCGCCGGGAGGAGGCCGGGAGGAAGGCGGGGGAAAGTAAGCGAGCAAGCGAGGCCGGGCCGAGCTTCGGCCGCGCAGGCGCCCTAGAGCTGCGGGCGGGCTGCTTGGGTTCCCTAAGCCAGCAGCGCCAGGCCCGGCTGGATCCCGAGCGGCGGGGCTGGGTCGGAAGAGAGACGGGAAGAAAAGAGATCATCGCCGCCGCCCCCCCCCCCGCCCGCCAGAGGCGCTCGGAACCTCGGCGGCGCCAACGTTCCACCGCGAAGCCGGCAACGTTCGAAATTGGAACGTTCGCGGCGGCCGCGGCGGCTACATTGTTTCCTTTTCTCCGCCCCCCGCGTTACCTTCTTCCCCTGCCCCGCCTCGGGTCCCGCGCCCGCCCGGCCGCCCCCGCCGCCGCCGCCGCCCCTTGTGGACCTCCCCGGCCCTCCGAGCCTCCTCGATCGTCGGTCGGCCCCGAGAGCCGGGGGTCGCCCCCTCCCCTCCCCCGTTGCATGGAATAAGCCCAGCCAGCGGAGCCCCCTCCCCCCGCCGCCCCCGCCGACGGCTCGGAAAGCGGAGGCAGAGCGGTGAGTAACCGAGGGTCCCCGTACACCCCCCCTTCCCCTGAGAGTACTTTGGGGGGTCTAGTCCTATCTATTTGGGGAGATCGCCCCTCCTCCTCCTCCGCCTTTTCTCCCAAGGGGAAGCTCTGGGGAGAATCCATTTAAGCGGCTAGTCCCTGGGGAGGAACCCTGGAGAGGGAGGGGTACATTTGTTAGTGGGGCAGGGCTGGCAATGCCCGGCTTAGGACCTCCCCTCTTCCCCCCCACCACCACCCCCGGCCCACCCCTCCCTGGGGTGGCTGCCTGCATCTTGGGGGCTACTGGGAGGAAAACGGGGCGCTGGGCTGTTTGCATCTTTGAGGGATCTGCTCCGGCTGGGCCTGTCACTTCCCTTCTGGGCGCCTTCTTCCGCCTGCATGTGTGGATGTGACCGACCCAGAGGGACAGAGCCATCCGGAGGCGACACCAAGCAAGCCCTGTTGCAGGGGTGGGTGGCTTGCTTTATGACCTCTGGGGTTCCCCTCTTCCTCCTTGGAAGCCCTGTTGTGGGTGGGGGGGGGTGAGGGCTGGGGTTCAAAGCTGAAAACCACCCGTGGCTGAGCGTGGGGTGGGAGAAGAGACCTTCTAAGGGACAAAGGGTCACGCATCAGATCCGAAAGGGGATCTGATCCAGGGATCAAGAGAGTTGTGACACACAGCTGTGGCTGCTTGGTGTGTGTGTGTGTGTGTCTCCCCTCCTCTTTCCGTTCTCAGAAGAAATGAAACTTCAGTTGAGGGTGGTCTGCTCCAAGGGAAGGCACTCTGCACTCCCCCTGGTTCTTCTGGGGTCCACCGGCGGGCATCCTGGGCTGAGGCATGGAGCAAAGAGGTTATTTTGGGAGGGGGTTGAACCCCTCCCCCTTTGGCATCCAGCGGGCAAGCTTGCTAGCTCCCCTGGACAGAGAGAGAGATCCCCCTGGGATTTTGCATCCCAAAGTCAGTCGATATGGTTTTGAGCCGGTGCGCAAATGGAAGAGAGATGGAATAACCGGTCTTGAGGACGGTGGGGAAACCAAGGCTATGCGGAGAGTCAGGCTAGCAGGCTTTTGGCCTTTGTGTGAATGGGTGGGTGGGTGAGAAACGGATGCGCTCCCCTTCCCCAGGGTGGGCAGACAGCGGCGCTAACTGTGCTCCTCAGCTGGGTAAGATCTGTGTGGAGTCACAGAGCGGGCAGACAAGGGAGCCATTGATGGCCACGGGGCCCAAGCTTTCCTTTCTCCTGCGGCCACAATCCGTGCGTCATATGGCAGGCAACTGGACCGGGGTCTGTGTCGCACGGGCTGTCCAGATGGACGGCGCAGGCAAGGACGGATGCAGGCTTCCGAGGGAGCAGATGGGTGGGGAGAAACACCCTGAAAATAGCAGAGGCAGGCGCAAGAAACGTAAAGATTACCGTCAGTCTTCGGCTTAATAGTCACTCGTTTAGTGACCGCTTGAATTTACAGCCGCGCTGAAAAAAAGGGGGACCAGTTTTCACATTTAATGACCTTTGCAGTTACCGACCCGTGATCAAAATTCGGATGCTAGGCAGCTTTGATGGGTTCATGTTGTGCAGTGGTTGGCAACTTTCAGATGGGTGGACTTCAACTCCCAGAATTCCTCAGCCAGGTACACGTGCCTGGCTGAGGAATTCTGGGAGTTGAAGTCCACAAGTCGTAAAAGGGCCAGGTTTGAAGACCCCCTGTTTTAGTCTCACCCAGCTGAACTGATGTTCTTCTTTTGCGAATGTGAATTATAACACACAGGAAGCTTAATTTAAACGGGTTTCCCCAAGAGGTAGCTGTTTTGGTCTTTTATAGCAAAAAAACAACAACAAAAAAACCCAGGGAATTTGTGAGCTCTAAAAAAGACTAACTTGATGATTTCATTTATTTCTTCAAATGTCTGTTGCTCAGCGGCTCCTGGAAGCACAAAATACAGTTAAAAGAAAAGTACTGTTGAAGACAGTAAAATCATCAATTATTAATTTTAAATCAATTAAAATACTTAGTAAAGGCCTTAGTAAACAAATACCTATAGCGATCTCCCCCGGCTGTAAGAACGGGGTCAATTTAATCCCAACAGCAGTTCATCCCAGAATGTGGAGCCTGGATTTTATTAATTTGGCTCATTTCTGTACGACACAGCAGAATAACAGAAGAATAGAATTGGAAAAGGACCTTGGAGGTCTTCTAGTCCAACCCCATGCTCAAGAAGGAGACTCTAATATTCTGGACAAATGGCTATCCAGTCTCTGCATTCCCAAGGGAAGCCAACCCATTGTGGTTAATTATTCTAGTAAACAAAAATTAAATCGGTTTTTCAGGATCCCCAACCGATCAACCCTTTTAATTGGGTCTTTTCTGTGATGGCTTAAATCAATCCATCTTAATTCCCAGGATTCTCTTGGCTTAATCCCTCATCTGCCCTCATGGCCATATAATAGGAACCAGACTGTTGGCCGTAGAGACCTTCATTAACTTTCAATTACCCAGGGGGAAAAAAAATCACAGTCCAGAAATACAAGGAGAAGCAATTTCCAATGACATCGATATTTTTCTTCCTCAAGACCGAGCAGTTCATTGGCTGATCGTGTAATCCTGGTTTGAAAGCTTTCTCCAGTTCTGGTTGGATGGTTACCTGAAAACGTGATAAGATCAACCCCAAAGTTTGTGGTCCATGCTCCATGAATTGATGTATACTTGAGCCATATTTAGGCTGTGTCAATAACCAGCAAAAACTATTCTTGTTGTAAAAATGGAAGTTGCCCATAAGGTGGGTGGTGAAATGCCTAGAGGAGAAATTGTCGGTGGGCTTTTCCCCTTAGACACTTCCTCAACTTTTGAAGGCCTCTTTCCTTCTTTATGCTGGATATCTGTCCAATTAATTCAGTGGCTCTTCTCCTTGAGTGCATTCGGATGATCAAACGACGCAAAACATTCTGGTATTTTTTCCCTCCCCATTATTGTAGTCAACCTGCAACTGTTGGGACTTAACAGAATAACAGTTGGAAGGGATCTTGGAGGTCTTCCAGTCCAACCCCCTGCTCAAGCAGGAGACCTTACCATTTCAGACAAATGGCTGTCCAGTCTCTATTTAAAAGCCTCCAGTGATGGAGCACCCACAACTTCTGGTGGCAAGTCGTTCCACTGATTAATTGTTCTAACTGCCAGGAAATTCCTCCTTAGTTCTACGTTGCTTCTCTCTGATTCGTTTCCATCCGATGTTCCTTGTCCTGCCTTTCAGGTGCTTTGGAGAATAGCTTGAATCCCTCTTCTTTGGGGCAGCCCCATAGATATTGGAAGTCTGCTATCATGTCACCCCCTAGTCCTTTTCATTAAACTAGACATACACAATTCTTGCAACCGTTCTTCATATGTTTTAGCCTCCAGGCCTTTAATCATCTTTGTTGCTCTTCTCTGCACTCTTTCTAGAGTCTCAACATCTTTTTTATAGTGTGGTGACAAAAACTGGATGTAGTATTCTAGGTGTGGCCTTACTAAGGCTTTATAAAGCGGTACTAGTACCTCATGTGATCTTGATTTAATCCCTCTGTTAATGTAATTTAGGATTGCATTGGCGTTTTTTGGCTGCTGCCGCACACTGCTGGCTCATAGTTAAGTGATTGTGCGCTAGGAATTAGAGGAAAGTAGTCCAGTTGCTTAGCTGGTTGTAAAATCTGTTTGGTTATGTCAGTACCTCGTCTTACAACAGTGATGATTTACAACCAAAGTTCCTGGCTCCATTACGGGCATATATCAATTATTCCCTGGTGTCTCCATTTAAAATTGAATAGCGGATCACAGGGACTCCCCCCCCCCCTCCAACTTGGGATCCTGGTCTCCCAACAGTGCTCCAGAGCTTCTTGTGTTCAGAGGGAAACTGTTTTTCAATAGAAAGTTTGACTTTCCCTGGTATCGTTTCTGTTGTAGTCCAGAGTCCAGCATGATCTCATGTGGCTTGTAGGAGACCAGCTGGCGAGCAGAAGTGAGAATGATCTAAAAGTGACCCCCTCATAGGAGGAACTCAACTTACCCTAAGGAAATAGTGATTAATATTTATATGTTGCTTATATGTAAGGGTGTATGTAGGTCTATACATATGTTGTATACATAGTATGTTTTAAATGTGTGTTATGTATGTGTACACTTTGAGAGCAAGCAACTGCATTTCATTTTTAATGTGTGCCATTGCGCCCACAGGAAAAAAAATGACAATAAAGGTTATCTAATCTAAAAATAGGAGCTGGTTGGTGAGAACAAGGAAAGAAAGTTGGACCGTTGTTTGACACCTGGAGATGATGATGATGATGATGATGATGATGATGATGATGATGATGATGATGATGATGATGATGATGATGATGATGATTATTATTATAAATTTGGAAGGGACCTTGGAGGTCATCTAGTCCAACCCCCTGCTCAGGCAGGAAACCCTATACCATTTCAGACAAATGGTATAGGGTCTCCTGCCTGAGCAGGGGGTTGGACTAGATGACCTCCAAGGTCCCTTCCAACTTGATGATGACGACGACAATTTTTTTACATTTATATATAAATATTCAGAATTCTGAATATCTTAAAGTTGCTAAGATTGAGAAGCTCTGACCTAGAGGGTCTTTTTCCTAGCCTGGGTGGTAAGGAGAGCCGTTGCAAAAAATATGGAACCGGACAATCCAGGCGGTTTAATACCCCGTCCCGTTTTGACTCATGCTTCGGCATGTCGAAAAATGCTGAGAAGTGGGTGTTTTCTGCTTTGTTGTTTGCTGCTCCTGTGGTGATGTATGCCGACAGAATGAAGACATTCTTGCTGGATTCTTAGGATGTTTTCCGTAGGTCTTCCTCAAGGGCTGGTTTTCTCTTGTGGGTCTCAAATTCTCTTTTCTCCTTGCAGCTTCCTGGCTTACCTTTTGGCTCAGGTTCAAGAGGGCTTCAGCCTTACCTACCTACGGGCAATGAAAGAATGCCGTCAGGTTGATCCTTTGCAAGCAGTTTTGGACACCAAGAATCAATCCTTCAGGGGAAAAATGGACTCAAATGAGCCCAACCTGGAAAGCCTTAGTCGAGAGAAGGCGGAATTCAGATTAAATTTCAGACCGTTGAATTGGTGTGACAGATTAGATTACCGATGGCGGGGTTTAGAGGAAGCTTAGATTGCAGGTGGGTGAATTCAGATGACAGATTAGATTATAGGTGGTAGAACTCAAGAGGAGCGATTAGAGGATAGAGGTCTGAATTTAGATGACAGATGAGATTACAAATGGCAGAATTTGGGGAACAGATTCCGGAATTCATAGGAGAGCTTCGATTCTAGATGGTGGTTAGAATTCAGATGGCAGATAAAAAATTACAGGCATCTGAATTCAAATGAATTCAGGTTACCCTTGAACCTAAATGGCCCATCCAGAAGGGGTAGGTGGGTGGGCATATCCAGCCTAGCTTGTTCAGCTTGGCACCGTTTTCACTCAGTACATAGTTGGAAGGGACCTTGGAGGTCTTCTAGTCCAACCCCCTGCTCAAGCAGGAGACCCTGCACCATTTCAGACAAATGGTTGTCCAATCTCTTCTTAAAAACCGTCTGTTTTGGAGCTCCCACAACTTCTGGAGGCAAGTTGTTCCACTGGTTAATTGTCCTGACTGTCAGGGAATTTCTCCTTAGTTCTTAGGTTGCTTCTCTCCTTAATTAGTTTCCATCCGTTGCTTCTTGTCCTGCCTTCAGGTGCTTTGGAGAATAGCTTGACTCCCTCTTCTTTGTGGCAGCCCCTCAAATATTGGAAGACTGCTATCCTGTCACCCCTAGTCGTTCTTTTCATTCAACTAGACCAGGGGTCTCCAAACGTAGCTGCTTTAAGACTTGTGGACTTCAACTCCCAGAATTCCTCAGCCAGCTGCTGAGGAATTCTGGGAGTTGAAGTCCACAAGTCTTAAAGCGGCCAAGTTTGAAGACCCCTGAACTAGACCTACCCAATTCCTGCAACCGTTCTTCGAATGTTTTAGCCTCCAGCCCCCTGATCATCTCGGTTGCTCTTCTCTGCACTCTTCACGCATTTGAAGCCTCAATGCAGGTCTTGCAGCCACCAGATCCTATAAATGTGTCACAGAGGCCAGAGTCCGGGATCTGCTGGGCTGAGATTCCTGGCGGTCTTTAATGCAGCTTCACTTTCCTTGCTGCAGACGGCAGGCGGCTTTGGCTTCCTGCAGATCTCCCTCTCTCTGTGCTTCTCTTCCTCCACCGCCCTCCCCCCCCCGATTTTTCTCTTAAGAACCGCAGGAGGAGAGACCATGAATGCTGGCTCTCCGGCTGTGTGATGGTGGGCTGCTTGCCGGTGTGCGTTTGGTCTCTCCTGGTTACGTAAGCAAGATGCATCTTAGCCTCTGCTCCAGTCTTGTAAGTCCGGCGTTTTATCCTTTTTTAAAATAATAATAATAATAATAATACAAATCTCTTTTGCATTTGGTTTGAACCAGCAAGGCTGAGCTTGGAAGCCCAGAGCCTGGACCCCCCCCCCCAACCCCTCCTGCAGAGACCAATCCTTAGATCTGACACCTGGTCCTGAACCGACCTACGGAGGAGACTCACGTGGCAGAGAGAGAGACTCTCTCTTTCTCCCTCTCTCCTTTCTTCTTTTCTCTCTCTCTTCTCGCTCTCTTCTCTCTCTTTTCTGTCTGTTCTCTCTTTTCTCTCTTCTTTCTCTCTCTGTCTCCTCTCTATCTCCCCCCTCTCTTCTCTCTCTCTCTGTCTCTCTCTGTTCTCTCTTTCTCTGTTCTCTCTTTTCTTTCTTCTTTCTCTCTCTCTCTGTCTCTCTCCCCCCTCTTCTCTCTCTCTCCTCTCTCTCCCTTTTCTCTCTCTTCTCTGTCTCCTCTCCTCTCTCTCTGTCCTCTCTTTCTCTCTCTCTCTCTCTCTCTCTCCCTTTGCTTTTGGGCGGCTGGCATCAGTTGGGTGTGGGGGGGGAGAGAAACTGAGAAATATTGATGCCTATAATCAGGTATCTGCTGAAATCTTGAACAAACCTTGGAGGTTTTTGCAGGAGAGCTGTTGTTTTGATCGGGTGCAGGGTGATGCTGCTGAGGACCCCCAGCTCTGGCATGCAAAATAAGAAGACATGGTTGATGGGCGGAGGTCTTGGGATGGGGAGGGGAGAGGCCTGGAAGGGGAAGAGGGAGAGGTAGGGAGGTAAGTGGGCAGGCCAGCATCCCCAGGTCAGTTTTCGTCGGCTTTGCACGGCTCTTGGCTGATGAGCAGCAGAAGGGAAGGAGTTAATTCACGAACGGCAACTCGAGGTTGTGTGAACGGGACCCCGGTTCATTCCAGGAACCGAGAAAGCCGCTTGCACAGCCATAGGACTGAGACTTGCAAGCACAAGATGCAGACTTCAGCTTGAAGTATTGAGCTCCCCCCCCCCCCCCCGTTTAAATCCTTGCCTTGGGGGACGTGGTTGGTCCTGACAATTCTGCCTTTAAATTTAGAGAAATGGTCTTGCTTTTTAAGCTCCTGGGTCTCGCCTACCCGGATTTTCTTTTTCTTTGGCTAAGGCTAAAATGAGTTATCCAGCATGTGTCTGTAAGATGGGAACGCTTACGCTTTTCTGGAACAATTTCTTTCTCGTTGTGAGCACCCACCAGCCGGATCCATTAGCTGTCTGGCAAGAGAGAGGGAGACTTCTCTTTGTACCAAGCTGTAGTTAAACCATGGTTTTTTTTTGGGGGGGGGGAGAGAGACTTCACAACGGGCCGAATTCATGCTGTAGACAAGGCCAAACAAAGCTCAAGGTGGCTTATGAGAAGGGGAGGGCGTCTTGTGGACTGATGTATTTATCTATAATTATTTATTTCCTGCCTTTTTATTTTTATCAATAACTCAAGGTGACAAACATACCTCACACTCCTTCCTCTTCCTATTTCCCCCACAACTGCAATCCCGTGAGGTGGGCTGGGCTGAGACTGGCCCAAAGTTACCCAGTTGGCTTATGCGCCTAAGGTGGCACTAGAACTCACCGTCTCCTGGTGATTGGCCCAAAGTCACCCAGCTGGCTTCCATGCCTAAGGCGGGACTAGAACTCACCGTCTCCTGGTGATTGGCCCACGTACAGGGGCAACAACTTCAGTGGAACAATTTTCATTTGAATGTTTTGATCTGAGACAATGGAGGTGAGAGGCAAATATCCCCCCATTTTTCCACCCTTTAAAAGAAAAGAAAAAAAAACCCTGAAAAAGTGACAAGACCATTTTTCACACTTGTGACCGTCCCCACGGTCCCATGATCAAAATTCAGACGCTTGGCAACCAATTCCTATTTACGACGGTTGCCATGTCCCTTGGGCTCACGTGATCCGCTTTGGCAACCTTCTGACCCAGTTTGCATGCTGTGTCCCCCTGAGTCGCACCCTCAAACGGTTTAAGATGGGCCAAGAATCCCTTCTGCTTCGAATAACCGAACCCCTCTGCTTTTCTGCGGTGGTCTTCCCTTGCTTAAAAAAAAAACCGGGATCGCAATTCCTAAGGCAGCAAGCCGAGGAGCACGCAAAACTGGGATTGGTTCCGTACAGGCAAACGGTTGGGAGCGACACGGGGCCTTTTGGTGCAGCTGCCGTGTTTTGCATTTCCAGGGTCTCGGGCGAGGCTCGTAACCACATTCAAAAGTGTGGTGGAAACACAATGCCGGATGCACTGTACTCTTCTCAACGATGGTTTGGTTCTTGTCTTGAAAAAGAAAGAAAAAAGAAAGAAAAAGAAAAAAATCCTCCCTAGCTGAAAAATCGAACAGTTTTACAACCTTGCATCTCTCTGTCTCTCTCTCTGTCTGTCTCTCTCTCTCTTCTCTCCTTTCCTCTTCTCCTCTTTCTCTATTCTCTCTTTTCTCTCTTCTTTCTCTCTCTCTCTCTGTCTCTCTCCCCCTCTTCTCTCTCCTCTCTTTCTCCCTCCCTCCCTCTCTCTCCCCCCCCCTCTCTCTCGCCTCCATTTACGACTGCAGTTTGGTCCAGGATTTGGTTTGCTAAGCAAGGCAGTTGTTAGGAGAGTCGTGCCCCGTTTTACAACCTTTCTGGCCACGGTTCTTAAGTGAATCACTACAGTATTTGAGGGGCTGCCACAAAGAAGAGGAGGGGTCAAGCTATTCTCCAAAGCCCCTGAAGGCAGGACAAGAAGCAACGGATGGAAACTAATCAAGGAGAGAAGCAACCTAGAACTAAGGAGAAACTTCCTGACAGGGAGAACAGCCACCAAAAGATGTGGGTGCTCCATCACTGGGGGTTTTTTAAGAAGAGACTGGACAGCCACTCATCTCAAATAGTATAGGGTCTCCTGCTTGAGCAGGGGGTTGGACTAGAAGACCTCCAAGGTCCCTTCCAGCTCTATTCTGATGGATTAATTGATGGATTGATAAGGAATCTTAGATGTTTTGGAAGAGGGCCAGCTGGCCTCCTGAAACAAAGAATTCTGCATAGCCGTTTTTTTCTTTTTCTTTCCATTTTCACCACCCCATCCCTCCATCCAAAGCCCAACCCAGCTTTTCTCCAGGATCATTAGAAGGGCTTGAATGCATCAGCAGCGGGAGGACCATTAAAGTCTTTTTCTTGGCGGAGAATGAATGCCAGGCGTGGGAATGGAGGGCTTTGCTAAGGCTGGGCACTTGAGGCGTTACGTTCGGGATGCACACAGCCGGCTGGCAGGCCGGCTGAGCATCCGTGGGCGCAAAGCCGCAGCTGAACTTCTGTGCTTCTCTGTGTGAGCCGCGTGGCCTCGCGGAGAGTGGGCGAGGACTTTCAGAGCCCGGTTAGCGGCTCGGGGGTCCCTTGTCTCTGCAGAGCTGCGTGGGTGCCGGGCCCGGCAGTGGCGGAATGGCAGGAGGCGATTGGAGCTGAATCCCCAAAGGCCGGCCGGGCTCCTTCCGGAAAATGCACCTTGGAGGCTCCGATAGTGCCTGGGGAAAAAAGCTCTTGATAGCTGGCATATATCTTGTGGAGGGTTAAGCATATCCAGCTCCTTCCTCCCTTCCTCCCTTCCTCCCTTCCTTCCTTCCTTCCTTCCTTCCTTCCTTCCTTCCTTCCTTCCTTCCTTCCTTCCTTCCTTCCTTCCTTCCTTCTAAAAATCAATCATCCTTCTTTCCTTCTACATTATAACCATCTTTCTTTGTTTTTCTTTCCTTCCTTCCTTTCCTTCCCTTCCTCCTTCCCTCCCCCCTTCCTTCTTTCTTTCTTTCTTTCTTTCTTTCCTTCCTTCCTTCCTTCCCTCCCTCCTTCCTTCCTTCCTTCCTTCCTTTCTTTCTTTCTTTCTTTCCTTCTCTCCTCCCTTCTTTCTCTCTCCCCTCTCCTCCCTCCCTCCCTCCCTCTTCCTACTTTCCTACCCTCTCTGTCTTATTCCTTCTTCCCTCCCTCCCTCCCTCCTCCTACTTTCCTACCCTCTCTGTGTTTCCTTCCTTCCTTCCTTCCTTCCTTCCTTCCTTCCTTCCTTCCTTCCTTCCTTCCTTCCTTCCTTCCTTCCTTCCTTCCTTCCTTCCTTCCTTCCTTCCTTCCTTCCTCAGAAAAACCTGCTCTGGATGCAAAATACAACAATTCATCATTAGTCTAAATTTGTAGCTAAACCAGGCATGTTAGTTTGTTTATTTTCTGGGCTTGCTTGCCTTAGCCCTGTAATGCCACCTTATATGCATTGTTTTTTCTTTGGCGTTTTCACTCTGCTTGGTCAGGAAACCTCGGTCTGGGTGTCTGTCCCTCTGCGCTATAAGTGGGCAAAGACCTTTAAGGTCAGCTAAGCAGCTGTTCTTCTCCTTTCCCGCCTCCCTCCGAATTGTGATCGGAAGGAGAAGAAGCCTCTGGTGTTCTGTGTTTATTATTTCTCTTTTATTACTGTATTTCAAAATGTCGAGTACAAAGTAGGTGGCCAGGATTCAGGGCAATGCAACAGATGAGCATTAAAATATTAATTTGCTTAACGATTTAATGTCGGCTTTACTCTCTCCTGGGTTTTTGCTGTGAGTCATGCTTTCTCCAACTGCTTCTTCACCTGGCAGAGAGATTCATGAAGACAAAATGGCATTGTGCTGTGCCAAGAGTGCTTGGGAATCGCAGTTCCAAGGCAACTGAAGCAGGGGAATTTTGGGAGTTGAAGCCCACACATCTTAAAAGTTGCTACGGTTGAGTAACACTGACCTGGAGGACAACCGGTGAAGGACGCTTCTTCGATGAGAGACACATAATACGAGAGCAGAGTCTACCCTCATGGAAAGGCACCTCAACAGGACCTTTTTCAGAGAATGTGGCGTTCAGACCTTCTTTCCTTTGCCTTGAGGTCTAGAAGCATGCTTTGCCCATTTAAAACAAAAACCAGTTGCCTGGATGACAACCAGATCCCAGCCTCAAAGACTGATAAGGTTGCGATGGGAAGGACTCTGTGTGCTTTCAAGCAGGGGTCTCCAACCTTGGCAACTTTACGATTTGTGGACTTCAACTCCCAGAATTCCCCAGCGTGGGATAGATAACTGGTTTAGATGGGCTAAGAGTAGGGTTTTGGGAGAAGGGATGATTGTCTCTGAGGGAGTGAATCGAGGCTGCCCCCCACCCCTCTGGACCCACTTCAAGCCTTGGCTGGTGTTTCTGCTGAGCTTTGCATGGCCACCTACGTCTTTTTGCTAAGACGAATGACCTCATACATCTGCACGGCTCTCGGCCGGGGAAACAAAGCCGGGCTTGTTCACGGGGCGATGCAGGAGAACCTGCGGTCCTCACCAGTAGGCTGGACAAGGCCCTGCAGCCTTCCTTGCCAGGGAATCCTCTGCTCTTTTAAGATTAGGCGGCCACGTTCCAAACACCCACGAGGAGACCCTTTGATCGCTTGGGAAGTTGGCCAGGTGTAGCCTCAGAGTCCAGCGGTTTGATGGGATGGGATGGGAAGGGATGGAGGGAGGGAGGGATGGAGGGAGGGATAGATGGAGGATTGGGATGGGATGGATGGATAGGATGGGATGGAGGATTGGGATGGGATGGGATGGGATGGATGAATGGATAGGTTGGATTGATAGGATGGGATGGGATAGATGGATGGATTCTCGCCCTACATTGCTGCCCCAGAGCTAGGGCTTGTGGGGCTTACCCCAGGTATCTCTGACCCCCTCCCCCGGCGTCTGCATCGAGCTCAGCTAAGGGCTGTGCCATGAGCCTGTTAAAGTCAAAACCTCCAACTCTTGTTCTTATGAATAGCAGCTGCTGGGGCTTTGCTGTGAGATCGGAATTAGGAGCTGCTAAAGTTAGCCTCGGCGGGGCAAAAGTTGGACCTCTGGGGAGCTGTAGGGAAAGCGGGGAGGCCAGCCCACTTCCTGGTGCTGCCGTTGGGGCAGCCAAGGGTTGAGCAGGGCAGGGAGGGGGGAAAGGCAGCGGGGCTGGTGCCTGTTTCAGCTCTGGCATCGCTCTGCTTCTCAGCCTGGGCAGCTGGAACAACGGTGGACTTCAACTCCCAGAATTCCCCAGCTGGCGTGCCATCGCCAAAGTCAACAAAGTCAACGGGAGAAGCTGGATTTGCTTAACGGCTGCATGATTCACTTAATAGCATCTTAGGAAAGCACCTTAACCGCTGTGCCAAACTG